>CM061747.1:198523001-199123001 GCA_030979885.1 Lolium multiflorum
AATGATACATGTATACTTACAATGACAAGAACTTATTTGGGACCTAAGTTGAGTAGCATGAGGTTTAGGTACTTGTATTCAAGGGGCATGAGATTTTCAACTTGTGATTTGTCAAGCCATATAACTCATATTTGCCCTCACATTAACTTTAACCATTCAAGATGCTTATGACGTACAGGGCAATGAGAGCTCAGCTAATGAGTACCATACTTTTTGGAAGGTTTATAAAACTTGTTAATCTTGCTTCTTTGAAGGGCCACTCTTTTACTTTTATGTTGAGTCTTCATCTTCTTGCTTTATGCACCACTAAGAATAGTTGTCATTCTTAGTATAATGTGCATAGTCCCAAAAATTTATTATTAATTGATTCATGATTATGCTATTGCTTGTTCTTAAATTACTTGTATCTAGTCACCCTTTGAACTTTAAAGGTGTCCTAGCATTTATGTTTTGCTACTCCATAAAGGACAAGCTGAATACCACTTTGCTATGTTTTCTCTATGCTAAAAAAACAAACACAGTTGCTTTCAATGCACTATTATTCATGATCATTTGTTTGAGTTACTTCTCATGTTGTAACATAGTTGCTAAGTTCTATTGTTAGAATTATATCTATCATGCATATGTTTAGAGTACTTTGATCCCAGCTCAAATGCTTTTACAATAACTTGATTAAGATTGTGTTGGCTTCATGTCACCTCAAAAATTATTTTTGTTATCACTTACCTACTCGAGGACGAGTAGGAGTTAAGCTTGGGGATGCTGATACGTTGCAAACTATCTATAATTTTTTGATGCTTGATACGTTGCAAACGTATCTATAATTTTTGATGTTCCATGCTTATTTTACACCAATTGCTATATGTTTTGTTTACACTTCATGAACTTTTATGCATTTTCTGAAAACTAACCTATTGACAAGATGCCACATTGCCGCCTCGTTTTCTCGCTGTTTTTTGTATTCTTAAAAGTTGAACAGAAATATTCTTAATTGGGCTGAAACAAAGCCAAAGTCTTATTTTTCCCGTGAGCGAAGACGAAGTCTATAGGAGAGACGAAGGGGCCACAGCGGGCGATGCCTTAGGCGTCACTGTCTCGGCCCGCGCCTAGGGGTGGTTCCGGGCCTCTGGGCCACCAGGCCTCCACCACTGCTACTTCTTCCGCATATATAAAGCTCATGACGCAAAGACCCTGGGGGAATATACCAGCCTCCGCCTACCTAAAAGTCTGCAGCCCGATGCCATCGCACAAGATCCGGGACAAAAGTCTCTGCTCCTAAGACTCTGCTAGGACGGGAATTGCCCCCGAGGCATCTCCATCGAGTCCATCGCCATCTCCATGCATCGTCATATGACTCCATGACGAGGATAGTCTCCCTGGGGGTTGGAGGGCTCTACCGTAGCTGGTGTGGTTTATCTTCTCCCATGGTGTGATTTTATGTGACCATGAACTTTGTAATCTAGATGTCGTTATGCTATTCAAGTGGATTTACTTATGTGATCTCCGGAGACTCCTTGTCCCACGTGTGTAAAGGTGGAGTGTGTGCACCGTGTGGGTCTCTTAGGCTATATTTCAGAATACTTGTTCACTGGATTATGATTTGAGTTGGATGTCTCTATGAAATTGTGGTGTGTTAGTACCTCCTATGAATGCAAGTGCAGCGCGGGGTGTTCATTAGTACTTGGGAATACATCTTTAAGGTTTGCTTTTGCAGCCCTACACAATGAATGGTGTTTCTTATCCAACCGGGAGAGTAGTTCGTAGTAGCATAAAGGAAGTGCTTATATTTATATTCCTTTATGATATCATTGTTGAGAGTGACCATAGTGAAAGCATGATCCCTAGGCCTTGCTTCCAAGCATCGAATCACCGTTTATTTACTATCTGTTTTACTGCATGTTTACTTGCTGCCATATTTATTTCAGATTTTTATTGCCACTCATATTCATCCATATCACTTGCATTTTACTATTTCTTCATTAATTGCAGGATTTCCAGGGATATCTTTGACCTCTACCTCCCTTAGTTCGATAAACTGGGTGATCCACCTAAGGGAAACTTGCTGCTTTCTACAAACCTCTGCACTTGGAGGCCCAACATTGTCTACAAGAATATAAGCGTGTGTATATATCAAGCTCTTTTAGCGCTCGTTGTTTAGAGGTTGATACTGCCCCAAACGTATCCACCTCTTATGTTCCATGCTACTTTTGTGACAATACTAGAATGTTTTATACATACTTTACATCATTATTATACATTTTCCGACACTAACCTATTAACAAGATGCTGAGCGCTCAAATATTTGTCTATTTTTGGTTTCATAAATCCTAGTAAGGAAATATTCTCGAAATTGGACGAATCAACGCCCAAGGTCCTATTTTTCCACGAAGCTCCCAGAAGACCGAAGAGATAACGAAGTGGGGCGTAGGCGCCGTTTCACTCATAGGGCCACAAGGCCAGAGGGGGCCCGCGCCGCCCTGCGGGTGGGGCCCCGCGTCGCCTCCCCGACCTGCCCTTCCGCCTACTTAAAGCCTTCTTCGCGATTACCCCCCCGTACCGAGAGCCACGATACGGAAAACTTCCAGAGACGCCGTCGCCGCCAATCCCATCTCGGGGGATTCAGAAGATCGCCTGCACCCTGCCGCAGAGGGGAATCATCACCGTGAGGGGCTCTACATCATCATGCCCGCTCCGGATTGATGCGTGAGTAGTTCATCCCTGGACTATGGGTCCATAGCAATTGGCTAGATGGTTGTCTTCTCCGCTTATGCTATTTCATTGTTATAGATCTTGTGAGCTGCCTAACATGATCAAGATCATCTATTTGTAATGCTACATGTTGTGTTTGGTGGAATCCGATGAATCTAGAATACTATGTCAAGCTGATTATCAATCTATCATATATGTGTTGTTTATGTTCTTGCATGCTCGCCGTTGCTAGTAGAGGCTCTGGCCATGTTGATACTTGTAACTCCAAGAGGGAGTAATTATGCTCGATAGTGGGTTCATGCCCCCATTGAATCGACAGAAGGTTCTAAGGTTGTGGATGTGCCGTTGCTACTAGGGATCAAACATCAATGCTTTGTCTAAGGATATTTGTGTTGATTACATTACACCATACTTAATGCAATTATTTGTTGTTTGCAACTTAATACCGGAGGGGTGCGGATGCTAACCCGAAGGTGGATTATTTAGGCATAGATGTATATGCCGGATAGCGGTCTATGTACTTTGTCGTAATGCCCTGATTAAATCACATAGTAATCATCATTGATATGTATTGAATCTTGATTTGTCAATTGCTCAACCGTAATTTGTTCACCCAACATGTTAGTTATCTTATTGGAGAGACGCCACTAGTGAACTGTGGCCCCGGCCCATTCTTTTACATCTGAATACATTCTACCCGTAATCATTGTTCTTTACCTGCTCTTTGCAAACAAACACCCATCTTCCACTCGATACGTTGAATCCTTTGTTACAGCAAGCCGCGAGATTGACAACCTCACTGTTACGCTGGGGCAAAGTATCTTGATTATGTCGTGCAGGTTCCACGTTGGCGCCGGTTTCACCGGTGTTGCGCCCGCACTACATTCATCCACCAACAACCTTCACGTGCTTCTTGGCTCCTACCGGTTCGATAACCTTGGTTTCATATTGAGGGAAACTTGCTCCTATACGCATCATACCTTCCACTTAGGGGTTTCCAACGGACGTGTGCATCTACACGTATCAAGCTAAATTTCTCTGGCGCCGTTGCCGGGAGATCAAGACACGCTGCAAGTGGGTCTCCACATCCCAATCTCTTTTACTTTGTTTTTGTCTTGGCTTTACTTTATTTTATTTACCGTCTTGTTTGCTTCATATTAAAAACACAAAAAAAAATAGTTACTTTACTTTCTGTCTTGTTTGTTTGCTTCATATCAAAAACACAAAAAAATTAGTTACTTGTCTTTACTTATTTGCTTAGTTTACTTTTTGACTACTGTTATAATGGGTACTCCTGAAAATACTAATTTGTGATTTCACTAGCATAAATAATAATGATTTTATATGTACTCATATTGCTCCACCTGCTACTTACTGTAGAATTCTAAGAAATTAAACCTGCTTTACTGAATCTTGTTATGAGAGAGCAATTTTCTGTGTTAGTAATGATGATGCTGCTGCCCATCTTAATAATTTTGTTGAAATTTGTGAAATGCAAAAGTATAAGGATATAGATGGTGATATTATAAAACTAATTTCTTTTCTCATTAAGAGGAAGAGCTAAAGATTGGTTGCTTTCTTTGCCTAAGAATAGTATTGATTCATGGACTAAATGTAAATATGCTTTTATTGGTAAATATTATCCTCCTGCTAAGATTATATCTTTGAGAAGTAGCATTATGAACTTTAAACAATTTGATAATTAACATGTTGCTCAAGCATGGGAGAGAATGAAATCTTTGGTAAAGAATTGCCCAACCCATGGACTGACTGCTTGGATGATATCCAAACCTTTATGCAGGATTGAATTTTTCCTCGAGGAACCTATTGGATTCAGCTGCTGGAGGTACATGTCCATCACCCTGGGCGCCGCAACCAAATTACTTGATGATATGATGATCAATTACTCTGAATGGCACACCGAAAGAACTCCTCAAGGTAAGAAGGTAAATTCTGTTGAAGAAACCTCTTTTTTGGGTGATAAGATTGATGCTATTATGTCTATGCTTGCAAATGATAGATCTCATATTGATCCTAATAATGTTCCTTTAGCTTCATTGGTTGCTCAAGAAGAAATGTTGATGTGAATTTCATTAAGAGTACAATTTCAACAACAATGCTTATAGGAATAATTATGGCAACAACAACTATATGCCATATCCTTCTAATAATGGTAGTGGTTATGGTAATTTACAACAATAATAAGAGTGTACCCTTTGGTCTTGAAGTCATACTTAAAGAATTTATTAGTACACAAACTGCTTTCAATAAAACTGTTAAAGAAAAGCTTGGTAAAATTGATGTTCTTGCTTCTAAGGTTGATAGCCTTGCTCTTGATGTTGATCTTTTAAAATTGAAAGTTATGCCTGAGAAAGTTGAAGATGATAGGTTTGCTAAAACAAATGCCATCCAAGTTCGAATTAATGATAATATTAGAATGTTGGCTGAATTGCATGTTAGGTGGGATAGAGAAGAAAGAAAAACTTGCTAAAGAAAAATAATGTAGCTAAAGTATGGACTATTACCACCACTAGTAATGTTGATTCTTCACATGTTGCTACACCTCCTACTATCAATGGTAAAATAATTGGTGTTGGCAATGTTTCTACTCCTAGTGCAAAGCAAAATTGCCTGAAACTGCTGAAACTGCTTGTGATAAAACTGCTGAAATTTTTCAAAATATTGGTGACAATGATTCCATTGTTGTAGAACATAATGGTTTAGATTTTGATGATTGTCATATATTAATGGTTATAAAGTTCTTAAAAAAACTTGCTAGAAGTCCTAATGCTAGTGCTATAAATTTAGCCTTTACAAAACATATTACAAATGCTCCCATTAAAGCTAGGGAAGAGAAATTAAAACTTGAAGCTTCTATTCCTAGGAAGTTAGAAGATGGTTGGAAGCCCATCATTAAGATGAAATTCAATGATTTTGAATGTGGTAATGCTTTATGTGATCTTGATGCAAGTATGTTATGCCCAAGAAAATTTATGATATGCTTGACTTGCCACCATTGAAGAATTGTTATTTGGATGTTAATCTTGGCGATAATGTTAAAAAGAAACCTTTGGGGAGGATTGATAATGTGCATATTACGGTTAACAATAACCTTGTCCCCATTGATTTTGTTGTCTGGATACTCTAATGCAAATGCATCCTTGTCCCATCGTTGGGAAGACCTTTTCTTCAAACCGGTTGGTGCTGTTATTGATATGAAGGAAGGTAATATTAAATACCAATTTCCTCTCAAGAAAGGTATACACTTCCCCAGAAAGAGAATGAAGTTGCCTTTTGATTCTATTATTGGAACAAGTTATGTGTTGATGCTTCTATTCTTGATGTTACTTGATTTGCACCTTCGCGCCTAGCCGAAAGGCGTTAAAGAAAAGACCACTTCTTGGGAGATAACCCAAGTTTCATTTTATTTACTGTATCGTTGAGTCTTGGAAGTTGTTTACCACGTAGCAACCTCTCCTTATCATGTTTTTGTACCAAGTAAAGTTTCTATGTTGAAGTTGATGCTAGATTTGATTGCTGCGTGTAAACAACATTGCCGGTCTGTCACTAATTCGTGCACATCTTCCGTAGAAGAGTTTGAAAAATCTGAAAATTTACGTGAGTGATCCTCAGATGGTACGCAACTTTCATTAGTTTGAGTTTTTCCGTTTGAGTGTTAAGTGCCCCTGCAAAATTCGTTTTTACGGACTGTTCTGTTTTTGACAGATTCTGCCTTTTATTTCGCACTGCCGCTTTTGCTATGTTGAATGAGTTTCTTTGTTCCATTAATCAGAAGCTTTGTGCAATGTCCAGAAGTATTAAGAACGATTGTTTCATCTCTGAACATGTGAATTTTTGATTATGCACTAACCCTCTAATGAGTTTGCTTCAAGTTTGGTGTGGAGGAAGTTTTCAAGGGTCAAGAGAAGAGGATGATATACTATGATCAAGAAGAGTGAAAGGTCTAAGCTTGGGGATGCCCCGGTGGTTCATCCCTGCATATTTTAAGAAGACTCAAGCATCTAAGCTTGGGGATGCCCAAGGCATCCCCTTCTTCATCGACAACATTATCAGGTCACTTCTAGTGAAACTATATTTTATTCCATCACATCTTATGTTCTTTACTTGGAGCGTCGGTTTGCTTTTATTTTCGTTTTGGTTTGAATAAAGTTGGATCCCATCATCCTTATATTGGAGATATTACGCTCCGCTTTTTCATATGGAACACTTGTGTTCTTAATTGTGCTTTAATGTTCATGGCGAAGGCTGAAATTGCTTCGTTAAATTGCTATTTGGTTGGAATCAGAAAATGCTGCATATGGTTTGGAAATTTGGCAATTGTTTGAGCTCTCATAGATCATGTTTAAGCTCTTGCATCATGTAGTTTAATCTATTAATGAAGAACTACCGTAGAGCTTGTTTAATTTGGTTTGCATGATTGGTCTCTCTAAGTCTAGATATTTTCTGTAAAGTGTTTGAACACAGTGTAGAGCCTTATAATGCTTGCAATATGTTCTTGTGTAAGTTTTGTTGTACCTGTTCATACTTGTGTTTGCTTCAACAACCTTGCTAGCCCAAACCTTGTACTGAGAGGAAATGCTTCTCGTGCATCCAAACACCTTGAGCCAAAACCCATGCCATTTGTGTCCACCATATCTACCTACTATGTATTTTTCTGCCATTCCAAAGTAAATTACTTGAGTGCTACCTTTAAAATTTCATTCCTTTATCTTTGCAATATATAGCTCATGGGACAAATAGCTTAAAAACTATTGTGGTGATGAATATGTAGTTATGTGTCTTAATTCTTATAAGTTGCTTGTTGAGCGGTAACCATGTTTCTGGGGACGCCATCAACTTTTTGCCTTTGTTGGATATCATGTGAGATGCTATGCATGTTCGTCTTGTCTGAAGTGTGCGATTTCATGATCAAATAGTTTGAGTATGCATATGTTAAGAAGAACATTGGGCCGCTAACTAAAGCCATGCATCATGGTGGAAGTTTCAGCTTGGACATACAACCTCAATCTCATGTGAATATTATTTGTTGTTGAATGCTTAAGCAATAAAAGAGGAGTCCATTATCTATTGTCTATGTTGTCCCGGTATGGATGTCTAAGTTGAGAATAATCAAAAGCGAGAAATCCAATGCGTGCTTTCTCTTTAGACCTTTGTACAGGCGGCATAGAGGTACCCCTTTGTGACACTTGGTTGAAACATATGTCATGTGATGATAATCCGTGTTATCCGAGCTGATTAGGACAAGGTGCGAGCACTATTAGTACTCTATGCATGAGACTTGCAACTTGTAGGAAGTATTATGCATAGCACATATGAATTATTACTACCGTTGACAAAATTGTTTCTATGTTTTCAAAACAAAAGCTCTAGCACAAAAATAGTAATCAATGCTTCCCTGCGAAGGGCCATTCTTTTACTTTATGTTGAGTCGGTTTACCTACTTCTTCTATCTTAGAAGCAAACACTTGTGTTAACTGTGTGCATTGATTCTTACATGTTTACTTATTGCACCTGTTATATTACTCTATGTTGACAATTATCCATGATATATATGTTACAAGTTGAAAGCAATTGCTGAAACTTAATCATCCTTTGTGTTGCTTCAATGCATTCTACTTAGAATTTATTGCTTATGAGTTAGCTCTTATGCAAGTCTTGTTGATACTTGTCTTGAAAGTACTATTCATGAAAAGTTTTGCTATATGATTCATTTGTTTAGTCATTATCTTTGTTAGCAATCTTTTGTTTCAGATCACTCCATTCATCTCATATGCTTTACAATAATGTTGATAAAGATTATGTTGGTAGCATGTCACTTCAGAAATTATTTGTGTTATCGTTTACCTACTCGAGGGCTAGTAGGAAAATCTCGGGACGAGATTTGTTTAAGGGGGAAGGGTTTGTAACATCCCAAAAATTCAAAACAAAACAAATGAATTTCCCTAGTTCCAAATTTTGGAACCAACAAAAACTTTTATTAAATTAAGATTGATACATAATAATCTTGCATAATTCTTGTGCTCTTGCCATGATTGCTTGTTATTAGTATTTGAAATAATCTTAAACCCTAAAACCTCACCCCTCTTCTCACCATACTAGTGAAAATAAAGTAAAAGGAAATTAAATAAGAAAAGGCATATGTGCCTATGGCTATAATTATAAATCTTTACCCTAGACCTTTCCACTTTATTTAAAGGATTGGAAAAGCTTTATAAACCTTATATAGTACTTCTTAAATCATTTCCAAGTTGAAACCAAAAAGAATAAAAAGAAACTAAAAATGCCATAGAGGCATATGAGAGTAAAATAGCAAATATGGGAATTTAAGAAAACTAACCCTAGGACTTGTGTGAATGGTTGGATCACCTCCATATATCATTTCAACACTCACAACACCATTTGAATCAAACCAAGTCAAATTAAAAATAAAATACAACATATGCATAGAAGCCTATGTGACACATAGCCAATTCACTAAACTTTGACCTATGACTTCAAACCTTGACCAAATGGTGTGCAACCATTTCTAAACTTCATATAACACTAAATTGACCCTAACCCATGTCCAAGTGAGGCAAGAACAACCATAGTACAAGTTTATGAAAATTTGACACCTCATCTCTTATGTATTAAGGCCAAATTTGCAAATCTTTGAACAAGACCATTTGATTTAGTTTCAATGCTCTTAAAATGTTTCTAAACTCATAAGAACCACATTAGAGTCAACCAAAGTCAAATCAAATAAAGAGAAATCAAATGGGGAGAAAATTCCCAAATTTCACTCACATACACATTATGCCAAATTGCAAAACTTCAACCAAGGCCACCATTGCTTGATCTCTTGCTTGTAAAATGTTTATATATGATAAATAAACACATTTGCATCAAAGAAACCAAAATCAAATCAAAGCAAATCTCAAAATCAACATACATGTGATAATGGTCATTTGGCCATTTTATAAAATGTTCCCCACTTTACCCCTCTATTTCTCATTTCTTAAACTAAACTTGGTCAACTATGACCATGTCATCCAAGACCATGTCAAGGTCAACAACTTCCATGTTGACCATCCCTGCTGAAGTTGACCAGGTTGACCAGTAGAGAATTGCCAAGTGGAGACTTTGAATTAAAGAGAAGATGATCCACTTTTTGAAACTTTGCAAATCTTCACCAAAATGGACACCACCACCACCATTCTTTCTCTTTAATTATATAAGTGAGCTCCACCAAAAAGAATTGCAAATTTCCAAATAAAATTTCATGCGGCCATTTCATCATACACCTTGGGTGCACAAATCTGGAAATGTGAGACATGCTATTATCCAGAGGATTCTTGCCTAAACCCCTTTCTCCCTTTGATCATTGTTGCTCTAGTACCTCCTCTGCATCAAACAAAGCCACTTGGCACTGGTTAAAGTGGTGCCATGATCCAATATCATCCATGTAAAGTCCCATGCCGGCCACACTCACTCCATCTCTCCCTGGCTCTCTCACCATGTCATCGAGCTTCTATGTACTCCCCTAAGCACGCCTGTACCAATGTTAAGGAAATCGGTAATCGTTAACTGCTCGGCCGGCTTGGGAGTAGCGATTAATCGGAATTCGGACGATTAACTGATTTAATCGGTCGGCTATTAATCGGTGCAACCTACATAAATTAGCACTTAAAACAATTTATATAATAAAAATAATAGTATATGAGCCTCTATATGTCTCTCCCTACTTCTCTAAAGCCTAAAATCCTAGAAAAATATTGTAAATCTACTTTATTGGGGAGGGGTAGCGCCTGTATTAGCGATATGCATTGAAAATATTGTAACTTTTTTGACCAAGTGTGGTAGTTAATCGGGAAAATACCTAGTAATCGGACTTTCGGACTGATTAATCGGGCTAAAGGATTAACACAAGAGATTAATGGTAATCGACACGGTCAAGCCCCTAGTAGCGATTAATCGGCCTAGTAATCGTTGAATCGGTCTGTTTTTGAACATGCCTGTACCTAGCCCTATGCACGTAAACGCACCACATTGGCCGAACCAGTCGCGCCCATGCACGCCCGAACTTGCCAGGCACGCGGTGACCACGCCTGGAACGCGCCAGTACACCAGCGATCGACGCCGTCCTTCCCCTGCATGCCTACGTCTGAAACGAGCACTACCACCCTCACCTCTAACGCGTAGACACACTCGAACGATCGCAGCTGCCTCGTCACCGTCGTCCTCGCCGGAATCATGCCGCGAGTACTGTGGTACAAAGTGCAAGCGCTCGAGCAATCCTATCACGCCCTGGACGCAACAGCTACACCCAAAGCATCTCCTAGCCGTCGCCTACACCATGCGCCCCCTAGCTTGCCCCTTCGCGACGGACGACCTCGCCGTCGTCGACCCTTCCCAGCACCCCGCGGCCACCAAGCGACCCTATAAATGGAGACGATCGGCTCCTTCTCTCTGCACACCATTCACTCCCCTCCTCTCACTGAGCCTTCTCCACCGATCAATTTCACCAGCCATCACCGGAGTCGTCCCAATTTGAAGCTCGGAGCCGCCGGAGCCCGCAGATCCTCGCCATCGATCCGCGCCTCCCCAAGCTCCGCCACTGTACCAGGAGCCTCTTCTGCCTCGCCAACGTCGCCTCGAACCTCGCCATCGACCTCCGGCGACCCACAGCGCCCTCCGACCCCCTAGGTACGCCGCCAGCACGCCGGCATCTCGTCGGAGACGACGAAGCTCCCCGGCCGTTCGATCGTGTTCTGATCTAACGGATCACGTAGCTCGTACCGCTTCGCTCAGTTAAGAGCCACTGACGGGTGGCTCCCACCTCGTCAGGCGGCCCGCGCACACGGGCTGTGCTGGGCCGGCCCAGTCCGTTTAATCCATTAGCCCATTTGTTTTCCCGCGTGCCCAGTAATTCAAATTCGATTTAATCTATTTAGTTCAAATTCAATACTGGTGCCAACTTCAAAATTAAATAGTTTGAAATCTACTGCACCAAATTTAACAAATTTTATATATTTGGAAAGCTCATGAAATTATCTAAACAATGCCACTGGCCTCATGTCCAAATTCGTAATTAAATTCAAATGATAAAAATAACAAGGCAGGGCCTTTTCTAACTTCAAATAAATATTAGAAATTATCTATAAATGATTTTAAGTTGATTCCAACTCTAATAAATCACATTTGACATAATCTAATTGTTTATGCAAAAATATAGCATAGTTGTTTTGCATGATCATGGACTAGAGTTAAATAATGGCTATGGAACCATTTCTAGACTATTTAATACATACACATAGAATTATTTAAATAGTATGAGGGCTTCTCTTATTTAAATTGTGATCTTAAGTAATTTAAATAGAGGTACTGACCTTGATCAAATAAGTCTCATGCTTGGTTAATTAGAGAGGTTAATCATTTAGATGATAGTTTAACTTATATGAGGTATAGCCTCTCACATAAACCATTAGTCCAAATAGTTCAATAAGAATTAATAACACATAATTAATGACCCATAGGTTTATATTTGAAAATACTTAATCCTTCTCATAAGTAGTATTTAAATATTTCAAACCTATTAATTAAATCATATGAGATACTTTGGTCTCATTTAAATCTTACCTCAACCAAATTAATATGAAGTAGATCCCATGGTCAATTAAAATTCACTTTTAATTAATTAATAATATTAAACCATTACAAGGTGTTACTAAAATAGTATGAGGTGCTCACCTCATTTAAATCATCCTTCTCAAATAAAATGAAGTAAGGTATTGACCTTTAATTTCCTAGGCTCATACCTGCTCAATTATAAATCTTAAATCTAAATAATATGTAAATTTTCCCAAGATTAATTAAATCACATGAGATGATGAATCTCATTTAACTCACTTTCTCAAAATACTAAGTGTGAAGTGTTGACCTTGGTCAACATGGGATCATCCCTGATTATTTGAGAATATTAAAACACCTCAATAATAGTCCTTTAAATAAATCACCACTATGTGTTAAATCGTATGAGAGATACTCCCCTCATTTAAATCTTGTTCTCAAGTAATTCAATATGAGGTAGTGATCATAGTCTAGGTAACCTCATATTAAATTATTTGGTGGCATTAAATCACTACCATGTTAGTATTAAATTGCATGAGGTATGGAACCTCATTTAAATCATTTTCCCAAATGATAGGTATGAAGAGGTTGACTTTAGTCAACCTAGGTCATATATTATTCATAAGAGAAATTAAATCTTAAAAAGATTCAATGAGAGGAAATTATTTTCTCACATACTAAAGAGAAACCCTAACTCCATTTTTCAATAAGAGGAAATTATTTTCCTATTATTAAATAAGGAAACCCTAGCATAATCTTGTAATAAATATTAAGTAGTGATGCTAGATCATTGTGTGAGCCACTAAGGCTAATTAAGAGTACTTAAGTATTGTTTGGTGATTGTATCCCCGTATTCGTTTATAGACGCTAGTACCAGAGACTATCAAGAGGAGGAGGTATTCTACCAAGAGGAAGAAGAAGAATACTTTGATCACTTCACCAATCAAGGCAAGATAATACTCTTGCAAGCTAGTCTACTGCAAGCTAATATTAATGCCAGCTATTACCCGTGCAAGTAATCAACTTAACCATCAGGGTGCAAAGATCTACTTATAAGGCATCATTACATTTTACTTTATGAACCTATCCCAAAGTTTTTACCTTACAAGCTTTACTTGATTTTATTTATCAAAGTTACTTTTTGGTTTATGATTCACTTGGTTGAATTATAGAGTAGTATAAGAGAATCACACTTAGCCTAGCCAGCTCCAAGATACTTATCACCCCTCATGAAATAGTTGCTAGTGCTAATCAATTAAAATTTGACTACTCTAGATGGGAACATGTGACTTTGAAATGAAGTTGAAACCTTGGAATGATGGTTCATTCCATTGAATGACTTTGAAGGTGAATATGACCAAGAGAAGATGGTGATTTTGATATAAAACCGATGGTTGGGTTCGATGCATACCATTCCAATTTAGAAAGTACTCCCACAATACCCAAAATGGGTAAGGGCTTAACTAGAAATTTATGTGCTTTAGTATGGGTTCCCTCTAAACAAGCGTCATCGGGGTTATGCCAAGGGCTGCCTCCAAAGCAATATGAGATATTGCGAAATGACGTGAACGAGGTGAATTGTCCGGCCCAAGCCCTGTGCAGTTCCCGGGTTAACAGGTTGGTTTTCACCGGGAGGCCAAGCTCATGGGGAGAGGTGCTCATACTAGAGTATGTAAGTGAAAGGTTATGGTTGGTAGTCCGCATACGGAGTATGATAAATCAGGGCCAGCTAACCCTGACGGATTATTGCAAATATTGTGGCACAAGTGTACGACCTCTGCAGAGTGTAGAACTATTCGAATAGCCGTGTCCATGGTTACGGACGATTGGAAAGGCCATACTGTTCCGTCATCGACCATTTTAAAAAATGTGACATATGACTGGTGACTTGGATTTGAAAGGTGAATGGTGACTTTGACTTGAGCTTTCACAACAGAGTTGTGAATGACAATTCGATGTCTTGTACTTGAGTTAGTCTACGATTCAAGTATTCTTACCAAATGTTTATGAAATAGGTATTATGCAAATAAACCTAGAGCCTAGCAAACCATTAAAATTGATAATGCTTACCTAGTATTAGCTCATAGTACTCTAAAAGTACTCATGGTTTGTCCGGCTATTCAAATGGCTTTACTATGGAAGGTGAAATAAATTTCAGACGACAGGAAGATGGGACAGCGTAATTGCCCACGACAACCAGGGACCGCTTCCGACGCTGGGTCAGCCAGTTCGTGGAACAAATGGGACTGGGCGATCGTTACTTCGCTTCCGCTTATGTGTTTTGTAATAGGATCTCTAGATCCACTATGTTGTATTAAGACTTGGATCATGTGATCCTTTGTTGTAAGACGATTATGTGTTGTAATAAATGATGTGTTGTGATATCAAGCTATTATGTCTCGAAAACAATATTCCTGGGATTGCGAGGAATGGCATAATAGGCATCTCGACTTAAAAATCCGGTGTTGAGATCTACTCCCCTCCTTTCCTGGAGACAGTGTTGGGCCTCCAAGAGCAGGGGTTTGTAGACAGCAGCAAGTTTTCCTTAAGTGGATCACCCAAGGTTTATCAAACTCAGTGAGGAAGAGGTCAAAGATATCCCCCTCAACCCTGCAAACACAAAGCAAGAAGTCTCTTGCAGTCCCCAACACACCAAATACGCTTGTCGTATATATAGGCAACAGTTCGGCGAAGAGATAGTGAAACACAAGTAGTATGGATGTATGAGTGGTAATACAACTGAATAAAATATATAGCAAGTAAACATGCAACGGAACAAAGAAATAAACGGAGATTCGATGTTTTGGAAACAAGGCCTAGGGATCATACTTTCACTAGTGGACACTCTCAACATTGATCGTATAATAAATAATAACTTCTCCCATTTGTGCTACACTCTTGTTTGATAATGAACACCACTAATTGTGTAGGATTACACACCCTCAATGCCGGAGTGAACAAGCTCCACAACATTCGATATTCATGTTTGCACCTAGAGCATAATAGATTCAGAAATAGACCGATACTAACATAGCACAATATCGTCACCTTACACTATGAAAGGAAATAACCATCAACAGAATACCATAGCGATAATCAACCCAACCTACAAGAGATTATGATCACACTCACTAAGAACTACACGATGCACACACCGTCACCATTACACCATGCAGGAGGAATAGACTACTTTAATAACATCACATGAGTAGTACATAGACTAGTAGTGCTATACAAAGTAATATTGCAATCATGGGAGGTATAATACACTTCACTATGCCATTTACAATGTTGAATAAGTTATTCTGAAATATAGCTCTGAGACCCACACGGTGCACACACTGTCACCTTTACACACGTGGGACAAGGATTCTCCGGAGATCACATAAGTAAAGTAAAACCCACTTGACCAGCATAATGACATCTAGATTATAAGGCATCATCATATGAATCTCAAACATGTAAGGCAGTTCATGAGATTATTGTATTGAAGCACATAGGAGAGAGATGAACCATAGCTACCGGTACAGCCCGAGCCTCGATGGAGAACCACTCCCTCCTCATGGGAGCAGAGTGTGATGAAGATGGCGGTGAGATGGCAGCGTGTCGATGATAGAGTTTCCTCCGGGCACTTCCCTCGTCCGCATGTTAGTTACCTTATTGAGAGACATCACGGTGAACTCGTGGACCCCGGTCCATTCTTTTGCATCTGAATACATTCTACCGCAATCATTGTTCTTTACCGTTCTTTGCAAACAAACACCATCTTTCCACTCGATACGTTTAATCTTTGCTTAAGCGGTGAGATTGACAACCTCATTGTTACGTTGGGGCAAAAGTATCTTGATTGTGTTGTGCAGGTTCCACGTTGGCGCCGTTTTCACTGGTGTTGCGCCGCCAACGTATCCATAATTTCCGATGTTCCATGCTTGTTTTATGACAATACCTACATGTTTTGTTCACTTTATATCGTTTTGATGCATTCTAACCAACCTATCGACGAGATGCCAAGTGCCACTCTCGTCGCTGTTTTTGAGCTCAGAAATCCTAGTAAGGAAATATTCTGAATTTGACGAAATCAACGCCGCATCTTAGAACTTCACACGGGCTTCTGCAATGTCCCGAGAGCCACTGCAGGAGGCCCCCAGGCTCCCGTATGAGGCCACCTGTGGGGCGCCCCCGTTGTCCGGTCGCCCGTGAGTCTTCCGACCGCCTCTTCGCCTATAAGAAGCCCCCGACCTAAAACCTCATGCAATGGGTTTACCAAGACGAGAAAAGTTCCGAGCGCGCCATCGCGGGTTAAGATCTCTGGGGACAGGAGTCTCCTGCCTTACGCCGCCGGACGGGGAAGTGCCCCGTAAGGCTTCTCCATCGACACCGCTGCCATCTCCACCGCCATCTTCATCACCGTTGCTGTCTCCCATGAGGAAGGAGTAGTTCTCCATCGAGGCTCCTGGGCTGTACCGGTAGCTATGTGGTTAATCTCTCTATGTACTTCAATACAATAATCTCATGAGTCGCCTTACATGATTGAGATTCATATGATGATGCCTGTAATCTAGATGTCATATGCTAGTCACGTGGGTTTTACTTATGTGATCTCCGGAGACTCCCTGTCCCACGTGTGTAAAGGGACAGGGTGTGCACCGTGTGGGTCTCTTAGGCTATATTTCGCAGAATACTTATTCACTGTTATGAATGGCATTGTGAAGTGCTTATTTATATCCCTTTATGATTGCAATGTGCCTTGTATCGCTACTAGTCTATGTGCTACTCATGTGATGTTATTAAAGTAGTCTATTCCTCCCGCATGGTGTAATGGTGACAGCGTGTGCATCGTGTAGTTGTTCTTGTCGTAGATTATGATCATAATCGCTTGTAGGTTATGGAGTGTTGATTATCGCTATTATAGTATTGATGTGATTTCATTCCCCCTTCATAGTGTAAAGGTGACAGTGTGTATGTATGTTAGTACTCGGTTTATTTTACAAAGATCTATTATGCTCTAAGGTTACTTAAATATGAATGCTAAATGTTGTGGCGCTTGTTTTAACTCCGGCTTGAGGGAGCTCTTGCAGCCCTACACAACGAATGGTGTTCATCAAACAAGATGAAAGGTAGCAGCAGCTAAAGAGAGAAGTTATTATTTAACAAAGTACTGCTGAGAGTGTCCACCAGTGAAAGTATGATCCCTAGCCTTGTTTCCAACACTGCAAACACCGTTTACTTTCATCGCTCATGTATGTTTACTGTCGTCATATTTTATTCAGGATTGCTATTACCACCTATACATCCATTACTTGTATTTCCTCACTAACTTCTTCGTCGGAACTAGCAAATCACCATAATCACAAGTGTATTAGTGTGTAGAATAAAAGAGACTTCCTTGTATCGGCTTGCATGTTTGAGAGGGATACCTTGACCCTTCCCTCCCCGAGTTCGCGATAAACCTTGGTGATCCACTTAAGGGAAACTTGGTCAGCCGTTCTACAAAACCTCCCGCTTCTTGAGGCCCAACACTGCTCACAAGAATAGAAGTAACTGGGAGACATCAAGCTATTTTTCCTCACAACACACTGGGAGGTAAGGGTGTAAGGTACTCACACCTGACCTCGCTACTAAGCTATTTTCCTGGCCAACAGAAGTACCTAAGCTATTTCTTTTAGATCCTGCAATTGCATCTTTTTGTTTCTTGTTTGCACTAGTTAGGCATAATGGAAAGTAACAATGAGCTTTATTCTATTTCCAGGTTAAGAATGGTTTAATGCGAAAATTTAAAAACCTATGGAATCTTATTTGCATGCTAGTAGTAATGATATTAGTATGAACTTTGAACACTATTGTTGTTAATGATATGGAAAATTTTAAGCTTGGAAGTTTGGTTTTGATGAGCATGACATTTTTAGTCCCTGCCATTGAGGAAATCTTCTTTGATGATACTCAGTTTCTATTTTATGATGATTACAATGGACACTGTCTTTTTGGTGCCACTTACCATGAGTGCAATTTTATTTTGATTATACTATGCCTCCTACACTTGATGAGAATATAATGATAGCTACTTTATTGAATTTGCTCCCACTACAACTAATAAAAATTGATTATGCTTATGTGGAGAGTAATAATTTTATGCATGCAGCGCTCATGACAAGAATGTTTCATGTGATAGTTATATTGTTGAATTTGTTCATGATGCTACTGAAAGTTATTATGAGAGGGAAACATGGTTATATGCATCTTAATAATATTAAGTTTCCCCCTCTTTATGTTGAGAATTTTGAAATTGCGCTTGTGTTGCCTTCCTATGCTTGTCACTTTGTTCTTCATGAATTTATTTGTGTACAAGATTCTTTTCATAGGAAGTGGGTTAGGCTTAAATGTGTTTTGAATTTGCTTCTTGATGCTCTTTTTTTTTCAACTCTCATCCTTATGAGAGCATTATCATTAAAATTGCTGAGCCCATCTTAATGGCTATAAAGAAAGAACTTCGGGAGATAAACCCATGTGTTTATTTTACTACAGCAATTTTTTTTGTTGAGTCTTTGGTTGTTACTACTGTAGCAACCTCTCCTTATCATGTTTTTGTGCCAAGTAAAGTCTCTATGTTAAAGTTGATGCTAGATTTATTGCTGCGCAGAAACAGCATTGCTGTCGTCACGAATTTGAGCAGAAATCTCGTAAAAATCAAAAAATCTCAAATTTACGTGTGTGATCCTCGATATGTACTCAACTTTCATTAATTTTGAGTTTTTCCGTTTGAGCAAGTTAAGTGCCCCCGCTGTATTCATCTACGACTGCTCGTTTTTGATGTATCTCGCCTTTTATTTCGCATTGCCGCTTTTGCTTTGTTGAATGGGTTTCTTTGTTCCATTAATTGTCAGTTTTGTGCAATGTCCAAGTGTTAAGAATGATTGTGTCACTTCTAACATGTGAATTTTTATTATACACTAACCTCTAATGAGTTTGCTTGAAGTTTGGTGTGGGGGAAGTTTTCAAGGGTCAATAGAGGAGGATGATGATACTATGATCAAGGAGAGTGAAAGGTAAGCTTGGGGATGCCCCGTGGTTCATCCCTGCATATTTTAAGAAGACTCAAGTATCTAAGCTTGGGATGCCCAAGGCATCCTCTTCATCGATAACTTATCAGTGTCACTAGTGAAACTATATTTTTATTCCGTCACATCTTATGTACTTCTTACTTGGAGCGTCTGTGCTTTTATTTTCGTTTTGTTATTTTCATTCTCTGAATAAATTCATGCTCATGTGTGGGAGAGAGACACGCTCCGTTGTTTCGTATGAACACATGTGTTCTTAGCTTTACTTTTAATGTTCAAGGGCGAAAGTTGATCGCTTCACTTGTTTCTATTTGGTTGGAATCAGAAAATGCTTCATATGGTCTTGAATAATTTGATACTTGGCAATTGTTTTGAGCTCTTATAAATCATGTTTAAGCTCCTGCATCATGTAGTTAAATCTAGTAGTGGAGAACTACCAGAGCTTGTTGAAATTTGGTTTGCATGACTCGGTCTCTCTAAAGTCTAGATATTTTCCTGTAAAAGTGTTTGAGCAACAAGGAAGACAAGAGTAGAGTCTTATAATGCTTGCAATATGTTCTTATGTAAGTTTTACTGTAACGGTTCATACTTGTGTTTGCTTCAAACAACCTTGCTAGCCTAAGCCTTGTACTGAGAGAATGCTTCTCGTGCATCCAAACACCTTGAGCCAAACCCATGCCATTTGTGTCCACCATATCTACCTACTATGTGGTATTTTTCTGCCATTCCAAGTAAATACTTGTGTGCTACCTTTAAACAATTCAAAAGTTATTATCTCTTATTTGTGTCAATGTTTTATAGCTCATGAGGAAGTATGTGGTGTTTTATCTTTCGATCTTTCATTTACTCTTGACTTTCACAATGGACTAGTGGCTTCATCCGCTTATCCAATAATTTTGCAAAAGAGCTGGCAATGGGGTTCCCAGCCCCAATTAATTAACCATTAATAATTCTCTTCACATGTTTTGTGACCCTCAAAACCCAAACTTGCAAATAGACACTCCTCCATGGTATGTGAATGTTGGAAGGCACCCGAGATTCGGTTAGCCATGGCTTGTGAAAGAAAAGGTTGGGGAGTGTCATCTAATAAATAAAACTAAAGTACATGTAAACAAAAGAGAAGAGGGATGATCTACCTTGCTGGTAGAGATAACGTCCTTCATGGGAGCCGCTCTTGAAAGTCGGGTTGATGGTAGTTAGAGGCACCTATTACCATTCGTTGACAACAACAAACACCTCTCAAAACTTTATTTTTATGCTCTCTATATGATTTCAAAACTTGAAAAGCTCTAGCACATGATTTAATCCCTGCTTCCCTCAAGGGCCTATCTTTTACTTTATTGTTGAGTCGGTTTTACCTATTTCCTTCCATCTTAGAAGCAAACACTTGTGTCAACTGTGCATTGATTCTTACATACTTGCTTATTTGCGTTCATCATATTACTCTATGTTGACAATTATCCATGAGATATGCATGTTGAAAGTTGAAAGCAACTGCTGAAACTTATATCTTCCTTTGTGTTGTCGATGCCTTTACTTTGAATTTATTGCTTTATGAGTTAACTCTTATGCAAGACTTATTGATGCTTGTCTTGAAAGTACTATCCATGAAAAGTTTTGCTATATGTTATCTATTTGTTAGCCATCTATTGCTTTGAATCACTCCATTCATGTCATATGCTTTACAATAATGTTGATCAAGATTATGATGGTAGCATGTCACTTCAGAAATTATTTGTTGTTATCGTTTACCTACTCGAGGACGAGTAGAAACTAAGCTTGGGGATGCTGATACTTCTCCAACGTATCCATAATTTCCGATGTTCCATGCTTGTTTTATGACAATACCTACATGTTTTGTTCACACTTATATCGTTTTGATGCATTTTCCGGAACTAACCTACCGCGAGATGTCAAGTGCGTCTCGTTTTCTGCTGTTTTTGGTTTCATAAATCCTAGTAAGGAAATATTCTCGACTCTACGAAATCAACGCCCAAAGATCTTATAATCACACGAAGCTTCCAACACCCGAGATCCACTGTGAGGAGGGCCCGTGGGCCCCATATGATAGGCCGGCGCCGCCTGTGGGGCGCCCGTTGTCCGGTCGCCCGTAGCCCTTCGACTCCGCTCTTCGCCATAAGAAGCCCCCTGACCTAAAACCCGACAGAATAATCCACGGTACGAAAAGTTCCGAGCCGCCGCCATCGCGGCCAAGATCTGGGGACGGGAGTCTCCGTTCCGGCACGCCGCCGGGACGTGGGAAGTGCCCCCGAAAGGCTTCTCCATCGACACCGCTGCCATCTCCACCGCCATCTTCATCACCGCCGCTCCCATGAGGAGGGAGTAGTTCTCCATCGAGGCTCGGGTGTACCGGTAGCTATGTGGTTAATCTCTCTCCTATGTACTTCAATACAATAATCTCATGAGTTGCCTTACATGATTGAGATTCATATGATGATGCTTGTAATCTAGATGTCATTATGCTAGTCAGTGGGTTTTACTTATGTGATCTCCTGGGAGACTCCTTGTCCCACGTGTGTAAAGGTGACAGCGTGTGCACCGTGTGGGTCTCTTAGGCTATATTTCATGAATACTTATTCACTGTTATGAATGACATAGTGAAGTGCTTATTTATATCCCTTTATGATTGCAATGTGCTTTGTATCGCTACTAGTCTATGTGCTACTCATGTGATGTTATTAAAGTAGTCTATTCCTCTCGCATGGTGTAATGGTGACAGTGGTGCATCGTGTAGTTCTTGTCGTAGATTATGATCATAATCTCTTGTAGGTTATGGAGTTGATTATCGCTATGATAGTATTGATGTGATTTATTCCCCTTCATAGTGTAAAGGTGACAGTGTGTATGCTATGTTAGTACTCGGTCTATTTTGCAAAGATCTATTATGCTCTAAGGTTACTTAAATATGAATGCCAAAGTTGTGGCGCTTGTTAACTCCGGCTTGAGGGAGCTCTTGTAGCCCTACACAACGAATGGTGTTCATTATCAAACAAGAGTGTATGTAGCACAAATGAGAGAAGTTATTATTTATTATGCGATCAATGTTGAGAGTGTCCACTAGTGAAAGTATGATCCCTAGGCCTTGTTTCCAATACTGCAAACACCGCTTACTTACTGTTCTGTTGCATGTTTACTTGCTGCCATATTTTATTCAGATTGCTATTACCACTCATATACATCCATACTACTTGTATTTCACTATCTCTTCGCTTAACTAGTGCACCTATACATCTGACAAGTGTATTAGGTGTGTTGGGGACACAAGAGACTTCTTGTATCGTGATTGCAGGGTTGCTTGAGAGGGATATCTTTGACCTCTTCCTCCCTGAGTTCGATAAACCTTGGGTGATCCGCTTAAGGGAAAACTTGCTGCTGTTCTACAAACCTCTGCTCTTGGAGGCCCAACACTGTCTACAAGAATAGAAGCACCCATAGACATCATTGTGCCGCACTACATTCCTCCACCAACAACCTTCACGTGCTTCTTGGCTCCTACTGGTTCGATAACCTTGGTTTCATATTGAGAGAAACTTGCTTCTATACGCATCGTACCTTCCACTTGGGGTTCCCAACGGACGTGTGCATCTACTCGTATCAGAGGAAGGTAAAAGGTACTCACATCCTCTGGCTACTAAGTTTTTTTAGTTGTGCGGTGAGTGCTCGAAGTTATTTCCTTTAGATTCTGCAATTACATCTTTTTGTTTCTTGTTTTATTTTCACGAGTTAGGCTTAATGGAAAACAACAACAAAATTAGAGAGCTTTATAGTATTTATCTTGAATTAGGACATGAGTAATTTGAAGAGAAAATTAAAAAACCTATGGAATTTTACTCGCATGCTAATAGTAATGTTATTGGTATGAATGCTTGAACACTATTATTGCTAATACTATGGAAAAATCTAAGCTTGGGGAAGCTAGTTTTTATGATCTTTTTAGTCCCCTAGCTTTAGAGGAGAAAATTTGCTCTGATGATATTTTATCTCCCATATGTGGTAATTCTAATGATGCTTGTGATATTTTAAATCAACCTACTGAAAGTATTCCTTTTAAAATACCTATGAAAATTGTTGAAAAGATCATGGATGAACGTTATGCAGGGGACTGGACATTGCCATACCCAGTGCAGATTATCAAGGTGGACCAGCACAAGGACTCGACGAGCTGGACCTGCACGCGCCTCAACTTGGGCTACAAGGAAAGAAGACTCCAACACGAATCCTACTAGGACTCTTGTAAACCCTAGCTTGGCTGATATATAAAGCCAGGCAGGGGCACCCCTTAGGGACACACAATCAGAAACATAATTTTAGAGGCAACACGCCTAGACACCGCAACCCGCGGATTAGAACTAGACTAGATCCAATAACTCCGCCTATGGCGGCCCCCTGTATACATATATTCATATAGTGGATTGCTAGTAGGACGTAGCGATCCTCCACCGCGGGGGCGTGAACCTGGGTACGTCGTGTACCGCCTCGCTCCCGGAACTTCCGTCGTCGCCTTTCTCTAAAAACCCAAGCCCCTCATGGTGGACATTGCCGAGGAACCGCCGTCACCTGGCGCCGTCAGGAAGTGTGGCGTGATGGATTTTGTCATCCGGCGAGATATACTTCATCATCAAGGTCATCAGAATCATGGCTTGCAAATCCAATCTGGCGAACCCTTCGTCATGCAAAGGCGAAGGATTTGGCATACACGTGCGCCGCAAGGACTGACGGACATATTCAACAGGGTACTATTCGTATAGTTCAGCTTTCCATGCTAGACACACAAAGTGGTGGCGTATGGATTTTGGCATCCATCAAGTCTCTCTCCCATTGATTATTCTTATCAACCATCTTTCTGGATCTGGCTCTCTACGTATATGTATGAATTTGGTATGCATATTTTGCCAACTTCTGCCGTACGGAGGATGGACAGCAGCTCCGTTGAACATCACGATCCTGCTAGCAGGCACTCACACTGCTCAGCAACCCGATGCGTTTTTTGTTCGGCTGCAAAGATATCAATGCATCCCTCTACTACACGTTCTTCCTCAGGTGCTATACTTCCGGTTACTTACTACATACAAAATTTATTTTAGCCAAATACTTTTGGTTAGTACTATTATTTGTGCACAGTTTTTGCGCCGTAATATGACTGCAGATCGGAACAAGCTTCGATTGCTTCACCGCGCACAGTCGCCGTGCTCGGGGCTCGCTCGTTGCATTACGGACTCAATATATTCGGATGCTCACCCGTCGACGGCCATATCAGCTGCGCGCCCTTCATCGGCACGTTCTTACTAGGCTCGCCTGCGTGGACCGGAATTATTTCGGCGCCCGCCATATTCGGATGCTCACCGCCGCGGATCGGCCATTGTCAACCGCATGGACTATTTCTGGACGTATGATTATTTCGGCTGTGCCCGCCGGCATGAATTATCCTGGATGGCGGGATTATTTCGGCTGCGCCCGCCGGCATGAATTATCTTGAATGGCGGAATTATTTCGGCTGCGCCCGCCGCATGAATTATCTTGGATGGCGCAATTATTTCGGCTGCGCCCACCGCACGGACTATCTTTGGCCGTGCAACTATTTCGACTGCGCCTGCAGAACTAAGTGTTCCTCTTTCTTTCGCCACACCCGATGATTGGGGAGGCGCCATTACATCGTTACCTCCAGTACTCTTGATTACTCGGTGGATTTATTTTCCCCGAATCAGTGGATTTATTTTCTCCATCATCTATGATTACTCGATGGACTTATCTTCTTCGGCTCTGGATATATCTCCTCCCGATGCACTCTCGGGTTGGTGGATTCATCATCTGGAATATTCAATGGATATCATCTTATTTAATATCGACCCGATGCGATCCCATCGGGAGCGCTGGAATTACTCGGGGGCTCCTGGAATATCTTCGAGCTATTGCGGTTACTCCCATCGGGAGCGCTGGTTCGTTGGAATTCAAGAAGATTTGAAGACTATTACTCCCATCGGGAGCGCCGGTTCGCTGGAACCCAAGAAGATATGAAGACTCAAGCTTTGAAGAATTGCAGTAATTTGGGACACCCGAACTGCATCGTCAGGAACTTTGTTCGTATATCACAACGAACATCGGTTCGATGGAAAATGCACTCCAGAGATTCTCTGAAAACGAGTGTATGATGCAAAATCAACCGGGACCTTGCTCTTTTCCTTTGCTATAGATGCCTCAAAGAGTGCCGCAAATAGCAAGGACCATGAAGCAACAGACTTTGCTCTTTTCCTTTGCTATAGATGCCTCAAAGAGTGCAAAGGATCATCAACGGGGACCTTGCTCTTTTTCTTTGCTATAGATGCCTCAAAGAGTGCCGCAGATAGCAAGGATCATGAAACACGTACAAAAACGACCCACGTTCGGTACTTTACTTATGGAAGTATCAAAGAGCAACGGAGTCATCGGCAGAGCTAGTGCTTCCGATACATTCGGGAGCTGCTGTCAGAACATACATCGGTTGAAAGCAAAGTTGCACATACAACGGGTTTAGCAAGACCTGCAACACGAGCTGATCACTCAAACAATTTGCTGACCAACGAATACACATACGCTTAAACGGGCAATTAAGATTTGCTCCTTCAAAATTTGCCAACGGCATTAACACGGTAAAAGTGCATATATATGTACCTACCGAAAAACTTACAAACAATGGCATCAACGATGCTCAAAGGTGCATTGAGGATTGCCCCTTGAGATAAACAACAATGTGTCAACGGCACCTGAAGGAAACTGTAAACGTCGGGTTGCTCGATTTGAGTCTACTCACGGTTGCAAGCATCAGTGCCCAGACTCGGGAACTACTTCCATCGGGAGCGCTGGACACACACACGATAAAATTATCGGCTCCTCTGGGCCATCATCCGAATCATCGGCTCCTCTGGGCCATCATCCGAATCATCGGCTCCTCTGGGCCATCATCCAAATCATCAGCTCCACTGGGCCATCATCTCAATCATCGGCTCCTCCTGGGTATCATCCGAATCATCGGCTCCTCTGGGCCATCATCTCAATCATCGTCTTCTCAGGGCCATCATCTCAATCATCGGCTCTTCTGGGATATCATCTGAATCATCAACTCCTCTATCTATGGCATCATCAGAGTCATCGGCATCAAGTTCTCGGAACTTGAAAAAGTTTACGGTGTTTGACTTAGCATTTTTTACACCCTGTACATAACTATTTCATATTTATCTACAGGCTCGGGGGCTACTCCCATCGGGAGCGCTTGCCGCGCACCCGATAAAAAATACGGCAACCTCGTCAACAAAGAAGAATAAAGTTGAAGACATCGGCATCAACAATCAAGATCTTCGAGTAGTACAACTTGAGTCTATGCGTGGCTGCAAGCATCCGCCCATAGACTCGGGGGCTACTCCCATCGGGAGCGCTTCGCGCACCCGACAGAAAGCAACTTCGACTCTACATCAAGCACAAGATTCAACAGATGATCAAGACATTCGGCGAAGACAACTTTAGTCCCTGCCCGAAGCTTCACTTCGGCCAGACACTCGGGGGCTACTGATGTGGGCATAACCCTTCGGGTACTCATTGCCATACCCAGTGCAGATTATCAAGGTGGACCAGCACAAGGACTCGACGAGCTGGACCTGCACGCGCCTCAACTTGGGCTACAAGGAAAGAAGACTCCAACACGAATCCTACTAGGACTCTTGTAAACCCTAGCTTGGCTGATATATAAAGCCAGGCAGGGGCACCCCTTAGGACACACAATCAGAAACATAATTTTAGAGGCAACACGCCTAGACACCGCAACCCGCGGATTAGAACTAGACTAGATCCAACAACTCCGCCTATGGCGGCCCCCTGTATACATATATTCATATAGTGGATTGCTAGCAGGACGTAGCGATCCTCCACCGTGGGGACGTGAACCTGGGTACGTCGTGTACCGCCTCGCTCCCGGAACTTCCGTCATCGCCTTTCTCTAAAACCCAAGCCCCTCATGGTGGGCATTGCCGAGGAACCGCCTCGTCAAACGCAGGGGATGGAACAGTCCATCCAAGTGATCACTTGTTGAAATTTAATGAACTTTGTGAGTTGTTTAAGGTTGCAGGTTGATGCGCATAGATGTACACGTCCGTTGGGAACCCCAAGAGGAAGGTATGATGCGCACAGTAGCAAGTTTCCCTCAGAAAGAAACCAAGGTTTAATCGGACCAGTAGGAGTCAAGAAGCACGTTGAAGGTTGATGGTGGCGAAATGTGATGCGGCGCAACACCAGGGATTCCGGCGCTAACGTGGAACCTGCACAACACAACCAAAGTACTTTGCCCCAACGAAAAAGTGAGGTTGTCAATCTCACCGGCTTGCTGTAACAAACGATTAACCGTATTGTGTGGAAGATGATTGTTTGCAAGAAAACAGTAAAACAAGTATTGGAAGGAGATTGTATGCGATGTAAAGAATAGACCGGGGTCCACAGCACTAGAGGTGTCTCTCCCATAAGATAAAAGCATGTTGGGTGAACAAATTCAAGGCAATTGACAAATAGAAAAGGGCATAACAATGCATATACATGATATTATAAATATAGTGAGATTTAATCCGGGCATTACGACAAAGTACATAGACCGCCATCCAACCGCATCTATGCCTAAAAAGTCCACCTTCAGGTTATCATCGAACCCCTTTAAGTTAAGCAACACACAATTGCATTAAGTATGGTGCGTAATGTAATCAACAACTACATCCTTAGACATAGCATCAATGTTTTATCCCTAGTGGCAACAGCACAACACAACCTTAGAACCTACTGTCACGATCCCAGGTATCAATGAAGGCATGAACCCACTATCGAGCATAAATACCCCCTCTTGGAGTTAAGAGCAAAAACTTGGCCAGAGCCTCTACAATAACGGAGAGCATGCAAGATCATAAACAACACATAAACAATAGATTGATAATCACCATAACATAGTATTCTCTATCCATCGGATCCCGACAAACACAACATATAGTATTACAGATAGATGATCTTGATCATGTTAGGCAGCTCACAAGATCCAACAATGAAGCACAATTAGGAGAAGACAACCATCTAGCTACTGCTATGGACCCATAGTCCAGGGTGAACTACTCACTCATCACTCCGGAGGCGACCATGGCGGTGTAGAGTCCTCCGGGAGATGAATCCCCTCTCCGGCAGGGTGCCGGCGATCTCCTGAATCCCCGAGATGGGATGCGGCGGCGGCGTCTTCGGAAGGTTTTCCGTATCGTGCTCTTGGTACCGGGGTTTTCGCGACGGAGGCTTTAAGTGCAGGCGGAAGGCAGGTCAAGAGGCGACGCGAGGCCCACACCATAGGGCGGCGCGGGCCCCTCCGGCCGCGCGGCCCCTGGTGGTGGCGGCGCCGTCGCCCACTTCGTTATCCCTTCGGTCTTCTCGGAGCTTCGTGCAAAAATAGGACCCCGGGCGTTGATTTCGTCCAACCCGAGAATATTTCATACTAGATTTCTGAAACCAAAATAGCAGAAAACAGCAATCGGTTCTTCGACATCTTGTTAATAGGTTAGTTCCAGAAAATGCGTAAATACGACATATAATGTGCATAAAACATGTAGGTATCATCAATAAAGTAGCATGGAACATAAGAAATTATCGATACGTTGGAGACGTATCACAGGTTTATCAAGAGAAAATACCATGAAGAAATTATTTCCATTGTCACTTAAGGACAAAGCAAGGGTGCGTAGACATCAACGCTCCATGCTTGTTCTACAAACCCTCTACACTTGGAGGCACAACACTGTTTACAAGAATATATGCGTGCGATACCTGATGATCTGCTTGTTTTACACAAATTCATATGTTTTGATTACACTTCGTTGCACTTTGCCATTCTCCACACTAACCTATTGACAGCATGCCAGGCAAGTTCCTTGTTTTCTATTGTTTTGTATTTCAGAAAAGTTGAACATGAAATATTCTCGGAATTGGACGAAACAAAGCCCAACATTCATTTTACCATAACGAAGACGGAGTCCGAAGGAGAGACGAAGGTGCGCCACAAGGCGGCCACACCTGCCCTTGGCGCGGCCCAAGCCCTGGCCGCGCCATGGGGTGGTGTGCCCCCCCAGGCGTCCACCGACCTTGCCCTTCCGCCTATTTATTCACGATCTCGGGAAAAACCTAAACACCCGAGCCTCTATCCACGAAAAGTTTCATCGCGGCCGCCATCGCCGACCCTAGCTTGGGAGGGGTCTGAAGCTCTTCCCGCACCTGCCGAGAGGGAGATCATCGCCGGAGGCCTCTACATCGCCATGCCCGCCTCCGAAGTGATGCGTGAGCAGTTCATCTCTGGACTACGGGTCCATAGCAGTATCTAGATGGTTGTCTTCTTCAATTTGTGCCTCATGTTTATATCTTGTGAGCTACCTATCATGATCAAGATCATCTTTATGTAATGCTACATGTTGTGTTTGTTAGGATCCGATGAATATTGAATACTATGTTGAGATCGATTATATACTTGTCATATGTTATTCATGATCTTGCATGCTCTCTGTTGCTAGTAGATGCTTTCGCCAAGTTTATACTTGTAACTCCAAGGAGTATTTATGCTCGATAGTGGATTCATGCCTCTAGTTTTCTGGAAGAGTGACAATAACTTCTAAGATTGTAGATGTGTTGTTGCTACTAGGGAGAAAACAACAATGCTTTATCTAAGGGTAATTCTATTGTTTACTTTACACATTGCTTAATGCAATAATCTGTTATTTGCAACTTAATACTTGAAGGGGTTCGGATGATAATCTGAAGGTGGATTATTAGTCATAGACGCAGTTGGATTACGGTCTATGTATTATGTTTTAATGCCCAAATGAATCTCATAGTAATCATCTTGTTATGTATGGTCTTTATTCTGTCAATTGACCAGCTGTAATTTGTTCACACAACATGTTATTTATCTTTATGGAGAGACTCTCTAGTGAACCTGTGGGACCCGGTCCTTTATTTTACACTGATAAAATCATCCTGTTCTGTTTACTTACTGCAATCACTGTCTTCTTTAGTTCCACATAAACAAACATCTCTTTCCACACTCTACAGCTCTAATCATTTGTTTCCGCAAAACCTGTGAGATTGACAACTTCCACCGTAAGTTGAGGCAAAGTATTTTGGTTGTGTTGTGTGCATATTCCACGTTGTTGCTGACGCCGGTAGTGCGCCCTGCCACAAGTCAGCTAGCAACATATTCAGAAGTCATGCCTTTATCCTACTGGTCAATTAAACCTTTGTTTCTTACCGAGGGAAAACTTGTTGTTGTGCTCATCATACCTTCATATTGGGGTTCGTCAACGGTGTATTCTGTGCTCGCAACTTCCGTGGAAGAACTCACTTTTGAGGTAGTGACTTCAAGGGCAAGTACGACGCTCTCTTTGGGTGGCTAGCTAATACATTCGATCTGGATTACGAGATATATTATTAAATCTTTTCTCTATAGACCTACTGATGTCTACTCACGCTTCTTTTCCTGTAGACAGTGTTGGGCCTCCAAGAGCAGATGTTTGTAGAATAGCAGCAAGTTTTCCCTTAAGTGGATCACCCAAGGTTTATCGAACTCTCGTGAGGAAGAGGTCAAAGATATCCCTCTCAAGCAACCCCAATCACGATACAAGAAGTCTCTTGTTTCCCCAAGACACCTAATACACTTGTCAGATGTATAGGTGCACTAGTTCGGCGAAGAGATAGTGAAATACAAATAGTATGGATGTATATGAGTGGTAATAGTAATCTGAATAAAATATGGCAGCGAGTAAACATGCAACAGAACAGTAAATAAACGGAGATTCGATGTTTGGAAACAAGGCCTAGGGATCATACTTTCACTAGTGGGCACTCTCAACATTGATCACATAAATAAATAATTCTTCTCATTTGTGCTACATACACTCTTTTGTTGGATGACAACACCATTCATTGTGTAGGGCTACAAGAGCTCCCTCAAGCCGGAGTTAACAAGCGCCACAACATTCGGCATTCATATTTAGGTAACCTTAGAGCATAATAGATCTTTGCAAAATAACTTGTACTAACATAGCATACACACTGTCACCATTACACTATGAAAGGAGGAATAGATCACATCAATACTACCATAGTAATAATTAACTCCATAACCTACAAGAGATTATGATCATAGCCTACGACAAGAACCACACGATGCACACACTGTCACCATTACACCATGCAGGAGGAATAGACTACTTTAATAACATCACATGAGTAGCACATAGACTAGTAGCGATACAAAGCTCATCATATGGATCTCAATCATTCAAAGCAATTCATGAGATCATTGTATTGGTGTACAGAGAGAGAGATTAACCACATAGCTACCGGTACAGCCCCTTAGCCCTGGGGAGAACTACTCCCTCATCAGCAGCAGCGTTGATGGAGATGGCGGTGTGTCGTTGGAGAAGCCTTCCGGGGCACTTCCCCGTCTCCGGCGTGCGGAACAGAGACTCGTCCCCCGTATCTTGGTCGCGATGGCGGCGGCTCTCGGAAGGTTTCTCGTACCGTGGCTTTTTCGTATCGATGTTTTAGGTCGGGGAGCTTTAAACAGGCGAAGAGTCGGGGAGGGCTGACGAGGCCGCAAGACATAGGGGGCGCCCCCAGGGACGCGCCGACCACCCCGTGTGGGCCCCCGGGCCTCCCCTCCGGTCCTTCTCCTCCGTTCTAGAAGCTTCGTGGAATTATAAGATGCCTGGCGTTGATTTCGTCCAATTCCGAGAATATTTCCTTACTAGGATTTCTGAAACCAAAACAGCAGAAAACAGGAACTTGCACTTCGGCATCTCGTCAATAGGTTAGTTCCAGAAAATGCATCAAAACGATATAAAGTGTGAACAAAACATGTAGGTATTGTCATAAAACTAGCATGGAACATCAGAAATTATAGATACGTTTGAGACGTATCACCTACGTCTATCAAATCCACAGAAAGATTGCTTTTGGTGTAAGATCACTCGAACAAGACTTCTAGTTTACACTTAACTCTTGTATTATGAAACAATGATTTTCTTTTGTTGGTTTGTGCATCAATGGTTGGAGATATGCATGGGCTTAAGGTTTCACCTACATATGTGTGTTAGTATATGGAATTTAAAAGATAACTCCACTATCACTAGGAGGTCGAGGAGTTGCTAGAGAACAAGTGTTCATCTATGTAGATCTCTAGATCATGTTATTCGACCTTAATTAGACAACTAACATTACACAAATCATATATAACCAATGTCATAAGTAATAATAAAATAGCTTTGACAAATGGATAAAGATAGTAATAGGCACATCACATCTCACCAATCCCCTACATCTTCCACGCCTAGGGGATTTACTCACATATGGGAGGAGAATTAAACAAAAACATAATGGTATTATTATAAATGAAGTTAATCTCGATGTAGAAAGATACAAATATAATCAAACAAATCCAATCCAATCTCAAAGAGTCTTGAATGTGAATAGAGTTTACAAGCATAGTTGTTACAAAGATGAATATCTCTCTCCATATGGTGATGGCGATGGTGGATTGAAGCATCTTAAGGAGGAAGATCACGGTGAAGATTGAAGGATGAGTTCTTCTTCTCCGAATCTAGTACGGTCACATGGAATTTGTTCCTTTTGAAGAGGCTAAGGCGACGCCATATGGTACGGTCACATGGTTGTTAAGATTTATGTCGCTGGGATGTCAATCTTCTCAATCAAGGATTTGTGATTTCTTATAAATCTTCATTTATGACTTGATTTCCTTCCCAAGTTGACCATTTCCTGAAAGTTTCATAGGATCACAAGGAAATGGAAGGTTCCTTGTATTTTGGCACTTTGTTAGTTAGTTAGAAAGGAAAACCAACAAATCCAAATAAAATTCACATAAAAACACCTCGAAAACACATCATTTTAGGAGCTATCATCAGCATCCCAAAATCCCTCTACGGTAAGGTGGTGATCTAGATACCGTAAAATCCTATAGTAGCCATCGCACAAAGGGGCTCCCAAGAACATAAAACCCAATTTCAAGAAAACCCATTTAAAAGATGTACATGTACCAGCTTCGTCGTTCATCTGGTGACAGACATCCACCAAGAAAATTCCTTGCAAGGAGGGAGGAGACCATGCTCTACTAAGATCTCCAACTCCGCTAACCTTACCGCTAAGCTATCCCACCCACTCGCCATCTCGGACTTACCGAATTCGTGAAAAAAGGAAACCGGTGGCCTAAAAAAGCTAAGAAATGAAGGATGATTTCCTCGAACAAAAGAGGCAGGGGCACGGGATAAGGATAACAACTCGTCCTCCCCCAACTCATCATACCCTGCTTTATAAAGTGCCCGAGGGGAAGAAGGGGGACGCCACAACACTTGGGTTCTTCTACCCCGAGGCGACACACGTCTACCCAAAACCGTACATTGTTGTGGGATGTATGGCCCCACGGAGACTCAAAGCGCACACCAAGGCGCCCCATCCTGCGATGAAACCAATAAAACGTGACCAACCAACTAGCAAGAGATGCCGACCACGAAACCCCCTAGCACGTAAACCAAAGGGCAAGCACCCTAGTCGGAGAAAGGAATGGAAGGAAGCGGGAGCAAGGATCCAACCCAAGTGACATGACAGGGACACCATCGTTAGGTAAAATCAAACGGAAAAATCTGCTGGCTCAAAGAGCCACCCATACACTCGAGGTATGCGGGGTTACAAAATCTGAAGCGTGCGCCGGCCGATTCCCCCCGAGTCGGGTTGACAAGTGACTACCCTCATCATTGAATGGTGGGAGCGGACGCTGGACGACCGAATATCATACCCGACCTAGAAGACAGGATGGGCACCTCCCACCACTTCGCACGTTGCAAGTCTCCCCTCGGAAGGACCACATGACACGACCCCCTCACCGACCTAAACAATGCATGATGATACCTGACATAAACAAGCCTTGGTAGGCAAGGAACCCATTGACAGAGGTCTCATCACCTCGGATAGGTCTGTACGGCCGCGAGGACCGACTTTAGCAACACGGGACCGAAGACGTCATGTCCCCGTGGCTTGCTTGTCCCTGAGGGATATCCCGTACCTATCACTTTTATATACCCCTCGACCTCTCCTAGAAGAGGCACACTTGATCCCATATACACCATGTTCCTGATGGGTTCGTTGCATAGAAAACAAAAAATTTCCTACCGCAAAGACGAATAAATCCAAGATCTAATATATGGAAAAGCCAAGATCTAATCTACAAGATCGGAGCAACGAGATGGAGATGAGACTAACCCTCGAAGATTCCAAAGCCTACGAGATTAGATCTCGTTGTTGGTTGATGACCCACAAGTATAGGGGATCGCAACAGTCTTCGAAGGAAGTATTACCCAATTTATTGATTCGACACAAGGGGAGACAAAGAATACTTGTAAGCCTTAACAGCGGAGTTGTCAATTCAGCTGCACCTGGAAACAGACTTGCTCGCAAGAGTTTATCAGTAGCAACAGTTTTATAGCAGTAGGAATAGTGAAATAACAACAGCGGTGAAATAAAGACAGCAGTAGTGATTATAGTAAACAGCAGGATTAAAATACTGTAGGCACTGGGACGGATTAACGGGCGTTGCATGGATGAGAGAAACTCATATAACAATCAAAGCAGGGGCATTTGCAGATAATAATAAAACGGTATCCAAGTACTAATCAATCAATAGGCATGTGTTCCATATTTAGTCGTACGTGCTCGCAATGAGAAACTTGCACAACATCTTTTGTCCTACCAGCCGGTGGCAGCGGGCCTCTAGGAAACTACTGGAAATTAAGGTACTCCTTTTAATAGAGTACCGGAGCAAAGCATTAACACTCCGTGAACACATGTGATCCTCACATCACTACCATTCCCTCCGGTTGTCCCGATTGTCACTGGGCCATTGGTTCCGGACACGTGTATACAACTTGCAGGTAAGATCATAAACAACGAATATCTTCATGAATCAATAACATGTTCAGATCTGAGATCATGGCACTCGGGCCCTAGTGACAAGCATTAAGCATAACAAGTTGCAACAATATCATAAAAGTGACATCTACGGATACTAGACACTATGCCCTAACAATCTTATGACTATTACATGACCAATCTCATCCAATCCCTACCATCCCCTTCAGCCTACAGCGGGGGAATTACTCACACATGGATGGGGGAAACATGGCTGGTCGATGGAGAGGCGTTGGTGGTGATGGCGGTGATGATCTCCTCCAATTCCCCGTCCCGGCGGAGTGCCGAACGGAGACTCTGGCTCCCGAGACAGAGTTTCGCGATGTGGCGGCTCTGGAGGGTTTCTGCGACTTCGACTTCTCTCCGTGCGTTTTTAGGTCGAGGCGATAAGTAAGGGAGGAGGGGGCCAGCCGAGGCCGCCACACAGCAGGGCCGCGCGGGCCCCTCCTGGGCCGCGCGGCCTAGTGTGTGGGGCCCTCGTGCCCCCACCTGGCTTGCCCTTCGGCTCCGCCAATATTCGGAAAAATAGGGCCTTCGTATAAATTCCGAGGTTTTCCTGAAAGTTGGATTTCTGAACAAGACACCGAGCAATTCTGCTGAAAACAACATTAGTCCGTGTTAGTTGTATCCAAAATACACAAATTAGAGGCAAAACAATAGCAAAAGTGTTCGGGAAAGTAGATACGTTTTGGACGTATCAACTCCCCCAAGCTTAGCTTATTGCTTGTCCTCAAGCAATTCAGTTAACAACTGAGCGATAAAAGAACTTTCACGAACACATTTGCTCATATGATGTATATATTCTCATGCTATGGCTAATACTTAAGCAGTTCATAATGAGACACATGCAAATAAGATCATCCAACAGCTATGTCAATCATGGAGAGGTACCAACAATTAATAATAAGCATCATGAATCATGTATATAAGCAGGATTGCAATGTTCATAAGAGAATATGATAAAGTGGTATCTCGCTTGCCCATATTTGATCGGCAAAACATAAATGCCGAGGCACCTCTGGAGTTCATAGAAAGACTAGAAGTAGTGATTGTCAAAGATAAAAGCATCAAAGTTATACCACAATCAATCATATTTTGAGACAAGCATATTATACTAAGAATGACAGTTGTGCTCTCAAGATAGTGCTCAAAGAAAGAATGGAGACACAACATAAAAGTAAAAGATTGACCCTTCGCAGAGGGAAGCAGGGATTAACATGCGCTAGAGCTTTTCATTTTTAAAACAGGAGTAAAATTATTTTGAGAGGTGCTTGTTGTTGTCAACGAATGGTAATGGGTACACTAACTACCTCATCAACCGGACTCCCAAGAGCGGCTCCCATGAATTATTTGTATGTTTATGTGGCACTCCTTCCAACCTTTCTTACACAAACCATGGCTAACCGAATCCTCGGGTGCCTGCCAACAATCACATACCATGAAGGAGTGCCTTTTATTTAAGTTTTATTATGATGATGACACTCCCCCCAACCTTTGCTTACACAAGCCATGGCTAACCGAATCCTTCGGGTGCCGTCCAACAATCACAAACCATGGAGGAGTGTCTATTTAAGTTAATTAATTTGGGACTGGGAATCCCATTGCCAGCTCTTTTTGCAAAATTATTGGATAAGCGGATGTGCCACTAGTCCATATGAGAGTCCGTCAAAAGTAAATGACAAGGTTGAAAGCTAAACACCACATACTTCCTCATGAGCTATGAAACATTAACACAAATTGAGGAGCATTTTGAAAGTTTTAAAGGTAGCGCATGAGAATTTACTTGGAATGGTTTGAAATGCCATGCATAGGTATTTATGGTGGACACTTTGGAACAACTTGGTTTTCAGGTGTTTGGAAGCACGAGCTGCGTTCCCGCTCAGTACAAGTGAAGGCTAGCAAAAGACTAGGGAGCGACAAATCAAGAGAGCAGTAACTGTCATAATCATGCTTGCGGCAAAATAAATTAACGAAGGCATAAAAGTGATACAAGAACTCTGAAGCAATATAAATCATCGAGGCTTAATTGACTTTTTGTTCAGTCATATGCATGCATGAGCATGTGCCAAGTCGATATAAATGAATTATTCAGAGGAGGATACCACAATGCCATACTTACTTATGAATAAAACAATGCAAGCGAACATCCATGACATGCTACTCATATTAATAAATTGGAGCTAAACATGAGAGATCATGAACTACTAGACTTTCTCAAATAACATATACCTCACATGAACCAACTAAGCATGCTCACATGGATGAGTATATGTACAAAAATGAAAACAAATGGAGTTCATACCAGCCTCTCACCACAATCCAATTGTTGTAGATCGTCATTATTGCCTTTCACTTGTGTAGCTTGGATAATATGAAATGAAAACCACGCTCCAGCCACCGAAGACCATTGAACTCATGATGAACTTTACAAACCAAATAAGAACAGCAAATATTTTTGGTGTTTTCGAATTGGAAACAAGAACAAAAGAAACAAACAAACAAAGCAAAATCTTTTTGGGTTTTCTCATAGCAAACCAACGATAGCAAATAAAGTAAACTAAGAGCAAAGAACCAAATAAACAAATGGTGAAGAGAAACAACAGAAATATTTTTGGTCTTTTTGTGTTTTAGGAAAGAAACAAAGCGAAAACAAAAGAATGCAAACTAACAGGATGACAGAAATCTGCCAAATCCTGACAGCAGTACAGAAATCGAAATTAACAAAAATCTTCCATTGCTCAGCTCAAAAAGTGTTCAACTAATGAAAGTTAGATAACAACCTGGGCACATGCTCAAAAATTGGCAACTCAAAATAACGTTCTGGCTGTGCGTACGAATTTTTTTGGTAACAGCCCAGAATCTGTTTTTGGACAACACTTCCCCAAATATCATCTCCTTCTCATTAGAAAACCACTCTAAGAAACTAAACAAGTATGTACAAGTATCCAGCAACCATAATATGCAAAGAATGAGTGATGCCGGTATACCTCCCCCCAAGCTTAGGCTTTTGGCCTAAGTGGAGTTCATTCCCACGGTCCCCATGAAGTGGTGTCTCCGTAGTACGACGAAGAACGACCCGGTTCCAGGTATGTGCTGGAGGAAGCATCAGGGTATGTGACGGTGTAGTCGTAGGAGGGCTCGGCGTCCTCGGAGTCATGCTGCTGGTGGAAGTCTTGTATCTTCATATGTTCCTCCACCTCCTCCTTAGTGCGCGACCATGATTGCCTGTCAATATTGAACAAACCTGGCTGGGGAAGAGGGATTTCCTTCTCATCCCCGTCAGCAAACAACATTCTATAGACCATATTATCTACAGTGGAATCAGTGGTAACAAAATGATGACTCTTCATAGCAGCAATATCAAGTCTCCTAGGGGTTAATGGCACATCATTAGGATCAAGAGGGAGTCTTAAATGTGTTAAAATGCGTAGTGCAATAGTTCCTCCAAAAATAGGCCCCCTGCTAGACAGGCGGCGAGCAATAAGAGAACCAAGATGATAAAGTGTCTGTCCAGTAAGTGCAGCATTCAAGAAAGCAAGATGATAGCTAGAGATATTGCTAGTATTTTCCCTACCAAGAATGCTAGTAGCAATGTAATATGCAAAATATTTAATGGCGGGGAGTTGAATGTTTCTTATCTTGCCGCGCTGAATGGTGCGGCAATCATCATCGGTGATCCCTCGATAGAGCTCCAACAAGTCCCGGGGGTTGTCATCAATCCTCCTTGCTGTACCTACAGGGGCAATATCCAATGCACGACAAAATTCTTCCAATTCCATAGTAACAGGATTACCATAGATCTTGAATGCAACTGTCGGCTCATATTGCGTGTTGTGGAACTTGAAGCTCTCAACGAAAATTTTGGTGAGCATGTAGTATTGCTCCCTTTCATCTCCCACGTAGGTGGCTAAGCCCGCCCTGTTGACAAGGGTGAAGAAATCATCCAATATCCCTGCATTTGTCAGAAAATCATAACATGGGAAGGATGAAGCATTAGGAGCCCCATTGTCCTCTTCGGGCGCGAAGCTAGGCGCGATGATATCCTCATTGTAGGATCGCCTAATTTGAGTGGACGCCCTCGAGGGCCTCCCGGTGCTGGTTGTTCCTCTCTTGAATAATTCTCCAAAGTTGAATTTCTTCATCTTCCTCTTCTGAAATTTTCAACAACCATTATAAAATTTGATTTCAAGGTATATAATTGAGGGGAACTACTATAGGAACTTGCTAGAGTACTACACATGCATCAAAACTAATTTCTACCACTTAGAACAAGCATGCAAGCTCACTAAACATGTTATCTACAGCAACAAAATATTCAAGATATACTCAACCAAACAAAATTCTAATTGGACAATCAAAGGAGTCACATACCAAGGAGCAAATGTGCCAAATTTCAGAAATCTGGGCTGAGCAAAGAGATCGAAAAATCGCGAGTTCTTGAGCAGAAACGCGAGTGAGAGAAAGTGAGTACGAGTTTTTTCGGGAGAGAGAAGAGAGTGGGAGGAAGAGATGCTGAAGTGGGGCAAAGGGGGACCCACACACCAGGGTGGCGCGCCCCCTTGCTGGCCGCGCCGGCCTGTGGGGTGCCACCCTGGGGTGCCCCACTGGTCAGCCCCAGTGCTCCAGTGCCTCTTCGAAAAATAGGACTACCAGTATAATTTTTGTAAATTTTTGAGAACTTCGAAAAATGCACATTTCTGGGTGTTAAATTAATTATTACTGCGCAGGAAAATGATTTCCAAAATCTTAAACAACTAAAGCATATTGCAAAACAAAATGTGCTACAGCGAGTAAAACAAATGGAGGAAGAAAGAAAGAAAGAAATGTTGTTTAGCTCTCTTATGCATTAAAATATACTTGTTAACAAGGTTGATCAAGTCTTGCTACCAAATAAATTTTATATGACATAAGAAGAAATAAACCTCAAATCAATCATGTTACCTTATATTGAATTGATATGGATCCAATCACAAGAGTTTGATATTCTTCTTTAGGCTCATATATAGGACAATCAATGGATCCCACTTTGATAGTTTTCACATTAAAAATTGTATTAACTCCATATACTTTATCAATCCTCTTTGGAAAATAGACAGTATGTTCCTTATCATCAACATTGAAAGTGACTTTTCCTTTATTGCAATCAATAACAGCCCCTGCAGTATTAAGAAAGGGTCTTCCAAGAATAATGGACATATTATCATCTTCGGGCATTTCCAACACAACAAAATCAGTTAATATCAAGCAATGTTGAGTAACTTGAACAGGAACATTTTCACATACACCAACATGAATAGCAGTAGATTTATCAGCCATTTGCAAAGATATATCAGTTGGTATCAACTTATCTAAATCAAGTCTCTTATAAAGAGAAAAGGGCATTACACTAACACCTGCTCCCAAATCACATAGAGCAGTTCTAACATAATTATTCTTGATAGAACAAGGAATAGTCGGTATACCTGGGTCTCCAAGCTTCTTTGGAACCTTACCATTGAAGGAGTAATTAGCGAGCATAGTGGAAATCTCCTCATTGGGAATTTTCCTTTTGTTAGAGACAATATCTTTCATATACTTTGAATAAGGAGGCAATTTAATAGCATCAATCAAAGGGATTTGCAAAAATAAAGGTTTCATCCAATCACAAAATTTATTATAATGTTCCTCCTCCTTTGATTTTAGTTTCTTAGCAGGAAAAGGCATTTGCTTTTGAACCCAAGGTTCTCTTTCATTACCATGTTTCTCAGCAATAAAATCTTCTTTAGTGTACTTTTTATTTTTAGCATGCTTTTCAGGTTCTTTTTCAATTTCTTCTTTATCAGGAGTATCATCCTTATCATTATCTTTATCATGTTCATTACCACTTTCAGTTTCAGCATCAGAAATAGAAATACTATTAGGATCATTAACAGGTTCAGAGGATTCTACAACATTCTTATGTTTCTTTTTCTTTTTCTTAGATGGAGCACTAGTTTTAGTTAGTTGAGAATCTTGTTCAACTCTTTTGGGATGCCCTTCAGGATATAGAGGATCCTGGGTAGAAACACCACCTCTAGTTGTTACTTCATAAGCATGTTTTTCTTTAGAATTATTTCCCAACAAGTCATTTTGCACTTTAGTGAGTTGATCAATTTGAGTTTGAACCATATGAAAATGTTTAACAAGTATCTTAACATCATTGGAGGTTCTCTCCACAATATCATGCAATTCACTAATAGCTCGAGAATTTTCCATTAAATGATTCTCTACTCTCATATTAAAGTTTTCTTGCTTAACAATATAATTATCAAACTCATCTAAGCATTGAGCAGGAGGTTTTGAATACGGAATATCTTCCCTAGTAAAGCGTTGAAGAGAGTGTACCTCAATCATGGATGAAGGGGGAGTTATCTTACATAAATCTTCTATAGGAGGTAAATTCTTCACATCTTCAGGTTTAATACCCTTCTCTTTAAGAGACTTCTTGGCTTCCCTCATATCTTCATCATTTAATTTAATCATACCCCTCTTCTTCAATATCGGTGTCGGGGTTGGTTCAGGTGTAGACCAATCATCATGATTCCGGCCTATTTTAGCCAATAATTCTTCAGCGTCGTCTGGAGTTCTTTTCCTGAAAACACAACCAGCACAACTATCCAGGTATGCCCTAGACTCAATGGTTAGTCCACTATAAAATATATCAAGTAAATCATGCTTTTCCAAATCATGATCAGGCTGAGCTCTAATAAGAGAGCAAAATCTCGCCCAAGCCTCAGGCAATTTCTCTCCATCTTCCTGGTCAAAATTATAAATTCTCTGCAAAGCAATATGTTGAGCGCTAGCAGGAAAGTATTTTCGAAAGAAAACATCACGCAAGTCAATTGGACTTTTAATAGAACCAGGAGGTAAATTATTATACCAAGTTTTAGCATCATCCTTTAATGAGAAAGGAAAAAATTTAGCGACAAAATAAGTACGCATCTTGACATCATCAGAAAACAAGCTACTCAGAGTAGATAACTCAATCATGTGTTCAACAGCACTTTCTTTTTCAGTACCACAAAAGGGTGTTTTCTCAACAATAGCTATATGAGATAGATCAAGAGAAAAATCATAATCTTTATCCTTAATGTTTATAGGAGATGTGGCAAATTTAGGATCAGGAGACAGTTTATATCTAACAGCATGTTCTGCAAGCAACTTTTTAATTTTTCTTGCATCAGTAGTAGCATTGCATTTTTCAATAAAATCATCATCAAGTTCCACATAATCTTCATCAAGATCATCACTAGAATATTCAACAGACTCAGGTGAATTAACAGGTGTAGCAGCATTTTCATTAGGAGTTTCAGTATTTTCAATTTGCCTAGACCTAGCAATTGTAGCATCTAGAAAAGATCCTAACGAACCATCATTATCAAGCACAGCAGAAGCATCATCACAATTATAAGAGGAATTTTCAGATTCAGCAGAAGTACCAGCATTTGAAGCTTGTGGTGGTGAAACAAGTTTACTTATCACAGATGGTGAATCAAGAGCAGCAGAGGTACTAAGAGTTGTACCTTTTCTTGTAGTGGATGGTAATATGGCGATCTTAGTATCGCGAGGTTTACCCATGATGGAGACTTTGCAGCGAACAATATCAATCCAAGTGAACTTCCAAATAAAGCTATGCTCCCCGGTGTCGGGGGGAAGACCCCGGGTAGGGCAATGGACGCGGAGCAGCCGGCTGACCACTGGCCGGCTCGCGGCAAAGGCCGGCTGAGGAGCAGCCGGCTGGAGCCGTAGCCGGCTGGTCCGGAAGCCGGTTGGCTCCAGGTCCTAGTCGGCCTGGTTACGGCCGCCAATGCTGGCTGGGCCGGCTTCTACAAGCCATATCCGACTGGGGTTTACCTCAGACCGACTCGAGGCTGGCGAGTCTTGCATTGGAAGGAACCAGGTTGGTGATCCGGGTTCCCAAAGTCCACGCTGACTTCATCTTCCGTAAAGCGCGGGGCACTGTGGAGCAATAGTGCCACGCGCCGGACAGGCCATCATGGCTTACGACGCGCCGTACATACTACAGTGGCTGACGGCGACAGAGACGCTTCCTCTCCATACCGCTGACCGTGGCAGCCGGATGGGACAGGCCACTACGCCTCAACGGCTCCTGACGTCACCACCTCGGGAAGGAGCGGAAGCCGAAGCCGGCCAAGCCGGCTAGTAGACTATAGGGTCTTATATGTAAAGTGCCGGTGCCTATATAAGCCGCACTACCCCCTCTCGTGGGGGAGGATCGATCAGTTGCCATTCACTAGTCTTAGAGCTGCCCTGAGAAAGAGACCTTCGTCCACCTCAGAGCAGCCGGATACAGCTCAAGGAGCACCATTGTACCGTGTTACATATCATATACACTCATAGCAGGAGTAGAGGTTTTACCTCCACCGGAGGGCCTCGAACCTGGGTACGTCGCCGTGTCGTTCGTGCCCATACCCGCTTCCGGATACCGCCGTGAGATCTCTCAGGAGCCCCTTCGATTAGCCACCCTATGGCATATGTCATGACGATACCACGACATTTGGCGCCCACCGTGGGGCATTCAGCATCCTCGGCCGGTGTCTTCATCCGGACGGGCCTCACCATCACCACCGGCGAGCGAGTCGCTTCAGGCTTGGTCTGGAGATTCGGCTCCCTCGACTGCGTCAGCGACAACGCTGGCTGCTTCGCCGACCGGCCATTCCCTGCCGGCGGCAACATCATCAGCTTCGGCGGCTTCGACGTCTACGTCGCCACCGTTGCACCACCGCGCTACCCGCGCGAGATCGTGCGCTGCGCAAGCCCTCCCCCTGGAGCCGGCGCCAGCCTCACCACCGCCAGCCCTTGCATCATGCAGGAGGTCATGACCACCGGCAACGACGCCGCCGACAAGACCACGCGCATCCGCGGTCCTGCGCTGGAGCGCAACAAGGACGCCGGCGCATCCGCCTCAGGCGCAAAGGCGCCGCCACCACCATCCCGGCTGGACGAAGTTAGGGCCAAGCTGAGCACTCCGCTCACGCCTGGTGCCGACCCCACCACCATCGAGAAGGACCTGGAGGAGCACCGCCAGCTCCTCCTCAAGCAAACGGAAGAGCTGGCTGCTGCAAAGCGCCAGTGGGAGATCTCCCAGCGCGAGTTCAACCGCGCCCACGGCCTCACGCCAGCCGGCGACAACCCCAGCCGAGCCGGCCAGATCCGCCGCAGAGGAGGCGGCCTGGGCGCAGAGATCGCCCGGGACGGCGCTGCATCGCCGGCTCCATCTACGGAGCTGCCCATCTACAACACCCCCGACAAGAACATGCTCGCGGCTGAAGCTGCCGCGGAAGAGCTGCACCGCCTCGAAGGCGCAGAGTTACGCCGCCAGACTGAGCGGGTGACTGAGCTGCTGAAGGCGGCCAACCGCCAAACGCAGGACCCCAGGTACGCCCATGCCCCCAGAGCTTCTCACGCTCATGGCGCTGCAGGCAAGGACCGAGACGGTCCGAAGGACACGGCCGAGTCCACCTCCCTCGCACCAAGCCGGCGGGCCGACAGCCGGAACACCCATGCAAGCTCCAGCCGCACAAGCCGGCCGCCCAGTGGCAACAGCGGTCGCAGCCGGCCACCATCAAGCCGGCACGACGACGAAGAGTACGAGTACGAGAGGCCATCCACCATCAAGCACCGCGCGGCTCCAGAGGCCAGTGGCCAGCGCCAGCCGGCTCGCTCCCGGCTGGGCCCACGCGTCGAGCCGGCGGACGCCAGAGATCGCCTCGACCGGCTGGTCGAATCCCGCATCGCGGAGGAAGAAGGGCCAGCCGGCCCCAAGTGCTTCGGGCCGCGGATCCTCAACGAGCCCATGAGAGCCGGCTTCCAGCTCCCCCGCGACACACCCAAGTACGACGGCACGACCAAGCCGGAGGACTGGCTGCAGGACTACTCCACCGCAGTCGGCATCGCCCAGGGCAACAAGCGCTGGGCCGTGCGCTACTCCCCCCTCATGCTGCTCGGCTCCGCCCGCACCTGGCTCAACAACCTGCCAGCCGGCAGCATCAACGGCTGGCTCGACTTCGAGGACGCCTTCATCAGCAACTTCACCGGCACCTACCGCCGGCCGGGTCGCCCCCAACAGCTTGAGATGTGCAAGCAGGGCGCAGACGAGACGGACCGTGCGTACCTGACGCGCTGGTGCGAGATGCGCAACTCCTGCGAGGGTGTGCACGAGATCCAGGCAGTCGGCTTCTTCATGGCCGGCTGCCGGCCCAACACCATGCTGTGGCACAAGCTGCACCGCAGCGACCCCAAGACGATGGCTGCCTTGATGGCCATCGCAGACAAGTACGCGCTGGCTGATGGAACCAGCAGCACGCCGGCTGAGATTTCGCCGGCTCCATCCAGGCGGGACAACAACAAGCCGGCTGAGCACAAGCCGGCCGAGGGCGGCCACCACGGCAGCCGGCGGGACAATTACCGCGGCAAGAGGCACAGCGACCAGCCGGACCGCCGGTACGGCTCCGCCCACGTGGCGGCAGTGTCAGACCACGCGGCTGGCGCAAGCCGGCGCCAGAAGCAGACGGACCGGCCCTGGAAGCCGAAGTACACCTTCGAGCAGATGCTCGACTCGCCGTGCAAGTACCACAGCGGCAAGAACCCCTCCAACCACTCCACCCGCGACTGCCACTTCATGAAGCGGCTGACGAGCGGCGAGCCCCTCCCGCCCCCACCCCCACCACCACCAGCCGGCGGGCCGGGTGGCCAAGCCGGCGCAGAAGCCAACAACCTCGAGCACCACGAGGCTAACCAAGTGCACCATGGCGGCCGGTACCTGGCTGAGGATGCCACCTACATCATCTTCACCACCGAGCCCGAGGACAAAACGAGCCAGCAGCGCCGTTCCCTCGAAGTCAACGCGGTCATGCCGCCGGTCCCCCAGTACCTACACTGGTCAGAGCAGGCCATCACTTTTGATCGCCGCGACACACCGGCTGTCCTACCAAAGCCGGGCAGCTACGCCATGGTCCTCGACCCCACCATCGGCACAACCCGGCGCAGTGTGCGCTTCTCGCGCGTCCTCATGGATGGGGGCAGCAGCATCAACATCCTCTACCGCGACACCGCCCGCAAGTTGGGCATCCAGGAGGCCGAGTTGCGCCCCACCCCCACCGTCTTCCATGGCATCGTGCCAGGCCACTGCTGCCAGCCGATCGGCCGGATCACCCTGGAGGTCATGTTCGGCAAGCCGGACAACTTCCGCACGGAGAACATCGAGTTCGAGGTGGTGGACCTCGTGAGTCCCTACCACGCGCTCCTGGGCAGGCCGGCCCTGACAAAGTTCATGGCGGTGCCCCACTACGGGTACCTGAAGATGAAGATGCCTGGCCCCAAGGGGGTCATCACCGTAGCCGGCGACTATCGCCGCTCCATGGACTGCGCCACGCAGAGCTCCAAGATGGCCCAGACGCTGGTCATCGCCACCGAGAAGCAGCTCATCCACGACGCCGTCGCCTTGGCTAAGGCCGCGCAGGCGGACATGCCGGCTGTGGGCAACCCGGCTGGGACGACTCACTTCCAGCCGGCCGACAACACCAAGAAGATCCTGCTCGACCCGGCCCAGCCGGACAAGTACGTCACCATCGGTGCCGGCTTGAGCAGCAAATAGGAAAGCGAGCTCACCAGCTTCCTCCGTGAGAATCGGGACATCTTCGCATGGTCTCCAAGGGACATGCCGGGTGTACCGAGGGAGTTGGCTGAGCACCACCTCCACGTCAGGCCTGAAGCCAAGCCGGTGAAGCAGCCTCTCAGGCGCTTCGCCGAAGAACGAAGGAAGGCCATTGGTGAAGAAATTGCCCGGCTCCTAGCTGCCGGCTTCATCATGGAAGTACTGCACCCGGACTGGTTGGCGAACCCGGTCCTGGTTTTGAAGAAGAACGGCTCCTGGCGCATGTGTATCGACTACACCAGCCTCAACAAGGCGTGCCCGAAGGACCCCTTCCCCCTGCCGCGCATAGATCAAGTCATAGACTCGACTGCCGGCTGTGAACTGTTGTCTTTCTTAGATGCCTACTCAGGCTACCACCAGATTCCTTTGAATCCGGCTGATCAAATAAAGACTTCGTTCATTACCCCGTATGGGGCTTATTGCTACACGACTATGCCATTCGGCTTGAAAAATGCAGGCGCCACCTACCAAAGGTGCATGCAAAAGTGTTTGCAGGATCAAATCGGCAGAAATGTTCACGCATACGTGGATGATGTCGTTGTAAAAACCAAGGAGATGCCTACCCTCCTTGATGACTTGAGAGAAACCTTCACCAATCTGCGAAGATTCCGGATGAAGCTCAACCCGGCCAAGTGCACGTTCGGCGTGCCAGCCGGCCAACTCCTGGGCTACCTCGTCTCTCAGCGAGGAATCGAAGCCAACCCGGAGAAGATCAGTGCCATTGAGAAGATGGAACTGCCGCAGTGCCTCAAGGACGTCCAGAAGTTCACCGGATGCCTGGCCTCCTTGAGCCGCTTCGTCAGCCGGCTGGGGGAGAAGGCACTGCCCCTGTATCAATTGATGAGGAAGTCGGACAAATTCGTCTGGTCACCGCAGGCGGATGAAGCCTTTCGTGACTTAAAGCGTGTGCTCTCAACCGCGCCAATCCTTGCAACGCCAGGTTCAATGGAGCCGATGCTGTTGTACATCGCAGCCACCAACCGAGTGGTCAGCGTTGTCCTGGTGGTGGAGCGCAAAGAAGCCGAAAACAGAGAGCAGCTGGTCCAGCGCCCAGTCTACTACCTCAGCGAAGTGCTCTCCCAGTCGAAGCAAAACTACCCCCACTACCAGAAGGTCACCTACGGTGTCTACATGGCGGCCAAGAAGCTCAAACATTACTTCCAAGAGCATCCCATCAGGGTGGTTGCCACAGCGCCCCTGGCGGAAATCATCGGCAGCAAGGATGCCAATGGCCGGGTTGCCAAGTGGGCCCTGGAGCTAGCCGCCCACACCATCCTCTACGAGCCACGCACAGCCATCAAGTCGCAGATCCTCGCGGACTTCTTTGTCGACTGGGCTGAGATGCAATACCTGCCGCCTGTGCCGGATTCCACACATTGGAAGATGCACTTCGACGGCTCGAAGATGCGCAACGGCTTGGGAGCCGGCGTCGTCATCACCTCTCCCAAAGGGGACCGGCTGGACTACGTCCTGCAGATCCACTTCGCCGCATCCAACAACGTGGCGGAGTATGAAGCGCTCATTCATGGGCTGAAGCTGGCCAAGGAGATTGGCGTGCGTCGCATACTATGCTTCGGCGACTCCGACTTGGTCATACAGCAAGCATCTGGCGACTGGGACGCGAAGGACGCCAACATGGCCTCGTACCGCTTCCATGTCCAGCAGCTATCCGGCTTCTTCGACGGCTGCGAATTCCACCATGTGCCACGAGCAAACAACGAGGCGGCTGATGCCTTGTCCAAGATCGGCTCAACCCGGCAAGCCATTCCGCCGGGCATCGCCTTGGCGGTTATCAAGAAGCCGTCCATCATACCGTCACCGGACTCGGATTCCATATTCGTGCCGGCTGACCCGGGGGCTTCTCAGCCGAACCCGGGGGCTTCATCGCCCAAGTCGGGGGCTCATCAGCCAAACCCGCCGGCTTCTCAGCCGAACCCGGGGGCTTATCGGTCCAACGCGGGGGCTTCTCAGCCAAACTCGGGGGCTTATCAGCCAAACCCGCCGGCTTCACAGCCGAACCCGGCGACCACGCAGTCGAAACCGGAAGCTCCGAAGATGGAGGCCTTGGTGGTTAGCGTGTTTGAAATAAAATGCGTACCATCATGGGCACAAGAATTCCTCTCCTACCTCACCGACGGTGTGCTGCCTGATGATAGAGTCCAGGCCAGGCAGATTGAGAGAAGGGCCAAGGCCTATACAATCATCAACCACGAGCTGTACAAACGCAGCGTAAGTGGGGTGTTCCAGCGGTGCGTCGAGCCGGCTGAAGGGATTGAACTCCTACGGGAAATCCACCAGGGAGAGTGCGGCCATCACGCCTCCTCCAGAGCCATAGTGGCCAAAGCCTTCCGGCACGGTTTTTACTGGCCGACTGCGCTCAGGGACGCAGAAGACCTGGTGAAGAAGTGCAACGGCTGCCAGCGCTTCGCAAAGCAAAGGCAAACGCCGGCTTCCGCCCTAAAAACCATCCCCATCACCTGGCCGTTTGCCGTATGGGGCTTGGATATGGTAGGCCCATTCAAGACAGCCCGAGGCGGCATGACACACCTCTTGGTGATGATTGATAAATTCACTAAGTGGATCGAAGCCAAGCCGATCAAGAAGCTGGATGGCTCCACAGCCGTCACATTCCTCAAGGAGATAATCGCAAGATACGGCTACCCGCATAGCATCATCACTGACAACGGCAGCAACTTCGCCGAGGGCATTTTCAAGCGCTACTGCGGGGAGATGGGGATCCGAATGGACCTATCGTCCGTAGCACACCCGGAGACCAACGGCCAAGTGGAGAAAGCAAATGGCTTGATCCTAGCCGGCATCCGGCCCCGGCTGGTAGAGCCGCTTGAGCGCTCAGCCGGCTGCTGGATTGAAGAGCTGCCCAGCGTGCTGTGGAGCTTGCGCACGACGCCAAACCGCTCAGTCGGCTTCACACCCTTCTTCCTCGTATACGGGGCCGAAGCCGTCCTGCCGACTGATATCGAGCACGACGCGCCAAGAATCAAGCTGTACACAGAAGCTGAAGCCAAAGAAGCTCGCGAAGATGGAGTCGACCTGGTTGAAGAGGTCCGGCTGATGGCCGAGTCCAGGTCAACCGTATACCAGCAGAGCCTCCGTCGCTATCACAGCCGGAAGGTTAAGTCCTTAGCATTCCGAGAAGGAGACCTAGTGCTCCGGCTGATCCAACGGACAGCCGGACAGCATAAACTAGCATCCCCATGGGAGGGTCCCTTCATCGTGAGCAAGGCAGTAGGCAATGATTCCTACTATCTCATAGATGCCCAAGAGGCTAAGAAAAACAAGCCGGACAAGGCTGACGAGGAGACTAAACGTCCGTGGAATGTCAGGTTACTCCGCCCATTTTACACATGAGAGGAGGAATGTATGTATCCCTTGTATCCCTTTTATGAGTTATGAAAAAGCTTGCGCCAAGAGCGCCGTTTCCGACAAGTTTTCGCGTACTTTACCTTGTTTCGCCAATTGGCTTGAACCCTCTCACGCGGTCGGCTCAGTAACGTGATCCGGTTTCCGACAGCCGGCTTCCGATCCAGCTACAGACCGCAACCCGGCTGTCCGGCTGGCGGGAGTAAGGTCTAGGGAGCCGGCACGCGAAAAACGACTAAGGAAAGAGTAAAAGCGAGTTGACTTGCAACCTTTCATAAAAGTGTCGGACTGCCGAAATCGACTCGTTCGACTGAAATACTATCGGCCTCACCCAGCGGCACGCTCTTGATCCGGCGACGGACCGCAAGTCGGACGTGCGACCGGCAAGGGCACAGCCAAAGAGTGGGGCGGATGGGAAAAAGCGAACAAGTCGGAAGAAAGCAAGCCGGCACACAAATGATTAACAAACACATTAAAGTGCGACATAATTAAAGGGCGATAATATTCATACATCTGCACCCGGCATCCCGGGGATTTAATAAATTGTCTTGGCAAAAGAACAACTGAAAAGCAGGAAATCTAAGCCGGAGGGGCATCAGTGGAGCCGGCTGCCGGGTCGTCCTCAGGCACGTCCTCCGCCTCCTCATCGTCCATATAATCTTCATCGGACGGAGGAGGGTTCGGGTCCGCGACGAAGACGGTCTTGTCGACGAAGTCGGCGATGGTGCTGGCTCGAGCAAGGCGGGCGGCCTTGAGATCGGCTGGAAGCTTGGTCTCCACGCCGGCTCGCCGGAACTCAAGCTGCCCCAGGTCCACCTCATTGTACCAGGAGAGGACAAAGGACAGCGCCATGTCGGCACCGGCGCGCGTGGCCGACTCCTTCCAGTCGAGGAAACGGTCCGGCGCCCGCTCCATCGCGGAGATGAGGCCGGAGATATCTTGCGGCACCGCCTCTTCAGGCCACAGCATGGGCACCAGCTCTTCAGCCGCCTTCCGAAGCTCCCAGCCGAGCTTGGTGATGGGATCGACGCGGGCAGCCATGGACGCCAGGTGGTCCTCCACAGAGAAATACTCCGAGCTGCCCTCGCCAGTCGCCTGCCTCCTAGACTCGCGCGCAATACCAACGGCCGTCAAAGCCGCCTCCTGCGTCTCCGGGAAGGCCGCTGCAAGAAGAAGAAGCATGTCAGAAGCCATCAAAACCGAAATAAGCTGAAAAATGCAAATTTTCGAAGTCCTAAAGTAAGACTGGCGGCAGCCGGCACGAACCGACTGCCCCCAGCCCGAAGATGGAGATTCCGAAGTCCTAAGACTGGCGGCAGCCGGCACGAACCGACTGCCCCCAGCCCGAAGATGGAGATTTCGAAGGATCAAAGCAAAAGCCTGGCGGCAGCCGGCACGAACCGACTGCCCCCAGCCCGAAGATGGAGATATTGAAAAAGATAAGTTTCTGCTGCCGGCTACCAACCTAGGCCGGCAGCCGACAGCCGAAAGCCGGCAAGGGGGAGGAAACATAGATGCACTCACCCGCCAAGCCGCGATCAAGCGCGCCAAAGCCTTCGGTCCAGCGTTTGGCGGTAGCCGTCAGCTCTGTGGACTTGGCGGTGACCTCCTCCTGCAGCGCAAGCCGCTGCTTCTCCACCTCCGTCAGCCGCCGGCTCAGATCATCCACCTTCTCCTTCTCCGCCGTCCTGAGGGAGTTGAGCTCGATGAGGTGATTCTGCTCCAGCTGGCGCAGCCGCGTCAGCTCCTGCTCAGCCAGCTTGAGCTTGCGGGCGGCAGACCGGCCCGCCTCCTCGCTCTCGCCGCACTGGGCGCGAGCGGCTCGGAGATCCGACTCCAGCTGCGGGACCTTGGCGGCTTCAACTACGAGGCGGCCAGAAAGAAATGTCAGACACTAGAAAGAAGATAAGACATCAAGTCGAAAGAAGCATAGAGCTTACCCTTGACGGCTTCCAGCTCGCGGGCCAAGTCGATCCGGTCCAGCTTGGCCTTGTGGTAATGGGTGACGGCGCGATTATACAAAGTAGTGCGCCGGTCCATCACAGCCTAAGGAGAAGAAAAAGTTAGTCGATCAGGCGAAACCCGTGCCGGCTCCAAGCAGCCGGCCCATGCCTCGGAGGGCTACCAGGATAATAATCAGATCAAAAACAGTCGAAGCTTACCTTGCCGGCCTCCTCTACCTTGGCGACGTTAGCCGCGGCCTCAGCTGCCCTGGCCTTGAGATTGGCCTGCAGGCTGGAGAAGAACATCTCCACCGACGTCTGGCCGGTGGTCCCCTCCCGGCTGGTCACCTCGTAGGAGTCGGCACTGAGCCACGCCTGCTCCATAGTGGCAGCCGAGCCGAGGCTGGCGTCGGAGGCGGACGGCACCTGAAGAAGAAGTGCGCCCTTGGCCACGTGCAGGCCCTGCGGCGATGCCGATGAGGTTCCCGTCCTCACCAACGCGCGCGAGTCGGCGCCCTCCGTGCGCGCCGGCTCGTCCCTCGCCGGCTCCTGCTGGGTCGGTTCCTCCGTCGTCGGCTGCGGCGGCGGCGTCGCTCCAGGCGCAGCAGATGGCCCGGCCGGCCCAGTCGTCTCCGGCGCCTGGGGTGTCCCCTCCGGGCTTTCGTCCAACACCACCGTGGGCGGCACAGCCCTGCCGGCTCCGGCTCCAGTCGCGGGCGGTGCGGAGTTATCGGCTCCAGCTCCGGTCGACGGCGGCATGCCCAGGCCAGCCCCAGCAGCCGGAAGACGAGTCCGGCCCGGGAACATGTCGTCCAGCGTCACCTGGCGAGCCGGCTCAGCACGCGTGCCGCGATCAGGCGCTGAGGCCAGCGGCACGGCGAAAGAAGGCGCCCCTGCGGCAGGCGGAGTACTCGCAGGCGGCGGCGGCGTAGGTGCGCGCGAGGAAGGCTGCGGCGTCTGCTCCCTCCTCTGGCGGGGAAGCGGCGACACAACGCGCGGAGCTTGCCGGGAGCCGCCGCCCTGGGCAAACCTAATAGGAACCCTAGCCGGATAAACAGAGAGATAATAAGCATAAAAGTAAGGAAAGAAAAGGAATCAAACAAGAGGAGAAAAGAGAACTCACCCGGCCTGCTCCGGGACCGTCTTTGGTTGCTGCCGGCGCTGTTTCTTCGCCTTCGCCTCCAAGGCGGCTGTGGAGCCGCCTCGCTTCGCGCCCCTGGGCGCCGAAGTCGCCGTGGTGCTTGGCGGCCTCGTACGCAGAGGCACGGCGGGGATGGGCCCCGTGCCGGACGTCGCCGGCTCCTCCTCCTCTTGCTGCTCCGGTGAAGGGGGCGGATTGCGCTCCCCCTGGCCGCCTAGATCAGGCGCCTGCGGCAGGTCGTCGTCGCCGGCCGTCTCGCCGGTTTGGTCAGCCGGATCGACGTGATCCGGCGTCCACCTCCTCGTCGCCAGGTCGCCATCCTCGACGCCCTGGCGCTCAAAAAGCTAGAGAGACAGAAAAAACATGAACATATGACAAGCCGGAAGTCGGCAGAAGAAAAAGGAAGTCGGCCTCGCAGCCGCAAGCCGGAAAATGGCAAAGACACGAGGCTTACCCGCGCCGGTGGATGGTCCCTGTCGCAAGGCGCCAGCCCGTAGCTCCAGTCCTCCGACAGGTTCGCCTTGGTGATGTGGTTCACCCGGCTGGCCACCTGGGCCTTGTTGAGCAGCACCTTGGACGTACGGTTCGGATCGAACCGGCCGGACATGTGCCCGATCTTGTGGGTGCGCATCTGGAGCGGCAGCACCCGGCGCTCGGCGATGGTGCAGAGAAGATCTTCGGCTGTCAGCCCGCCAGTGGCGGCTGTCGCCAGGAAGTCCCAGAGCAGGTTCACCTCGGCGTTTTGATCCGTCGAGCGGGCGTTGTGGCTCCAGTTGATCCGGCCGACTGGGGGAGCCGGGTTGAACTCCGGCAGATTGATCCGGTCGACGAGCCCCCCCTCGTTGCGCACATAGAAGAATGACATTTGCCAATTCTTCACCGAGTCGACGGTGGGGATTTTGGGGAAAGGCGTACCAGGCCGGGTGTAGATCGAGGCGGCGCCGCAGGCCCGCAGGCGGCCGTCGTTGGTCTGGGCCTTCAGGTAGAAGAGCCGGCTCCAGAAGTCGATGTCGGGCCACAAACCGGCGTAAGCCTCCATGAACGCTACGAAGCAGCTCAGGAGGACGCACGCGTTGGCCGGCAGGTGATGCGGCTGGAGACCGAAGTGGTCGAGGAAGCGCCGGAAGAACGCTGAAGCCGGCAGGCCCAGCCCGCGATCGAGGTGCGCGCCGAAGACGACGCGCTCGTCGGGCTCTGGTGTGGGCTCCAACTCCACGCCGGGCGCCCGCGTGATCACCGACCGCGGGATCCGCCGGAGGCGCACCAGGCGCTCGATGTCATCCTCCCGCATGTAGGAGCCCCTCCACGATCCGCTGGGAGACGCCATGGACGAGGACGAGGAAGAAGACGACCAGGAGAGGCTGAACGGCGAGGAAGAACCTTGCGACCGCGGCGGCGACAACGGCGGCTGAGGACGCTCCGTCGAGACGCGCGGCCCCGTGGCGCCGGATTGATGAAGTGGCGGCGGCGGATCGGTGAAGAATCGTTCGCCGGAGTTCGCCAGCGGGAAGCGTTCACCAGAGCGACGGTGAGCTCGAGCGCGCGGAGAGAGATGGAAGCAGAAGCACGAGGAGGAAGAAGAGGGCCAGTGGACGCCTCGATGCCTCCCCCGCGGCATTTATAGCCGCCTGCCGCGGGCGGTTGGCCTCCAAGTGGCAGTCGTGGGCCACGTCCCCGGATTTACTGCGCCGTAACTCCTCCCACGTCTGCAACGGTTATCGAAAACGGCCACACCACGTCGCCCACTGCCGCACCAGATCCGGGGGAACATTGATGTGACCAGACGAACCGACGGCCAGGCCAGGCGTCAGACCGGTCAAGTCGGGCGCAGAACCCGAGGCGGCGGAGACCCCGGCGCACGGCAAGCCGGAGCCGGACAAAAAGTTCCACTCGAATCAAAATTCATCAGTAAGGCGGAGGCGCCATCAAATCTTGCGAGAAAGCGAAAACTGTAAAGTGTAAAACAGCGGCCGGCTGGAAGCATCCGGCAAGAGCGAGCCGGATGAGGGCGCAGCCGGCTGAATGAAAATTCTCAGTCGGCCCCTCCAAGTGCCGCCAAGTACATTCGAGAAGCCAGGAAAACCTGCCTAGGTCCTTCTAAAACGCAGGACCTTGCCAGCTTCGGGGGCTAATGTCGGGGGGAAGACCCCGGGTAGGGCAATGGACGCGGAGCAGCCGGCTGACCACTGGCCGGCTCGCGGCAAAGGCCGGCTGAGGAGCAGCCGGCTGGAGCCGTAGCCGGCTGGTCTGGAAGCCGGTTGGCTCCAGGTCCTAGTCGGCCTGGTTACGGCCGCCAATGCTGTAGCTGGGCCGGCTTCTACAAGCCATATCCGACTGGGGGTCTGTACCTCAGACCGACTCGAGGCTGGCGAGTCTTGCATTGGAAGGAACCAGGTTGGTGATCCGGGTTCCCAAAGTCCACGCTGACTTCATCTTCCGTAAAGCGCGGGGCACTGTGGAGCAATAGTGCCACGCGCCGGACAGGCCATCATGGCTTACGACGCGCCGTACATGCTACAGTGGCTGACGGCGACAGAGACGCTTCCTCTCCATACCGCTGACCGTGGCAGCCGGATGGGACAGGCCACTACGCCTCAACGGCTCCTGACGTCACCACCTCGGGAAGGAGCGGAAGCCGAAGCCGGCCAAGCCGGCTAGTAGACTATAGGGTCTTATATGTAAAGTGCCGGTGCCTATATAAGCCGCACTACCCCCTCGTGCGGGGGAGGATCGATCAGTTGCCATTCACTAGTCTTAGAGCTGCCCTGAGAGAGAGACCTTCGTCCACCTCAGAGCAGCCGGATACAGCTCAAGGAGCACCATTGTACCGTGTTACACATCATATACACTCATAGCAGGAGTAGAGGTTTTACCTCCACCGGAGGGCCTCGAACCTGGGTACGTCGCCGTGTCGTTCGTGCCCATACCCGCTTCCGGATACCGCCGTGAGATCTCTCAGGAGCCCCTTCGATTAGCCACCCTATGGCATATGTCATGACGATACCACGACATTTGGCGCCCATAAAATAGTCTTGATGACCCACAAGTAGGGGATCGCAACAGTCTTCGAGGGAAGTATTACCCAATTTATTGATTCGACACAAGGGGAGACAAAGAATACTTGTAAGCCTTAACAACGGAGTTGTCAATTCAGCTGCACCTGGAAACAGACTTGCTCGCAAGAGTTTATCATAGCAACAGCTTTATAGCAGTAGGAATAGTGAAATAACAACAGTGAAATAAAGACAGCAGTAGTGATTATAGTAAACAGCAGGATTAAAATACTGTAGGCACAGGGACGGATTAACGGGCGTTGCATGGATGAGAGAAACTCATATAACAATCAAAGCAGGGGCATTTGCAGATAATAATAAAACGGTATCCAAGTACTAATCAATCAATAGGCATGTGTTCCATATTTAGTCGTACGTGCTCGCAATGAGAAACTTGCACAACATCTTTTGTCCTACCAGCCGGTGGCAGCCGGGCCTCTAGGGAAACTACTGGAAATTAAGGTACTCCTTTTAATAGAGTACCGGAGCAAAGCATTAACACTCCGTGAACACATGTGATCCTCACATCACTACCATTCCCTCCGGTTGTCCCGATTTCTGTCACTTCGGGGCCATTGGTTCCGGACAGCGACGTGTGTATACAACTTGCAGGTAAGATCATAAACAACGAATATCTTCATGAATCAATAACATGTTCAGATCTGAGATCATGGCACTCGGGCCCTAGTGACAAGCATTAAGCATAACAAGTTGCAACAATATCATAAAAGTGACATCTACGGATACTAGGCACTATGCCCTAACAATCTTATGACTATTACATGACCAATCTCATCCAATCCCTACCATCCCCTTCAGCCTACAGCGGGGGAATTACTCACACATGGATGGGGGAAACATGGCTGGTCGATGGAGAGGCGTTGGTGGTGATGGCGGTGATGATCTCCTCCAATTCCCCGGCGGAGACTTCTGGCTCCCGAGACGGAGTTTCGCGATGTGGCGGCTCTCGGAGGGTTTCGGCGACTTCGACTTCTCTCCGTGCGTTTTTAGGTCGAGGGCGATAAGTAGTCCGGGAGGGCGTCGGGGGCCAGCCGAGGCCGCCACACACTAGGGCCGCGCGCCCCTCCCGGGCCGCGCGGCCTAGTGTGTGGGGCCCTCGTGCCCCCACCGGCTTGCCCTTCGGCTCCGCCAATATTCTGGGAAAATAAGGCCTTCGTATAAATTCCGAGGTTTTCCTGAAAGTTGGATTTCTGCACAAAAACGAGACACCAGAGCAATTCTGCTGAAACAGCGTTAGTCCGTGTTAGTTGTATCCAAAATACACAAATTAGAGGCAAAACAATAGCAAAAGTGTTCGGGAAAGTAGATACGTTTTGGACGTATCATTGGTGTAGACGATCGTCCCGGTGCTGCAATCCAGCAGCACTTCCGTACTCGGTCGCGCGTACGGTGTCGATGAAGCCCTTCCTCTCCCCGTTCCAGCGGGCAGCGGAGGTGTGGAAGATCTCCACGGAATCCCAGCAGCACGACGGCGTGGTGGTGTGATACGTCTCCAACGTATCTATAATTTCTGATGTTCCATGCTTGTTTTATGACAATACCTACATGTTTTGTTCACACTTTATGATGTTTTGATGCGTTTCCGGAACTAACCTATTGACGAGATGCCGAAGTGCCAGTTCTCTGCTGTTTTTGGTTTCAGAAATCCTAGTAAGGAAATATTCTCAATCGGACGAAATCAACGCCCAGACCTATTTTCACCGGAAGCTTCCGTAACACCCGAGAGGGACCGAGGGGGCCACAGGGCCCCACACACTAAGGCGGCGCGGCCAGAGGGGGCGCCGGCCTGTTGTGTGGGCCCCCGTAGCCCTTCCGACTCCGCCTCTTCACCTATAAGAAGCCCCCGACCTAAAACCTCGATAAGAATAAGCCACACGAGAAAAGTTCCAGAGCCGCCGCCATCGCGAAGCCAAGATCTGGGGGACAGGAGTCTCTCCGGCACGCCGCCGGACGGGGAAGTGCCCCCGGAAGGCTTCTCCATCGACACCGCTGCCATCTCCACCGCCATTTTCATCACCGCTGCTGCTCCCATGAGGAGGGAGTAGTTCTCCATCGAGGCTCGGGGCTGTACCGGTAGCTATGTGGTTCATCTCTCTCCTATGTACTTCAATACAAGAATCTCATGAGCTGCCTTACATGACTGAGATTCATATGATGATGCTTGTAATCTAGATGTCATTATGCTAGTCAAGTGGGTTTTACTTATGTGATCTCCGGAGACTCCTTGTCCCACGTGTGTAAAGGTGACAGTGTGTGCACCGTGTGGGTCTCTTAGGCTATATTTCACAGAATACTTATTCACTGTTATGAATGGCATAGTGAAGTGCTTATTTATATCCCTTTATGATTGCAATGTGCTTTGTATCGCTACTAGTCTATGTGCTACTCATGTGATGTTATTAAAGTAGTCTATTCCTCCTGCATGGTGTAATGGTGACAGTGTGTGCATCGTGTGGTTCTTGTCGTAGATTATGATCATAATCTCTTGTAGGTTATGGAGTTGATTATCGCTATGATAGTATTGATGTGATTTATTCCCCTTTCATAGTGTAAAGGTGACAGTGTGTATGCTATGTTAGTACTCGGTCTATTTTGCAAATATCTATTATGCTCTAAGGTTACTTAAACATGAATATCGAATGTTGTGGAGCTTGTTAACTCCGGCATTGAGGGTTCGTGTAATCCTACACAATTAGTGGTGTTCATTATCAAACAAGAGTGTATGTAGCACAAATGAGAGAAGTTATTATTTATTATGCGATCAATGTTGAGAGTGTCCACTAGTGAAAGTATGATCCCTAGGCCTTGTTTCCAAACATCGAATCTCCGTTTATTTACTGTTTTGTTGCATGTTTACTCGCTGCCATATTTTATTCAGATTGCTATTACCACTCATATACATCCATACTACTTGTATTTCACTATCTCTTCGCCGAACTAGTGCACCTATACATCTGACAAGTGTATTAGGTGTGTTGGGGACACAAGAGACTTCTTGTATCGTGATTGTAGGGTTGCTTGAGAGGGATATCTTTGACCTCTTCCTCCCTGAGTTCGATAAATCTTGGGTGATCCACTTAAGGGAAAACTTGCTGCTGTTCTACAAACCTCTGCTCTTGGAGGCCCAACACTGTCTACGGGAAAAGAAGCGTAGACATCAAGCTATTTTCTGGCGCCGTTGCCGGGGAGGAAAGGTAAAAGGTACTCACACTCCGGATCTCGGCTACTAAGCTATTTTCCGGCGTTGTAAGTACTCGAAGCTATTTCCTTTAGATCCTGCAATTGCATCTTTTGGTTTCTTGTTTACACTAGTTAGGCATAATGGAAAGTAACAATGAGCTTCTTATTCTATTTCCTGAGTTAAGACATGGATTGTTTGCTGCGAAAATTAAAAAACCTATGGAATCTTATTTGCATGCTGGTAACAATGATATTAGTATGAACGCTTTGAACACCATTGTTGTTAATGATATGGAAAATTCTAAGCTTGGGGAAGCTGGTTTTGATGAGCATGATATTTTTAGTCCCCCAAGCATTGAGGAGAAAATTTTCTTTGATGATACTTTGCCTCCTATATTTGATGATGAGAATAATAATGATAGCTACTTTGTTGAATTTGCTCCCACTACAACTAATAAAATTGATTATGCTTATGTGGAGAGTAATAATTTTATGCATGAGACTCATGATAAGAATGCTTTATGTGATAGTTATATTATTGAGTTTGCTCATGATGCTACTGAAAGTTATTATGAGAGAGGAAAATATGGTTGTAGAAATTTTCATGTTACTAAAACACCTCTCTATGTGCTGAAATTTTTGAAGCTACACTTGTTTTGTCTTCCTATGCTTGCCACTATACCCTTCATGAACTTGTTTATTTACAAGATTCCTATGCATAGGAAGCATGTTAGACTTAAATGTGTTTTGAATTTGCTTCTTGATGCTCTCTTTTGCTTCAAATACTATTTCTTGCGAGTGCATCATTAAAACTGCTGAGCCCATCTTAATGGCTATAAAGAAAGAACTTCTTGGGAGATAACCCATGTGTTTATTTTACTACAGCAATTTTTGTTTTGTTGAGTCTTGGAAGTTTTTTACTACTGTAGCAACCTCTCCTTATCATGTTTTTGTGCCAAGTAAAGTCTCTATGTTTAAGTTGATGCTAGATTTGGATTACTGCGCAGAAACAGATTTGCTGTCTGTCACGAATTTGAGCAGAAGTCTCTGTAAAAAAATCAAAAAAATCTGCAAATTTACGTGTGTGATCCTCAGATATGTACGCAACTTTCATTAGTTTTGAGTTTTTCCGTTTGAGCAAGTTAAGTGCCCTTCCAGGTTCGTCTTTACGGACTGTTCTGTTTTTGACAGATTCTGCCTTTTATTTCGCATTGCCGCTTTTGTTAAGTTGAATGAGTTTCTTTGTTCCATTAACTTTCAGAAGTTTTGTGCAATGTCCAGAAGTGTTAATAATGATTGTGTCACCTCTGAACATGTGAATTTTGATTGTGCACTAACCCTCTAATGAGTTTGCTCGAAGTTTGGTGTGGCAGAAGTTTTCAAGGGTCAATAGAAGAGGGTGATATAATGCGATCAAGAAGAGTGAAAGGTCTAAGCTTGGGGATGCCCCGGTGGTTCATCTCTGCATATATTAAGAAGACTCAAGCATCTAAGCTTGGGGATGCCCAAGGCATCCCCTTCTTCATCGACAACATTATCAGGTCACTTCTAGTGAAACTATATTTTTATTCAATCACATCTTATGTACTTTACTTGGAGCGTCTGTGTGCTTTTATTTTTGTTTTGTTATCTTAGTTCTCTGAATAAATTCATCCTTGTGTGGGAGAGAGACACGCTCCGCTTTTTCATATGAACACTAGTGTTCTTCGTTTATGCTTTTAATGTTCAAGGGCGAAAGTTGATCGCTTCACTTGTTGCTATTTGGTTGGAATCAGAAAATGCTTCATATGGTCTTGAATAATTTGATACTTGGCAATTGTTTTGAGCTCTCATATATCATGTTTAAGCTCTTGCATCATGTAGTTTAAATCTAGTAATGAAGAATTACATAGAGCTTGTTGAAATTTGGTTTGCATGATTGGTCTCTCTAAGGTCTAGATATTTTCTGTAAAAGTGTTTGAGCAACAAGGAAGACAGTGTAGAGTCTTATAATGCTTGCAATATGTTCTTATGTAAGTTTTGCTGTACCGGTTCATACTTGTGTTTGCTTCAAACAACCTTGCTAGCCAAAGCCTTGTACTGAGAGGGAATACTTCTCGTGCATCCAAAACCTATGCCATTTGTGTCCACCATATCTACCTACTATGTGGTATTTCCTGCCATTCCAAGTAAATACTTCATGTGCTACCTTTAAATAATTCAAAAGTTATTATCTCTTATTTGTGTCAATGTTTTATAGCTCATGAGGAAGTATGTGGTGTTTTATCTTTCGATCTTGTCATTTACTTCTGACAGACTTTCACAATGGACTAGTGGCTTCATCCGCTTATCCAATAATTTTGCAAAAAGAGCTGGCAATGGGGTTCCCAGCCCCAATTAATTAACTTACATTAATAATTCTCTTCACATATTTTGCTCTGATTTATCAGTAAGCAACTTAAATTTGCAAATAGACACTCCTCCACGGTATGTGAATGTTGGAAGGCACCCAAGGATTCGGTTAGCCATGGCTTGTGAAAGAAAAGGTTGGGAGGAGTGTCATCTAATAAATAAAAATAAAGTACATGTGTAAACAAAAGAGAAGAGGGATGATCTACCTTGCTGGTAGAAATAACGTCCTTCATGGGAGCCGCTCTTGAAAGTCTGGTTGATAAGGTAGTTAGAGTACCCATTACCATTCGTTGACAACAACAAACACCTCTCAAAATTTTACTTTTATGCTCTCTATATGATTTCAAAACTTGAAAAGCTCTAGCACATGATTTAATCCCTGCTTCCCTCTGCGAAGGGCCTATCTTTTATTTTATTGTTGAGTCAGTTTACCCATTTCCTTCCACCTTAGAAGCAAACACTTGTGTCAACTGTGCATTGATTCTTACATACTTGCTTATTTGCATTCATCATATTACTCTATGTTGACAATTATCCATGAGATATGCATGTTGAAAGTTGAAAGCAACCGCTGAAACTTATATCTTCCTTTGTGTTGCTTCGATGCTTTTATTTTGAATTTATTGCTTTATGAGTTAACTCTTATGCAAGACTTATTGATGCTTGTCTTGAAAGTATTATTCATGAAAAGTTTTGCTATATGTTATCTATTTGTCAGCAAACTATAGATATTGCTTTGAATCACTTCATTCATGTCATATGCTTTACAATAATGTTGATCAAGATTATGATGGTAGCATGTCACCTCAGAAATTATTTGTGTTATCGTTTACCTACTCGAGGGCGAGGAACTAAGCTTGGGGATGCTGATACGTCTCTAACGTATCTATAATTTCTGATGTTCCATGCTTGTTTTATGACAATACCTACATGTTTTGTTCACACTTTATGATGTTTTGATGCGTTTTCCGGAACTAACCTATTGACGAGATGCCGAAGTGCCAATTCCTGTTTTCTGCTGTTTTTGGTTTCAGAAATCCTAGTAAGGAAATATTCTCGAATCGGACGAAATCAACGCCCGCACCCTATTTTCACCGGAAGCTTCCAACACCCGAGAGGGACCGAGGGGCCAGGCCCCACAAACCAAGGCGCGGCCGAGAGGGGGCGCCGGCCCGTTGTGTGGGCCCCCGTAGCCCTTCCGACTCCGCCTCTTCGCCCCTGACCTAAAACCTCGATAAGAATAAGCCACGGTACGAGAAAAGTTCCAGCCGCCGCCATCGCGAAGCCAAGATCCGGGGGACAGGAGTCTCTCGCACGCCGCCGGACGGGGAAGTGCCCCGGAAGGCTTCTCCATCGACACCGCTGCCATCTCCACCGCCATCTTCATCACCGCTGCTGCTCCCATGAGGAGGGAGTAGTTCTCCATCGAGGCTCGGGCTGTACCGGTAGCTATGTGGTTCATCTCTCTCCTATGTACTTCAATACAATAATCTCATGAGCTGCCTTACATGACTGAGATTCATATGATGATGCTTGTAATCTAGATGTCATTATGCTAGTCAAGTGGGTTTTACTTATGTGATCTCCGGAGACTCCTTGTCCCACGTGTGTAAAGGTGACAGTGTGTGCACCGTGTGGGTCTCTTAGGCTATATTTCACAGAATACTTATTCACCGTTATGAATGGCATAGTGAAGTGCTTATTTATATCCCTTTATGATTGCAATGTGCTTTGTATCGCTACTAGTCTATGTGCTACTCATGTGATGTTATTAAAGTAGTCTATTCCTCCTGCATGGTGTAATGGTGACAGTGTGTGCATCGTGTGGTTCTTGTCGTAGATTATGATCATAATCTCTTGTAGGTTATGGAGTTGATTATCGCTATGATAGTATTGATGTGATTTATCCCCCCTTCATAGTGTAAAGGTGACAGTGTGTATGCTATGTTAGTACTCGGTCTATTTTGCAAAGATCTATTATGCTCTAAGGTTACTTAAACATGAATATCGAATGTTGTGGAGCTTGTTAACTCCGGCATTGAGGGTTCGTGTAATCCTACACAATTAGTGGTGTTCATTATCAAACAAGAGTGTATGTAGCACAAATGAGAGAAGTTATTATTTATTATGCGATCAATGTTGAGAGTGTCCACTAGTGAAAGTATGATCCCTAGGCCTTGTTTCCAAACATCGAATCTCCGTTTATTTACTGTTTTGTTGCATGTTTACTTGCTGCCATATTTTATTCAGATTGCTATTACCACTCATATACATCCATACTACTTGTATTTCACTATCTCTTCGCCGAACTAGTGCACCTATACATCTGACAAGTGTATTAGGTGTGTTGGGGACACAAGAGACTTCTTGTAGCGTGATTGCAGGGTTGTTTGAGAGGGATATCTTTGACCTCTTCCTCCCTGAGTTCGATAAACCTTGGGTGATCCACTTAAGGGAAAACTTGCTGCTGTTCTACAAACCTCTGCTCTTGGAGATCCAACACTGTCTACAGGAAAAGAAGCGTGAGTAGACATCATGGTGGTGGTGGAGAAGAATTACTGCAGGCGCCTAAGACTGCGCAGTGTATGGAGGAGGAAGAGAGGGGGGCGGTGATACGTCTCCGACGTATCGATAATTTATTATGTTCCATGCTACATTATTGATGATATCTACATGTTTTATACACATTATATGTCGTATTTACGCATTTTCCGGCACTAACCTATTAACAAGATGCCGAAGAGCCGGTTGCTGTTTTTGGTTTCAGAAATCCTAGTAAGGAAATATTCTCGGAATTGGACGAAATCAACGCCTGGTCCTATTTTTGCACGAAGCTTCCGGAAGACCGAAGGAAAGGAAGTGGGGCCACGAGCGCCGCCACACCAGGCGGCGCGGCCCGGTCTTGGCCGCGCGCCCTAGTGTGTGGGGCCCTCGTGTGGCCCCCGCGTTGCCCTTCCGCCTACTTAAAGTCTTCGTCGCGAAACCCTCTGTACCGAGAGCCACGATACGGAAAACCTTCCAGAGACGCCGCCGCCGCCAATCCCATCTCGGTGGATTCAGGAGATCGCCTCCGGCACCCCGCCGGAGAGGGGAATCATCTCCCGGAGGACTCTTCATCGCCATGATCGCCTCCGGAGTGATGAGTGAGTAGTTCACCCCTGGACTATGGGTCCATAGCAGTAGCTAGATGGTCGTCTTCTCCTAATTGTGCTTCATTGTTGGATCTTGTGAGCTGCCTAACATGATCAAGATCATCTATCCGTAATACTATATGTTGTGTTTGTCGGGATCCGATGGATAGAGAATACTATGTTATGGTGATTATCAATCTATTACCTATGTGTTGTTTATGATCTTGCATGCTCTCCGTTATTAGTAGAGGCTCTGGCCAAGTTTTTTCTCTTAACTCCAAGAGGGAGTATTTATGCTCGATAGTGGGTTCATGCCTCCATTAAATCTGGGACAGTGACAGAAAGTTCTAAGGTTGTGGATGTGCTGTTGCCACTAGGAATAAAACATTGATGCTATGTCTAAGGATGTAGTTGTTGATTACATTACGCACCATACTTAATGCAATTGTCTGTTGCTTGCAACTTAATACTGAAGGGGTTCGGATGATAACCCGAAGGTGGACTTTTTAGGCATAGATGCATGCTGGATGGCGGTCTATGTACTTTGTCGTAATGCCCCGATTAAATCTCACTATATTTATCATATCATGTATGTGCATTGTTATGCCCTCTCTATTTGTCAATTGCCCGACTGTAATTTGTTCACCCAACATGCTTTTATCTTATGGGAGAGACACCACTAGTGAACTGTGGACCCCGGTCCTATTCTTTACATCATACAATCTACTGCAATTGTTCTTTACTGTTTTCTTCGCAAACAATCATCTTCCACACAATACGGTTAATCCTTTGTTACAGCAAGCCGGTGAGATTGACAACCTCCACGTTGGGGCAAAGTACTTTGGTTGTGTTGTGCAGGTTCCACGTTGGCGCCGGTTTCACTGGTGTTGCGCCGCCTACATTCCTCCACCAACAACCTTCACGTGCTTCTTGGCTCCTACTGGCCGGTTCGATAACCTTGGTTTCATACTGAGGGAAACTTGCTTCTATACGCATCATACCTTCCACTTGGGGTTCCCAACGGACGTGTGCATCTACGCGTATCAAGCTAAATTTTGGCGCCGTTGCCGGGGAGATCAAGACACGCTGCAAGGGGAGTCTCCACTTCCAATCTCTTTACTTTGTTTTTGTCTTGCTTTACTTTACTTTATTTTCCTTCTTGTTTGCTTTATATCAAAAACACAAAAAAATTAGTTATTTGCATTTAATTTATTTTGTTATCATGTCTAGCCCTGTACTTGTTTTTATTTTCACTAGTTAGGCTTAATGGAAAACAACAAAAAAATTAGAGATCTTTATGAACTTTATCTTGAATTAGGACATGATGTGTTTGAAGAGAAAATTTAAAAACCCATGGAACTTTGTTTGCAAAATAGTTGTAGCAATGTTATTAGCATGAACTCTTTGAACACCATTATTGCTAAAGCTATGGAAGAATTTAAGCTTGGGGAAGCTGGTTTTGAGGAGCATGATATTTTTAGTCCCCCAAGCATGGAGGAGAAAATTTACTTTGATTATACTTTACCTCCTATATATGATGCTTGCAATGATGAATATGATATTTTCAGTCCACCTACTATTGAGGAGAAAATTAATTATGATTACAATATGCCTCCTATATATGATGATTATGGTGATGAGAATAATAATGATAGCTATTTTATTGAATTTGCTCCCACTACAACTAATAAAATTGATTATGCTTATGTGGAGAGTAATAATTTTATGCATGTAGCTCATGACAAGAATGTTGTATGTGATAGTTATATTGTTGAGTTTGTTCATGATGCTACTGAAAGTTATTATGAGAGAGGGAAACATGGTTATATGCATCTTAATAATATTAAGTTTTCCCTCTTTATGTTGAGAATCTTGAAATTGCGCTTGTGTTGCTTTTCTATGCTTGCCACTTTGTTCTTCATGAATTTATTTGTGTACAAGATTCCTTTTCATAGGAAGTGGGTTAGGCTTAAATGTGTTTTGAATTTGCTTCTTGATGTTCTCTTTTGCTTCAACTCTTCTTTCTTGCGAGAGTATCATTAATGAGCCCATCTTAATGGCTATAAAGAAAAAACTTCTTGGGAGATAACCCATGTGTTTATTTTACTACAGCAATTTTTGTTTTGTTGAGTCTTGGAAGTTGTTTACTACTGTAGCAACCTCTCCTTATCATGTTTTTGTGCCAAGTAAAGTTTCTATGTTGAAGTTGATGTTATATTTGGGATCGCTGCGCAGAAACAGCATTGCTGTCTGTCACGAATTATGGCATAAGTCTCTGTAAAAAATTCGAAAAAATCTGCAAATTTACGAGCGTGATCCTCAGATATGTACGCAACTTTCATTAGTTTTGAGTTTTTCCATTTGAGCAAGTTAAGTGCCCAGTCCAGAAGCATCTTTACGGACTGTTCTGTTTTTGACAGATTCTGTCTTTTATTTCGCATTGCCGCTTTTGCTATGTTGAATGAGTTTCTTTGTTCCATTAACTTTCAGAAGCTTTGTGCAATGTCCAGAAGTGTTAAGAATGATTGTGTCACCTCTGAACATGTGAATTTTTAATTGCACTAACCCTCTAATGAGTTTGCTTGAAGTTTGGTGTGAAGGAAGTTTTCAAGGGTCAAGAGAGGAGTATGATATACTATGATCAAGAGGAGTGAAAGCTCTAAGATTGGGGATGCCCCGTGGTTCATCCCTGCATATTTTAAGAAGACTCAAGCGTCTAAGCTTGGGGATGCCCAAGGCATCCCCTTCTTCATCGACAACATCATCAGGTTCCTCCCCGAACTATATTTTTATTCAGTCACATCTTATGTACTTTGCTTGGAGCGTCGGTTTGTTTTGTTTTTGTTTTCTTGTTTGAATAAAATGATTCTAGCATTCACTATATGGGAGAGAGACACGCTCCGCTGTTGCATATGGACAAATATGTCCTTAGGCTTTACTCATAATGTTCAAGGCGAAGGTTGAAATTTCTTCGTTAAAATTGTTATATGGTTGGAATCGGGAAATGCTACATGTAGTAATTCTAAAATGTCTTGGATAATGTGATACTTGGCAATTGTTGTGCTCATGTTTAAGCTCTTGCATCATATACTTTGCACCCATTAATGAAGAAATACATAGAGCTTGCTAAAATTTGGTTTGCATATTTGGTCTCTCTAAGGTCTAGATAATTTCTAGTATTGAGTTTTGAACAACAAGGAAGACGGTGTAGAGTCTTATAATGTTTACAATATGTCTTTTATGTGAGTTTTGCTGCACCGGTTCATCCTTGAGTTTGCTTCAAATAACCTTGCTAGCCTAAACCTTGTATCGAGAGGGAATACTTCTCATGCATCCAAAATCCTTGAGCCAACCACTATGCCATTCGTGTCCACCATACCTACCTACTACATGGTATTTCTCCGCCATTCCAAAGTAAATTGCTTGAGTGCTACCTTTAAAATTCCATCATTCGCCTTTACAATATATAGCTCATGGGACAAATAGCTTAAAAACTATTGTGGTGATGAATATGTAGTTATGTGTTTTAATTTTTATAAGTTGCTTGTTGAGCGGTAACCATGTTTTCTGGGGACGCCATCAACTTTATCTTTGTTGGATATCATGTGAGATGCTATGCATGTTCGTCTTGTCTGAAGTAGTGGATTTCATGATCAAATGGTTTGAGTATGCATATGTTAGAGAAGAACATTGGGCCGCTAACTAAAGCCATGTATCATGATGGAAGTTTCAGTTTGGACATACAACCTCAATCTCTTATGAGAATATTAACTATTGTTGAATGCTTAAGCATTAAAAAGAGGAGTCCATTATTTGTTGTCTATGTTGTCCCGGTATGGATGTCTAAGTTGAGAATAATCAAAAGCGAGAAATCCAATGCGTGCTTTCTCCTTAGACACTTGTACAGGCGGCATAGAGGTACCCCTTTGTGACACTTGGTTGAAACATATGTTATGCGATGAGAATCCGTGTTTTCCGAGATAGTAGGACAAGGTGCGAGCACTATTGGTACTCTATGCATGAGACATGCAACTTGTAGGAAGTATTATGCATAGCACATATGAATTATTACTACCGTTGACAAAATTGTTTCATGTTTTCAAAATAAAAGCTCTAGCACAAATATTGCAATCGATGCTTTCCTCTTTGAAGGACCTTTCTTTTACTTTTATTGTTGAGTCAGTTTACCTATCTCTCTCCACCTTAAGAAGCAAACACTTGTGTGAACTGTGCATTGATTCCTACATACTTGCATATTGCACTTGTTATATTACTTTATATTGACGCTATCCATGAGATATACATGTTATAAGTTGAAAGCAACCGCTGAAACTTAATCTTCCTTTGTGTTGCTTCAATACCTTTACTTTGATTTATTGATTTATGAGTTAACTCTTATGCAAGACTTATTGATGCTTGTCTTGAAGTACTATTCATGAAAAGTATTTGCTTTATGATTCATTTGTTTACTCATGTCATTACCATTGTTTTGATCGCTGCATTCATTACATATGCTTACAATAGTATAATCAAGGTTATGATGGCATGTCACTCCAGAAATTATCCTTGTTATCGTTACTCGGGACGAGCAGAACTAAGTTGGGGATGCTGATACGTCTCCGACGTATCGATAATTTCTTATGTTCCATGCTACATTATTGATGATATTTACATGTTTTATACACATTATATGTCGTATTTACATTTTCCAGCACTAACCTATTAACAAGATGCCGAAGAGCCGTTGTTTTGCTGTTTTTGGTTTCAGAAATCCTAGTAACGAAATATTCTCGGAATTGGACGAAATCAACGCCCAGGGTCCTATTTTTGCACGAAGCTTCCAGAAGCGAAGGGGAAAGGAAGTGGGGCCACGAGGCGCCGCCACACTAGGGCGGCGCGCCCAGCCTTGGCCGCGCGGCCCTGGTGTGTGGGGCCCTCGTGTGGCCCCCGCGCCCTTCCGCCTACTTAAAGTCTTCGTCGCGAAACCCTCTGTACCGAGAGCCACGATACGGAAAACCTTCCGAGACGCCGCCGCCGTCAATCCCATCTCGGGGATTCAGGAGATCGCCTCCGGCACCCTGCCGGGAGAGGGAATCATCTCCGGAGGACTCTTCATCGCCATGATCGCCTCCGGAGTGATGAGTGAGTAGTTCACCCCCGGACTATGGGTCCATAGCAGTAGCTAGATGGTCGTCTTCTCCTAATTGTGCTTCATTGTTGGATCTTGTGAGCTGCCTAACATGATCAAGATCATCTATCTGTAATACTATATGTTGTGTTTGTCGGGATCCGATGGATAGAGAATACTATGTTATGGTGATTATCAATCTATTACCTATGTGTCGTTTATGATCTTGCATGCTCTCCGTTATTAGTAGAGGCTCTGGCCAAGTTTTTTGCTCTTAACTCCAAGAGGGAGTATTTATGCTCGATAGTGGGTTCATGCCTCCATTAAATCTGGGACAGTGACAGTTCTAAGGTTGTGGATGTGCTGTTGCCACTAAGGATAAAACATTGATGCTATGTCTAAGGATGTAGTTGTTGATTACATTACGCACCATACTTAATGCAATTGTCTGTTGCTTGCAACTTAATACTGGAAGGGGTTCGGATGATAACCTGAAGGTGGACTTTTTAGGCATAGATGCATGCTGGATGGCGGTCTATATACTTTGTCGTAATGCCCTGATTAAATCTCACTATATTTATCATATCATGTATGTGCATTGTTATGCCCTCTCTATTTGTCAATTGCCCGACTGTAATTTGTTCACCCAACATGCTTTTATCTTATGGGAGAGACACCACTAGTGAACTGTGGACCCCGGTCCTATTCTTTACATCGCATACAATCTACTGCAATTGTTCTTTACTGTTTTCTTCGCAAACAATCATCTTCCACACAATACGGTTAATCCTTTGTTACATCAAGCCGGTGAGATTGACAACCTCACTTTTACGTTGGGGCAAAGTACTTTGGTTGTGTTGTGCAGGTTCCACGTTGGCGCCGGTTTCACTGGTGTTGCGCCGCACTACATTCCTCCACCAACAACCTTCACGTGCTTCTTGGCTCCTACTAGTTCGATAACCTTGGTTTCATACCGAGGGAAACTTGCTTCTATACGCATCATACCTTCCACTTGGGGTTCCCAACGGACGTGTGCATCTACGCGTATCAGGCGGCCAGGGTCTGGTGAGGGGTGGTGTGGCCGGCCACCCTCCCCTCTTTATATAGGGAGGGGTCGGCCTAGGGTTCCCCCTTGGCCCCACCTATCCCTTTGGCCGGCCAAGGGGGGAGACTTTTCTTCCCCCTCAAGCCTTCCCCTTATCTCTTCGTTTAAACACTTTATTTTGGAGATAGATCTTATCTCTAGATTTTAAACCATTTAAATTAGAGATAGATCTTATCTCTAGGGGTGGCCGGCCTGGGCCCACATGTCATAGTGGGCAGGACCCACCATGCCATGTGGCGCCTATGTGGCCTCTCCCGGGGTGGTGGGCCCACTGGTGACCCTTCTAGAACATTCTAGAAGCTCCGGTCAAAACACCGGAACTTTCCCGAACCCCGGAAAATGACTTCCCATATATGAATCTTATTGACGTGGGCATTACCCTTCGGGTAACCACTATTGCTCTACCCTATACGGCCCAGGTGGAGGCCCATGAAGGTACTCGAAGACAAGATGGGCCACTAGGACGGTGCGGTGAAAGATTACTTGAAGTACAAGACACGGAAAGAGCCGAAGAAGGAAAGATTAGAGATAGATCTATTGTAAACCTACTCGTACTCGATTAAACCTCTCGGGACCTGGCCACCTATATAAAGGCCAGGAGAGGGGCTATCGAGGACACGATCAATCTTAGCGATCTTAGCCAACAGAAGCTTAGAACTAGGTTACCCTAGCGATTAGCTATCTCGACGAGATCACAGCCGAACTATTCGGCACCCCATTGTAACACCGTTGTCATCATAATCAAGAACAGACAGGCAGGACGTAAGGGTTTTACCTCATCGAGGGCCCCGAACCTGGGTAAATCGCTCCCCCCACTTGTCTGCGTACCGATGTCTCGTGTCAGCTTGCAGGATTCCATCAACCCTAAGCCCCTATCGGAGGGCATTGCCGAGGAGCCCCTCGACAATTGGCGCCGTCTGTGGGAATCGGCACAAGGCAGGGCATCGGCAGTACCAGTCACGTCCGCAGCGTTTGTGCTCGAGTCACCAACACCTCCAGGACCGAAAGATCCGATCTACTACGAGCCCGTCGAGTTCGCATCTCACCTCAAGCCGTCGCACCCGGCCCCTTCAGAATCGAGTGACGACATGACCACCACCTTTGGAGGCGTTCGCTTCATCATCGACTCCGGAGGGTTTCTTCGCCTCCCGAGGACAGGTACGTCCGGTTCGGGCCCCCCGGTCTCAACAGAAGATACCCGGGCAGCAACCTTGGAAATCCCGCCCGGAAGCATGCGTGGAGGTAACCGAGGAAACCTCGATCACGCAACAGGGAGAAAGAAAAGGCGAAGGGAATCATATTATGGAGAACGAGAACAGGAGGGCATGCAATCGATCCATGGCCGCGCCCGTTCACCGCACCTATCAGCCACGGAGCAACTCGATGCGCCATGCTACCTCCACTCCTATATCGACCCGAAGGACGGACGGGAAAAATCCAGTCACCTATTAAGGAACTGCCGACACTTCCTGGAAATTCGACAGTTCTGTGATGACCTCAGGAGTGAAGCTTTATCGAGAGTTCACATAATGGAGAAAAAGGCAAGATCTTACAGCTATCGGGCGGAGCCATATATCCCGGAACCGTACGAGCCAATGGAGAAGGATGAGTACGTGCCAGCCGAGGTATTCCCAGAACCGCGCGGGCAGGTCAGCATGATCCACAAAACCAGCTTCTCAAAGAGGGAAATCAAGAAATTCTCACGAGAAGTGAAGTACGCAGAAGTCGCTATGGTTGATACACCTGAATTCATTGACTGGTCAGAGCAAAGTATCTCCTTCGACAGGTCAGATCACCCGAAAGCTGTCCCTAGACCAGGCCACGCAGCTCTAGTCCTCGAGGCGCAGATCGGAGGATACAACATGAGTAAAGTATTCATGGACGGAGGAAGCGGCTTAAACCTACTATTTGCCAACACGATGAAAGCTATGGGTTTGACAGTCGATATGCTAAGAGAATCCGACACAGGATTCCACGGCATTATACCGACTCGACCCGCTTACTCTCTCGGAAAAACGTCATTAGATGTGGTCTTCGGCACGCCCACCAATTTCAGAAGAGAAAAGATCGAGTTTGAAGTTGTCGACTGGGAGTCTCAGTATCATGCCATCCTCGGCAGGCCGGCGTTCGCCAAGTTTATGGCCATACCCCATTATGCTTACCTAAAACTGAAGATGCCAGGCAACAACGGAACCCCAATAACCATTCATGGGAGTTTTGCTCGGTCAGACACCTGTGACAGAGAGTTCCAGAAGATCGCTTCAAAATTCGGCGCTAAGGAGGAGCTCAATGCGATCGACGCAGCCGTGGATCATACGCAGCCACCAGCCGACAACCGAAACGTGAGATCCGACGAGTTTGACGCTGCAAAGGAAGCCAAGAAGCTGCAGGTGCACCCCACTGACCCGAAGAAGACGGTCAATATATCGGCTGACCTCACGGCCGCATAGGAAGGCGCGCTCATCGAGTTCCTCCGTGAGCGCTGGGAGATATTTGCATGGGAACCATCCGACATGCCAGGTATCCCCAGGGAACTCGCTGAGCACGCCCTTAATGTCGACCCGACAGCCAAACCAGTGCAACAGTCGATGCGTCGATTCTCAGAACCCAAGAGGAGAGCAATTGGTGAGGAAATCAATCGACTTCGCAAAGCAGGATTCATCCGAGAGCTCAAAGAATCAGAGTGGGTGGCTAACCCTGTCATGGTACCCAAGAAGGACACCACCGCTCTGCGTATGTGTATCGATTACACCGGCCTCAACAAACACTGTCCGAAAGACCACTTCCCGCTGCCTAGAATCGACCAGATAGTTGATTCCACAGCCGGATGCGACCGCCTCTCCTTCCTCGATGCTTACTCTGGGTATAACCAGATCAAATTGAAGAAGGAAGATCAGGAGCTGACCGCGTTCATTACCCCACACGGCGTTTTCTGCTACAACGTCATGACCTTCGGGTTGAAAAATGCGGGAGCAACTTACCAACGTTGCATGCAAGCTTGCCTTGGAGAGCAGATCGGACGAAACATCGAGGTCTACATCGACGATATCGTGGTAAAAACAAAACACACCGCCACCCTCGTTGACGATCTGCGGGAAACCTTCGACAACCTGGACAGGTATAAGATCAAGTTAAACCCCAAAAAATGCTTCTTCGGAGTTCCAGGAGGGCAAGTACTAGGATACTTCATCTCGGCCAGGGGGATCGAAGCCAATCCTTTGAAAATCAAAGCTATTCTCGACATGGAGCCGCCAAAGAATCTGCACCAAGTGCAGCAGTTGGCAGGACGCTTAGCAGCACTCAGCAGGTTCATTGCCAAGCTGGGAGAAAAAGCTTTGCCTTTCTACAATCTGATGAAAAAATCGGAAAAATTCGAGTGGACAAAGGAAGCACAGGAATCCTTCGACAATTTAAAGAAGATCTTATCGACATCCCCTGTCCTTGTAACCCCCCGTGAGAAGGAAACGCTGCTCATGTACATAGCCGCGACAGCCCAAGTCTTCAGCAGCGTCTTGGTTGTTGAACGAGAAGAAACAGGGAGAGTCCACGGCGTACAGAGGCCCGTTTACTACCTCAGTGAAGTACTCACACCTGCAAGACAAAGGTACCCTCATCATCAGAAGCTGGCGTATGCAGTGTGGAGATCGGCCCGCAAGCTACGGCACTACTTCACCGAGCATCCGATTGTCGTCGTGAGCGAGGCGCCGTTGAAAAATATAATGACCAATCCAGAGGCCACTGGTCGAGTATCCCAATGGGCTATCGAGATAGCACCTCACGACATAACTTATGTCAATCGGACGGCCATAAAATCCCAAATCCTCCCGGACTTCGTGGCAGACTGGATTCAATCCCAGACACCGGTGGCACCCGACATGTCAGGATCGTGGATAATGTATTTCGACGGGTCAAAACGAAGCACAGGCGCTGCAGCAGGAGTAGTGTTGATATCGCCACAAGGAGATAAGATGAAGTACATACTACGTATGAACTTCCCTTTGCCGACAAACAATGAAGCAGAATATGAAGCACTGCTGCATGGAATGAAGATGGCAAAGGCGTGTGGGGCGACTCGCCTGGAAATCTACGGGGACTCAAACTTGGTGGTACAACAGTCGATGAACCTGTGCGACGCAGTTAGCGACAACATGATCGCCTATCGACAGCTGTATCAAAATATGGAAGCCAAGTTCGAGGGGTGTGAGCTCAAACATATCGGCAGAGCCAGCAACGAGGAAGCCGACACCTTAGCTAACATCGGCTCCATGTGTTCTCCCATTCCAGACGGAGTCTTTTACGAAGTAATCACTCAGCGATCAATAAAAGAGAAGGCGCCGACACCTTTAAAACCATCGACTGAAGAAGCAGAGGCAAACCCACAGCAAGTTATTGAAGATGCTCCAACTCTCCCAGCCAAACAAGTTCTCCTCCTCGAACCGTTATGGACTAAGCCGCTCCTGGCGTACCTGGCAAGGCAGGAACTACCAGTGGATCCAGTAGAAGCAAAACGAATCGTCAGGCGATCAAAAGCTTTCACCGTAGTAAACGGTGAACTTTACAAACGTAGCATTTCCGGTATTTTCCAAAGGTGCATTGCCATCGACGACGGAAAAGCACTGCTGCGCGAAATACACGAGGGAACTTGTGGGCATCATGCGGGAAGTAGGGCTCTCGTAGCAAAAGCCTTCAGGGCAGGATTCTACTGGCCAACGGCAGCGTCGGATGCTCGAGATCTGGTCATGAAGTGCGACCCTTGTCAACGGTTCTCTCCAAAACCGCACGCCCCTGCAACAGACCTAATGACGATACCACTGGCATGGCCGTTCGCTCAATGGGGACTCGATCAAGTCGGGCCACTGCCGAGGTCATCGCCAGGAGGACACACGTACCTATTAGTCGCAGTCGATAAATTCACAAAGTGGATCGAGGCAGTACCAGTACGAAACCAGAAGGCAAAAACAGCAGTCCAGTTCTTCAAGGAGATAACATGTCGGTTTGGCGTACCTCATAGTATCGTCACAGATAATGGAACCAACTTCGACTCCAAAGAGTTCCGAGAATTCTGCGATGACAGGGGCATAAAACTGAAGTTTGCATCAGTGGCTCACCCGCAAACAAACGGACAGGTGGAAAGGATCAACGGTCTAATAGGGGATGGCCTCAAGAAACGCCTTACAGGCGCAGAGGGAGCTTGGGTCGAAGAATTACCATCAGTACTATGGAGTTTGCGCACCACGCCTAACAGGTCGACGCAGTACACCCCATTTTTTCTGGTACATGGAGCCGAAGCAGTCCTACCAGCTGATGTTCGATTCGAAGCACCTCGAGTGACGGCATACACAGAACCTTCTTCCAACATCGCACTGCAAGACGCCGTTGACCTGCTAGATGAAGCTCGAGACATTGCTTTAGCCAGGACCACGGTATATCAGCAGGCGCTGAGGAATTACCACAGTCGACGAATACGCAATCGATGCTTCAGCGTTGGAGATATGGTACTGCGGCTGAAACAAAAAAGACCCTCGAAACTCGAGTCTCCATGGGAAGGACCTTACATCGTCACCGAAGTGATTCCAGGAGGAGCGTACAGGCTCAAAAATCCAACTTCGGGAAAAGATGTCGACAACCCATGGAATATCGCACACCTGCGACGGTTCTATACATAGGGCGCAATTGTTTTTATTATTTTAATAGCCTTTAAGGTTGGTTTTTCTTTATGAATAAAGTTTTAATCAGGTTCTCTGCATCCTTTTTTCAATTCAGGCCCCACCACCTGAGCAGGTCGACTGCGGCCTTTACCTTCGGCTCTTACTCCCATCGGGAGCATTGGCCCATAAAACACGCAGTGTCATTAATTAAATACTCTCAACGAGAGCTAAGATTAGTGGCACACAAAAAGAAAACAACCAATCCAAGCCTCGAGAAAATACGCGAGTGCTGTCGTCGATGGTTACATTATCACAAAATAAGGCTCAAACCGGTGCACCGAGTGACGATGCCAAGCGTCTAATTCCCTCGACTAAGTCGACGGGTCTCGCCCTTACAAAACTTATACAAAGGCTTCGCAATAACATTGCATAATTCAACGAAGTCGTCGGGAGAGCAGGTTGAATTGATCACTCAGCCGCCCTCGACAAATAAAATAACAACTATCATAGCGTACAACGTACGCAATAAATTTATACAAAGTAATCTTATGCAGGAACTAAGGCTATTACATTCATAGTCAAGCCTCCCGGCCCCAATGGGCCTTCAGATCCTTTTCAAGACACGACTCCATCCGGGAAACGATGGTGTATGCAGGACCTCTGGCGGCATCATAATATTGGCTCAAGTTCTTCTCAGTATTTGCTATGGCTTCCAAGTCTAGAGACGGGTGACATGCCAATGTCGAAGCAAGAGCAAGCTCCGCACCCGCCAAGAGTTCCTTCCGCACCAACTGCCGAATCCTTTCGGGGGACTTGAATCGGGTGAACAAAGCAGATAAGGTTTCAGGTGCTTGGTCTAGGGGAAACAAGGTGTTCCAAACCATCGTGAGATGAGCATGGAACTTATCAAAGTAATAATGCGCCTTCCCCACCCGATACTTGAACTTCGCCATGACGACAGCCTTCGGACGATGCAGCCACAAACCGTGATTCGGATGCGCAACGTCAGTCATTGCTTCAACCTCTTCGTGGATCTTTTTGTTCTCTTCAGCCGCATCTGAAGCTACAACTGGAAAGGAATAAGAACCAGTTAAGAGAATATTTGAAACTGTTGCAGAAAAACAGAAACATGGGCTAATACTTACAGCCCAAACTTTCGGTAGCAATATGCAGACCATCAAGAGCATACTGTTCAATAGCTATCGCCGTCTCCCCTTTTTTCTTCACCAAGGCCGCCATTGCACGAAGAGAAGTGATATCTTTGTCTAAACTAGACACTTGGTCACGCAAGTGGCGAACGAGGCCTGATTCATCATTACTCGAAGGATTTGAAAAAAGCCCGGCACGAGAAGAAGACGGAGGAATCTGCAGTGCAACCCTTAATTCAGATTAAGTATCAAAGTAAAAACTCCCATCGGGAGCACCGGGCATGTGCGATACATTCAAAAGCATGTTCAAAGCATGTCTAAGTTGGCAACAGAGCCAAAGTAAAATCAAACTACAACGAAGTCGCGACTGGTCTTATTTACAACAAGTCAAATAAAAAGTTCAAGGATTCGCTGATGACGAGCCAGGGGCGGATTCGGGAGCAGGCTTGGCTTGAGCTTCATCCACCAACTTCAGAAGTCGGTTCGCACAAGTAACTGCTGATCGTTTGTAAGGTTCAAGATCGATCAAGTTATGATCGCTGTCGACAGGCAACGTTTTGGACAACTCCTCCAAATTTGATTCCATCCCATGTCCCATGAGTAATTGAAAAGTGAGAACCGCCCCAAATAAACGGCTGCGGCGTTTCAATACCTCCACAGGCTCGGAAGGATCAACGAGGAAAGAAGCCGCCATATCGTCAAGAGTCTTGTCCTCCTTCATCTTCGGGAAGATCATCGAGTATAACCTTGACAACGCCCCTTTGGCCTTTTTCAAAAGACCAAGTACTTGGATGTTAGACTCGGCAGCAAGTGACAGGGCGTCGGCTATGGAATCCTCTCGAAGTTGATGACGACGTGTGACGGTTAAATCGGCAGCATCTGAGAAAAAGACAGATCAGTAATCAATAATCAAAACACCCTTTCAGCAAGCTGCGGGTTTTACCTAATAATTCCTTGATGGACTCGCGAAGGGCGCCTTCCTTTTTGTCGATTAAAGCTGCTGCTGCATGCTTGGCGTCTTGTTCATCCTTTAACCGCTGCTTCAACTTCTTTACCTCCTCCTTCAGCAAGATGTTCTCGTTCTTGGCATCGGTGGCAAGCCTGTTGGCTTCTAGCACCTGATCAGCCGAAGATCTGACAGTCCGCCGAAGTTGGGAGTTCTCCAACTCTAGTCGGGTGAACTCTTCGGCAAACTCCACTACGGCGTCGACTGTGGCATAGATCGGCTGCGGCAAGATAAGATCGTAAGGATCCAACCGATAAAAAGGAATCCAGCGAAGTGAAGCAAGTTCAATACTTACATGATCACGACCAGCCGATGAAGCAGGAACGTCGCCAGGAGGGATAACTGTCGACACTGGAACCTTCTCTACGGCCGTTCGTGAAGGAGGTGTCGATTTTGCGGGTGAAGGATTAGATTCTTTTGCCGATACGGCTCTCTCGGAGACCAGTTTTGCCCTCTTTGCAAGAGGGACTTCATCATCGTCGTCATCAGAGCTACTTAAAAACAGTGCGCAGTTAGCATACGAGATGACAAGGAATAAATCAAGGAGGGAGCAGGAAACACTCACAGGTCAAGGTCATCTTCGCCTGCGAAGACGCTTGTTGAGCTCTTCTTGGCAGGAGGAGGCGCGGCAGCATCATCGGCATCATTATCGCCTCCGTGAGGACTTGATTCAGCCGAAGCGATAAGGTCATCGTGTACCTGCTTCCGACGCCTACTCCTGATGAAGGCGTCATCTTCAGTAGCCTCTTCCTCTTGGACATCGCTGTCCTCAAGGACATGAGGGGCGTCCTCGGTTCCATCGGAATCTTCGTCATCATCCTCTAAAACTACACCACTTTCGGGAGTAGGAGGATAGCATCGGGCAGCTGCAAGCGCCTTTCAAAGAAAAAGAGATTGATGAGATACAACAGAAAAAGGGATGACGACAGTAAAAATAAAACGAAGAGTTACCTTGGTTGGAAGATGGTCAGCATCGTAGGGAGGACGAGCCGATATCAGGACGATATTGTCATTCTTACTAAGGCACGTCAGGCGGCGGACTTCGTCTCGAAGATCATCAGCCGAAAGATCGGCAGAGATAACCCTGGACTCATCGTCCTTACCCGAGTAAAGCCACAGTTGATGGGGGCGAGACATTAACGGTTGCACTCGACGCTGCAGGAACACTGAGACAACCTCAGTGCCGCACATTGTCAAGCCTCCCGTGTTTTTCAGAGCGACTATTTGATCGAACAACCTGTCGGCTGTCAATTTTTCGTCGGGAGAAAGGGTGTTTTGCCAGGATTTCTTCGGCTTAGCAATCAGTTTGTCCTCAAAGGGAGGAAGGTTTGAGCACCGCCCAGATACTGAAGGATCTCGTAGATAAAACCATTTGTTGCGCCAGCCCTGGACAGACTCCTTCATCGGGTAATCGAGGTAGTCGACCTCCTTCCTGACAACAAAGCCAACGCCACCGACGACGGGGGGACCGTTGCTGTCGTTGTGGCGCTTTACGTAGAAGATCTTCCTCCAAAGACCCCAGTGAGGGTCAATGCCGAGAAAGGCTTCGCAGACGGTGACAAAAATGGATAGATGGAGGATGGAATTCGGGGTCAGCTGCCAGAGCTGGATCCCATAGAAGTAAAGAAGAGAGCGAAGGAACTCGTGCGCCGGAAGAGAAAGGCCACGGAACAAAAAGGCAGAAAACATAACAGTAAAGCCCTTCGGGGGCCTTGGGCGAGAAACCGCACCTGGAAGACGGATATCGTCCTCAGATGCGGAGATAAATCCGAGGGACCGCAGCTTGTTGATGTCGCGGTTGGAAATGGCAGAGGCACTCCAATCACGGCTAACCTTGGCCGCCTCCGAAGCACTAGCACCCTTCTTTTTACCCATGGCGCTTGAAGCTCTTGAGAGAACGATGCGGGAAGAAGGAGAGGATGCGCGGGGAAGATGAGCAGTAGGAGGTGTAAAAAAGTAAAAATGAGGAAGCCCTATATTTATACCGCAAAGATTGTCATCAGATCGTGGCCATAACTCCGTGGGCGTCGTGGGAGGTGGAGCGAATCCAGCTGTACACGTGGCGCTAGAAAACAGGATGGAACCGGCGGCCCATTATTCCCACGTCGTGCGAAAATCGAGGAAACGCCTCGGTCGCTGCGCGTGCACTGGTCAAAACCTAAAAACTGCTTGCGCAGAACTAGGGTGGGCCCGGAGGGTCAAGTCTTGTCAATCAGGTCACAACAGCAGCGTGTCATCAGTGACGTCATGGGCATCGTTGATTGCATACGAAAAGACAAAAAGGTCGAGTGGTCAACTTGAGCCTATGCACGGATTGCAAGCACCCGCACCTAGGCTCGGGGGCTACTCCCATCGGGAGCGCTGTCGCGCACCCGATAAAATGAGGACTCGAAGGAAATAATTGACTCAAGTCTGCGCCCAGGCGTAATACGCCCGCGCCCAGACTCGGGGGCTACTCCCATCGGGAGCGCTGGATGCGCACCCGACAGAACTTTTTTCGAACTCCCGGATCATGCCCGGGGACTTGATTCTGTGTAGGGTAACGTTGTTTTACCATCGGCAGTTAACCAACAAAAGTTGGGCACGTTATTCGGTATCCCTTGCATAAAGAAAATGTATCGGATGCACTACAAGAGGCTTGCAGAAAAAGTTTCGGCAGAAGAAGATATTCGAGTGGTACAACTTGAGTCTACGCACGGATTGCGAGCATCCGTACCTAGACTCGGGGGCTACTCCCATCGGGAGCGCTGACGCGCACCCGATAGAAGACAGAAGAAATGCAAGAACGATCAAGGAAAAGGAGTTCGGAAGAAGACATGCTTCAGTCTCTACCCGAACTATGTTCGGCTAGACACTCGGGGGCTACTGACGTGGGCATTACCCTTCGGGTAACCACTATTGCTCTACCCTATACGGCCCAGGTGGAGGCCCATGAAGGTACTCGAAGACAAGATGGGCCACTAGGACGGTGCGGTGAAAGATTACTTGAAGTACAAGACACGGAAAGAGCCGAAGAAGGAAAGATTAGAGATAGATCTATTGTAAACCTACTCGTACTCGATTAAACCTCTCGGGACCTGGCCACCTATATAAAGGCCAGGAGAGGGGCTATCGAGGACACGATCAATCTTAGCGATCTTAGCCAACAGAAGCTTAGAACTAGGTTACCCTAGCGATTAGCTATCTCGACGAGATCACAGCCGAACTATTCGGCACCCCATTGTAACACCGTTGTCATCATAATCAAGAACAGACAGCAGGACGTAAGGGTTTTACCTCATCGAGGGCCCCGAACCTGGGTAAATCGCTCCCCCCACTTGTCTGCGTACCGATGCCTCGTGTCAGCTTGCAGGATTCCATCAACCCTAAGCCCCTAACGGAGGGCATTGCCGAGGAGCCCCCTCGACACTTATTCTCCGTTTGGATCCCTGATGTTCTGGATCCCATCCGAGACTCCGAACAAAAACTCCAGACTCCATCTCATATTCCGAATATACTTATGCGACATCGAACCTTAAGCGCGTCACCCTACGGTTCGCGAACTATTCAGACATGGTCGAGACTCCTCTCCGAGAAATAACCAATAGCGGGATCTAGAGATCCATAATGGCTCCCACATATTCAACGATGACTTAGTGATCGATTGAACCATTTACATACGATGCCGATTCCCTTTGTCACGCGATATTTTACTCGTCCGAGGTTCGATCATCGGTATCTCCATACCTTGTTCAACCTCGTTACCGACAAGTACTCTTTACTCGTACCGTGGTATGTCATCTCTTGTGATCCAATCACATGCTTGCAAGCTAATCAGACAACATTCCACCGAGAGGGCCCAGAGTATATCTATCCGTCATCGGGATGGACAAATCCCACTATTGATCCATATGCCTCAACTCACACTTTCCAAATACTTAATCCCATCTTTATAACCATCCATTTACGCAATGGCGTTTGATGTAATCAAAGTACCCTTCTGGTGTAAGTGATTTACATGATCTCACGGTCGAAGGACTTAGGCAACTATGTATTGAAAGCTTATAGCAAATTGAACTTAATGACTTGATCTTATGCTACGCTTATTTGGGTGTGTGTCCATTATATCATTCAACTAATGACATAACCTTGTTATTAATAACATCCAATGTTCATGATCACGAAACCATGATCATCCATTAATCAACAAGGTAGTTATACAAGAGGCTTACTAGGGACTCCTTGTTGTTTACATAACACACATGTATCAATGTTTCGGTTAATACAATTATAGCATGGTATGCAAAAATTTATCATAAACACAAAGATATTATAATAACCACTTTATTATTGCCTCTTGGGCATATCTCCAACAATCTCCCACTTGAACTAGAGTCAATAATCTAGATTACATTGTAATGTACCTAACACCCATGGCATTCTGGTGTTGGTCATGCTTTGCCCTAGGGAGAGCTTTAGTCAACGGATCTGCCACATTCAGATCTGTGTGTACTTTGCAAATCTCTACTTCACCATCTTCGATGTACTCGCGAATCGAATGAAAACGCAGCTTGATATGCTTTAGCTTCTTGTGTGACCTTGGTTCCTTTGCATTGGCGATGGCACCCGTGTTGTCACAATAAATGACTAACGGGTCCAATGCACTAGGAACCTGTAACAACCCAAAAATTTCAAAACAAACAAAATGAATTTCCCTGGTTCCAAATTTTGGAACCAACAAAAACTTTTATTAAAATAAGATTGATACATATAGATCTTGTTTAAATCTTGTGTTTTGCCATGATGAGTGTTATTATGCTTATGTGCTAAACCCTAAAACCCTAAAGTGATCAAGGAAGGTCACCAACCCAATAAAATAAAGAAGAAAGAAATCAAATAAGAAAAACCTTAAACCCTAATCTTCTCCAGAAATCATTTTAGATCTATTTTGAGAAACACAAAATAAAATAAAAGACATATGTGGGCATATAGTCCTAATAGGTAAATCTTGAACCCTACCCTTATTATTTATGCTAAATAATGGTGAACCCTTGTGAACCCTACTAAACCCTAAACCTCACCCCTCTTTTCACCACCCTAGTTAAATTAAAATAAAAGGAAATTAAATAAGAAAAAGGCATATGTGCCTATGGCTATTTTTATAAAACTTTACCCTAAGCTTTTCTACTTTGCTTAGAGGTTTGGAAAACCTTCATACACCTTACCTAGCCCTTGTCAAACCAAATCCAAGTGGTTTCCAAAGAAAATAAAAAGAAACTAAAAATGCCATAGAGGCATATGAGAGTAACATGCAAATTTGTGAATTTTAGAAGTTTGACCTTAGGACTTGTTGTGGATGATTGGATCACTTCCATATGCCATTTCAACACTCAACAACATCAATTGGGTCAAGCCAAGTCAAATTGAAAATCAAATGCAACATATGCATAGAGGCATATGTGACACATAGCCATTTCCCCAATTCTTGACCTAAGCACCTATACCTTGACTAAATGGTTTGAAAACCTTACTAAACCCAAACTAACACTAAGGCAACCATAAACCATGACATTTGATCATAGATAAAGAAAATAAAATAAAAAGATGAAATGCACATATGTGCACATGGCCAAAAATACAAATTTGAGCCAAAGACCATCAAACTTGTTTCCATTGCTTGGATTGTTTTCTTATATCATATTAAACCTCAACCACATCAAGGGGATCAAGAAAAACCAAATCAAAAAGAAAATAAGAAGATTTTCCAATACACATATGTGGATATGGCCATTTTTACAAATCTTGAACCTAGACCATTATGGCTTGCACCATTGGTTGTGTTTGGTTACTAAACACATATAAACACCTTTGGAATCAAACAAACCCAAATCAAATCAAATTTGAATGAAATATGAGCTCACATGCACTAATGGTCATTTGGCCACATTATAAAATGTTCCCCACTTTAACCCCTGGTTTTTACTTTTCTTCAAACTAAACTTGGTAAACCAAAGCCATGTCATCCAAGACCATGTCAAGGTGAGTAACTTTCATGTTGACCACCAAGGTCAGAGTTGACTAGGTTGACCAGTATGAGAGTGACAAGTGGCAACATTGAAACAAAGAGAAGATCACATGCATTTTGAATTTTTTGCAAACCACTTCAAATTTGACCACCACCACCACCAGTAGACTTCTTTTATTATATGACAACACTCCACCAAATATTTTTGAAAAATTCAAAAATTAATCTCTTTCGGCCATTTCACAAACACCTTGCAGGCAGGGATAAATTTTGTGCCCATGCTGCATTTTTGCTTGGACCAGGTCCACCTCTGCCCCTCTCTGCTGCCTTGACACTTCACCTCACCACTCAGGACCAGTGTCAAGCCTTGCCACCACTTGCCTTGACCCATTTTTGACCAGAACCCAACCATGCCGTGGCATGATGCCACTCCACCATGCCACCACTCCTCTCCTCTCCCATCTGGCATGCATCACCATGTCCTCAGCTCCCCCTCTCTTGTTGAGCAAGCCAGACCCTCCCTGGCCAGAGGAACAAGCCACATCGCCGGAACGCGACGTGCACCGACGATCACCTCGCCAGCGCGCGCCAGGACACGCCACGGACGCGCACAGAGCACGCCCGCGCCCGGCTGACTCCGTCCTCCTCTCGCCCTCTCCTCGCGCCACCTGCTCCTCTACGTCACCACCTCCCTCCCAGACACCCTCTTTGGCCCGCGCCCGCCCTGTAGCCGACGCCATGGTTGACGTCTTCCGCCACAGTACCGCTCACCCTCGTCATGCTCCTGCTCGCCACAGGCCACCTTTCTCTGCGCCAGCACGCGCGTCGTGACCACGCTGACGTTACCGACACGCGTGCATCGTCGCCCCGCTCTCTCCTCCCCTGTAGCCACGACGCCATGGTCGACCTCACCGCTGCGCCTCGGCCTCGCTCCGATGCTATAAAAGGAGGGCTCCCCTCGCTCCATTCACCACACCAGTGCCTTCCCCTCTCATCTCTGACTCTCCTCACCATCTCGCTGCTCGACATTGTCCAGTAGCTCCGCCCAATTTCACCATCGCCGCCCGTGGCCGCCGCAGAAGCTCGCCGTCGAGTTCGTCCACCTCCGGAGCTCCCACGACCCTCGTTCGCCTCGCCGTCGTCTTCCACGCCGAACGCCCGCCTCGCCGAGCCTCGCCGCCGACCCCCTACCCGAGCCGCCGTTGCTCGCCCCTCTCGTCGACAGCGACGACGACGCCCAGTCGTCCGATCGCGTTCTGATCCGACGGTCCTCAGCGCCCCGTACCGGTTCGGTGAGTCCCACCCGCTGACGAGTGGGGCCTGCTGTCAGCTGGCCCGCTGCGCTGCTGGGCCGGCCCACTCCCTCTCCCGCTGTGCAGCCCGCTTTGCTTTCCCGCCTAAGCCCCCAGTTCAAATATGAATTTTCGAAATTTGTTAATTAGTCTCAGATGCTGTTTTCAAAATTTAATAGGGGAAAATCTACCAAACCAAATTGGATAAATTTTATATATTTGGAAACCTTGTTAAATTATCTACAAAACTACACTGGCCCCAACTTTAGTTTTGTTATAGAATTTAAATGATAAAAATAACAAGGCAGGGACTTTTCTGCCTTAGATTAATTCTTAAAAATCAACCAAAAATGCTTTTGAGTTGATTCCAACTCCTATAATTCACATTTCACTTACACTAATTGTTTCTGCAAAAATATGCCATGCTTACCTTGAATGATCATGGCCTAGTTGAATTAAAGGACTTTATGGCTATTTCTAGTCAAAAACATTGTCCAAAACTATTAATAAATCTTAGGGGAATATTTCTCTCATTTAAATCTTGTCATGAACAATTCAAAATAAGCTAGAGACTCTGGTCATTTAGGTCTCATATGAATTGTTGGTAATATTAGATCCTTACCATGTTAAAATTAAATAGTATGAGGTGCTACACCTCATTTAAATCATTAGTATGTGGTATTAAACTATATGAGGTGTAGCCTCTCAATTGAATACTTACCCAAGGGATTCAATGAGAATTAATGACACATGTAGTAATAATCCATAGGTTCTTACTTAAAAATATTCAATCATTTTTATAGTAGTATTTAAATTATTTAAGGCTACTTATTAAATCTTATGAGATGCAGTGGTCTCATTTAAATCTTGCCTCAACTAAGTTAATATGGGGTATAGACTATGGTCAATTTTAAACCCATATTAAATTAGTTGATGATATTAAATCATTAATCATGAGTATTAAAAAGGCATGAGGTGGTGTACCTCATTTAAATCACTTCCCAATTGATACTTGTGAAGAGGTTGACTTTGGTCAACCTAGGTCATAGGACATTAATTGAGGAAATTAAATATTAATATTATTTAATGAGAGGAAATTATTTTCTCTCAAGAATTAAATAAAAACTCTAATTAATATTTATAATGAGAGGAAATTATTTTCCTTAAGAATAAAATTAAATCAACTCACCTAATAAGCATGTTGATTGATAGCTTAGTAGGAGTGATTTATGGGTGTGCTTAGTCTAGTACTTAGGCTTTGTGTGGTAATTGTGTGTATTGTACTCGTATTTAGACGCTAGTACCGAGGAGTACACCGAGGAGGAGGAGGACTACTTTGAAGAGGAAGAGAACTTTGATCAATACTCCAACCAAGGCAAGCTATTATCAATGCAAGCTAGACTGATGCAAGTTATATTGTGGCAAGCTAATATTCTTGCAAAGTGCAAAGCTCTACTAGAGCAAGGCACACTCACCAATTTACTTTATGCTTCATGATCCCATCCCAAGTTTTATTCTTACAAGATTTTACTTTGATTACTATAACTTGCTTTTATAGTTAACTTTGGTCTAGAGATAGAATACTACAAGAGTATCAAATTTAGCCTAGAGCAATGAAAGCTAGATAGCACCCCTCATGACTAGTTGCTAGTGCTAATATATAAAATTGACTACTCTAGATGGGAACTTGTGAAATGAAATGACTTTGAAAACCTTGGAATGATGAGTCATTCTATTGAAAGATTTTGAAGGTGAATATGACTTGTGAATGACTTGGTGAATTTTACAAAAACTGATGGTTGGGTTCGGATGCGATACCATTCCAATTTTACAAGTACCCCCACAATACCCGATATGGGTAAGGGCTTAACTAGAAATTTATGTGCTTTAGTATGGGTTCCCTCTAAACAAGCGTCATCGGGGTTATGCCGAGGGCTGCCTCTACAAAAGAAATGATGTGATATGACGTGAATGAGGTGAATTGTCCGGCCCAAGCCCTGTGCAGTTCCCGGGTTAACAGGTTGGTTTTCACCGGGAGGCCAAGCTCATGGGGAGAGGTGCCTGTACTAGAGTATATAAGTGAAAGGTTATGGTTGGTAGTCCGCATACGGAGTATGATAAATCAGGGCCAGTTAACCCTGACGGATTATTGCAAATATTGTGGCACAAGTGTACGACCTCTCAGAGTGTAGAACTATTCGAATAGCCGTGTCCACGGTTACGGACGATTGGAAAGGCCATACTGTTCCGTCATCGACCATTTTCAAAAATGTGACATGTGAAGGGTGACTTGTGATTTGAACTTGAAATGATGACTTTGACTTGAATCACAACAGAGTTGTGGGAATGACACTAATGTTCCCACTCGAGTTAGTTAGCAAATGAAGAGGCTTTTTACTAAATGCTTATGAAATAAAATTGGCTTTATGCAAATAAACTTAGAGCTTAGCACCCCTTACTATAGTTAATAGTGCTTACATTAGTATTAGTTTGCGAGTACTTTAAAGTACTCATGGCTTTGTCCCTGGCTATTCAAATGGCCAGACTATGAAGGAGAACAACAGTACGAGGAAGATGGACAGCAGGACGTCTACGACAACTAGGATCACTCCTGACGTCAACAGTTGCCTGTGGAATAGATGGACCGCAACCGTTACTTCGCTTCCGCTATGTGTTTTGTAATAGGATCTCTAGATCCACTATGATGTATTAAGACTGGATCATGTGATCCTTCTATGTAAGACAATTATGTGATGTAATGAATGATGTGTTGTGATATCAATCTATTATGTCTCGCAAAAACAATATTCCTGGGATTGCGATGAATGGCATAATAGGCATCTGGACTTAAAAATCCGGGTGTTGACAAGTTGGTATCAAAGCCATTGTTGACCTTAGGAGACCCTAGTTAGAATGGACGTCCTGAAAAATTTAGTTTCAAAAACAAATGAAGTAGATATTTATGAAAACTTATTCTCACTCTTATCCTTGAGATCTTTTCCAAAATAAGAGATCCATACTCCACTTTTCCTTATAATCCTACATAAAAGTTTGCACACTTGATCACTTCTCTAACTTACTCATCTTAAATTTCTCACAGATGGAATACCAATGGAAATGCTATCAGCTTGGTCACGGAGGAGAACTGAGGTTCGAAAAGGAATTGAAGCAACTAGTGGAATATCTAGGACACCCGTACCCCGAATTCTTCGGAACATCCTTCAATAATCAGTTGGGAGGATCACCCCGGTGGGAAATTTCCGCTGATCTAGGAAGAAAGCTTGAAGCCCCGGTATGGGAAACCATATGGTTTTCTGTAACGGGAAACACCTGGAAGGAAGGACTAGACAAAGCTATGCAAGAAGCAATTTCCCGTCTGTGTGGACAAAATGAGGACAAGATCAAGAACACTCGTTTCCTCTACTACCCAAGACATGACTCCATGGGAAGACCGATGACCATGCCCCCACCACAACCAGAGATGAACCCCTATGAAGCACCTCAGGATTTCAGGCAGTACAAAACCCGCAGGGATTTGGATAACGCCCTCGCCTCTCGCCAAGCATCTCACCCGTGAAGAAGAAGAATCCACCCTGAAGAGTAGTATCACCCCAGCACTTAAGTAGGTGTGAGTTGTATCAGGATCCCCCTTGTATCGTAGAGCGAATGAATGGTTCTTAAAACCAACGGTGTGTTAGCTTTGTAATGTGTGATGCTTGGTATGAATGAAAAAGTGTTGTTGGTTTCTACCCCCTCAACACTACTCAAGTTTTGAACTTTTTGAATTTAACTCAAACAAACCATAGAAATTTCCCTCTTATCTTATCATCTACTCCAATGATCAGATGGCCCCACCAAACCGCAACCAAGACGCAATGATGCAGATGCTCCAGATGATGATGGAAGATCGCGAAGCCACGAGAGCTGAACGACAAGCCAACTTAGCTGCACTGCAACAGATAGCTCAGAACAATCAAGGCCATGGAAACCATGATCACCCAGGATCAAAGCTGAAGAACTTTCAGAACACCAACCCTCCGATGTTTAGCAAGACCGAAGAGCCACTTGACGCAGATGACTGGCTCCAGACAATGGAGAACAACCTAGAAGTTGCGGGAGTAGAAGCCGCAGAGAAAGTACTGTTTGCCACCCACTATCTGTCAGGACCTGCTAGAGCCTGGTGGACAAGTGCCCGCGCAATGAATGCTGGACAAATGATGAACTGGGAAGACTTCAAGCTGAAGTTTAGTAAATACCATGTGCCCCAAGGACTAATCAAGAAAATGAGAGACGAGTTCCGTGAACTCAAACAAGGAAGGATGTCCGTGGTGGAATACCGCGACAAGTTTCTTACACTGTCAAGGTACGCCCCGGATGAGACAGACACCAATGAGAAGAGGAAGGAGAGATTTCTGAACGGACTGCATGACGAGATGCAAACTGTGTTAGTGAACATTCCGTTCGCTGACTTAGAAGCCCTTGTGGACTCAGCCATACAGATGGAAGGGAAGCTGCATCAAGCCAACGAGAACCGCAAGCGCCGGATGATGAACCAGAGTGGACCCCACCATACCCAGAAGTACCGCAACAACTCCTCTGGAGGATTCACCCCAAGATACAATAAACCCCCTGCTCAGAATTATCGCCCCAACTACACCAACAACAATGGAGGACCCCCGAAGCCCGGAGGCAACAACAACAACAACAACCACCACAACAACAACAGTAACAACAAGGGAAACAACAACAACCCCAATACTGCCCCCGTGACTGGGAGTAACGCTGTTCCCGTCAACCCCAAAGACAAGTCCACCGTCAACTGCTATGAATGTGGAGTTGTGGGTCACTACTCCAATGAGTGCCCCAAGAAGCTTGCCAGGATTGCCGCCAATACCGCAGCACCTGCTCAGCAACAGCGCCGCTTTGCAGGTAGAAGGAATCAGAACAACAACAACGGCCGTCTCTACCACATGACTGCCACTGAAGCTCAGGAAGCACCCCAGACCATGCCAAGTATGTCCTCCTGTTAATAAAATGCTCAATCTCTCTTAGGAACCTAACTTTTCTTAAAATCTCGGGACGAGATTTGTTTAAGGGGGAAGGGTTTGTAACAACCCAAAAATTTCAAAACAAACAAAATGAATTTCCCTGGTTCCAAATTTTGGAACCAACAAAAACTTTTATTAAAATAAGATTGATACATATAGATCTTGTTTAAATCTTGTGTTTTGCCATGATGAGTGTTATTATGCTTATGTGCTAAACCCTAAAACCCTAAAGTGATCAAGGAAGGTCACCAACCCAATAAAATAAAGAAGAAAGAAATCAAATAAGAAAAACCTTAAACCCTAATCTTCTCCAGAAATCATTTTAGATCTATTTTGAGAAACACAAAATAAAATAAAAGACATATGTGGGCATATAGTCCTAATAGGTAAATCTTGAACCCTACCTTTATTATTTATGCTAAATAATGGTGAACCATTGTGAACCCCACTAAACCCTAAACCTCACCCCTCTTTTCACCACCCTAGTTAAATTAAAATAAAAGGAAATTAAATAAGAAAAAGGCATATGTGCCTATGGCTATTTTTATAAAACTTTACCCTAAGCTTTTCTACTTTGCTTAGAGGTTTGGAAAACCTTCATACACCTTACCTAGCCCTTGTCAAACCAAATCCAAGTGGTTTCCAAAGAAAATAAAAAGAAACTAAAAATGCCATAGAGGCATATGAGAGTAACATGCAAATTTGTGAATTTTAGAAGTTTGACCTTAGGACTTGTTGTGGATGATTGGATCACTTCCATATGCCATTTCAACACTCAACAACATCAATTGGGTCAAGCCAAGTCAAATTGAAAATCAAATGCAACATATGCATAGAGGCATATGTGACACATAGCCATTTCCCCAATTCTTGACCTAAGCACCTATACCTTGACTAAATGGTTTGAAAACCTTACTAAACCCAAACTAACACTAAGGCAACCATAAACCATGACATTTGATCATAGATAAAGAAAATAAAATAAAAAGATGAAATGCACATATGTGCACATGGCCAAAAATACAAATTTGAGCCAAAGACCATCAAACTTGTTTCCATTGCTTGGATTGTTTTCTTATATCATATTAAACCTCAACCACATCAAGGGGATCAAGAAAAACCAAATCAAAAAGAAAATAAGAAGATTTTCCAATACACATATGTGGATATGGCCATTTTTACAAATCTTGAACCTAGACCATTATGGCTTGCACCATTGGTTGTGTTTGGTTACTAAACACATATAAACACCTTTGGAATCAAACAAACCCAAATCAAATCAAATTTGAATGAAATATGAGCTCACATGCACTAATGGTCATTTGGCCACATTATAAAATGTTCCCCACTTTAACCCCTGGTTTTTACTTTTCTTCAAACTAAACTTGGTAAACCAAAGCCATGTCATCCAAGACCATGTCAAGGTGAGTAACTTTCATGTTGACCACCAAGGTCAGAGTTGACTAGGTTGACCAGTATGAGAGTGACAAGTGGCAACATTGAAACAAAGAGAAGATCACATGCATTTTGAATTTTTGCAAACCACTTCAAATTTGACCACCACCACCACCAGTAGACTTCTTTTATTATATGACAACACTCCACCAAATATTTTTGAAAAATTCAAAAATTAATCTCTTTCGGCCATTTCACAAACACCTTGCAGGCAGGGATAAATTTTGTGCCCATGCTGCATTTTTGCTTGGACCAGGTCCACCTCTGCCCCTCTCTGCTGCCTTGACACTTCACCTCACCACTCAGGACCAGTGTCAAGCCTTGCCACCACTTGCCTTGGACCATTTTTGACCAGAACACCACCATGCCGTCTATGTCACTCACCATGCCACCCCCTCTCCTCTCCCATCCAAGCCACTCCACCATGTCCTGCAGATCACCCTGACATTGTTGAGCAAGCCTGTACCCTCCCTGGCCAGAGACAAGCATGCCATCGACCAGAACGTGACGTGCCCCGACGTGATCACCCCGCCCAGCGCACGCCAGGACACGCCACGGCCACCACAGAGCACGCCCGCGCCTGGCTGACCTGGACCTCGACTTGACCTCTCCTCGCGCCACCAGCTCCACTACGTCACCACCTCCCTCCCAGACACCCTCTTTGGCCCGCGCCCGCCCTGTAGCCGACGCCATGGTTGACGTCTTCCGCCACAGTACCGCTCACGTCATGCTCCTGCTCGCCACAGGCCACCTTTCGCTGCGCCAGCACGCGCGTCGTGACCACGCTGACGTTACCGACACGCGTGCATCGTCGCCCCGCTCTCTCCTCCCCTGTAGCCACGACGCCATGGTCGACCTCACCGCTGCGCCTCGGCCTCGCTCCGATGCTATAAAAGGAGGGCTCCCCTCGCTCCATTCACCACACCAGTGCCTTCCCCTCTCATCTCTGACTCTCCTCACCATCTCGCTGCTCGACATTGTCCAGTAGCTCCGCCCAATTTCACCATCGCCGCCCGTGGCCGCCGCAGAAGCTCGCCGTCGAGTTCGTCCACCTCCGGAGCTCCCACGACCCTCGTTCGCCTCGCCGTCGTCTTCCACGCCGAACGCCCGCCTCGCCGAGCCTCGCCGGAGCCCCAGGTGCCCCCTAGCAACCCCTCTGGCCGCCGGTCGGGTTTAGACCTCGCCGGAGCTCGTTCTGATCCGACGGTCCTCAGCGCCCCGTACCGGTTCGGTGAGTCCCACCCGCTGACGAGTGGGGCCTGCTGTCAGCTGGCCCGCTGCGCTGCTGGGCCGGCCCACTCCCTCTCCCGCTGTGCAGCCCGCTTTGCTTTCCCGCCTAAGCCCCACAGTTCAAATATGAATTTTCGAAATTTGTTAATTAGTCTCAGATGCTGTTTTCAAAATTTAATAGGGGAAAATCTACCAAACCAAATTGGATAAATTTTATATATTTGGAAACCTTGTTAAATTATCTACAAAACTACACTGGCCCCAACTTTAGTTTTGTTATAGAATTTAAATGATAAAAATAACAAGGCAGGGACTTTTCTGCCTTAGATTAATTCTTAAAAATCAACCAAAAATGCTTTTGAGTTGATTCCAACTCCTATAATTCACATTTCACTTACACTAATTGTTTCTGCAAAAATATGCCATGCTTACCTTGAATGATCATGGCCTAGTTGAATTAAAGGACTTTATGGCTATTTCTAGTCAAAAACATTGTCCAAAACTATTAATAAATCTTAGGGGAATATTTCTCTCATTTAAATCTTGTCATGAACAATTCAAAATAAGCTAGAGACTCTGGTCATTTAGGTCTCATATGAATTGTTGGTAATATTAGATCCTTACCATGTTAAAATTAAATAGTATGAGGTGCTACACCTCATTTAAATCATTAGTATGTGGTATTAAACTATATGAGGTGTAGCCTCTCAATTGAATACTTACCCAAGGGATTCAATGAGAATTAATGACACATGTAGTAATAATCCATAGGTTCTTACTTAAAAATATTCAATCATTTTTATAGTAGTATTTAAATTATTTAAGGCTACTTATTAAATCTTATGAGATGTAGTGGTCTCATTTAAATCTTGCCTCAACTAAGTTAATATGGGGTATAGACTATGGTCAATTTTAAACCCATATTAAATTAGTTGATGATATTAAATCATTAATCATGAGTATTAAAAAGGCATGAGGTGGTGTACCTCATTTAAATCACTTCCCAATTGATACTTGTGAAGAGGTTGACTTTGGTCAACCTAGGTCATAGGACATTAATTGAGGAAATTAAATATTAATATTATTTAATGAGAGGAAATTATTTTCTCTCAAGAATTAAATAAAAACTCTAATTAATATTTATAATGAGAGGAAATTATTTTCCTTAAGAATAAAATTAAATCAACTCACCTAATAAGCATGTTGATTGATAGCTTAGTAGGAGTGATTTATGGGTGTGCTTAGTCTAGTACTTAGGCTTTGTGTGGTAATTGTGTGTATTGTACTCGTATTTAGACGCTAGTACCGAGGAGTACACCGAGGAGGAGGAGGACTACTTTGAAGAGGAAGAGAACTTTGATCAATACTCCAACCAAGGCAAGCTATTATCAATGCAAGCTAGACTGATGCAAGTTATATTGTGGCAAGCTAATATTCTTGCAAAGTGCAAAGCTCTACTAGAGCAAGGCACACTCACCAATTTACTTTATGCTTCATGATCCCATCCCAAGTTTTATTCTTACAAGATTTTACTTTGATTACTATAACTTGCTTTTATAGTTAACTTTGGTCTAGAGATAGAATACTACAAGAGTATCAAATTTAGCCTAGAGCAATGAAAGCTAGATAGCACCCCTCATGACTAGTTGCTAGTGCTAATATATAAAATTGACTACTCTAGATGGGAACTTGTGAAATGAAATGACTTTGAAAACCTTGGAATGATGAGTCATTCTATTGAAAGATTTTGAAGGTGAATATGACTTGTGAATGACTTGGTGAATTTTACAAAAACTGATGGTTGGGTTCGGATGCGATACCATTCCAATTTTACAAGTACCCCCACAATACCTGATATGGGTAAGGGCTTAACTAGAAATTTATGTGCTTTAGTATGGGTTCCCTCTAAACAAGCGTCATCGGGGTTATGCCGAGGGCTGCCTCTACAAAAGAAATGATGTGATATGACGTGAATGAGGTGAATTGTCCGGCCCAAGCCCTGTGCAGTTCCCGGGTTAACAGGTTGGTTTTCACCGGGAGGCCAAGCTCATGGGGAGAGGTGCCTGTACTAGAGTATATAAGTGAAAGGTTATGGTTGGTAGTCCGCATACGGAGTATGATAAATCAGGGCCAGTTAACCCTGACGGATTATTGCAAATATTGTGGCACAAGTGTACGACCTCTGCAGAGTGTAGAACTATTCGAATAGCCGTGTCCACGGTTACGGACGATTGGAAAGGCCATACTGTTCCGTCATCAGACCATTTTCAAAAATGTGACATGTGAAGGGTGACTTGTGATTTGAACTTGAAATGATGACTTTGACTTGAATCACAAAAGAGTTGTGGGAATGACACTAATGTTCCCACTTGAGTTAGTTAGCAAATGAAGAGGCTTTTTACTAAATGCTTATGAAATAAAATTGGCTTTATGCAAATAAACTTAGAGCTTAGCACCCCTTACTATAGTTAATAGTGCTTACATTAGTATTAGTTTGCGAGTACTTTAAAGTACTCATGGCTTTGTCCCTGGCTATTCAAATGGCCAGACTATGAAGGAGAACAGCAGTACGAGGAAGATGGACAGCAGGACGTCTACGACAACTAGGATCACTCCTGACGTCAACAGTTGCCTGTGGAATAGATGGACCGCAACCGTTACTTCGCTTCCGCTATGTGTTTTGTAATAGGATCTCTAGATCCACTATGATGTATTAAGACTGGATCATGTGATCCTTCTATGTAAGACAATTATGTGATGTAATGAATGATGTGTTGTGATATCAATCTATTATGTCTCGCAAAAACAATATTCCTGGGATTGCGATGAATGGCATAATAGGCATCTGGACTTAAAAATCCGGGTGTTGACAGAACCACACCAAGCTCAACAATGAACCTCTTCATCCATACCGCTTCCGATGAAGCCTCTGAAGCCGCTATATATTCAGATTCTGTTGAAGATTTCGCCACCGTGCATTGCTTGGAACTGCTCCAGCTTACTGCAGCACCATTCAATATAAACACGTACCCATACTGAGACTTAGAGTCATCAGGATCGGTGTTCCAACTTGCATCGGTGTAACTGGTTACAACGAGCTCTTGGTCACCGCCATAACAAAGAAACATATCCTTAGTCCTTTTCAAGTACTTCAAGATATTCTTGACCGCTGTCCAGTGTTCCATTCCTGGATCACTCTGATATCTGCTGGTCAAACTAACAACATGTGCGATATCCGGTCTAGTACACATCATGGCATACATGATAGAGCCTACTGCCGAGGCATAGGGGATCTTACTCATCCTCTCTCTTTCATCTGCCGTAGCCAGACCTTGAGTCTTACTCAAGACCTTACCTGGCAACATAGGCAAGAACCCTTTCTTGCTTTCATCCATTCTAAACTTCTTTAGAATCTTGTCCAGGTATGTACTCTGTGAAAGCCCTATTAGGTGTCTTGATCTATCTCTATAAATCTTGATGCCTAAAATGTATGCTGCTTCACCAAGGTCTTTCATTGAAAAAGACTTATTCAAATAACCTTTAACGCTGCTTAATAGTTCTATATCATTCCCAATCAATAATATGTCATCTACATATAATATAAGGAACGCTACAGAGCTCCCACTCACTTTCTTGTAAATACAGGCCTCACCATGAGTCTGTACAAACCCGAAGTCTTTGATCACTCTATCAAAGCGTCGGTTCCAATGCTTCAGTCCATAAATGGAACGCTGGAGTTTGCATACCTTGTCAGCATTTTTAGAATCGACAAAACCTTTGGGTTGTACCATATACAACTCTTCCTCAATATCACCATTAAGGAACGCCGTTTTGACATTCATCTGCCAAATCTCATAATCGAAAATGCAGCTATTGCTAACAAAATCCTCACAAACTTTAGCTTCGCTACAGGTGAGAAAGTCTCATCGTAGTCAACTCCTTGAATTTGTCGGAACCCCTTCGCGACAAGTCGAGATTTATAGACAGTAATATTACCATCAGCATCTGTTTTTCTCTTGAAGATCCATTTATTCTCGACAGCCTTGCGGCTATCAGGTAAGTCTACCAAAGTCCATACTTGGTTATCATACATGGATCCCATTTCGGATTTCATGGCTTCTTGCCATTTGTTGGAATTTGGGCTCATCATCGCTTCTTCATACGTCGCAGGGTCTTCATCATTGTTATCCACAATCATGACATTTAGACAGGGATCATACCAATCAGGAGTGGTACGTTCCCTCGTCGATCTGCGAGGTTCAGTAGCTTCCTCGTTCGAAGTTTCATGATCATCATCATTTGCTTCCTCTCCTATCGGTGCAGGCTGCACAGGAACATCTTCCGGCACTGCGCTACTCTGATCTATGAGAGAAGGTTCATCAACCTCATCGAGTTCTACTTTCCTTCCAGTCACTTCTTTAGTGAGAAACTCCTTCTCAAGAAAGGATCCGTTCTTGGCAACAAAGATTTTGCCTTCGGATCTGTGATAGAAAGTGTACCCAATTGTTTCTTTAGGGTATCCTATGAAGACGCATTTCTCCGCTTTGGGTTCTAGCTTGTCCGGTTGTAACTTCTTTACATAAGCTTCGCAACCCCAAACTTTAAGGAACGACAACTTAGGTTTCTTCCCAAACCATAATTCATACGGTGTCGTTTCAACGGATTTAGATGGTGCCCTATTTAAAGTGAATGCGGTTGTCTCTAATGCATAACCCCAAAATGATAACGGCAAATCGGTAAGAGACATCATAGACCGAACCATGTCTAAGAGAGTTCGATTACGACGTTCGGACACACCATTGCGTTGTGGTGTTCCCGGCGGTGTCAACTGTGAAAGTATTCCGCATTTCTTTAAATGCATGCCAAACTCATAACTCAAATATTCGCCTCCGCGATCAGAACGCAGAAACTTAATCTTCTTGTTACGTTGATTTTCTACTTCACTTTGGAATTCCTTAAACTTCTCGAAAGTCTCGGACTTATGTTTCATAAAGTAAATATACCCATATCTACTTAGATCATCCGTGAAGGTTAGAACATAACGATAACCACCGCGCGATGCTACACTCATTGGTCCGCACACATCGGTATGTATGATTTCCAATAAGTCTGTAGCTCGCTCCATTGTACCAGAAAATGGAGTCTTAGTCATTTTTCCCATTATACATGCTTCGCATCTATCAAGTGACTCAAAGTCAAGTGACTCAAGAAGTCCATCGGAATGGAGTTTCTTCATGCGCTTCACTCCAATATGACTGATACGTCCAAAACGTATCTACTTTCCCGAACACATTTGCTATTGTTTTGCCTCTAATTTGTGTATTTTGGATACAACTAACACGGACTAACGCTGTTTTCAGCAGAATTGCCCTGGTGTCTTATTTTTGTGCAGAAAATCAACTTTCAGGAAAATCCCCGGAAATAATTGCGAAGGGCCTATTTTTATAGAAGACACACGGAGCCAGAAGGGCAAGCCAGGGGGAGGCCCACGGCCCCCACACCATAGGCCGGCGCGGCCACGAGGGGGCGCCCATGGTGAGCCGCTCGGCGCCTCCCGACGCTCCCCTTTGGACTACTTAAAGCCCTTGACCTAAAAACGCGAGGGGGTTCGACCACTTTTCCAGAAGACATCCAGAACTCCGCCGCCATCGCGAAACCCAATCTCGGGATGAGAAACTCCGTTCTGGCACCCCGCCGGGACGGGGAATTGGAGGAGATCATCACCATCATCACCGCCGACGCCTCTCCATCGACCATCCATGTTTCCCCATCCATGAGTAATTCCCCCGCTGTAGGCTGAAGGGGATGGTAGGGATTGGATGAGATTGTTCATGTAATAGCCATAAGATTGTTAGGGCATAGTGCCTAGTATCCGTTGTTGGTACTTTTATGATATTGTTGCAACTTGTTATGCTTAATGCTTGTCACTAGGGCCCGAGTGCCATGATTTCAGATCTGAACATGTTATTGATTCATGATGATATTCATTGTTTTATGATCTTACCTGCAAGTTGTATACACATATTGCTGTCCGGAACCCGAGGCCCCAAAGTGACAGAAATTGGGACAACTGGAGGGGAAGGCTGTGATATGAGGATCACATGTGTTCACGGAATGTTAATGCTTTGCTCCGGTACTCTATTAAAAGGAGTACCTTAATTACCTAGTTCCCTAGAGGCCCGGCTGCCACCGGCTGGTAGGACAAAAGATGTTGTGCAAGTTTCTGCAAATGCCTAGTCTTGATTATTACATGAGTTATCTTATCCATGCAGCGCCCGTTCATCCATCTCTATGCCTACAGTATTTTAATCCTGTTGTTTACTAAAATCACTACTGCTGTCTTTATTACACCGTCGCTTATATTTCACTACTGCTATCGCTATAAAACTTGCTACGATAAACTATTGCGAGCAAGTTTGTTTCCAGGTGCAGCTGAATTGAAAACTCCGCTGTTAAGGCTTACAAATATTCTTTGGCTCCCTTGTGTCGAATCAATAAATTGGGTTTTACTTCTCGAAGACTGTTGCGATCCCCTATACTTGTGGGTCATCAAGACTATTTTCTGGCGCGCTGGGGAGCATAGCTTTATTTGCAATTTCACCTGAATTGATATCGTTCGCTGCAAATCCTCCAACATGGGTAAAACTCGTGATGCTAAAGTCGCCATATTACCATCCACTACAAGAAAAGGTACAACTCTGAGTACCTCTGCTGCTCTTGATTCACCATCTGTGATAAGTCAACTTGTTTCACCACCACAAGCTTCACGTGTTGGTACTTCTGCTGAATCTGAAAATTCCTCTAATAATTTTGATGATGCTTCTACTGTGCTTGATGAAAATGGTTCATTAGGTCCTTTTCTAGATGCTACAATTGCTAGGTCTAGACAAATTGAAAATACTGAAATTCCTAATGAAAATACTGTTACACCTGTTAATTCACCTGAGTCTGTTGAACACTCTAGTGATGATTTTGATGAAGATTATGTGGAACTTGATGATGATTTTATTGATAAATGTAATGCTACTACTGGTGCAAGTAACATTAAAAAGCTTCTTGCACAACATGCTGTTAGATATAAACTGTCTCCTGATCCTAAATTTGCCACATCTCCTATAAACATTAAGGATAAGGATTATGATTTTTCTCTTGATTTATCTCATATATCTATTGTTGAGAAAACACCTTTTTGTGGTACTGAAAAAGAAAGTGCTGTAGAGCACATGAATGAGCTTTCTACTTTGAGTAGCTTGTTTTCTGATGATATTAAGATGCATACTTATTTTGTTGCTAAATTTTTTCCTTTCTCATTAAAGGATGATGCTAAAATTTGGTATAATAGTTTGCCTCCTAATTCTATTGATAGTCCAAGTTGTTTGCTTGATGTTTTCTTTCGAAAATATTTTCCTGCTAGTGCTCAACATATTGCTCTGCAGAAAATTTATAGTTTCGACCAAGAAGATGGGGAGAAATTGCCTGAAGCTTGGGCAAGGTTTTGCTCTCTTATTAGAGCTCGGCCTGGACATGATTTGGAAAAGCATGACTTACTTGATATATTTTATAGTGAACTAACCATTGAGTCTAGGGCATACCTGGATAGTTGTGCTGATTGTGTTTTCCGGAAAAGAACTCCAGACGAAGCTGAAGAATTATTGGCTAGAATAAGCCAAAATCATGATGATTGGACTACACCTGAACCAACCCCAACTCCAATATTGAAGAAGAGGGGTATGATTGAATTAAATGATGAAGATATGAGGGAAGCCAAGAAATCTCTTATGGAGAAAGGTATTAAATCTGAAGATGTGAAGAATTTACCTCCCATAGAAGATTTATGTAAGATAACTCCCCCTTCATCCACGATTGAGGTACATTCTCTTCAACGCTTTGATAAAGAAGACATTCCTTACTCAAAACCTCCTGATCAATGTTTAGATGAATTTGATAATTATGTTGTTAAGCAAGATAACTTTAATATGAGAGTAGAGAATCATCTAATGGAAAACTCTCAAGCTATTAGTAAATTGCATGATATTGTGGAGAGGACCTCCAATGATGTTAAGATGCTTGTTAAACATTTTCATATGGTTCAAACTCAAATTGATCAACTCACTAAAGTGCAAATTGACTTGTTAAAAATACTCATAAAGAAAAACATGCTTATGAAGTAACAACTAGAGGTGGTGTTTCTACTCAGGATCCTCTATATCCTGAGGGGCATCCCAAAAGAGTTGAACAAGATTCTCAACGAACTAAAGAAACTAGTGGTCCTTCTAAGAAAAAGAAGAAGAAACATAAAACTGTTGTAGAATCTTCTGAACCTGTTATTGATCCTAATAGTATTTCTATTTCTGATGCTGAAACTGAAAGTGGTAATGAACATGATAAAGATAATGATAAGAATGATGTTTCTGATAAAGAAGAGATTGAAAATGAACCTGAAAAGCATGCTAAAAATAAAAAGTACACTAAAGAAGATTTTATTGCTAAGAAACATGGTAATGAAAGAGAACCTTGGGTTCAAAAGCAAATGCCTTTTCCTGTTAAGAAACTAAAATCAAAGGAGGAAGAACACTATAATAAATTTTGTGATTGGATGAAACCTTTGTTTTTGCAAATCCCTTTGACTGATGCTATTAAATTGCCTCCTTATTCAAAATATATGAAAGATATTGTCTCTAACAAAAGGAAAATTCCTAATGAGGAGATTTCCACTATGCTTGCTAATTACTCTTTTAATGGCAAGGTTCCAAAGAAGCTGGGAGACCCAGGTATACCAACTATCCCTTGTTCCATCAAGAATAATTATGTTAGAACTGCTCTATGTGATTTGGGAGCAGGAGTTAGTGTGATGCCTTTTTCCCTTTACAAGAGACTTGATTTAGATAAGTTGATACCAACCGATATATCTTTGCAAATGGCTGATAAATCTACTGCTGTTCCTGTTGGTATATGTGAAGATGTTCCTGTTCAAGTTACTCAAAATTGCTTAATATTAACTGATTTTGTTGTGTTGGAAATGCCTGAAGATGATAATATGTCTATTATTCTTGGAAGACCTTTTCTTAACACTGCAGGGGCTGTTATTGATTGCAATAAAGGAAAAGTTACTTTCAATGTTGATGACAAGGAACATACTGTTTATTTTCCCAAGAGGATTGATAAAGTATATGGAGTTAATACAATTTCTAATTTGAGAACTATCAAAGTGGGAGTTATTGATTGTCCTATATATGAGCCTAAAGAAGGATATCAAAGTATTATGATTGGATCCATATCAATACAATATAAGGTAACATGATTGATTTGAGGTTTATCTCTTCTTATGTCATGAAAAATTTATTTGGTGGCAAGACTTGATCAACCTTGTTAACAAGTATATTTTGAATGCATGGAAGAGCTAAACAACATTTCTTTCTTTCTCCACTTGTTTTACTTGCTGTAGTACTACTTGTTTTGCAAGATGCTTTAGTTGTTTGAAACTTTGGAATTCTTTTTCTGCCCTGAAATAGTTATTTTAATACCCAGAAATGTGCATTTTTCTAAATGTTCAAAAAATTATAAAATTATACCACTGGTCCTATTTTTTAAATTGCAACCTGGGAGTGCCTGGGGCTGACCAGTGGGGCACCCCAGGGCTGCACCCCATGTGCTGGCGCGGCCAGCAAGGGGGGCGCGCCGCCCTGTGGTGTGGGCCCCACCTGGCCCTCCACTCACTCATCCACCTACCACTCCACTCTCTTCCACGGGAAAACACGACACCATTGTTCAAACCCGAGTTTCTTGCTGTTCTTGCTCGAAATTTTCGATCTCCTTGCTCAGCCCATCTTTGCTGCTGAGATTTGGAGCATTTGTTCTCCGGTATGTGACTCCTCCGATTATCCAAATATAATTTTGAATAGTTGAGTATATCTTGAGTAATTTGCTGCTGTAGGTGACATGTTAAGTGAGTTTGCATGCTTGATTCAAGTTGTAGAAATTAGTTTTGATGCATGTTTAGTACTCTATCAAGTTCCTATAGTAGTCTCCCTCATTTATATGTCTCAAAATCAACTTTTATAATGATTGTTGAAAAATTTCAGAAAATGGAGTGGAATAGACATCAACTCAATCAACATGAATTGGAGGTGCATGAAGTTATGAGAGTCCACCGTGAAGAGGGGGTATTCCCCTCCTACTACCCGTGCACCGATTTCATGAAGAGTGCAGGGATTTTTCAGGATGTTCAAAATCTAATTTCTAATGCAGGGTTAGAAGATTTTGTTGTTGGTGAACCTTACCAATATGCAAAACTAACCATGTCAGTGGTGCAGGATTTTGAATACCATTGGTCCCAACCTAACCCCATGGTTCAATATAAAATCTACAATAAAACTATCAACTTGCCCTTTGATGATTTTTGTGCAGCTATTAAAGTTCCACAGTGGGGATCACGTGAGAAGATTAGGGGGCTGCCACCACAACTCTTGAAACTATACGAGATGATCTGTCAAGGGAGAAGCTTCTAGGATGAGAGTGGGAAAGTTGGTCGGTCACCGAAGATGAACTTGATGCATACATAGAGAGGTGCAGCCATCAAGCAGGGGATGGCGTGGAGGAGGCCGAGGACCCCCTCGACTTGCCATCCGACGCAGCAAGTTCTTCACATCAGTATTCTGGGCATGTGGAACCTTCATCCTTCTCTTCTGCACAGGGATCTTATTATGACCACGCCATGTATGATCCACCGGCGTGGAACCCTGACCCTCGCTGGGGTTGACCTCCACTTAGGCCAAAAGCCTAAGCTTGGGGGGAGGTATGCCGGCATCACTCATTCATTGCATATTACAATTGCCGGTCATTTGTATATACTTGTTTCACTTCTTTTGGTTGTTTCTCTTTCGGTTATTTTTATTTCAGTAGGATTTTATTTTAGTTTTTGAAGGTTGTTACTACTGTAGTAATCTTTACTTTTAATTTTTTTTTCATTTGTGTGCCGATGGGTGCCTCTAATATGAGGAAGATGATATTTGGGGAAGTGCTGTCTAAAATAAATTCTGGACTGATACTAAAAATTCCTGTGCGTAGCCAGAACGTTATTTTGAGCTGCAAATTTTTGTGCATGTTCCCCAGGTTATTATCTAACTTTCATTAGTTGAGCACTTTTCGAGTTGAACAGCAGAAGATTTTCTAAAAAATGATTACTGTACTGCTGTCAAGTTCTGGCAGATTTCTGCCACTTTGCTTTCTGTGATTCTTTTAGTTTTCGTTCTCTTGTTTTTGCTTTGTTTCTTTTATAAACACAAAAAGACCAAAAAATTTCTGTTGTTTCTCTTTATCATTTGTTTATTTGGTTTCTTGTTCCTATTTTGCTTTATTTACTATCGTTGGTTTGCTATGAGAAAATCCAAAAAGATTTTACTTTCATTCGGTGACTCTAATATCGAAAACGCCAAAAATATTTGTTGTTCTTCTTTGGTTTTGTAAAGTTTATTAGGGAGTTCAGCGGTCTCCGGTGGTTGGAGCTTGGTTTTCATTCCATATTATTATTCAAGCCACACAAGTGAAAGGCAATAATGACGATCTACGACAACTCGATTGTGGTGAGGGGCTGGTATGAACTCTATTTGTTTTCATTTTTGTACATATACTCATCCATGTGAGCATACTTAGTTAGTTCATGTGAGGTATATGTCCTTTAATGAAAGTCTAGTAGTTTATGATCTCTCATTATCATTAGCAAAGCAAGGGGGGCATGTGTTATCACCCGATTTTGGCCAAATCAGGAGATGGGCCGTAGGTGAGGATGGGCTCGAAGGACGTACACATGGAGCATCTTCGAAGCGGCCTTGCGCTAAGAGTTTGGGCTAAGTTGCCCATGTATCTGTAATATAGTAGATCGTATCATGTTTAGAATTAACAGATAGATGCCCGTGCACGGTTAGGTGCACGCCTCAATTAGAAAGTCCCTTGGACTATAAATATGTATCTAGGGTTATGGGAAAAGGAGGACAATCATGTTCACAACAAACACAAATCAGGCGCATCGCCACCCCTTCCTTCGAAGGTTTCTTCCGGGTATGCTGCCTAGATCGCATCTTGCGATCTAGGCAGTACGCGTTTATTCGTCTACCTTGTGCTGCTCGTGCTGAAGCGTTGTTGATGGCGAGCAGCACTACTTATCATTAGGTGTTTAGGGGCTTGCATTGATGCTTTCTCGTGCATATCTGCGTGGCAATGCCGTCCCTCGACACCTAGCTGCCCTTACACCTATCCGGGTGTAAGGGCAGCATCTTGCTTGTTCGTTACTTAGTAGATCCGATCTGTTATAGTTGCTCCTGCTCCGCAGGATTAGTTTAATATCTGCATAGTTAGGCCTTATGTCGGGGTCGGATGATCCTAGTGCGTTAGGTGTTGTTTACCGTCCCTGCAAGGGATGTTCCGGGAATCAACGTTATGTTGGTTTTTAGGCCTCTCGTAGGGGTAGTTTGCATCATCTTCCGTAGCTGCTAGGCCCGATCACACGTAGGACGTTCCGGTTATGTGGTGAAAACCCTAAACTGTCGTAGATCGGTTTAGCTTTGTTTTGAGCAAGCAGGATCCCCATGTCATTGCAAATCCAACGTGAACCATGGGGCGATCGGCTCCTTGAGCCGATCCACAGGGCAACCTGAGAGCCGATAGGGCTCGTATTTAATGTTTACGTGTCTACCATGCAGGAACAATCGAAGCAATCTAACACCTTCCTGATCGGGTCTAGGTCAGGTGGCACGCCCTAGCAACCGCCAGGACGTGGCTGGAAGACTTGCGGGACGACGCGAGGTGCCAGGGTCCACTAAGCGGCCTTGGGAGCCTCCCGGCTCTTCGTGTTGCTTAACCACTGCCCGACGGTGGGTTTTGGCGGGTAACACATTCTGGCACGCCCGGTGGGACATCTTCTACAACATCCACGTCAACACCGACATCCGAGATGGCAGAGGAGCAGATCACATACAAGGATCTCCCTGCGGAGCACAAGAAGAAATACGATGAGCTGAAGGCCATCTGTGAAGCCGAGCTCATCGGCTCCTTTGAGACGACCCGTTCTCACAGCATCAAGCTCAAAGGAGACACGCGTCTGTCGCATGGCGTCAACACGGTAGATCTCAGCCACTCCATAAGGGAGCCAGGGTTCTCCTTTAGTGTCAACATGGCAGGGCTGGTGAACCGCCATGGCGCGGACAAAGCAGAGAGCAGCCACTCTCGTGGCAAAGATAAAGAGGAGGCCGTTCCACGCGACCGGCCCCAAGATGATGATAGACGGTACCTAACCGAGGAGGAGGTGAGAAGCATACGGTATCAGCGCCCACTCTCCGTGCATCTCCTCAACAAATATGAGCAGCAGTACGACCGACGTCGGCGCTACGACGAAGACGATGAAAGATATCGTCGGTCTGATGCAAACAGGAGGTATCGTCAGCATGATGGAAACAACGACGGGTACGAACGTCGCGCTAGAGGGAGGTCAAGGGAGCAAGACAACGTGGATAAGCACTGGAACTGTCCCTTCTTCAAACATTGCTGGGACTCAGGAATGAGCCGATTGCCAACAATCGAGAACTGCCCAGAGTGCAAACAGCAAAGGAAGAGGACAAATGAAGATTCAGTGTTCGAGCGTCTAGGGCCTCTCCCACCTCATAACAAACGAGCTGAGTCATCTCAAGAAGAAGACTTTGAGGAGTCAGATGGAGAAGGAGATAGGTATCACCGACCAAGGTGGTGCCCTGATGGACTCAGCCATTCTCAGAAGCGTAGGGTGCAGCGGCAACTGGAAGAAGCCGAGGCACGTCCTGTACTCGTTGAGGAAGGCACGGCCCGATCTGGCCGTGAAAATCCAGCAAACATTGGAGACAAAGGCGCGCCCGCCAAAGAAAGCATGGCGCCCTAAACAGACGAAAGCCGATGCACAGGCATCGGCTGATGCCGATGCAGAGGCATCGGCTGGTACAAACACAGTGTCCAGGATCTCGTCAGAGATTTATGATCCAAGACATGGTGAACATACCTCCAGCGAGTCACGTCACCATAATAAGAGACCGAGAAGTTGTAAACCCTCATTAAGCATCACAATGGAAAAGGAGGCCGATTTTAGCGATCGGCCAGTATTATCCTCAACATACGCTTTGCCTGTGTTCAACATTGACCTGGCAGGCGATGGAAAGCTGGGTTATGGGTTTACATCAGCTGACGAGCTAGAAGAGATCGATATTGGTCCTGGGGACAAGCCACGACCAACATTTATCAGCAAAAAGTTAGACCCGCATCTGAGGGGCCTGATGATAGCCTTGTTGAAGGAGTACCCAGATTGTTTTGCCTGGGATTACACAGAGATGCCTGGGTTAGATAGGAGCATCATTGAGCACAGGCTCCCTCTGAAGAAAGGATTTCGGCCATTCCAGCAGCGAGCGCGACAGATGAAGGCCGAAGTCTTGGAGGAAGTCAAGAAGGAGATCAAGAAGATGTTGGACGCCGGGTTCATCAGGCCATGCAGGTACGCTGAATGGATTTCCAATGTTGTACCTGTGGAGAAAAAGGATGGCCGATGGCGCGTAGCCATAGATTTTCGGAACCTTAACAGCGCCACTCCGAAGGACGAGTATCCAATGCCAGTAGCAGAGACCCTGATCAATGCAGCTGCTGGTCATAAGATTTTGAGTTTCATGGATGGCAATGCTGGCTACAACCAAATTTTCATGGCTCCAGAAGATATACACAAGACTGCATTCAGAGTGCCAGGCTCGGTGGGCTTGTTTGAATATGTGGTCATGACGTTTGGACTAAAGAACGCCGGCGCAACATACCAAAGAGCCATGAACTACATCTTCCATGATCTAATTGGCAAATTGGTGGAGATTTACATCGACGACGTGGTGGTAAAGTCCGTTGCGACGAACGGACACTTAGAGGATTTACGACAAGTCCTGGACCGAACCCGGAAGTTCGGACTAAGAATGAATCCAAAGAAGTGCGCCTTCGGTGTGACGGCCGGTCAGTTCCTAGGGTTCTTGGTTCACGAGCGCGGGATTGAGATCGGCCTGAAGAGTCAAGAGGCAGTGCGAACGATGAAGCCGCCCACCACAAAGAAGGAGCTCCAATGTCTCATCGGCAAAATTAATTTCGTCAGAAGGTTTATCTCCAACCTGTCAGGACGAATTGAGCCGTTCATGGGCTTGGTCAAGATCAAGTCCGATGAGGAGTTCCGCTCAGAACAACAACAGACATTTGACGATATTAAGGAATACCTAACCAAGCCACCTGTGTTAGTTCCGCCGCAGCAAGACAGGCCGTTCTACATTTACTTATCAGTAGCTGACACCTCCATCGCCTCAGTAGTGGTGCAGGTTTATGATGGCCTGGAAAAAGTGGTTTTCTACCTCAGCAGAAGGATGTTGGATGCAGAAACAAGGTACCCTGAAATTGAGAAGTTGTGCCTCTGTCTATTTTTTACCTGCACCAAGATCCAGCACATCCTGGTGTCAGCAGAAATCATCGTCATATGCAAATCGGATGTCATCAAGCACATGTTGTCGGCTCCTGTATTAAAAGGCCGACTCGGCAAATGGATGTTTGCATTATCGGAGTTTGAAATCCGGTATCAACCGGCGAAGGCAGTCAAGGGACAGGCGCTAGCAGATCTGATTGCTGAACGAATAAACACGGACGTAGCAGCACTATCTGTGCGTGCATGGGCCATGTTCTTCGATGGATCGGTTTGTGAGGATGGTTGCGGCATCGGCGTGCTACTCGTGTCGCCTCGGGGGGCAACATACTCCTTCTCTATCAGGTTGGCTGACCCTTGCACCAACAATGTGGCTGAGTACGAAGCGATCTGCAAGGGAATGGAGTTACTCCTGGAAGCTGGGGCTGAAGCAGTTGAGATCTTCGGAGATTCCAAATTGGTGATTTCTCAGCTCACAGAAGAATACAAGTGCGAAAGCGAGTCACTCTTCCCATTTTGGGTACAATGCCGTGAGCTGATGGCACAGTTCAGGTATATAAGCTTCAATTGGATCCCAAGGTCGCAAAATACTGAGGCAAACGACCTCGCACAAACGGCGTCAGGATACAAGGATGTAGCAGGTGAAGCCGATTTTCAAGTGCAACTCCTGGAACCAGATGATTGGAGAGCCGATATCTTCAATTACTTGAAGGATCCGGCTCGGGGGGCACCTAAGCGTACAAGATACAGAGCCATGAAGTACGTACTGATTGGCGATGACATGTTTTATAGAACATTGGAAGGATTACTTCTCAAATGTTTGGGACCAGCCGAGTCCAATCGGCTCTTGCATGAGGTGCATGAGGGTGCTTGTGGAACTCACCAGTCGGCTCATAAGATGAAGTGGCTGATTAGGCGCTCGGGATTTTATTGGCCTACCATGCTTGAAGATTGCTTCCAGTATTATAAAGGATGTCAAGCATGTCAGAAGTTTGGGAGCATTCAGATGGTACCCGCATCAGCAATGAATCCTATCATCAAACCTTGGCCATTCCGAGGATGGGGTATGGATATGATCGGAGAAATTCATCCTGCGTCGAGCAAGGGCCATAGATGGGTTCTGGCCATTACAGATTACTTCACGAAATGGGTGGAGGCGGTCCCTATGAAGAAAGTAGCGTCGGAAGACGTTATCAAGTTCGTGTTGGAACATGTCATTCATAGATTCGGGATTCCCCAAACTATTACGACCGATGGAGGTTCGGTCTTCGTTTCGAAAGAGATGAAAAAGTTCTGTGATGACATGGGGATCAAGTTAATCCGATCGTCTCCATATTACGCTCAAGCAAACGGGCAGGCTGAAGCATCCAACAAAAGCTTGATCAAGCTGATTAAGAGGAAAATCGACGAGCACCCTAAACGATGGCATGAGGTGTTGTCAGAGGCGCTGTGGGCTTACCGCATGTCGTGTCATGGAGCAATAAAAACCACCCCGTACCAGCTGGTCTATGGACAAGAAGCTGTGTTACCCTGGGAAGTTAAGGCAGGGTCAAGACGGGTCACGTTTCAGAATGATTTAACTGCTGAAGAATATGCAGCCCTGATGAGTGACAGCATTGAGGATGCGACGGAACTTAGACTATGGTCACTTGAGAAAATCAAGGAGAACAAAGCCAAGGTGGCTCGGGCATATAATAAGAAAGTGAAGCCAAAAGAGTTCCAAGTTGATGATCTGGTATGGGAAGCTGTATTGCCGTTGGGGACGAGGGATAAAATGTATGGTAAATGGTCTCCGAATTGGCATGGCCCGTACAAAGTTGTCCAAGTTTTGAAAGGGAATGCGTACATGCTCGAGCAGTTGGATGGCGTGAAGTTCCCAGTAGCCGTCAATGGCCAGCATCTCAAGAAGTATTTCCCAAGTATGTGGGATGATGGACAGTAAGATATGGAGGCCGATACACAAATCGGCCAGTAAAAAAAAATAGGGGGATGAAATCGGCCGGCAAGAAATCAAAAAAAAAAAAGCCGATGCTTTGCCATCGGCTCTTTGAGCAATGACTTCGTTGAACAATCGGCCAAATTGACAAGAAGCAAAGGTGATTGAGAGGAATTTTCTTCATTAATAAGAGAGGATTTTTACAATGAGGAGCCGATTGCTCAAGAAAGGAAGAACAAAAGAAGAGCCGATTGCTCAGGGACTACTAATCCTACAGAGCTAATCCTCGCTGGCCTCATCGTCGGCGCCGGAGCCGCCGTCGACGCTGCTTCCGGAGACTTCCTCGTCGCTGCTACCCAGGTCTTCGGCTGGAGCCTCTTCTTCCTCATCATCATCATCCTCACTGTCCGCCCAAGCGCGGAAACGCTTTGTCGGCGGATACCCAGCGGAAGAGGAGGAATCATCCTCCTCCTCTTCTTCTCCTTCCTCGTCATCATCATCGTCCTCGCTGTCCGCCCACATGCGGGAGCGCTTCGTCGGGCTGGCGGAGGAGGGGGCCTCTTCCTTCTTTACTTTTTCCTCCTCCTTGTCGGAGGAGATGGGGTTCGCCCTGGAGTGGAGGTCGTCTTCATTCTTTGGCGAAGATTGGAGGGAGAGGCCTGAGGAGGTAGAAGAAGAGGAAGACATTGCTGCAGGGGAAGAGGGTTTTTTGGTGCTGGTGGATAGAACAGAGCAAGGGGATGAAGTGGCGAACCGTCCGGCACAGATAAATAAAGGGGATGCAGTGAAGATTTAATGCTATGACGGTTCTCGAGGACATGATGCCAAAACTGTTAAATTGCGCAGAGAAGTTGAGAGGGCAAGGTGTCATGATGAAGAATACTGCGACGATTCTGCTCTGCCACGACATGACCCTTCGAAGAAGACAGATGGTTTTGCAATTATCATTATCAAAACCAGGGGGCATGTGTTATCACCCGATTTTGGCCAAATCAGGAGATGGGCCGTAGGTGAAGATGGGCTTGAAGGACGTACACATGGAGCATCTTCGAAGCGGCCTTGCTAAGAGTTTGGGCTAAGTTGCCCATGTATCTGTAATATAGTAGATCGTATCATGTTTAGAATTAACAGATAGAGTCTGGCCCGTGCACGGTTAGGTGCACGCCTCAATTAGAAAGTCCCTTGGACTATAAATATGTATCTAGGGTTATCGGAAAAGGAGGACAATCACGTTCACAACAAACACAAATCAGGCGCATCGCCACCCCTTCCTTCGAGGGTTTCTTCCGGGTAAGCATCATGCTGCCTAGATCGCATCTTGCGATCTAGGCAGTACCGTTTATTCGTCTACCTTGTGCTGCTCGTGCTGAAGCGTTGTTGATGGCGAGCAGCACTACTTATCATTAGGTGTTGAGGGGCTTGCATTGATGCTTTCTCGTGCATATCTGCGTGGCAATGCCGTCCCTCGACACCTAGCTGCCCTTACACCTATCCGGGTGTAAGGGCAGCATCTTGCTTGTTCGTTACTTAGTAGATCCGATCTATTATAGTTGCTCCTTGCTCCGCAAGGATTAGTTTAATATCTGCATAGTTAGGCCTTATGCTGGGGTCGGATGATCCGGTAGTGCGTTAGGTGTTGTTTACCGTCCCTGCAAGGGATGTTCCGGGAATCAACGTTATGTTGGTTTTTAGGCCTCTCGTAGGGGTAGTTTGCATCATCTTCCGTAGCTGCTAGGCCCGATCACACGTAGGACGTTCCGGTTATGTGGTGAAAACCCTAAACTGTCGTAGATCGGTTTAGCTTTGTTTTGATCAAGCAGGATCCCCATGTCATTGCAAATCCAACGTGAACCATGGGGCGATCGGCTCCTTGAGCCGATCCACAGGGCAACCTGAGAGCCGATAGGGCTCGTATTTAATGTTTACGTGTCTACCATGCAGGAACAATCGAAGCAATCTAACACCTTCCTGATCGGGTCTAGGTCAGGTGGCACGCCCTAACCGCCAGGACGTGCTGGAAGACTTGCGGGACGACGGAGGTGCCGGGTCCACTAAGCGGCCTTGGGAGCCTCCCGGCTCTTCGTGTTGCTTAACCTGCCCGCCGGTGGGTTTTGGCGGGTAACACATAATGAAACTAAAATACATGTGTAAACAAAAGAGAAGAGGGATGATCTACCTTGCTGGTAGAGATAACGTCCTTCATGGGAGCCGCTCTTGAGAGTCTGGTTGGCGAGGTGGTTAGAGTACCCACTATCATTCGTTGACAACAACAAACACCTCTCAAAACAATTTCTGTTTTCAAAAATAAAAGCTCTAGCACATGTTAATCCCTGCTTCCCTCTGCGAAGGGTCAATCTTTTACTTTTATGTTGAGTCATCATCCTTTCTTTGAGCACCTTCTTGAGAGCATAATTGTCATTCTTAGTGTAATATGTTTGTCCCAGAATATGGTTAACTGTGGTATAACTTTGATGCTTTTATCTTTGATAGTCTTTACTTCTAGTCTTCCCATGAACTTCAGAGGTGCCTGGGCATTTATGTTTTGCTGTACAAATACGGGCAAGCGAGATACCACTTTATCATATCTTTTTATGAGCATTGCAATCCTGCTTATAGAAGTGTTTCATGATGCTTATTATTAGTTTGTTGGTATCTGATACGTCGCAAACGTATCTATAATTTCTTATGTTCCATGCTACTTTTATTACAATACTTGAATGTTTTATACATACTTTATAGCATTATTATACATTTTCCGGCACTAACCTATTAACAAGATGCCGAAGTGCCGTTCTGTTTTCTGCTGTTTTTGGTTTCAAAATCCTAGTAAGGAAATATTCTCGGAATTGGACGAAATCAACGCCCAGGGTCCTATTTTTGCACGAAGCTTCCAGAAGACCGAGGGGAAAGGAAGTGGGGCCACGGGGCGCGCCACACTAGGGCGGCGTGGCCGGGCCTGGGCCGCGCCGTCTGTTGTGTGGGGCCTCGTGTGGCTCGACCTACCCTTCCGCCTACAAATAGCCTTCGTCGCGAAACCCCCTGTACCGAGAGCCACGATACGGAAAACCTTCCGAGACGCCGTCGTCGCGAATCCCATCTCGGGGGATTCAGGAGATCGCCTCCGGCACCCTGCCGGAGAGGGGAATCATCACCGGAGGGCTCTACATCATCATGCCCGCCTCCGGATTGATGCGTGAGTAGTTCATCCTTGGACTATGGGTCCATAGCAGTAGCTAGATGGTTGTCTTCTCCGCTTGTGCTATCATTGTTTAGATCTTGTGAGCTGCCTAACATGATCAAGATCATCTATTTGTAATGCTACATGTTGTGTTTGGCGGGATCCGATGAATATAGAATATTATGTTAAGTTGATTATCAATCTATCATATATGTGTTGTTTATGTTCTTGCATGCTCTCCGTTGCTAGTAGAGGCTCTGGCCAAGTTGATACTTGTAACTCCAAGGGGAGTATTTATGCTCGATAGTGGGTTCATGCCTCCATTGAATCTGGGACAGTGACAGAAAGTTCTAAGGTTGTGGATGTGCTGTTGCTACTAGGGATAAAACATCGATGCTTTGTCTAAGGATATTTGTGTTGATTACATTACGCACCATACTTAATGCAATTATCTGTTGTTTACAACTTAATACCGGAAGGGGTTCGGATGATAACCTGAAGGTGGATTATTTAGGCATAGATGCATGTTGGATAGCGGTCTATGTACTTTGTCGTAATGCCCTGATTAAATCACATAGTAATCATCGTTGATATGTATTGAATCTTTATTTGTCAATTGCCCCTGTAATTTGTTCACCCAGCATGTTAGTTATCTTATTGGAGAGACACCTCTAGTGAACTGTGGACCCGGTCCATTCTTTTACAGCTGAATACTTTTGCAATATCTGTTTTTACTGTTCTTTGCAAACAAACACCATCTTCCACTCGATACGTTTAATCCTTTGTTTTCAGCAAGCGGTGAGATTGACAACCTCACTATTACGTTGGGGCAAAGTACTTTGATTGTGTTGTGCAGGTTCCACGTTGGCGCCGGTTTCACTGGTGTTGCGCCGCACTACATTCCTCCACCAACAACCTTCATGTGCTTCTTGGCTCCTACTGGTTCGATAACCTTGGTTTCATACTGAGGGAAACTTGCCGTTGTGCGCATCATACCTTCCTCTTGGGGTTCCCAACGGACGTGTATATCTACGCGCATCAAGGCTTAAATTTCTGGCGCCGTTGCCGGGGAGATCAAGACACGCTGGGAGTCTCCACTTCCAATCTCTTTACTTTGTTTTTGTCTTGCTTTACTTTATTTTATTTACTGTCTTGTTTGCTTCATATTTAAAACACAAAAAAATTAGTTACTTTACTTACTGTCTTGTTTACTAGCTCCATACCAAAAACACAAAAAAATTAGCTACTTGCATTTAGTTTACTTTTGTTATCATGTCTAGCTCTGTACCTGTTACTTCTTCACCTGAGGAATTAGTCTTTACTTTTAAACAAGGGGATGAGGAGAGTTTTAAAGATGCTTGGTCTAGAATTTTTGATGCTTATCGTAAAGCTGAACCTCAAATGACTCTAAGTTTGCTCCTTAGTAATTTTTATTTTGGGCTTATGATTCGCTATAGATATGCCTTAGATGCTTTAGTGGGAGGAGATTTCCTTCATTGCAACGGTGATCAAGCTTTTAATGCCATAAAAAATTGGTTGCATCACATAGTTCGGCTAACAACTTTGATTCAGCCCTTATTAGCATTTATAATAGATTAAACACTCTTGAGACAAGTGCATCTTACTTGAAAGAAAATTATGGTTATGTTCGAAACCGTCTTGATGAAGTTTTAGTGAACTCTGAACCCTCAATGTGGAAACCTACTATTAAAGTTATTATTGGTGGTGAAACTTTTCATGCCCGTTGTGATATTATGTCTGAATTTTGTCTTATGCCTAAGAGTATTTATGAATCTTTGACACTTTGGGGGCTTGTTGAAGGGGGAGAAGGAATAACTCTTATTGATAACTCCGTTATAATTCCTAAGGGAATAGCCGAGGGTGTGCACACAACCATTCTTGGAAGAACAATATCCACTGATTATCTTGTTATTGAATGTGTAGGAACAGGACAAATCACACTTGGAAGATCCCTGCTGAAACTATTGGGAGCAATCATAAATACGGGAGAAGGCACCCTAAAAATCACACTAGGAGGCCGACATGTATTCCCTAAACCAAAGAGTAAGAAAAAGAACAAGAAGGGTAAGCGTAAGGCCCGAGGTAATGTTGATGCTCCATCTCTTGAAAATACTTGATTTGCACTTTCTGCGCCTAGTTAAAGAAAAGCACTTCTTGGGAGATAACCCATGTTTATTTTATTTACTGTATTGTTGAGTCTTGGAAGTTGTTTACTACTATATCAACCTCTCCTTATCATGTTTTTGTGCCAAGTAAAGTTTCCATGTTAAAGTTGATGATAGATTTGGATCGCTGCGCAGAAACAGCATTGCTGTCTGTCACGAATTCTCGCAGAAGTCTCTGTAAAAAAATCGAAAAAATCTGAAAATTTACGAGCGTGATCCTCATATATGTACGCAACTTTCATTAGTTTTGAGTTTTTCCATTTGAGCAAGTTAAGTGTCCCTTCCAGATTCATCTTTACGGACTGTTCTGTTTTTGACAGATTCTGTCTTTTATTTCGCATTGCCGCTTTTGCTATGTTGAATGAGTTTCTTTGTTCCATTAATTTTCAGAAGCTTTGTGCAATGTCCAGAAGTGTTAAGAATGATTGTGTTACCTCTGAATGTGTGAATTTTTGGTTATACACTAACCCTCTAATGAGTTTGCTTGAAGTTTGTGTGAAGGAAGTTTTCAAGGGTCAAGAGAAGAGGATGATATACTATGATCAAGAAGAGTGAAAGGTCTAAGCTTGGGGATGCCCCGGTGGTTCATCCCTGCATATTTTAAGAAGACTCAAGCATCTAAACTTGGGGATGCCCAAGGCATCCCCTTCTTCATCGACAACATTATCAGGTCACTTCTAGGAAACTATATTTTTATTCCATCACATCCTATGTTCTTTACTTGGAGCGTCGGTTTGTTTTTATTTTTGTTTTGGTTTGAAGTTGGATCCCACCATTCTTATATTGGAGATATTACGCTCCGCTTTTTCATATGGAACACTTGTGTTCATAATTGTGCTTTAATGTTCATGGCGAAGGCTGAAATTGCTTCGTTAAATTGCTATTTGGTTGGAATCAGAAAATGCTGCATATGGTTTGGAATAACTTGGCAATTGTTTGAGCTCTCATAGATCATGTTTAAGCTCTTGCATCATGTAGTTTAATCTATTAATGAAGAACTACGTAGAGCTTGTTTAATTTGGTTTGCATGATTGGTCTCTCTAAGTCTAGATATTTTCGGGTAAAGTGTTTGAACAACAAGGAAGACAGTGTAGAGCCTTATAATGCTTGCAATATGTTCTTGTGTGAGTTTTGCTGTACCTGTTCATACTTGTGTTTGCTTCAAACAACCTTGCTAGCCCAAACCTTGTACTGAGAGGAAATGCTTCTCGTGCATCCAAACACCTTGAGCCAAAACCCATGCCATTTGTGTCCACCATATCTACCTACTATGTGGTATTTTTCTGCCATTCCAAAGTAAATTACTTGAGTGCTACCTTTAAAATTTCATTCCTTTACCTTTACAATATATAGCTCATGGGACAAATAGCTTAAAAACTATTGTGGTGATGAATATGTAGTTATGTGTCTTAATTCTTATAAGTTGCTTGTTGAGCGGTAACCATGTTTCTGGGGACGCCATCAACTTTACCTTTGTTGGATATCATGTGAGATGCTATGCATGTTCGTCTTGTCTGAAGTAAGTGTGATTTCATGATCAAATGGTTTGAGTATGCATATGTTAGAGAATAACATTGGGCCGCTAACTATAGCCATGTATCATGGTGGAAGTTTCAGTTTGGACATACAACCTCAATCTCTTATGAGAATATTAACTGTTGTTGAATGCTTAAGCATTAAAAGAGGAGTCCATTATCTGTTGTATATGTTGTCCCGGTATGGATGTCTAAGTTGAGAATAATCAAAAGCGAGAAATCCAATGCGTGCTTTCTCCTTAGACACTTGTACATGCGGCATAGAGGTACCCCTTTGTGACACTTGGTTGAAACATATGTTATGCGATGATAATCCGTGTCTTCCGAGCTAAGTAGGACAAGGTGCGAGCACTATTAGTACTCTATGCATGAGACTTGCAACTTGTAGGAAGTATTATGCATAGCACATATGAATTATTACTACCGTTGACAAAATTGTTTCTATGTTTTCAAAACAAAAGCTCTAGCACAAAAATAGTAATCCATGCTTCCCTCTGCGAAGGGCCAATCTTTTACTTTATTGTTGAGTCAGTTTACCCACTTCTTTCTATCTTAGAAGCAAACACTTGTGTTAACTGTGTGCATTGATTCTTACATGTTTACTTATTGCACTTGTTATATTACTCTATGTTGACAAATATCCATGAGATATACATGTTACAAGTTGAAAGCAATTGCTGAAACTTAATCATCCTTTGTGTTGCTTCAATGCATTCTACTTAGAATTTATTGCTTATGAGTTAGCTCTTATGCAAGTCTTATTGATACTTGTCTTGAAAGTACTATTCATGAAAAGTTTTGCTATATGATTCATTTTTTTAGTCATTATCTTTGTTAGCAATCTTTTGTTCAGATCACTCCATTCATCTCATATGCTTTACAATAATGTTGATCAATATTATGTTGGTAGCATGTCACTTCAGAAATTATTTGTGTTATCGTTTACCTACTCGAGGACGAGTAGGAACTAAGCTTGGGGATGCTTGATACGTTGCAAACGTATCTATAATTTCTTATGTTCCATGCTACTTTTATTACAATACTTGAATGTTTTATACATACTTTACAACATTATTATACATTTTCCGGCACTAACCTATTAACAAGATGCCGAAGTGCCAGTTCTGTTTTCTGCTGTTTTTGGTTTCAGAAATCCTAGTAAGGAAATATTCTCGGAATTGGACGAAATCAACGCCCGGGGTCCTATTTTGCACGAAGCTTCCGGAAGACCGAGGGAAAAGAAGTGGGGCCACGGGGCGACGCCACACTAGGGGCGGCCTGCCGGGCCGTGCAGCCCTCTTGGGGCCCTGATACGTCTCCAACGTATCGATAATTTCTTATGTTCCATGCTACTTTATTGATGATACCTACATGTTTTATGCACATTATATGTCATATTTATGCATTTTCTGGAACTAACCTATTAACAAGATGCCGAAGAGCCAGTTGCTGTTTTCTGCTGTTTTTGGTTTCAGAAATCCTAGTAAAGAAATATTCTCGGAATTGGACGAAACTTTCGCCGGGGTCCTATTTTTGCACGAAGCTTCCAGAAGACCGAAGACCTAACGAAGTGGGGCCACGAGGCAGCCGGGGGTGGCCGGCGCGGCCCAAGCCCGGCCGCGCCGGCCTATCCCCTGGGCCCTCGTGTGGCCCCCCGCGTTGACCCTCCGCCTACTTAAAGCTTCGTCGCAAACCCCCAGTACCGAGAGCCACGATACGGAAAACCTTACAGAGACGCCGCCGCCGAATCCCATCTCGGGGGATTGGAGATCGCCTCCGGCACCCTGCCGGAGAGGGGATTCATCTCCCGGAGGACTCTACACCGCCATGGTCGCCTCCGGAGTGATGAGTGAGTAGTTCACCCCTGGACCATGGGTCCATAGCAGTAGCTAGATGGTCGTCTTCTCCTTGTTGTGCTTCATTGTTAGATCTTGTGAGCTGCCTAACATGATCAAGATCATCTATATGTAATTCTATATGTTGTGTTTGTCGGGATCCGATGGATAGAGAGTACTATGATTATGGTGATTATCAATCTATTGTTCATGTGTTGTTTATGATCTTGCATGCTCTCCGTTATTAGTAGAGGCTCTGGCCAAGTTTTTACTCTTAACTCCAAGAGGGAGTATTTATGCTCGATAGTGGGTTCATGCCTCCATTGAATCTGGGACAGTGACAGAAAGTTCTAAGGTTGTGGATGTGCTGTTGCCACTAGGGATAAAACATTGATGCTATGTCTAAGGATGTAGTTGTTGATTACATTACGCACCATACTTAATGCAATTGTCTGTTGCTTTGCAACTTAATACTGGAGGGGGTTCGGATGATAACCTGAAGGTGGACTTTTTAGGCATAGATGCAGTTGGATGGCGGTCTATGTTCTTTGTCGTAATGCCCAATTAAATCTCACTATATTTATCATGTCATGTATATGCATTGTTATGCCTTTCTCTATTTGTCAATTGCCCGACTGTAATTTGTTCACCCAACATGCTTTTATCTTATGGGAGAGACACCTCTAGTGAACTGTGGACCCCGGTCCTATTCTTTACATAGCATACAATCTACTTGTTTTACTGTTTTCTTTGCAAACATCTTCCACTCGATACGTTTAATCCTTTGTTACAGCAAGCCGGTGAGATTGACAACCTCACATTTCGTTGGGACAAAGTACTTGGGTTGTGTTGTGCAGGTTCCTAGTTGGCGCCGGAATCCCTGGTGTTGCGCCGCATCACATTTCGCGACCATCAACCTTCAACGTGCTTCTTGGCTCCTACTGGTTCGATTAAACCTTGGTTTCATACTGAGGGAAACTTGCTTCTATACGCATCATACCTTCCACTTGGGGTTCCCAACGGACGTGTGCATCCACGCGTATCAAGCTAAATTTCTGGCGCCGTTGCCGGGGAGATCAAGACACGCTGCAAGGGGAGTCTCCACTTCTCAATCTCTTTACTTTGTTTTTGTCTTGCTTTATTTTATTTACTACTTTGTTTGCTGCACTAAATCAAAACACAAAAAAATTAGTTGCTAGTTTTACTTTATTTATTGTCTTGCTCTCTATATCAAAAACACAAAAAAATTAGTTACTTGCATTTACTTTATCTAGTTTGTTTTATTTACCGTTGCTAAAATGGCCAACCATGAAAATACTAAATTGTGTGACTTCACAAATGCAAATAATAATGATTTCCTATGCACACCTATTGCTCCACCTGCTACTACAGCAGAATTCTTTGAAATTAAACCTGCTTTACTGAATTTGGTTATGAGAGAACAATTTTCTGGTGCTAGTTCTGATGATGCTGCTGCCCATCTCAATAATTTTGTTGAACTTTGTGAAATGCAAAAGTATAAAGATGTAGATGGTGATATTATTAAATTGAAAGTGTTTCCTTTCTCATTAAGAGGAAGAGCTAAAGATTGGTTGCTATCTTTGCCTAAGAATAGTATTGATTCATGGACTAAATGCAAGGATGCTTTTATTGGTAGATATTATCCTCCCGCTAAAATTATTTCTTTGAGAAGTAGCATAATGAATTTTAAACAATTAGATACTGAACATGTTGCTCAAGCTTGGGAGAGAATGAAAACTTTGGTAAAGAATTGCCCAACCCATGGACTGACTACTTGGATGATTATCCAAACCTTCTATGCAGGACTAAATTTTTCTTCGCGGAATTTATTGGATTCAGCTGCTGGAGGTACCTTTATGTCCATCACATTGGGGGCGGCTACAAAACTTCTTGATGATATGATGATAAATTACTCTGAATGGCACACGGAAAGAGCTCCACAAGGTAAGAAGGTAAATTCTGTTGAAGAAACCTCTTCCTTGAGTGATAAGATTGATGTGATTATGTCTATGCTTGTGAATGGTAGATCTAATGTTGATCCAAATAATGTTCCTTTAGCTTCATTGGTTGCTCAAGAAGAAAATGTTGATGTGAATTTCATTAAAAACAATAATTTCAACAACAATGCTTATAGGAACAACTCTGGTAATAACTATAGGCCATATCCTTCTGCTAATGGTAATGGTTATGGTAATTCTTATGGGAATTCTTACAACAATAATAGGAATGTACCCTCTGGTCTTGAAGCCATGCTTAAAGAATTTATTAGTACACAAACTGCTTTTAACAAATCTGTTGAGGAAAAGCTTGATAAAATTGATACTATTGCTTCTAGAGTTGATAGACTTGCCTCTGATGTAAATCTTTTAAAGTTGAAAGTTATGCCTAATAATGATATTGATAATAAGATTACTACTACAGCAAATGCCATCCAAGTTAGAATTAATGAGAATATAAGATTAATGGCTGAACTGCGTGCTAGGTGGGATAGAGAAGAAAATGAAAAACTAGCTAAAGAGAATAATGTAGTTAAAGTTTGGACTATTACCACCACTAGTAATGCTAATTCACATGTTGCTGCACCTCCTACTATCAATGGTAAAATAATTGGTGTTGGCAATGTTTCTACTCCTAGTGCAAAGCGAACAAAACTGCCTGAAATTGCTAAAACTGCTGAAACTGCTTGTGATAAAACTGCTGAAATTTTTTCCAACCTTGGGAACAATGATCCCATTGCTGTAGCTCATAATGATTTAGATTTTGATGATTGCCACATCTCTGAAGTTATAAAGTTCTTACAAAAACTTGCTAAAAGTCCCAATGCTAGTGCTATAAATTTAGCCTTTACAAAACATATTACAAATGCTCTCATAAAAGCTAGAGAAGAGAAACTAAAACTTGAAACTTCTATTCCTAGAAAGTTAGAAGATGGTTGGGAGCCCATCATTAAAATGAAATTCAATGACTTTGAATGTAATGCTTTATGTGATCTTGGTGCAAGTATTTCTGTTATGCCTAAAAAGATTTATGATATGCTTGACTTGCCACCATTGAAGAATTGTTATTTGGATGTTAATCTTGCCGATAATGTTAAAAAGAAACCTTTGGGGAGGATTGATAATGTGCATATTACGGTTAACAATAACCTTGTCCCCGTTGATTTTGTTGTTTTGGATATCGAATGCAATGCATCTTGTCCTATTGTGTTGGGAAGACCTTTTCTTCGAACTGGTGCTGTTATTGATATGAGGGAAGGTAATATTAAATACCAATTTCCTCTCAAGAAAGGTATGGAACACTTCCCTAGAAAGAGAATGAAGTTGCCTTTTGATTCTATTATTAGAACAAGCTATGATGTTGATGCTTCTACTCTCGATGTTACTTGATTTGCACTTTCTGCGCCTAGCTGAAAGGCGTTAAAGAAAAGCGCTTATGGGAGACAACCCATGTTTTTACCTACAGCAATTTTTTTGTTTTGTTGAGTCTTGGAAGTTGTTTACTACTGTAGCAACCTCTCCTTATCATGTTTTTGTGCCAAGTAAAGTTTCTATGTCAAAGTTGATGTTATATTTGGGATCGCTGCGCAGAAACAGCATTGCTGTCTGTCACGAATCTGGGCACAATTCTCTGTAGAAAATTCGAAAAAATCTGCCAATTTACGAGCGTGATCCTCAGATATGTACGCAACTTTCATTAGTTTTGAGTTTTTCCATTTGAGCAAGTCTGGTGCCATTTCTAAATTCGTCTTTACGGACTGTTCTGTTTTTGACAGATTCTGCCTTTTATTTCGCATTGCCTCTTTTGCTATGTTGGATTTATTTCTTTGATCCACTAATGTCCAGTAGCATTATGCAATGTCCAGAAGTGAAAATAATGATTGTGTCACCTCTGAATGTGTGAATTATTAATTGTGCACTAACCCTCTAATGAGTTTGCTTGAAGTTTGGTGTGAAGGAAGTTTTCAAGGGTCAAGAGAGGAGAATGATATACTATGATCAAGAGGAGTGAAAGCTCTAAGCTTGGGGATGCCCCGTGGTTCACCCCTGCATATTTTAAGAAGACTCAAGCGTCTAAGCTTGGGGATGCCCAAGGCATCCCCTTCTTCATCGACAACATCATCAGGTTCCTCCCCTGAAACTATATTTTTATTCAATCACATCTTGTATTCTTTGCTTGGAGCGTCGGTTTGTTTTCGTTTTTGTTTTTGTTTGAATAAGATGGATCCTAGCATTCACTTTGTGGGAGAGAGACACGCTCCGCTGTTGCATATGGACACATGTGTCCTTAGGCTTTACTCATAATGTTCATGGCGAAGTTTCTTCTTCGTTAAATTGTTATATGGTTGGAATTGGAAAATGCTACATGTAGTAATTCTAAAATGTCTTGGATAATGTGATACTTGGCAATTGTTGTGCTCATGTTTAAGCTCTTGCATCATATGCTTTGCACCCATTAATGAAGAAATACATAGAGCTTGCTAAAATTTGATTTGCATATTTGGTTTCTCTAAGGTCTAGATAATATCTAGTATTGAGTTTTGAACAACAAGGAAGACAGTGTAGAGTCTTATAATGTTTACAATATGTCTTTTATGTGAGTTTTGCTGCACTTGTTCATCCTTGAGTTTGCTTCAAATAACCTTGCTAGCCTAAACCTTGTATCGAGAGGGAATACTTCTCATGCATCCAAAATCCTTGAGCCAACTACTATGCCATTTGTGTCCACCATACCTACCTACTACATGGTATTTCTCCGCCATTCCAAAGTAAATTGCTTGAGTGCTACCTTTAAAATTCCATCATTCACCTTTGCAATATATAGCTCATGGGACAAAATAGCCTTAAAAACTATCGTAGTATTGAATATGTACTTATGCACTTTATATTTTATTAAGTTGCTTGTTGTGCGATAACCATGCTTCTGGGGAACGCCATCAACCATTGTTGAATATCATGTGAGTTGCTATGCATGTCCGTCTTGTCTGAAGGTCTATCATTTTAGTGGTTGGAGCATGCAAAATTGTTAGAGAAAAACATTGGGCCGCTAACTAAAGCCATGAACCATGGTGGAAGTTTCAGTTTTGGACATATATCCTCAATCTCATATGAGAATAATAACTTTGCTACATGCTTATGCATTTAAGAGGAGTCCATTATCTGTTGTCCATGTTGTCCCGGTATGGATGTCTAAGTTGAGAATAATCAAAAGCGAGAAATCCGAAATGCGAGCATTCTCCTTGGACCTTTGTACAGGCGGCATGGAGGTACCCCTTTGTGACACTTGGTTGAAACATGGCATGCGAAGACCCGGTAGTCCAAGTTAAGTAGGACGAGGTGCGGGCACTATTAGTATACTATGCGTGAGGCTTGCAACTTGTAAGATATAATTTTCATAACTCATATGCTTTATTACTACCGTTGACAAAATTGTTTCATGTTTTCAAAATAAAAGCTCTAGCACAAATACAGCAATCGATGCTTTCCTCATTGAAGGACCATTCTTTTACTTTTATTGTTGAGTCAGTTTACCTATCTCCTTCCACCTTAAGAAGCAAACACTTGTGTGAACTGTGCATTGATTCCTACATACTTGCATATTGCACTTGTTATATTACTTTATGTTGACAATATCCATGAGATATACATGTTACAAGTTGAAAGCAACCGCTGAAACTTAATCTTCTTATGTGTTGCTTCAACACCTTTACTTTGATTTATTGCTTTATGAGTTAACTCTTATGCAAGACTTATTGATGCTTGTCTTGAAGTACTATTCATGAAAAGTCTTTGCTATATGATTCACTTGTTTACTCATGTCATTACCTTTGCTTTGATCGCTGCATTCATTACATATGTTTACAAATAGTATGATCAAGATTATGATGGCATGTCACTTCAGAAATTATCTTTGTTATCGTTTTACCTGCTCGGGACGAGCAGAACTAAGCTTGGGGATGCTGATACGTCTCCAACGTATCGATAATTTCTTATGTTCCATGCTACTTTATTGATGATACCTACATGTTTTATGCACATTATATGTCATATTTATGCATTTTTGGAACTAACCTATTAACAAGATGCCGAAGAGCCGGTTGCTTTTCTGCTGTTTTTGGTTTCAGAAATCCTAGTAAAGAAATATTCTCGGAATTGGACGAAACTTTCGCCCAGGGTCCTATTTTTGCACGAAGCTTCCAGAAGACCGAAGACCTAACGAAGTGGGGCCACGAGGCAGCCAGGGGGGTGGCGGCGCGGCCCAAGCCCTGGCCGCGCCCCTATCCCCTGGGCCCTCGTGTGGCCCCCGCGTTGACCCTCCGCCTTAAAGCTTAGTCGCGAAACCCCGTGCCGAGGCCACGATACGGAAAACCCAGAGACGCCGCCGCCGCGAATCCCATCTCGGGGATTCGGAGATCGCCTCCGGGCCCCTGCCGGAGAGGGGATTCTCCCGGAGGACTCTACACCGCCATGGTCGCCTCCGGAGTGATGAGTGAGTAGTTCACCCCTGGACCATGGGTCCATAGCAGTAGCTAGATGGTCGTCTTCTCCTTGTTGTGCTTCATTGTTAGATCTTGTGAGCTGCCTAACATGATCAAGATCATCTATATGTAATTCTATATGTTGTGTTTGTCGGGATCCGATGGATAGAGAGTACTATGATTATGGTGATTATCAATCTATTGTTCATGTGTTGTTTATGATCTTGCATGCTCTCCGTTATTAGTAGAGGCTCTGGCCAAGTTTTTACTCTTAACTCCAAGAGGGAGTATTTATGCTCGATAGTGGGTTCATGCCTCCATTGAATCTGGGACAGTGACAGAAAGTTCTAAGGTTGTGGATGTGCTGTTGCCACTAGGGATAAAACATTGATGCTATGTCTAAGGATGTAGTTGTTGATTACATTACGCACCATACTTAATGCAATTGTCTGTTGCTTTGCAACTTAATACTGGAGGGGGTTCGGATGATAACCTGAAGGTGGACTTTTTAGGCATAGATGCAGTTGGATGGCGGTCTATGTTCTTTGTCGTAATGCCCAATTAAATCTCACTATATTTATCATGTCATGTATATGCATTGTTATGCCTTTCTCTATTTGTCAATTGCCCGACTGTAATTTGTTCACCCAACATGCTTTTATCTTATGGGAGAGACACCTCTAGTGAACTGTGGACCCCGGTCCTATTCTTTACATAGCATACAATCTACTTGTTTTACTGTTTTCTTTGCAAACATCTTCCACTCGATACGTTTAATCCTTTGTTACAGCAAGCCGGTGAGATTGACAACCTCACTGTTTCGTTGGGACAAAGTACTTGGGTTGTGTTGTGCAGGTTCCTAGTTGGCGCCGGAATCCCTGGTGTTGCGCCGCATCACATTTCGCGACCATCAACCTTCAACGTGCTTCTTGGCTCCTACTGGTTCGATTAAACCTTGGTTTCATACTGAGGGAAACTTGCTTCTATACGCATCATACCTTCCACTTGGGGTTCCCAACGGACGTGTGCATCCACGCATCGCCCCCTGACCTACCCTTCCGCCTACAAATAGCCTTCGTCGCGAAACCCCTGTACCGAGAGCCACGATACAGGAAACCTTCCAGATACGCCGCCGTCGCGAATCCCATCTCAGGGGATTCAGGAGATCGCCTCCGGCACCCTGCCGGAGGGGAATCATCACCGGAGGGGCTCTACATCATCATGCCCGCTGATACGTCTCCAACGTATCTATAATTTCTGATGTTCCATACTTGTTTTATGACAATACCTACATGTTTTGTTCACACTTTATGATGTTTTGATGCGTTTTCCGGAACTAACCTATTGACGAGATGCCGAAGTGCCAGTTCCTGTTTCTGCTGTTTTTGGTTTCAGAAATCCTAGTAAGGAAATATTCTCGGAATCGGACGAAATCAACGCCCAGCATCTTACAATCACACGAAGCTTCCGGAACACCGAGAGCCACCGAGGAGGGCCTGGTGGATGACAGGGTGGCGCGGCCGGGGGCTGGGCGCCCTAGTGTGTCACCGCCTCGTCGACCCTCCGACTCCGCCTCTTCGCCTAAGGGTCCCGACCTAAACCTCGATAGGAATAAGCCACGGTACGAGAAAAGTTCCAGCCGCCGCCATCGCGAAGCCAAGATGGGGGACAGGAGTCTGTTCCGGCACGCCGCCGGGACGGGAAGTGCCCCGGAAGGCTCCTCCGTCAACACCACCGCCATGTTCATCACCGCTGCTGCTCCCATGAGGAGGGAGTAGTTCTCCATCGAGGCTCGGGGTTGTACCAGTAGCTATGTGGTTCATTTCTCTCCTATGTACTTCAATACAATAATCTCATGAGCTGCCTTACATGATTGAGATTCATATGATGATGCTTGTAATCTAGATGTCATTATGCTAGTCAAGTGGGTTTTACTTATGTGATCTCCGGAGACTCCTTGTCCCACGTGTGTAAAGGTGACAGTGTGTGCACCGTGTGGGTCTCTTAGGCTATATTTCACAGAATACTTATTCACTGTTATGAATGGTGTAGTGAAGTGCTTATTTATATCCCTTTATGATTGCAATGTGTTTTGTATCACTATTTATCTATGTGCTACTCATGTGATGTTATTAAAGTAGTCTATTCCTCCTGCATGGTGTAATGGTGACAGTGTGTGCATCGTGTAGTTCTTGTCGTAGATTATGATCATAATCTCTTGTAGGTTATGGAGTTGATTATCGCTATGATAGTATTGATGTGATTTATGCCTCCTTCATAGTGTGATGGTGACAGTGTGCATGCTATGTTAGTACTTGGTTTATTTTGCAAAGATCTATTATGCTCTAAGGTTACTTAAATATGAATATCGAATGTTGTGGAGCTTGTTAACTCCGGCATTGAGGGTTCGTGTAATCCTACACAATTAGTGGTGTTCATCATCTAACAAGAGTATATGTAGCACAAAGGAAGAGAACTTATTTATTATGTGATCAATGTTGAGAGTGTCCACTAGTGAAAGTATGATCCCTAGGCCTTGCTTCCACCACAAAGAATTGCTTCCCACGCCAGCAAGCTATTTTCTGGCGCCGCTTGTTTACTGTTTTACTGCATCTTTACTTTCTGCAATATTACCACCATCTATACCACCTGTGTTTTACTATCTCTTCGCCGAACTAGTGCACCTATACATCTGACAAGTGTATTAGGTGTGTTGGGGACACAAGAGACTTCTTGCTTTGTGATTGCAGGGTTGCTTGAGAGGGATATCTTTGACCTCTTCCTCCCTGAGTTCGATAAACCTTGGGTGATCCACTTAAGGAAAAACTTGCTGCTGTTCTACAAACCTCTGCTCTTGGAGGCCCAACACTGTCTACAAGAATAGAAGCACCCGTAGACATCAAGCTATTTTCTGGCGCCGTTGCCGGGGAGGAAAGGTAAAAGGTACTCACACTCCGGATCTCGGCTACTAAGCTATTTTCCGGCGCCGTTGTAAGTACTCGAAGCTATTTCCTTTAGACTCTGCAATTGCGACATTTGGTTTCTTGTTTACACTAGTTAGGCATAATGGAAAGTAACAATGAGCTTCTTATTCTATTTCCTGAGTTAAGACATGGATTGTTTGCTGCGAAAATTAAAAAACCTATGGAATCTTATTGGCATGCTAGTAGCAATGATATTAGTATGAACGCTTTGAACACCATTGTTGCTAATGATATGGAAAATTCTAAGCTTGGGGAAGCTGGTTATGATGAGCATGATATTTTTAGTCCCCCAAGCATTGAGGAGAAAATTTTCTTTGATGATACTTTGCCTCCTATTTATGATGATTATAATGATAGTGGTCTTTTGGTGCCGCCTACTATGGAGAGTAAATTTTATTATGATTATAATATGCCTCCTATATTTGATGATGAGAATAATAATGATAGCTACTTTGTTGAATTTGCTCCCACTACAAATAATAAAATTGATTATGCTTATGTGGAGAGTAATAATTTTATGCATATGGCTCATGACAAGAATGTTTTATGTGATAGTTATATTGTTGAGTTTGTTCATGATGCTACTGAAAGTTATTATGAGAGAGGGAAATATGGTTATATGCATCTTAATAATATTAAGTTTCCCCTCTTTATGTTGAGAATCTTGAAATTGCGCTTGTGTTGCCTTCCTATGCTTGTCACTTTGTTCTTCATGAATTTATTTGTGTACAAGATTCCTTTTCATAGGAAGTGGGTTAGGCTTAAATGTGCTTTGAATTTGCTTCTTGATGCTCTCTTTTGCTTCAACTCTTATTTCTTGCGAGAGTATCTTTGAAATTACTGAGCCCATCTTAATGGCTATAAAGAAAGAACTTCTTGGGAGATAACCCATGTGTTTATTTTACTACAGCAATTTTTGTTTTGTTGAGTCTTGGAAGTTGTTTACTACTGTAGCAACCTCTCCTTATCATGTTTTTGTGCCAAGTAAAGTCTCTATGGTAAAGTTGATGCTAGATTTGGATTGCTGCGCAGAAACAGATTTGCTGTCTGTCACGAATTTGAGCAGAAGTCTCTGTAAAAAAATCAAAAAAATCTGCAAATTTACGTGTGTGATCCTCAGATATGTACGCAACTTTCATTAGTTTTGAGTTTTCCAGTTTGAGCAAGTTAAGTGCCCCTTTCAGATTCATCTTTACGGACTGTTCTGTTTTGACAGATTCTGCCTTTTATTTCGCATTGCCGCTTTTGCTTTGTTGAATGGGTTTCTTTGTTCCATTAACTTTCAGAAGTTTTGTGCAATGTCCAGAAGTGTAAAGAATGATTGTGTCACCTCTGAACATGTGAATTTTGATTATGCACTAACCCTCTAATGAGTTTGCTTGAAGTTTGGTGTGGCAGAAGTTTTCAAGGGTCAATAGAAGAGGGTGATATAATGTGATCAAGAAGAGTGAAAGGTCTAAGCTTGGGGATGCCCCGGTGGTTCATCCCTGCATATTTTAAGAAGACTCAAGCATCTAAGCTTGGGGATGCCCAAGGCATCCCCTTCTTCATCGACAACTTATCAGGTTTCTTCTAGTGAAACTATATTTTTATTCCGTCACATCTTATGTACTTTACTTGGAGCGTCTGTTTGTTTTTATTTTTGTTTTGTTTGAATAAGTTCATCCTTGTGTGGGGAGAGACACGCTCCGCTGGTTCATATGAACACATGTGTTCTTAGCTTTTAATGTTCAAGGGCGAAAGTTGATCGCTTCACTTGTTGATATTTTGTTGGAATCAGAAAATGCTTCATATGGTCTTGGATAATTTGATACTTGGCAATTGTTTTGAGCTCTCATATATCATGTTTAAGCTCTTGCATCATGTAGTTTAAATCTAGTAGTGGAGAACTACTGTAGAGCTTGTTGAAATTTGGTTTGCATGATTGGTCTCTCTAAGTCTAGATATTTTCTGGTAAAAGTGTTTGAGCAACAAGGAAGAAAGTGTAGAGTTTTATAATGCTTGCAATATGTTCTTATGTAAGTTTTGCTGTACCGGTTCATACTTGAGTTTGCTTCAAACAACCTTGCTAGCCAAAGCCTTGTACTGAGAGGGAATACTTCTCGTGCATCCAAAACCTTGAGCCAAAACCTATGCCATTTGTGTCCACCATATCTACCTACTATGTGGTATTTCCTGCCATTCCAAGTAAATACTTCATGTGCTATCTTTAAACAATTCAAAAGCTATTATCTCTTATTTGTGTCAATGTGTTATAGCTCATGAGGAAGTATGTGGTGTTTTATCTTTCGATCTTGTCATTTACTTTTGACAGACTTTCACAATGGACTAGTGGCTCATCCGCTTATCCAATAATTTTGCAAAAAGAGCTGGCAATGGGGTTCCCAGCCCCAATTAATTAACTTGCATTAATAATTCTCTTCACATGTTTTGCTCTGATTTATCAGTAAGCAACTTAAATTTGCAAATAGACACTCCTCCATGGCATGTGAATGTTGGAAGGCACCCGAGGATTCGGTTAGCCATGGCTTGTGTAAGCAAAAGGTTGGGAGGAGTGTCATCTAATAAATAAAACTAAAGTACATGTGTAAACAAAAGAGAAGAGGGATGATCTACCTTGTTGGTAGAGATAACGTCCTTCATGGGAGCCGCTCTTGAAAGTCTGGTTGATAAGGTAGTTAGAGTACCCATTACCATTCGTTGACAACAACAAACACCTCTCAAAATTTTACTTTTATGCTCTCTATATGATTTCAAAACTTGAAAAGCTCTAGCACATGATTTAATCCCTGCTTCCCTCTGCGAAGGGCCTATCTTTTACTTTATTGTTGAGTCAGTTTACCATTTCCTTCCATCTTAGAAGCAAACACTTGTGTCAACTGTGCATTGATTCTTACATACTTGCTTATTTGCATTCATCATATTACTCTATGTTGACAATTATCCATGAGATATGCATGTTGAAAGTTGAAAGCAACTTTGAAACTTATATCTTCCTTTGTGTTGCTTCGATGCCTTTACTTTGAATTTATTGCTTTATGAGTTAACTCTTATGCAAGACTTATTGATGCTTGTCTTGAAAGTACTATTCATGAAAAGTTTTGCTATATGTCATCTATTTGTCAAACTATAGATATTGCTTTGAATCACTCCATTCATGTCATATGCTTTACAATAATATTGATCAAGATTATGATGGTAGCATGTCACCTCAGAAATTATTCTTGTTATCGTTTACCTACTCGAGGGCGTACTAAGCTTGAGGATGCGATACGTCTCCAACGTATCTATAATTTCGATGTTCCATGCTTGTTTTATGACAATACCTACATGTTTTGTTCACACTTTATGATGTTTTGATGCGTTTTCCGGAACTAACCTATTGACGAGATGCCGAAGTGCCGTTTTCTGCTGTTTTTGGTTTCAGAAATCCTAGTAAGGAAATATTCTCGGAATCGGACGAAATCAACGCCCGGCATCTTAGAATCACACGAAGCTTCCAGAACACCCGAGAGCCACCAGAGGAGGGCCCTGTGGGCCCCAGATGACAGGGTGGTGCGGCCAGGGCCTGGGCCGTGCCCCCCTAGTGTGTCACCGCCTCGTCGACCCTCCGACTCCGCCTCTTCGCCTATTTAAGGGTCCCTGACCTAAACCTCGATAGGAATAAGCCACGGTACGAGAAAAGTTCCAGAGCCGCCGCCATCGCGAAGCCAAGATCTGGGGGACAGGAGTCTCTGTTCCGGCACGCCGCCGGGACGGGGAAGTGCCCCTGGAAGGCTCCTCCGTCAACACCACCACCATCTTCATCACCGCTGCTGCTCCCATGAGGAGGGAGTAGTTCTCCATCGAGGCTCGGGGCTGTACCGGTAGCTATGTGGTTCATCTCTCTCCTATGTACTTCAATACAATAATCTCATGAGTTGCCTTACATGATTGAGATTCATATGATGATGCTTGTAATCTAGATGTCATTATGCTAGTCAAGTGGGTTTTACTTATGTGATCTCCGGAGACTCCTTGTCCCACGTGTGTAAAGGTGACAGTGTGTGCACCGTGTGGGTCTCTTAGGCTATATTTCACGAATACTTATTCACTGTTATGAATGGCGTAGTGAAGTGCTTATTTATATCCCTTTATGATTGCAATGTGTTTTGTATCACTATTTATCTATGTGCTACTCATGTGATGTTATTAAAGTAGTCTATTCCTCCTGCATGGTGTAATGGTGACAGTGTGTGCATCGTGTAGTTCTTGTCGTAGATTATGATCATAATCTCTTGTAGGTTATGGAGTTGATTATCGCTATGATAGTATTGATGTGATTTATGCCTCCTTCATAGTGTGATGGTGACAGTGTGCATGCTATGTTAGTACTTGGTTTATTTTGCAAAGATCTATTATGCTCTAAGGTTACTTAAATATGAATATCGAATGTTGTGGAGCTTGTTAACTCCGGCATTGAGGGTTCGTGTAATCCTACACAATTAGTGGTGTTCATCATCTAACAAGAGTATATGTAGCACAAAGGAAAGAGAACTTATTTATTATGTGATCAATGTTGAGAGTGTCCACTAGTGAAAGTATGATCCCTAGGCCTTGCTTCCACCACAAAGAATTGCTTCCCACGCCAGCAAGCTATTTTCTGGCGCCGCTTGTTTACTGTTTTACTGCATCTTTACTTTCTGCAATATTACCACCATCTATACCACCTGTGTTTTACTATCTCTTCGCCGAACTAGTGCACCTATACATCTGACAAGTGTATTAGGTGTGTTGGGGACACAAGAGACTTCTTGCTTTGTGATTGCAGGGTTGCTTGAGAGGGATATCTTTGACCTCTTCCTCCCTGAGTTCGATAAACCTTGGGTGATCCACTTAAGGGAAAACTTGCTGCTGTTCTACAAACCTCTGCTCTTGGAGGCCCAACACTGTCTACAAGAATAGAAGGCTCTACACATCACCCGCCTCCGGATTGATGCGTGAGTAGTTCATCCTTGGACTATGGGTCCATAGCAGTAGCTAGATGGTTGTCTTCTCCGCTTGTGCTATCATTGTTTAGATCTTGTGAGCTGCCTAACATGATCAAGATCATCTATTTGTAATGCTACATGTTGTGTTTGGCGGGATCCGATGAATATAGAATATTATGTTAAGTTGATTATCAATCTATCATATATGTGTTGTTTATGTTCTTGCATGCTCTCCGTTGCTAGTAGAGGCTCTGGCCAAGTTGATACTTGTAACTCCAAGAGGGGTATTTATGCTCGATAGTGGGTTCATGCCTCCATTGAATCTGGGACAGTGACAGAAAGTTCTAAGGTTGTGGATGTGCTGTTGCTACTAGGGATAAAACATCGATGCTTTGTCTAAGGATATTTGTGTTGATTACATTACGCACCATACTTAATGCAATTATCTGTTGTTTACAACTTAATACCGAAAGGGGTTCGGATGATAACCTGAAGGTGGATTATTTAGGCATAGATGCATGCTGGATAGCGGTCTATGTACTTTGTCATAATGCCCTGATTAAATCACATAGTAATCATCGTTGATATGTATTGAATCTTTGTTTGTCAATTGCCCACCTGTAATTTGTTCACCCAGCATGTTAGTTATCTTATTGGAGAGACACCTCTAGTGAACTGTGGACCCCGGTCCATTCTTTTACATCTGAATACATTCTACTGCAATCTCTGTTTTACTGTTCTTTGCAAACAAACACCATCTTCCACTCGATACGTTTAATCCTTTGTTTCAGCAAGCCGGTGAGATTGACAACCTCACTGTTACGTTGGGGCAAAGTACTTTGATTGTGTTGTGCAGGTTCCACATTGGCGCCGGTTTCACTGGTGTTGCGCCGCACTACATTCCTCCACCAACAACCTTCACGTGCTTCTCTCCTACTGGTTCGATAACCTTGGTTTCATAATGAGGGAAACTTGTCGCTGTGCGCATCATACCTTCCTCTTGGGGTTCCCAACGGATGCTTATTATTAGCGTTGGTATCTTTTTCATGATTGACACAACTATTAGATGACTTTATTTGCATTTATCTTATTATGAATTGCCTAAGTACTAGTCCATATAATGAGAATATTTACATCATATGAGCAAATGTGTTCATGAAAGTTCTTTTATCGCACTCAGTTGTTAACTGAATTGCTTGAGGACAAGCAATAAGCTAAGCTTGGGGGAGTTGATACGTCCAAAACGTATCTACTTTCCCGAACACTTTTGCTATTGTTTTGCCTCTAATTTGTGTATTTTGGATACAACTAACACGGACTAACGCTGTTTTCAGCAGAATTGCCCTGGTGTCTTATTTTTGTGCAGAAAATCAACTTTCAGGAAAATCCCCGGAAATAATTGTGAAGGGCCTATTTTTACAGAAGACACACGGGGCCAGAAGGGCAAGCCAGGGGGAGGCCCACGACCCCCACACCATAGGCCGGCGCGGCCAGGAGGGGGGGGGCATATGGTGAGGCCGCCTCGGGCGCCTCCCAACGCTCCCCTTTGGACTACTTAAAGCCCTTGACCTAAAAACGCGAGGGGGTTCGACCACTTTTCCAGAAGACATCCAGAACTCCGCCGCCATCACGAAACCCAATCTCGGGATGAGAAACTCCATTCTGGCACCCCGCCGGGACGGGGAATTGGAGGAGATCATCATCATCATCACCACCGACGCTGTAGGCTGAAGGGGATGGTAGGGATTGGATGAGATTGTTCATGTAATAGCCATAAGATTGTTAGGGCATAGTGCCTAGTATCCGTTGTTGGTACTTTTATGATATTGTTGCAACTTGTTATGCTTAATGCTTGTCACTAGGGCCCGAGTGCCATGATTTCAGATCTGAACATGTTATTGATTCATGATGATATTCATTGTTTTATGATCTTACCTGCAAGTTGTATACACATATTGCTGTCCGGAACCCGAGGCCCCAAAGTGACAGAAATTGGGACAACCGGAGGGGAAGGCTGTGATATGAGGATCACATGTGTTCACGGAGTGTTAATGCTTTGCTCCGGTACTCTATTAAAAGGAGTACCTTAATTACTAGTAGTTTCCCTAGAGGCCCGGCTGCCACCGGCTGGTAGGACAAAAGATGTTGTGCAAGTTTCTCATTGCGAGCACGTACGACTATATACGGAACACATGCCTATGGTTGTTTAGTACTTGGATACCGTTTTATTATTATCTGCAAATGCCTAGTCTTGATTATTACATGAGTTATCTTATCCATGCAGCGCCCGTTCATCCATCCCTATGCCTACAGTATTTTAATCCTGTTGTTTACTAAAATCACTACTGCTATCTTTATTACACTGCTGCTTATATTTCACTACTGCTACTGCTATAAAACTGTTGCTACTGATAAACTATTGCGAGCAAGTTTGTTTCCAGGTGCAGCTGAATTGACAACTCCGCTGTTAAGGCTTACAAATATTCTTTGGCTCCCCTTGTGTTGAATCAATAAATTGGGTTTTACTTCCCTCGAAGACTGTTGCGATCCCCTATACTTGTGGGTCATCAATGACCAAGACGACAGTGCCACATATAAGTAGAATTATCATTCAATTTAATTCGCTTAGCATCAATGTTATGAACATGTGTATCACTACTATCGAGATTTAACAAGAATAAACCATTCATCTCAGGTGCATGGCCATAAAAGACATTACTCATATAAATCGAACAACCATTATTCTCAGACTTAAACGAATAACCGTCTTGCATCAAACAAGATCCATATATAATGTTCATGCTCAACGCAGGTACCAAATAACAATTGGGATTTCTATTTTCGTGCCCCTGCTTCGTTAGTTGTACTCAGTTTTCCCCAGCTCGTTAGTTTTTCCTCAGTTTTCCCCTCCCTCTAGTTTGAAACCCCTCGAAGACGCGGGTTGCCGTCAGGTCAGAGGCCTTACCGTTACCGTCAGGTCAGTTCCTCTCTGACCGTCTCGTGCTGACGGGTAGCCATCCATCTACCGCTGACGCGTGGGCCGTTTTATTTCCTGATTGTATACGCGGTGCTGCCAATGACAAATGGGGCCGCTCTATGGGGCTGCCGCAGCCAATGACCAGTGGGTCGTCTATTTATTTATAGAAAATTATATATTGCCGCTCTGTGGGGCCTCCGCAGCCAATGACCGCTGTGGTCGTCTATTTATTTAGAGAATATAATATAGAGCCGCTCTGTAGGGGCCGCCTCAGCCCATGGCAGGTGACTATTTTCGCAGCTTAATCTAAAGTGACTCTTATGCTAAACATTGTGCATCCCGACGTTGACCTAGCAGTGGCGGCGAGCATAGCCGTTCTGACCATGCCGATATCGGCATCGGCATCGGCATCGGCATCGTTTGGAGGATGTGGTGCTCGAATAATAGTGGAAATGCGATATTATTTTTTACATGCATAATATATAGAAAATAGCTAGATCTCTAAATCGATGCATATGAAGCTACATATATATTCTTGGTCATAATCCCCTTATCTAAAGGGGATGGATGCATGGCTTCACGTCGTCGTCGCTTTCATCGTCAGTATCTTCGTCGTCTGAGTAGTAGTACCTCCTGCACATTGTTCCGTCGAACACCTTCACTGTGAGCACATCATCGCCTTCATATTTGAAGTGTACGTAGCAGCCGAAATCCACACCGTGCGCGATGGCGAATTTCTCCCAGCCCTTGTCGAGGTACATCCGGCCTTGTCCGTCAAATAGGACCTCCACGGTCCAGAGACGAGGACCGCAGTCAGCTGCTCGCAGATACACCTTAGCTGGCTCCTGGCCGTCAAGATAGTCCGCAAATTTTTTTGGGAGTTCCTGCAAAGAGATCGAGCGCCGATCGTTTGAAATTAAAGGTTTTTTAGAACATGCCCATAATTAATCACATGCATCATATATGTGGGAACGCGTACGTACCTTCTTGACCAAAGGGTCTTCATAGATGACGATGAAGAACTCCTCTATGATCAATGGCAGTGTTGACGGTGGTGGTGGCAATGATGATGATCCACTTCCCCTTCCCCTTCCCCTTCCGGTCCGCGTCCGAGACGTGGAAGCCATGGCAATGGATAAAGTGTATGTGAACGAAGAAGAGAGAGGCAGAACCTATTGACACAAGGGATGGCCGTGTGGGTGTTTATAAGGGAGAGATGACCGTTGTAGGGGTTTACACAATAAAATAAGGAGGAGGTGAACGTTGGTGGGGGTTTACACAATAAATTAAGGAGGAGATGACCGTTGTGGGGGTTTATACACAATAAATTAAGGAGGAGACGACCGTTGTGGGGGTATATATCTCAACAAAAAAGTAATGCGGACTATCTTGACGGAAATGGAACTTCGTGATATAGTTTATCATTTTACCGTGAAAAGTAATGCCTAAAAGAAATGGTAATTCGTGATAGTTTATCATTTACCGTAATGGCTACAACAAATCGTTGATGGTTTATCATTTTTGGGGTGAAAAGTAATGGCTACAAGAAATGGGTGATGGTGTATCATTTTTTGCGTGAAAAGTAATGGCTACAACAAAATCGGTGATGGTTTATCATTTTTTGCGTGAAAAGTAATGGGTACAAGAAATGGGTGATGGTGTATCATTTTTTTGCGTGAAAAGTAATGGCTACAACAAAATCGGTGATGGTTTATCGTTTTTTGCGTGAAAAGTAATGGGTACAAGAAATGGGTGATGGTGTATCATTTTTTGCGTGAAAAGTAATGGCTACAACAAAATCGGTGATGGTTTATCATTTTTTGCGTGAAAAGTAATGGGTACAAGAAATGGGTGATGGTGTATCATTTTTTGCGTGAAAAGTAATGGCTACAACAAAATCGGTGATGGTTTATCATTTTTTGAAAAGTAATGGCTACAAGAAATGGGTGATGGTGTATCATTTTTTGCGTGAAAAGTAATGGCTACAACAAATCGGTGATGGTTTATCATTTTTTTGCGTGAAAAGTAATGGCTACAACAAATCGGTGATGGTTTATCATTTTTTGCGTGAAAAGTAATGCCTAAAAAGAGTTTATAATTTAGCTCGTGAAAAATAATGCAGAAAACCAAACTTTAGCGTACTGGGTAACCGCCCTTTCGCATACATAGAGGGTGGAAGCTAACCGACGACAGAGAGAGAGAGGGTGGTGGCCCCGACCAGAGAGAGAGATAGGGGTTATCCTGCCCGTTAGATCATACGATCAACGGTCGGCGGGCACGATCCGCGTGACATGGGCTAGACCAATCAGGGCAATGTTGGGCGTCTGTGAGAGTTTGTGAAGGGAGAGGGCAAAACTGAGTAGTATCAAGAAACCAAGGGCAAGTGAGTAGTAAACAGACTAAGGGATTCAAATATGAGATTTAAAAATGGAAAATGCGTGTTTTGTACAATGAAACCCATCTTGGCCTACCTCAAACTATTTGCAATACAAATCTACATGAGTGTGAAAATTATGGCCTCATTCAGACAAAGTATGTTTTGGGGAAAGCTGTTTTGGGTAGGGCTTATTATGGAAAACCATGCACCTTCATAGCTACTAGGTGATTTGAGAAGTGGCAATTTGTGGTGAAACTTGATTTATCTATGATTTATCTATGATTTGAGAAGTGGCAATTTGTGGTAAAGACTCCATGAGTAAGTGCCACTCTTTTTCGGATTTTTTTGCACATTAAATAACTCATTTAACTAGTTAATCCCATTTGTTGACTCTCTGTTGACCAACCACTTGAGGGTAAAACTGAGTATATTGCACTAGCCAGTATTAGCACTCAAGGAGAAAACTGAGCACACAAAAAATGCTAGTATATGACTGATACGTCTCCGACGTATCGATAATTTCTTATGTTCCATGCCACATTATTGATGATATCTACATGTTTTATGCACACTTTATGTCATATTCGTGCATTTTCGGAACTAACCTATTAACAAGATGCCGAAGTGCCAGTTCCTGTTTTCTGCTGTTTTTGGTTTCAGAAATCCTAGTAACGAAATATTCTCGGAATTGGACGAAATCAACGCCCAGGTTCTATTTTGCCGGAAGCATCCGGAACACCCGAGAGCCGCCGGAGGGCCCTGTGGGCCCCAGATGATAGGGTGGCGCGGCCTGGGCCCTGCTGCCAGCCTATGGTGTGGGCACCCCTTCGACCCTCCTGCGCCGCCTCTTCGCCTATATAAAGCCCCATCGAAAACCCTTACGGAGGAAGCCACGGTACGCGAAACCTTCCCGAGCCGCCGCCATCGCGAAGCCAAGATCTGGGGGACAGGAGTCTGTTCGGCACCTGCCGGACGGGGAAGTGCCCGGAAGGCTTCTCCATCGACACCGCTGCCATCTCCACCGCCATCTTCATCAACGCTGCTGCTCCCATGAGGAGGGAGTAGTTCTCCATCGAGGCTCGGGGCTGTACCGGTAGCTATGTGGTTCATCTCTCTCCTATGTAGTTCAATACAATAATCTCATGAGCTGCCTTACATGATTGAGATTCATATGATGATGCTTGTAATCTAGATGTCATTGTGCTAGTCAAGTGAGTTTTACTTATGTGATCTCCGGAGACTCCTTGTCCCACGTGTGTAAAGGTGACAGTGTGTGCACCGTGTGGGTCTCTTAGGCTATATTTCACAGAATACTTATTCACTGTTATGAATGGCATAGTGAAGTGCTTATTTATATCTCTTTATGATTGCAATGTGTTTTGTATCACAATTTATCTATGTGCTACTCTAGTAATGTTATTAAAGTAGTTTTATTCCTCCTACACGGTGTAATGGTGACAGTGTGTGCACTCGTGTTAGTACTTGGTTTATGCTATGATCATGATCTCTTGTAGATTGCGAAGTTAACTATTGCTATGATAGTATTGATGTGTATTATTCCTCCTACATAAGCATGAAGGTGACAGTGTGCATGCTATGTTAGTACTTGGTTTAGTCGTTTCGATCTTTCATGCACTCTAAGGTTATTTAAATATGAACATTTAATTGTGGAGCTTGTTAACTCCGGCATTGAGGGTTCGTGTAATCCTACGCAATGTGTTCATCATCCAACAAGAGAGTGTAGAGTATGCATTTATCTATTCTGTTATGTGATCAAAGTTGAGAGTGTCCACTAGTGAAAGTCTATTCCCTAGGCCTTGTTCCTAAATACTGCTATCGCTGCTTGTTACTGTTTTTGCGTTACTACTGCGTTACTACGCATGTTTACTTCCCGCAATATTACTACCATCAACTGCACGCCAGCAAGCACTTTTCTGGCGCCATACTACTGCTCATATTCATTCATACCACTTGTATTTCACTATCTCTTCGCCGAACTAGTACACCTATTAGGTGTGTTGGGGACACAAGAGACTTCTTGCTTTGTGGTTGCAGGGTTGCATGAGAGGGATATCTTTGACCTCTTCCTCCCTGAGTTCGATAAACCTTGGGTGATCCACTTAAGGGAAAACTTGCTGCTGTTCTACAAACCTCTGCTCTTGGAGGCCCAACACTGTCTACAAGAATAGAAGCACCCGTAGACATCAAGCACTTTTCTGGCGCCGTTGCCGGGAGGAAAGGTAAAAGGCACTCATACTCCGGTTCCAGGTAACAGTACTTTTCTGGCGCCATTGTGTGTGTGCTCGAAGCTATTTCCTTTAGACTCTGCAATTGCGACATTTGGTTTCTTGTTTACACTAGTTAGGCATAATGGACAACAATGAGCTTCTTATTCTATTTCCTGATTTAAGACATGGATGGTTTGATGCTAAAATTAAAAAACCCATGGAACATATTAATATGAATGCTTTGAACACTATTGTTGCTAATGATATGGAAAATTCTAAGCTTGGGGAAGCTGGTTTTGATGAGCATGATATTTTTAGTCCCCCAAGCATTGAGGAGAAAATTTACTTTGATGATACTTTGCCTCCTATATTTGATGATGAGAATAATAATGATAGCTACTTTGTTGAATTTGCTCCCACTACAACTAATAAAATTGATTATGCTTATGTTGGGAGTAGTAATTATTTTATGCATGAGACTCATGATAAGAATGCTTTATGTGATAGTTATATTGTTGAGTTTGCTCATGTTGCTACTGAAAGTTATTATGAGAGAGGAAAATATGGTTGTAAAAATTTTCATGTTACTAAAACACCTCTCTATGTGCTGAAATTTTTGAAGCTACACTTGTTTTATCTTCCTATGCTTGTTACTTTGCTCTTCATGAACTTGTTTATTTACAAGATTCCTATGCATAGGAAGCATGTTAGACTTAAATGTGTTTTGAATTTGCCTCTTGATGCTCTCTTTTGCTTCAACTTCTATTTCTTGCGAGTGCATCATTAAAACTGCTGAGCCCATCTTAATGGCTATAAAGAAAGAACTTCTTGGGAGATAACCCATGTGTTATTTTGCTACAGTACTTTGTTTTATATTTGTGTTTTGGAAGTTGTTTACTACTGTAGCAACCTCTCCTTATCTTAGTTTTGTGTTTTGTTGTGCCAAGTAAAGTTTCTATGTTAAAGTTGATGTTATATTTGGGATCGCTGCGCAGAAACAGCATTGCTGTCTGTCACGAATCTGGGCCTAAGTCTCTGTAGAAAATTCTAAAAAATCTGCCAATTTACGAGCGTGATCCTCAGATATGTACGCAACTTTAATTAGTTTTGAGTTTTTCCATTTGAGCAAGTCTGGTGCCATTTTAAAATTCGTCTTTACGGATTGTTCTGTTTTTGACAGATTCTGCCTTTTATTTCGCATTGCCTCTTTTGCTATGTTGGATGAATTTCTTTGATCCATTAATGTCCAGTAGCTTTATGCAATGTCCAGAAGTGTTAAGAATGATTGTGTCACCTCTGAACATGTGAATTTTTGATTATGCACTAACCCTCTAATGAGTTTGCTTGAAGTTTGGTGTGTCAGAAGTTTTCAAGGGTCAATAGAAGAGGGTGATATAATGTGATCGAGAAGAGTGAAAGGTCTAAGCTTGGGGATGCCCCGGTGGTTCATCCCTGCATATTTTAAGAAGACTCAAGCATCTAAGCTTGGGGATGCCCAAGGCATCCCCTTCTTCATCGACAACTTATCAGGTTTCTTCTAGTGAAACTATATTTTTATTCATCACATCTTATGTACTTTACTTGGAGCGTCTGTGTGTGCTTTTATTTTTGTTTTGTTATCTTAGTTCTCTGAATAAGTTCATCCTTGTGTGGGAGAGAGACACGCTCCGCTGGTTCGTATGAACACATGTGTTCTTAGCTCATAATATTCATGGCGAAGTTTCCTCTTCGTTATATTGTTATATGGTTGGAATTGGAAAAATGCTACATGTAGTAATTGGTAAAATGTCTTGGATAATGTGATACTTGGCAATTGTTGTGCTCATGTTTAAGCTCTTGCATCATATACTTTGCACCTATTAGTGAAGAAATACATAGAGCATGCTGTTACCACCTGATTTTGGCCAAATCCGGAGGTGGGCCGTAAGTGAAGATGGGCTTGAAGGACGTACACGTGAAGCATCTTCGAAGCGGCCTTGCGCTGAGAGTTTGGGCTAAGTTGCCCGTGTATCTGTAAATTATTAGATCGCGTTGTATTTAGATTAAAAGATAGAGTCTGGCCCGTGCACGGTTAGGTGCACGCCTCAATTAGAAAGTCCCTTGGACTATAAATATGTATCTAGGGTTATCGGAAAAGGAGGACAATCATCGTTCAACCAACACAAAATACGGCGCATCGCCACCCCTTTCTTCGAGGGTTTCTCCCGGGTAAGCACCATGCTGCCTAGATCGCATCTAGCGATCTAGGCAGCGTACGTTTATTCGTCAACCTTGTACTGCTCGTGCTGAAGCCTTGTTGATGGCGAGCGGTACTACTTATCCTTAGGTGTTTAGGGGCTTGCATTGGTGCTTTCACGTGCATATCTGCGTGGCAATGCCGTCCCTCGACACCTAGCTGCCCTTACGTCTATCCAGACGTAAGGGCAGCATCTTGCTTGATCATGCTTAGTAGATCCGATCCGTTATAGTTGCTCCTTGCATCTGCAAGGATTAGTTTAATATCTGCATAGTTAGGCCTTATGCTGGGGTCGGACGATCCGGTAGTGCGTTAGGCGTTGTTTATCGTCCCTGCGAGGGATGTTCCGGGAATCAACGTATGTTGGTTTTTAGGCCTCTCGTAGGGGTGGTTTGCATCACCTCTCGTAGCTGCTAGGCCCGATCGCACGTAGGACGTTCCGATTATGCGGTGAAAACCTTAAACTGTCGTGGATCGCCTTAGCTTCGTCCTGATCAAGCAGGATCCCCATGCCATTGCAAATCCATCAAGGACCATGGGGCGATCGGCTCTTTGAGCCGATCCACAGGGAAACCTGAGAGCCGATAAGGCTCGTATTTAATGTTTACGTGTCTGCCATGCAGGAACAATCGAAGCACTAACACCTTCCTGATCAGGTCTAGGTCAGGTGGCACGCCCTAGCAACCGCCAGGACGCGGCCAGAAGATTTGCGGGACGACGCGAGGTGCCAGGGATCCACTAAGCGGCCCTGGGAGCTTCCCGGCTCTTCGTGTTGCTTAACCAAAGCCCGTCGGGGGGTTTTGGAGGGTAACACATTCTGGCACGCCCGGTGGGACCTCTTCTGCAACATCCACGTCAACACCGACATCCGAGATGGCAGAGGAGCAGATCACATACAAGGATCTCCCTGCGGAGCACAAGAAGAAATACGATGAGCTGAAGGCCATCTGTGAAGCCGAGCTCATCGGCTCCTCTGAGACAACCCGTTCTCGCAACATCAAGCTCAGAGGAAACACGTGTCTGTCGCATGGCGTCAATACGGTAGATCTCAGCCACTCCATAAGAGAACCAGGGTTCTCTTTCGATGTCAATATGGCAGGGTTTGTGATTCGCCATGGCGCGGACAAAGCAGAGAGCAGCCACTCTCGTGGCAAAGATAAAGAGGAGGCCGTTCCACGCGACCGGCCCCAAGACGACGATAGACGGTACCTGACCGAGGAGGAGGTGAGAAACATACGGTATCCACGCCCATTATCCGTGCATCTCCTCAACAAATATGAGCAGCAGTACGACCGACGTCGACGCTACGACGAAGACGATGAGAAACATCGTCGGTCTGATGCGGAAAACAGGAGGTATCGTCAGCATGACAGGAACGACGACGGGTACGAACGTCGCGCTAGAGGGAGGTCAAGGGAACAAGACAACGTGGACAAGCACTGGGATTGTCCCTTCTTCAAACATTGCTGGGACTCAGGAATGAGCCGATTGCCAACAATCGAGAACTGCCCAGAATGCAAACAGCAAAGAAGAAGGAGGGCACGTGAAGTTTCAGTGTTCGAGCGTCGGGACCCCTCCCACCAGAACAAACGAGCTGAGTCCTCTCAAGAAGAAGACTTCGAGGAGTCAGATGGAGAAGAAGATAGGTATCACCGACCAAGGTGGTGCCCTGATGGACTCAGCCATTCTCAAAAGCGTAGAGTGCAGCGGCTGCGAAACCTGGAAGAAGCCGAGGCACAGTACCTGTACACGTTGAGAAGAGCGCGGCCCGATCTGGCCGCGAAAATCCAGCAAACAGTGGAGACGAAGGCGCGCCCGCCAAAGAAAGTATGGCGCCCAAAACAGGCGAAAGCCGATGCACAGGCATCGGCTGATGCCGATGCAGAGACATCGGCTGATACAAACATGGTATTCATACTCCCGTCGGAGTTTCGCGCTCCAAGCGACGAGGAAGTTTCAGTGGCTCAATTCGACTGCGGTCCACGACCAGTTATCTTTGAAAAGCCACGAGATAGAAGCTACAGGCATCTGAAAGCCCTATACTTGAAGGGTTACATCAATGGGCAGCCTATCAGCAAGATGTTGGTTGATACCGGAGCGGCAGTCAACATAATGCCGTATTCCATGCTACGTCGTTTGGGGCATTCCAGCGACGATCTGATCAAGACCAACATCACATTAAGCGACTTCAACGGCCAGGCGTCAGAAGCGAAAGGTGTTCTGAATGTAGAGCTTACTGTAGGCCGGAAGACCATACCTACCGCGTTCTTCATCGTTGACAGCAAAAGCAATTACGCCGTCCTATTGGGAAGGGACTGGATTCATGCTAACTGTTGTATCCCGTCTACAATGCACCAATGCATCATACAGTGGGATGGAGATGAAGTGGAAGTCGTTCAGGCGGATGACTCAATCGAGATATCATTAGCTGCCATGAGCGTGTGGGAAGCAGATGACCAAGAGCCGCTCTCTGGGATCAGTTTAGAGGGTTGTGAGCGCATCGAAGCCTCGAAAAATGGGGTAAGGCTGGTTTTATCCACCGGCCTAACGGAGTAGCACGTCCAAGACATTGGACATACGTGGCAAGGCCGATCCCTGCGATCGGCCCTCAAAAAATGAAAAGCAAAGGATCTTATCTCCAAGTGCCACGTAGCTACGTGGAAAGGGAAGTTGCAAACCATCAACCAAGCAACAAAAGAGGAGGCCGATTCCGGCAATCGGCCAAAATTATCCTCAACATACCTTGTCTGTGTTCAGCATTGATCCAACAGATGCCTGAAGAGCCGATACCATCAATTACTTGACAGAATCGGCTCGGGGGGCACATAGATGGATAAGATGGAGGATACGGAGCTGGGAACGGATGTCAAATTTCCAGCAGAGTAGCTCAAGTATGGGGGCCGATACATAAATAAATCGGCCATAAAAAATCGAAAATACAAAAATTTTGAACACAGCCGATGCGCAGACATCGACTTAAGAATTAAAAGCCGATGCATCGACTCAAGAGGCTCAACGGAAAATTAACCTGACTTGGGTCTTCTCTGCAAGGACCTCCAAATTCCGTGGCGGGCCGTCGGGTTCAGCGGTGCTAGCAGGAGCATCAGGTGTGGCGTCCCTGCCTTGACTTATTTGAAGCCCCCGATATGCGTGTGCAAGATTGAGGGTGGTAACCCAGATCACCCACAAGAGCGCACAAGCATTGAAAGCCGATTTGGTCAGAATCGGCACACTCTCACTACAGTTGGGAAGCCGATGATGGACCATTTGGCTGGCCCATTTCTGTTCTCGCCTTGACTAAGGCTCGGGGGGCAGCCGACCCTGAAGATTCTTCGCTCTGAAGAGCCGATGGTATTGAAATCGGCTGTCTCTGCATCGTAACCATGTGAAAGGTGGCAAACTCTTGCAGAGGAAAACCACCAGGGTTGATGGGAGGAGTTTGAAGAAAAGCCATCAGTGATTAGGCTTTAGGCCAGTTTGTTGCTGCACAGAGACAAAGCATCGCGAGAAAGGTTGTAGGCGATCGAAATTTTCAGCAATGGCCCAAAAAGTTCTCCTGAAGGCATCAATCCTGGAGTCTGGCCGCTCGGAGACCAACATTAAGCGCAGGAGACTTGGATTTCCAAAGTTTCAGGTTGGCGTGATTGCGATTTGGTCCTGTTCGATTGGAATTTGAGAATCTGAACTGATCTATCTCGAAAGTTATCACGAGAGATCAAGGCTTGGAAATCGGCTCATTGAGCATCGACCGAATCGACAATCGGCAGATTCAGTACAAAGAGCAATCGGCTAAATCATCACAAAGGAAATCGGTAAAGTCAAATTGGGGAAATTCTTCATTGATGAACGAGATTTCTTACATGAAGAGCTGATTGCTCTCAAAAGGAAGGCCTAGGGGATATTGCCCCATCTACTACTCCTAGCTCTATCCTATCTAAGGGCGCTGCTGCCCTCATCATCGCCGTCGCCGCCGGCGCTGCTCCCGGCCGGCTCGTCGTCGCTGCTGTAGCGGCCGCCGGCAGGACCCTCGTTGTCCTCATCCTCCTCGTCAGCATCGTCGTCCTCGCTGTCGAAGTCGCTGAGGTTCCCGGGCCAGGGGCAATGGCGTTTGGCCGGCGGCTCGTCGGAGGAGCTGTCGTCGTCCTCCTCCTCCGTCACCTCCTTGGAGGAGGTGACCCCGTCCCAGGAAAAGCGGTCGTCGTCGCTTTCCTCCACCGCTTCCCCATTGGCGAGGAAGCAGAGCTCACTCTCCTCGTCAGTCGAGGATTTGTCATCCTCGGACCAGACGGAGAAGTCATGGTCCTCCTTGTCCCACGCTGTTGGGGCAAGGATGTCGTACGCCGCCTGCGTACCCCACTCTGGTGTCGATTCCCTAATGGGGGAGGACACGTAGGAAAGACCCGACGAGGTGGAAGAGGAAGAAGAAGAAGACATTGTGGCCAAGGAGGGTTTTTGGAAGGCTAGTGTGAGGGGGGATGAAGAGAGGAACCACAGGATGTGGCCAGATAAAAAGGGAAATAACGATTTAATGCCTAAGCAGTTCCCAAGGACGTGGTGCCAGAACCGTCAAGTCGTGCAGAGAAGGCGAGGAGGCAAGACGTCATCATGAAGAAAACTGCGACGGTTCTGCCATGACATGACCCTTCGAAGGAGACAGATGGTTTTGCAATTATCATTATCAAAACCAGGGGGCATGTGTTACCACCCGATTTTGGCCAAATCCGGAGGTGGGCCGTAAGTGAAGATGGGCTTGAAGGACGTACACGTGGAGCATCTTCGAAGCGGCCTTGCGCTGAGAGTTTGGGCTAAGTTGCCCGTGTATCTGTAAATTATTAGATCGCGTTGTATTTAGATTAAAAGATAGAGTCTGGCCCGTGCACGGTTAGGTGCACGCCTCAATTAGAAAGTCCCTTGGACTATAAATATGTATCTAGGGTTATCGGAAAAGGAGGACAATCATCGTTCAACCAACACAAAATACGGCGCATCGCCACCCCTTTCTTCGAGGGTTTCTCCCGGGTAAGCACCATGCTGCCTAGATCGCATCTAGCGATCTAGGCAGCGTACGTTTATTCGTCAACCTTGTACTGCTCGTGCTGAAGCCTTGTTGATGGCGAGCGGTACTACTTATCCTTAGGTGTTTAGGGGCTTGCATTGGTGCTTTCACGTGCATATCTGCGTGGCAATGCCGTCCCTACTAGCTGCCCTTACGTCTATCCAGACGTAAGGGCAGCATCTTGCTTGATCATGCTTAGTAGATCCGATCCGTTATAGTTGCTCCTTGCATCTGCAGGGATTAGTTTAATATCTGCATAGTTAGGCCTTATGCTGGGGTCGGACGATCCGGTAGTGCGTTAGGCGTTGTTTATCGTCCCTGCGAGGGATGTTCCGGGAATCAACGTATGTTGGTTTTTAGGCCTCTCGTAGGGGTGGTTTGCATCACCTCTCGTAGCTGCTAGGCCCGATCGCACGTAGGACGTTCCGATTATGCGGTGAAAACCCTAAACTGTCGTGGATCGCCTTAGCTTTGTCCTGATCAAGCAGGATCCCCATGCCATTGCAAATCCATCAAGGACCATGGGGGCGATCGGCTCTTTGAGCCGATCCTGAGAGCCGATAAGGCTCGTATTTAATGTTTACGTGTCTGCCATGCAGGAACAATCGAAGCACTAACACCTTCCTGATCAGGTCTAGGTCAGGTGGCACGCCCTAGCAACCGCCAGGACGCGCGCCAGAAGATTTGCGGGACGACGCGAGGTGCCAGGGATCCACTAAGCGGCCCTGGGAGCTTCCCGGCTCTTCGTGTTGCTTAACCAAAGCCCGTCGGGGGGTTTTGGAGGGTAACACATGCTAAAATTTGCTTTGCATAATTGGTCTCTCTAAGGTGTATATAATTTCTAGTATTGAGTTTGAACAACAAGGAAGACGGTGTAGAGTCTTATAATGTTTACAATATGTCTTTTATGTGAGTTTTGCTGCACCGGTTCATCCTTGAGTTTGCTTCAAATAACCTTGCTAGCCTAAACCTTGTATCGAGAGGGAATACTTCTCATGCATCCAAAATCCTTGAGCCAACCACTATGCCATTTGTGTCCACCATACCTACCTACTACATGGTATTTCTCCGCCATTCCAAAGTAAATTGCTTGAGTGCTACCTTTAAACAATTCAAAAGTTATTACCTCTTATTTGTGTCAATGTTTTATAGCTCATGAGGAAGTATGTGGTGTTTATCTTTCAATCTTGTTGGGCAACTTTCACCAATGGACTAGTGGCTTCATCCGCTTTTCCAATAATTTTGCAAAAAGAGCTGGCAATGGGATTCCCAGTCCCAAATTAATTAACAAAAATAGACACTCCTCCATGGTATGTGATTGTTGGACGGCACCCGAAGGATTCGGTTAGCCATGGCTTGAGAAAGCAAAGGTGGGGAGGAGTGTCATCTAAATAAAACTAAAATAAAAAGGCACTCCTTCATGGTATGAGATTGTTGGCAGGCACCCGAAGGATTCGGTTAGCCATGGTTTGTGAAAGCAAAGGTTGGAAGGAGTGCCACACAAAAATAAAAATAAAATGGGAGCCGCTCTTTGAAGGTTTGTCTGGCAAGGGGGTTAGAGTGCCCACTACCATTCGTTGACAACAACAAACACCTCTCAAAACTTTACTTTTATACTCTCATGTTTTAAAAATAAAAGCTCTAGCACAAATATAGCAATCGATGCTTTCCTCTTTGAAGGGCCATTCTTTTACTTTTATGTTGAGTCAGTTCACCTATTTCTCTCCACCTCAAGAAGCAAACACTTGTGTGAACTGTGCATTGATTCTTACATACTTGCATATTGGACTTGTTATATTACTTTACATTGATACTATCCATGAGATATACATGTTATAAGTTGAAAGCAACCGCTGAAACTTAATCTTCCATTGTGCTGCTTCAATACCTTTACTTCGATTTATTGCTTTGTGAGTTAACTCTTATGCAATACTTATTGATGCTTGTCTTGAAGTACTATTCATGAAAAGTCTTTGCTTTATGATTCAGTTGTTTACTCATGTCATTACCATTGTTTTGATCGCTGCATTCATTACATATGTTTACAAATAGTATGATCAAGGTTATGATGGCATGTCACTTAAGAAATTATCTTTGTTATCGTTTTACCCCTCGGGACGAGCAGAACTAAGCTTGGGGATGCTGATACGTCTCCGACGTATCGATAATTTCTTATGTTCCATGCCACATTATTGATGATATCTACATGTTTTATGCACACTTTATGTCATATTCGTGCATTTTTGAACTAACCTATTAACAAGATGCCGAAGTGCATTTTCTGCTGTTTTTGGTTTCAGAAATCCTAGTAACGAAATATTCTCGGAATTGGACGAAATCAACGCCCAGGTTCCTATTTTGCCGGAAGCATCCAGAACACCGAGCGCCGAGAGGGGCCTGTGGGCCCCAGATGATGGTGGCGGCCCTGGCCGCCCCGGCCTATGGTGTGGGCACCCCTTCGACCCTCTGCGCCGCCTCTTCGCCTATATAAAGCCCCCCGAAAACCTTACAGAGGAAGCCACGGTGCGAAACCTTCCGAGCCGCCGCCATCGCGAAGCCAAGATCTGGGGACAGAGTCTCTGTTCCGGCACCTGCCGGACGGGAAGCCCCGGAAGGCTTCTCCATCGACACCGTTGCCATCTCCACCGCCATCTTCATCACGCTGCTGCTCCCATGAGGAGGGAGTAGTTCTCCATCGAGGCTCGGGGCTGTACCGGTAGCTATGTGGTTCATCTCTCTCCTATGTAGTTCAATACAATAATCTCATGAGCTGCCTTACATGATTGAGATTCATATGATGATGCTTGTAATCTAGATGTCATTGTGCTAGTCAAGTGAGTTTTACTTATGTGATCTCCGGAGACTCCTTGTCCCACGTGTGTAAAGGTGACAGTGTGTGCACCGTGTGGGTCTCTTAGGCTATATTTCACAGAATACTTATTCACTGTTATGAATGGCATAGTGAAGTGCTTATTTATATCTCTTTATGATTGCAATGTGTTTTGTATCACAATTTATCTATGTGCTACTCTAGTAATGTTATTAAAGTAGTTTTATTCCTCCTACACGGTGTAATGGTGACAGTGTGTGCACTCGTGTTAGTACTTGGTTTATGCTATGATCATGATCTCTTGTAGATTGCGAAGTTAACTATTGCTATGATAGTATTGATGTGTATTATTCCTCCTACATAAGCATGAAGGTGACAGTGTGCATGCTATGTTAGTACTTGGTTTAGTCGTTTCGATCTTTCATGCACTCTAAGGTTATTTAAATATGAACATTTAATTGTGGAGCTTGTTAACTCCGGCATTGAGGGTTCGTGTAATCCTACGCAATGTGTTCATCATCCAACAAGAGAGTGTAGAGTATGCATTTATCTATTCTGTTATGTGATCAAAGTTGAGAGTGTCCACTAGTGAAAGTCTATTCCCTAGGCCTTGTTCCTAAATACTGCTATCGCTGCATTCTTGTTTTACTGTTACTACTGCTGCGTTACTACTGCATGTTTACTTCCGCAATATTACTACCATCAACTGCACGCCAGCAAGCACTTTTCTGGCGCCATACTACTGCTCATATTCATTCATACCACTTGTATTTCACTATCTCTTCGCCGAACTAGTACACCTATTAGGTGTGTTGGGGACACAAGAGACTTCTTGCTTTGTGGTTGCAGGGTTGCATGAGAGGGATATCTTTGACCTCTTCCTCCCTGAGTTCGATAAACCTTGGGTGATCCACTTAAGGGAAAACTTGCTGCTGTTCTACAAACCTCTGCTCTTGGAGGCCCAACACTTTCTACAAGAATAGAAGCACCGTAGACATCAAGCACTTTTCTGGCGCCGTTGCCGGGGAGGAAAGGTAAAAGGCACTCATACTCCGGTTCCAGGTAACAGTACTTTTCTGGCGCCATTGTGTGTGTGCTCGAAGCTATTTCCTTTAGACTCTGCAATTGCGACATTTGGTTTCTTGTTTACACTAGTTAGGCATAATGGACAACAATGAGCTTCTTATTCTATTTCCTGATTTAAGACATGGATGGTTTGATGCTAAAATTAAAAAACCCATGGAACATATTAATATGAATGCTTTGAACACTATTGTTGCTAATGATATGGAAAATTCTAAGCTTGGGGAAGCTGGTTTTGATGAGCATGATATTCTTAGTCCCCCAAGCTGTAGGATAACGTAGCATAGAAAACAAAAATTTTCCTACCGCGAACACGAAATCCAAGCCAAGATGCAATCTAGAAGACGGTAGCAACGAGGGGATTATCGAGTCTCACCCTTGAAGAGATTCCAAAGCCTACAAGATGAGGCTCTTGTTGCTGCGGTAGACGATCACTTGCCGCTTGCAAAAGCGCGTAGAAGATCTTGATCACGATCGCTTCCGGCGCCACGAACGGGCAGCACCTCCGTACTCGGTCACACGTTCGGTTGTTGATGAAGACGACGTCCACCTCCCCGTTCCAGCGGGCAGCGGAAGTAGTAGCTCCTCTTGAATCCGACAGCACGACGGCGTGGTGTCGGTGGTGGTGGAAAACCGGCGGAGCTTCGCTTAAGCGTGCGGGATGTGGTGGAGGAGAGAGACCGCTAGGGTTTGGGGAGAGGGGGTGGCCGGCCACTAAGGGGTGCGGCCAAGCTATGGCTTTGGTGTGGCCGGCCCCCTCCCCTTGGCCCTCATTATATAGGTGGAACACCCAAGAGTTGGTGTACAAGTCTTCGAATAAGACCCCAACCCAAAACCTTCCATGTGTAGGGAAACCTACCCAAGGTGGGAATCCCACTTGGGGTGGGATTCCCCCCTTCCATGAGGGGGGGTTGGCCGGTCATGCAAGGTGGAGTCCCTCCGGGACTCTACTTTCCATGGTGATTTCTTCCGGACTTTTCTAGAACCTTCTAGAACCTGCCATAAATGCACCGGATCATTTCCAAACTTGGAATATGACTTCCTATATATGAATCTTATTCTCCGGACCATTCCGGAACTCCTCGTGATGTCCGGGATCTTATCCGGGACTCCGAACAAATATTCGAACTCCATTCCATATTCAAGTTCTACCATTTCAACATCCAACTTTAAGTGTGTCACCCTACGGTTCGTGAACTATGCGGACATGGTTGAGTACTCACTCCGACCAATAACCAATAGCGGGATCTGGAGATCCATAATGGCTCCCACATATTCAACGATGACTTTAGTGATCGAATGAACCATTCACATACAATACCAATTCCCTTTGTCTCGCGATATTTTACTTGTCCGAGGTTTGATCTTCGGTATCACTCTATACCTTGTTCAACCTCGTCTCCTGACAAGTACTCTTTACTCGTACCGTGGTATGTGGTCTCTTATGAACTTATTCATATGCTTGCAAGACATTAGACGACATTCCACCGAGAGGGCCCAGAGTATATCTATCCGTCATCGGGATGGACAAATCCCACTGTTGATCCATATGCCTCAACTCATACTTTCCGGATACTTAATCCCACCTTTATAACCACCCATTTACGCAGTGGTGTTTGGTGTAATCAAAGTACCTTTCCGGTATAAGTGATTTATATGATCTCATGGTCATAAGGACTAGGTAACTATGTATCGAAAGCTTATAGCAAATAACTTAATGACGAGATCTTATGCTACGCTTAATTGGGTGTATCCATTATATCATTCATACAATGATATAACCTTGTTATTAATAACATCCAATGTTCATGATTATGAAACTAATCATCCATTAATCAACAAGCTAGTTTAAGAGGCATACTAGGGACTTCTTTGTTGTCTACATATCACACATGTACTAATGTTTCGGTTAATACAATTATAGCATGATATATAAACATTTATCATAAACACAAAGATATAAATAATAACCACTTTATTATTGCCTCTAGGGCATATCTCCTTCAGTCTCCCACTTGCACTAGAGTCAATAATCTAGTTTACATTTGTAAAGATATAACACCTTGGCCTTCTGGTGCTTTATCATGTATTGCTCACGGGAGAGGTTTTAGTCAACGGATCTGACACGCTCAGAAACGTATGTATTTTGTAATTCATTTGCGTCTCAACGCATCACTCATTTCCAAATGAGTCGGTATTAAATATGTTTGGTCTTCTGGTGGAACCTTAATTCCGCGGTCTGAAATATGTCACTAATATTGTCACACACAATATAGCTTCAAAGTTCTGACTCTGTCGGAACTACACCAAGTTCTCAAAGAACCTCTTGACTTAACATCCTTTGTCATTGTCAAAACAATGACATACTCTGCCTTCTTTTGTAGAATCCATCACAATATTTAGAACTCTTCTAAATCTAGCATAGACAACTTCTAGCTCATTGTGCTACCTTTTAAACAACACTTAGTCTAATTTGAGATTGAAATTATATTTTATATGTGACAAAACCAATATCGGTGTAACACCTTACAGCGATTTGTTTGTCATTTCTTCATACAAAAATATATATATATATATCCTTAGTTCTTCTAAAGTACTCAAGGATATTCTTACTGTTGTCCAATGATCATCATATGAATCATTCTGGTATATGCTCATAACACTTTATAGCACATGATATCTGATTGTGTACATATTATTCGTGATCTATAATCACTCATGTGTTTTTACTCATTGAGTGTCAGATACACTCAAGTCTTGTTAAACCTTCACATGACAAGAACATTTTCTTAATTTTTCTATATTGAACTACTTCAATATCCATCATATGTACTTTGACTTAAACTTATTTATGTGTTTCAATCTATCTTCATAGATCTTGACACTAAATATGTTTCAGTCCATATCCTTTCATTGAAATTAATTTCTCAATGAAACCTTTTAATCAAGTATATAATTACATCATTTATAACCAACTATATGTCACCTACATAAAGTATTATAAATATGTCTTAGCGCTCCCACTTAATTTCTTGCAAATACAAGCCTCTTCATCGTCTCTTGATGAAATCAAAAACTCTTTGACTATTTCATCTGGTGAAGATTCCAACTCCGTGATACTCACTTCATCCAATTGAAGTTTGTATACCTATCTAGTATTCTACGGACAGGCAAAACTCTTGGTTGTATTTTGTATACACCTTTAATACATACTTCTGATAAGTAATGTATTTTGCCATCCTACTAGCATATCTCATAAAAGAAATATGTAGTGATTACTAGAATAAACCATATAGACTATAAGCATTGCTACGGAAGATCTAATCTTATTGTAGTCAACTCTTTGAACTTTGTCGTAAACAATTTTTCGACAAGTCGAGCTTCTTTAAGGATATTTCATCCAAGTCTATAGATCCATTTACTTTCAAAAAGTATTCATCTATTATGGATTTCATGGCGCATGGCCATTTTAACGGAGTCAGGGCCCATCATAACTTCTTTGTTTGTAGTTGGTTTATCATTATTCAAAATCAATCCTTTGTTCACAAATCATTTATTTGATCACAAAGTAAACCATACCTACAAGGTTCAATATGTACTTCGATCTCCATGGCTAAAACACTTTGTAGTCATGGGAGCCATGATCGTCGTGGCCGCTTCCGAAACAAATTCCGATGCTGCGCTACTCTGATCATTATGCTCAGGTTCATAAACCTTATCAAATTATATTGTCCTCCCACTCAAATACTTCACTAGAAACAATTTCTCGGAAATAAGAAACATTGACAAACACTTTTGTCTTTGTCTCGTGGGAAGAATTCCCAATTAAATCTCTGGGATAACCAACAAAGACATTCATCCGATTTTGGTTGTAAACTCTTAGACCAAAATTTAAAGAAAGACTATTAGGGTTTATACCCATACCATAACTCGTATGGTGTCATTTCAACGGATCATGATGATGCTCTATTCAGTGTAAAAGCGGTAGTCACTAAAGCATAATCCACAAAAATATAATGGCGTCATAATATTTTATCTCATCATTAATCCAACAAGGTTTGGATACATATCTTGGATACTATATCATCATTATGATACTCCAAGAAATGTGAGTTGTAGAACAATTTCATAACTCTCTTAGATGTTCGCTAAAACTCGTAATTCAAATATTTCTACCATGATCCAATCATAGATATTTGACTTTTCTATTACGATGATTTCCACTTCATGCTGAAATTTATTTGAATCCATTCAAAATTTCAAACTTCTTCCTTATTGAATATATCCACATATATATACTCAATTCATTGTTGAAAGTTTTCATGAAGTAGAAGAATCTCCCGCACACAACTATGCCCAGTGAACCACATACATCATCATGTATTTTTTCCACTAAGTTAGTTGCCCGTTCAACTTTTGGCCTATGAACGGTATTTTAATCATTCTCTTTAGAAAAGATTTGCAAGTGTCAAATGATTCAAAAATCAAGTGACTCCAAAAATCCATTTGCATGGAGTTCCTTCATGCGTTCCTTTCTAATATGACCTAAATGGCGGTTCCACAAATAAGTGGAATTCAAATCATTTGCCTTATGGCATTTTAGCGTCAGTGTTATGTATGTGTGTTTCACCATTAAGATTCATAATAACTTATCCATCGTACATGGAGTAATGTCATAATTTGAACAACTCATTGTTTTCATTTGACCAGAGCAAAATAACAATTATTAAGTTCTTTATTATAAATTCTAAGGGCTAGGTAGAATGCCAACGACAAACATAATAACACTTTATTATGTTCCAGACGTGCATTATTACCATATTCCTTATCAGTCACTTAGGCCATTGTATTCTTGTATTGCGTTGTTTTGTATGACACTTCATACCAACCAATATGGTATAAATACCCAAGAATTTCATTGTGTGACCAAATGAGGAATACATCCATAACATGTATATCATTTATATACACCTGAGCTAGACTTTCTAGTCTTTTCTTTTCTTTCTGCCAAAATATCTTTTGTAGTTTCTCTTTTAGCTTTCCTCATTATTCAGAAAAACACTTCAACATCAATAACTTCTAGGTTTGTTGGTCAAATACCAATAACCTTGAGGTTCTGAAGTTGATCATCATATGACAAGTGTTGCAGATTTCACTATTAGTAACTTTGTAATATGATGAACAATTTCACTCATAATTTTATCCATCAATTCATGACGACTTTCCGAGACCATGTCTATACATGCTAGGCTCGTAAAGTTTAACCTCAGTATTCGCATGTGCAAATCTGGCTTGCACCCGTTGTATGCACACGTAGAATCTATCACACCCGATCATCACGAGATGCTTCGAAACGACGAGTCTTAGCAACGGTGCATACTAAGGACGATAACTTCATGGATATGCGAATATTATTAGTGCCCCAATAGTTGGAGGATTGTGACGCCTGGCGTCTTCAACCTTCATACATTCCCATAAAACTTATGAGTTTATGTAGTCTCACCAAATTATATTCTATCATCTTGCAATAAGGTCTTAGATATCACATATATCTCATACCTTGATTATTTCTGAAAACTAAATTTTCAGCTCCTTACTTTTCAAACAGATTTGAACTTCAAGTTTTACGGAGACAAGATAACTTTAGGTACTAATTGAAACCATAGCTCTTTGAATCAACAATGTGAGGTTTACTAAAAGTTTGCAATAGGACTTAATCAATTCTTGATTCTTTAACAATACGGTACCAATCCGTAAAGTTTCTTGTCAGATTTTAACAGTATTTCTATCTCAATAACAAGACTAGCGCTTGGTAGAAAAACGGATGCCAATACTACAAAATTAATTCAAAATACTACTCAGACTATGTTTATGATAATTAGTTCATGTTTTAATCTAATTACTAATGAACTCCCACTTAATACAACATCCCTCATAGTTGTTAAGTGGTACACGATCCATATCCACTACACCAAAACCGATCATCACGTGAGATGATGTAGCTTCAATGGTGAACATCAACATGTTGATCATATCATCCATATGACTCGTGTTCAACCTTTCGGTTTCCGTTGTCCCGAGGCCATGTCTGTACATGCTAGGCTCGTCAAGCAAACCCAAGTATTCCGCGTGTGCAACATGGCTTACACCCGTTGTATATGAACGTTGAATCTATCACATCCGATCATCACGAGATGCTTTGAAACGACGAACTTTGGCAACGGTGCATACGAGGGGAGAACACTTTATTATCTTGATATTAATGTGAGGGATCATCTTATAATGCTACCGTCGCGATCTAAGCAAAATAAGATGCATAAAGGATTAACATCACATGCAATTCATATGTGATATGATATGGCCCTTTAGTCTTTGCGCCTTCGATCTTCATCTCCAAAGCACGGACATGATCTCCATCATCAACGGGCATGATCTCCATCATCGTCGGCGTAGCGTCAAGGTCCATGGCGCCGTCTTCATGGTTGTTCACCTCATGTAGCAACTATTACAACTACTTTGAAATACTACTCAACATGAAATTTAAAGACAACCATAAGGCTCCTGCCGGTTGCCACAATACAATAATGATCATCTCATACATATTCATCATCACATCATGGCCATATCACATCACCAAACCCTGCAAAAACAAGTTAGACGTCTCTAATTTGGTTTGCATATTTTACGTGGTTTAGGGTTTTCGAGTGAGATCTAATCTACCTACGAACATGAACCACAACGGTGATACTAGTGTTGTCAATAGAAGAGTAAATTGAATCTTCACTATAGTAGGAGAGACAGACACCCGCAAAGCCACTTATGCAATACAAGTTGCATGTCGAGCGTGGAGCAAATCTCATGAACGCGGTCATGTAAAGTTAGCCCGAGCCGCTTCATCCCACTATGCCACAAAGATGCAAAGTACTCAACTAAAGATAACAAAAGCGTGCAACCATCTATGCATAGACACGGCTCTGATACCACTGTAGGATAACGTAGCATAGAAAACAAAAATTTTCCTACCGCGAACACGAAATCCAAGCCAAGATGCAATCTAGAAGACGGTAGCAACGAGGGGATTATCGAGTCTCACCCTTGAAGAGATTCCAAAGCCTACAAGATGAGGCTCTTGTTGCTGCGGTAGACGATCACTTGCCGCTTGCAAAAGCGCGTAGAAGATCTTGATCACGATCGCTTCCGGCGCCACGAACGGGCAGCACCTCCGTACTCGGTCACACGTTCGGTTGTTGATGAAGACGACGTCCACCTCCCCGTTCCAGCGGGCAGCGGAAGTAGTAGCTCCTCTTGAATCCGACAGCACGACGGCGTGGTGTCGGTGGTGGTGGAGAAATCCGGCGGAGCTTCGCTAAGCGTGCGGGATGTGGTGGAGGAGAGAGACCGCTAGGGTTTGGGGAGAGGGGGTGGCCGGCCACTAAGGGGTGCGGCCAAGCTATGGCTTTGGTGTGGCCGGCCCCCTCCCCTTGGCCCTCATTATATAGGTGGAACACCCAAGAGTTGGTGTACAAGTCTTCGAATAAGACCCCAACCCAAAACCTTCCATGTGTAGGGAAACCTACCCAAGGTGGGAATCCCACTTGGGGTGGGATTCCCCCCTTTGAGGGTTGGCCGGCCATGCAAGGTGGAGTCCCTCCGGGACTCTACTTTCCATGGTGATTTCTTCCGGACTTTTCTAGAACCTTCTAGAACCTGCCATAAATGCACCGGATCATTTCCAAACTTGGAATATGACTTCCTATATATGAATCTTATTCTCCGGACCATTCCGGAACTCCTCGTGATGTCCGGGATCTCATCCGGGACTCCGAACAAATATTCGAACTCCATTCCATATTCAAGTTCTACCATTTCAACATCCAACTTTAAGTGTGTCACCCTACGGTTCGTGAACTATGCGGACATGGTTGAGTACTCACTCCGACCAATAACCAATAGCGGGATCTGGAGATCCATAATGGCTCCCACATATTCAACGATGACTTTAGTGATCGAATGAACCATTCACATACAATACCAATTCCCTTTGTCTCGCGATATTTTACTTGTCCGAGGTTTGATCTTCGGTATCACTCTATACCTTGTTCAACCTCGTCTCCTGACAAGTACTCTTTACTCGTACCGTGGTATGTGGTCTCTTATGAACTTATTCATATGCTTGCAAGACATTAGACGACATTCCACCGAGAGGGCCCAGAGTATATCTATCCGTCATCGGGATGGACAAATCCCACTGTTGATCCATATGCCTCAACTCATACTTTCCGGATACTTAATCCCACCTTTATAACCACCCATTTACGCAGTGGTGTTTGGTGTAATCAAAGTACCTTTCCGGTATAAGTGATTTATATGATCTCATGGTCATAAGGACTAGGTAACTATGTATCGAAAGCTTATAGCAAATAACTTAATGACGAGATCTTATGCTACGCTTAATTGGGTGTATCCATTATATCATTCATACAATGATATAACCTTGTTATTAATAACATCCAATGTTCATGATTATGAAACTAATCATCCATTAATCAACAAGCTAGTTTAAGAGGCATACTAGGGACTTCTTTGTTGTCTACATATCACACATGTACTAATGTTTCGGTTAATACAATTATAGCATGATATATAAACATTTATCATAAACACAAAGATATAAATAATAACCACTTTATTATTGCCTCTATCTCCTTCACAAGCATTGAGGAGAAAATTTACTTTGATGATACTTTGCCTCCTATATTTGATGATGAGAATAATAATGATAGCTACTTTGTTGAATTTTCTCCCACTACAACTAATAAAATTGATTATGCTTATGTTGGGAGTAGTAATTATTTTATGCATGAGACTCATGATAAGAATGCTTTATGTGATAGTTATATTGTTGAGTTTGCTCATGTTGCTACTGAAAGTTATTATGAGAGAGGAAAATATGGTTGTAAAAATTTTCATGTTACTAAAACACCTCTCTATGTGCTGAAATTTTTGAAGCTACACTTGTTTTATCTTCCTATGCTTGTTACTTTGCTCTTCATGAACTTGTTTATTTACAAGATTCCTATGCATAGGAAGCATGTTAGACTTAAATGTGTTTTGAATTTGCCTCTTGATGCTCTCTTTTGCTTCAACTTCTATTTCTTGCGAGTGCATCATTGAAATTACTGAGCCCATCTTAATGGCTATAAAGAAAGAACTTCTTGGGAGATAACCCATGTGTTATTTTGCTACAGTACTTTGTTTTATATTTGTGTTTTGGAAGTTGTTTACTACTGTAGCAACCTCTCCTTATCTTAGTTTTGTGTTTTGTTGTGCCAAGTAAAGTTTCTATGTTAAAGTTGATGTTATATTTGGGATCGCTGCGCAGAAACAGCATTGCTGTCTGTCACGAATCTGGGCCTAAGTCTCTGTAGAAAATTCGAAAAAATCTGCCAATTTACGAGCGTGATCCTCAGATATGTACGCAACTTTCATTAGTTTTGAGTTTTTCCATTTGAGCAAGTCTGGTGCCATTTTAAAATTCGTCTTTACGGACTGTTCTGTTTTTGACAGATTCTGCCTTTTATTTCGCATTGCCTCTTTTGCTATGTTGGATGAATTTCTTTGATCCATTAATGTCCAGTAGCTTTATGCAATGTCCAGAAGTGTTAAGAATGATTGTGTCACCTCTGAACATGTGAATTTTTGATTATGCACTAACCCTCTAATGAGTTTGCTTGAAGTTTGGTGTGTCAGAAGTTTTCAAGGGTCAATAGAAGAGGGTGATATAATGTGATCGAGAAGAGTGAAAGGTCTAAGCTTGGGGATGCCCCGGTGGTTCATCCCTGCATATTTTAAGAAGACTCAAGCATCTAAGCTTGGGGATGCCCAAGGCATCCCCTTCTTCATCGACAACTTATCAGGTTTCTTCTAGTGAAACTATATTTTTATTCAGTCACATCTTATGTACTTTACTTGGAGCGTCTGTGTGTGCTTTTATTTTTGTTTTGTTATCTTAGTTCTCTGAATAAGTTCATCCTTGTGTGGGAGAGAGACACGCTCCGCTGGTTCGTATGAACACATGTGTTCTTAGCTCATAATATTCATGGCGAAGTTTCCTCTTCGTTATATTGTTATATGGTTGGAATTGGAAAAATGCTACATGTAGTAATTGGTAAAATGTCTTGGATAATGTGATACTTGGCAATTGTTGTGCTCATGTTTAAGCTCTTGCATCATATACTTTGCACCTATTAGTGAAGAAATACATAGAGCATGCTAAAATTTGGTTTGCATAATTGGTCTCTCTAAGGTCTAGATAATTTCTAGTATTGAGTTTGAACAACAAGGAAGACGGTGTAGAGTCTTATAATGTTTACAATATGTCTTTTATGTGAGTTTTGCTGCACCGGTTCATCCTTGAGTTTGCTTCAAATAACCTTGCTAGCCTAAACCTTGTATCGAGAGGGAATACTTCTCATGCATCCAAAATCCTTGAGCCAACCACTATGCCATTTGTGTCCACCATACCTACCTACTACATGGTATTTCTCCGCCATTCCAAAGTAAATTGCTTGAGTGCTACCTTTAAACAATTCAAAAGTTATTACCTCTTATTTGTGTCAATGTTTTATAGCTCATGAGGAAGTATGTGGTGTTTATCTTTCAATCTTGTTGGGCAACTTTCACCAATGGACTAGTGGCTTCATCCGCTTTTCCAATAATTTTGCAAAAAGAGCTGGCAATGGGATTCCCAGTCCCAAATTAATTAACAAAAATAGACACTCCTCCATGGTATGTGATTGTTGGACGGCACCCGAAGGATTCGGTTAGCCATGGCTTGAGAAAGCAAAGGTGGGGAGGAGTGTCATCTAAATAAAACTAAAATAAAAAGGCACTCCTTCATGGTATGAGATTGTTGGCAGGCACCCGAAGGATTCGGTTAGCCATGGTTTGTGAAAGCAAAGGTTGGAAGGAGTGCCACACAAAAATAAAAATAAAATGGGAGCCGCTCTTTGAAGGTTTGTCTGGCAAGGGGGTTAGAGTGCCCACTACCATTCGTTGACAACAACAAACACCTCTCAAAACTTTACTTTTATACTCTCTTGATGTTTTAAAAATAAAAGCTCTAGCACAAATATAGCAATCGATGCTTTCCTCTTTGAAGGGCCATTCTTTTACTTTTATGTTGAGTCAGTTCACCTATTTCTCTCCACCTCAAGAAGCAAACACTTGTGTGAACTGTGTATTGATTCTTACATACTTGCATATTGGACTTGTTATATTACTTTACATTGACACTATCCATGAGATATACATGTTATAAGTTGAAAGCAACCGCTGAAACTTAATCTTCCATTGTGCTGCTTCAATACCTTTACTTCGATTTATTGCTTTGTGAGTTAACTCTTATGCAAGACTTATTGATGCTTGTCTTGAAGTACTATTCATGAAAAGTCTTTGCTTTATGATTCAGTTGTTTACTCATGTCATTACCATTGTTTTGATCGCTGCATTCATTACATATGTTTACAAATAGTATGATCAAGGTTATGATGGCATGTCACTTAAGAAATTATCTTTGTTATCGTTTTACCTGCTCGGGACGAGCAGAACTAAGCTTGGGGATGCTGATACGTCTCCGACGTATCGATAATTTCTTATGTTCCATGCCACATTATTGATGATATCTACATGTTTTATGCACACTTTATGTCATATTCGTGCATTTTTGGAACTAACCTATTAACAAGATGCCGAAGTGCCTGTTTTCTGCTGTTTTGGTTTCAGAAATCCTAGTAACGAAATATTCTCGGAATTGGACGAAATCAACGCCCGTGTTCCTATTTTGGAAGCATCCAGAACACCCGAGAGCCGCGGAGGGGGCCTGTGGGCCCAGATGATAGGGTGGAGCGGCCTGGGCCCTGCCGCCGCCTATGGTGTGGGCACCCCTTCGACCCTGCGCCGCCTCTTCGCCTATATAAAGCCCCTGCATCGAAAACCCTTACGGAGGAAGCCACGGTACGCGAAACCTTCCCGAGCCGCCGCCATCGCGAAGCCAAGATCGGGGGACAGGAGTCTCGTTCGGCACCCTGCCGGACGGGGAAGTGCCCCGGAAGGCTTCTCCATCGACACCGCTGCCATCTCCACCGCCATCTTCATCAACGCTGCTGCTCCCATGAGGAGGGAGTAGTTCTCCATCGAGGCTCGGGGCTGTACCGGTAGCTATGTGGTTCATCTCTCTCCTATGTAGTTCAATACAATAATCTCATGAGCTGCCTTACATGATTGAGATTCATATGATGATGCTTGTAATCTAGATGTCATTGTGCTAGTCAAGTGAGTTTTACTTATGTGATCTCCGGAGACTCCTTGTCCCACGTGTGTAAAGGTGACAGTGTGTGCACCGTGTGGGTCTCTTAGGCTATATTTCACAGAATACTTATTCACTGTTATGAATGACATAGTGAAGTGCTTATTTATATCTCTTTATGATTGCAATGTGTTTTGTATCACAATTTATCTATGTGCTACTCTAGTAATGTTATTAAAGTAGTTTTATTCCTCCTACACGGTGTAATGGTGACAGTGTGTGCACTCGTGTTAGTACTTGGTTTATGCTATGATCATGATCTCTTGTAGATTGCGAAGTTAACTATTGCTATGATAGTATTGATGTGTATTATTCCTCCTACATAAGCATGAAGGTGACAGTGTGCATGCTATGTTAGTACTTGGTTTAGTCGTTTCGATCTTTCATGCACTCTAAGGTTATTTAAATATGAACATTTAATTGTGGAGCTTGTTAACTCCGGCATTGAGGGTTCGTGTAATCCTACGCAATGTGTTCATCATCCAACAAGAGAGTGTAGAGTATGCATTTATCTATTCTGTTATGTGATCAAAGTTGAGAGTGTCCACTAGTGAAAGTCTATTCCCTAGGCCTTGTTCCTAAATACTGCTATCGCTGCTTGTTACTGTTTTACCGTTACTACTGCTGCGTTACTACTGCATGTTTACTTCCCGCAATATTACTACCATCAACTGCACGCCAGCAAGCATTTTCTGGCGCCATACTACTGCTCATATTCATTCATACCACTTGTATTTCACTATCTCTTCGCCGAACTAGTACACCTATTAGGTGTGTTGGGGACACAAGAGACTTCTTGCTTTGTGGTTGCGGGGTTGCATGAGAGGGATATCTTTGACCTCTTCCTCCCTGAGTTCGATAAACCTTGGGTGATCCACTTAAGGGAAAACTTGCTGCTGTTCTACAAACCTCTGCTCTTGGAGGCCCAACACTGTCTACAAAAAATGCTAGTATATGACTCGAGGGTATACCTGAGTATATCTAAATTTCCAGGGTTAGACTCGAGGACGCGTGTTGCGGTGCAGAAGTGGAAGACGTGCCATTGTTGACGCGTGTCGCGGTGCAGACGTGCAAATAGTGGACGCGTAGGACGCGGGTCGCATTTAGGACGCGTAAGCCCCTCCCTCCCTCCCTCCCTCTGCACACAGTCGTCTCATTCTCGCTCACGCACGAAACCACCCCTCTCACGTCCCATCAACTTCTCCAAATCGAAAAAACCCCAACCGCCGTACGCACGCTACCCTGCCGGCGATGGAGAAGAAGAATGCGCCGGCGGCCGTCGCCTCCGAGCCCGTCGCCTCCGAGCCCGTCGCCTCCGCCGAGCCCGTCGCCGCCGAGCCAGTCGCCGCCGAGCGCGTCGCCTCCGAGGGCGGCGCATCCAAGCGCGGCTCCTCCGTGAACTGGGCCTCTCTCTCGGCTGATGGACCACTTCACAAGATCGGCGAATGCTTGCTGGCGAACGAGGAGTACGCCGACACCTACTCTGCCATGAGGCAAGTCTGTAGAAATTGGCGCTCAGGTTTGCCTGAGCCCGACGTGCACCTGGACGAATGGATCATGCTAGACCACGCCCTTCCACGCGTCGCTGAGTTCACCTTCCTCCAACTCGGCACATCACGCTACGTCACCATAGATCTATCGGAAGTTCATACAAGGTTCAAATTCCTCCATATCTACCTTTTTATTTTCAATCTTAAACATCTTAGTGCTGAATGTTATCTTCATCAATATATTTTAGATACTACTTTGTCGGCTTTTGCCGTGGCGTCATCGTGCTTGCCCAGAAGAACCCGCCGCACAAGATACGGCTTCTGAACCCACTCACAAAGAAATCGAACACTATGTTTGAGGCGCAGATGCCATCTGTTTTCCTGAAATCAGTCGCTGTTATCAAATCCCCGACTATGGTCTTCGTTGCCGCACATTACCCGTCGGAAATTGGTTGGGTCGATGAGAGCACTCCAACTAAGGATATACATGAACATTGGGGAGAAGAAAGATTTTCGATCAAGAACCATTGTCTGCGTTGCATTACCCCGTTCAATGGTGAACTGTATGCAGTAGCTGCGGACAATTTTGAGAACGGAAGAATAGTGTGCACCAATGTACAGTTGCAGCAGCGCGCGAGCACTGTCAAGATGGAGACACTAATTTCATTTCCAGAACTTGGACATCAGAAGTTCTACCTTGTGAAGTCGGATGGTGATCTGCTGCTTGTGTTGTTGGTCAGCGTGGCTTTGGCGGGCAGACCATTGGTGTACCGTGTGGACACTCAGAGCCGCTCTCTCCATCCGGTCAGTAACATTGGCAGTAATGCCTTCTTCGTGAATTATATCCGGTGTATCTCCGTCGACACCAGAGTGCACCCGACACTTCGACCTGGCTGCATCTACTACACGGATTTGGGTTATATCAGAGAGTACTCTCATGATACAAAGGCCTGGGATGAGTGGCCAGTACGTGTGGATAGAATAGGAAGCTACGGTATGAGAAATGAACACAAGCCATACCGTTTGGAGGATGTATTGGCCGCACACTGCAGACGGAAGGAGTTCAATGAATATTTCCTTGGGGTAATGCACGAATGGAGCGACGAAGAAATATATGAGGAGGAATGAAGAACAAATTCATTCATCCTAATCTTCTTGTTGTCCATACATTGCGTGCGTCTTGTATATTACAACGTTATTGGCTGCTTTTGGCTGCTGTATGCAGTTTCCCTATGTATTATACTTAGTTTTCTGATTATGCTGTTGTGAATTTATCATATACTAGCTTCTAGATTTGCTACTAGATTTGCTGCCATATTGGGCAAAAAACGAGGGCCAAAAGGCATAAATAACCCCAGAGATTTGCTACTAGATTTGCTGCCATATTGAAGAAAGACAGAAATAGAAGCTTCTCTAGATTTGATACTAATTTGGTGAAAAAGACAGAGAGAGAAAGAGGGGAAAAGGTGCTCTTAAAAATGCCAATTTGGGCCGAGAGAGACAAAACCCAGCTCCTGCTCACGTGCAACCAAACGCTTCTCGTCCTGTCCCACGCGGTCCCTTTCTACCAGCCCCACGCGACGCGGCCCCACACGACGCGGCCCCACAGACGACGCGGCGCAACACGTCAGCACAGAACGTCCAAATAAACGGATTCCTTCCGTCTGAGCTCCTTCTGCGGGTTTCAGACATAGGCTTGGGGAAAACTGAGGAAAAACTAAGGGGCTAGGGAAAACTGAGTACAACTAAGACCCGAGGGCACGAAAATAGAAATCCCATAACAATTATTGAGGTTTAAAACTAATCCCGAAGGTAGATGTAGAGGGAGCGTGCCGACGGCGATCACATCGACTTTGGATCCATTTCCAACGCGCATCGTCACCTCGTCCCTCGCCAGGCTTCGTTTATTCCGCAGTTCCTGTTTTGAGTTACAAATGTGAGCAACCGAACCAGTATCAAATACCCAGGCACTACTACGAGAACCAGTAAGATAGACATCAATAACATGTATATCAAATATACCTTTCTTCTTGACGTGGCCGCTCTTCAGATCGGCCAAGTATTTGGAGCAATTACGCTTCCAGTGCCCCTTCCCCTGGCAGTAATAGCACACAGTATCAGGCTTAGGACCAGCCTTAGGCTTCTCAGGAGGCGCAGCAACTTTCTTGCCACCCTTCTTGAAGTTGCCCTTGTTAGGCTTGCCCTGCTTCTTGAAACTGGTGGTCTTGTTGACCATCAACACTTGGTTCTCCTTCCGTATCTCTACTTCAGCAGATTTCAGCATGGAGAAGAGTTCAGGTAACTCTTTGTTCATGTTCTGCATATTGTAGTTCATCACGAAGTTCTTGTAACTTGGTGGCAGTGATTGGAGGACACGATGAATACCCAGCTGGTTAGGGATCACAATCCCCAAGTCACTGAGCTTCTTCGCGTGTCCGGACATAGCGAACACGTGCTCACTAACGGAGCTGCCCTCTTCCATCATACAACCAAAGAACTGTTTCGAGGCCTCATAGCTCTCCACGGCCGCATGAGTTTCAAAGATAACTTTGAGCTCACGCATCATATCACAAGGGTCGTGGTGCTCAAAACGCTTTTGGAGCTCTGCCTCTAGGCTGCACAGGATGGCACACTGAACTTCGGAGTACCGAGTCACCCGAGTCTCGTAAACATTCTTTACGTCCTCGGATACTGCAGGAGGTGGTGGGGGACCTAGCGGTGCATCGAGCACATATTGCAGGCTTCCACCAGTGAGGAAAATCCTCACATGACGGAACCAGTCAGTGAAGTTGCTACCATTGCTCTTAAGTTTTTCTTTCTCTAGGAACTGGTTAAAATTGATGGAGGGGGCGCCATGATCTACAACATATTTGCAAAGATTTTAGACTAAGTTTATGATAAATTGAGTTCAATTTTAATTCTTAAATTAACTAGGTGAACTCCCACTCAAAACAACATCCCTCGCATTGTCTTAGTGATTACACGAACCAAATCCACTACACCAAGTCCGATCTTCACGAGAAAAGATGTAGTTTCAAAGGCGAACACTCAAAGTGTTCATCATATCATTCATATGACTCATGCTCTACCTTTCGGTATCCCGTGTTCCGAGACCATGTCTGTACATGCTAGGCTCGTCAAGGCAACCTTAGTATCCGCGTGTGCAAATCTGGCTTGCACCCGTTGTATGCACATGTAGAGTCTATCACACCCGATCATCACGAGATGCTTCGAAACGACAAGTCTTAGCAACAGTGCATACTAAGGATGAACACTTTATTATCTTGATATTTAGTGAGAGGGATCATCTTATAATGCTACCGTCGTGATCTAAGCAAAATAAGATGCATAAAGGATTAACATCACATGCAATTCATAATGTGTGATATGATATGGCCTTTCTTCTTGTGCTTTTGATCTCCATCTCCAAAGCACGGACATGATCTCCATCATCACCAGCATGGCGTCAAGGTCAGTGGCGCCGCTTCATGGTTGTCCATCACTTATAGCTACTATAACAACTACTTGAAATAAAGCTATTACATGATGAATAGACACGCATGTCTTTAACAAAAATTAAAGACAACCATTAGGCTCCTGCCGGTTGCCATGTTACAATAATGAACATCTCATACATCAAATATAATCATCATCACATGGCCATATCACATCACCAAACCCTGCAAAAACAAGTTAGACGCCTCTAATTTGGTTTGCATATTTTACGTGGTTTAGGGTTTTCGAGTAAGATCCAATCTACCTACGAACATGAACCACAACGGTGATACTAGTGTTGACAATAGAAAGTGCAAATTGGAATCTTCACTATGGTGGGAGAGACAGACACCCGCAAAGCCACTTATGCAATACAAGTTGCATGTCAAGCGTGGAGCAATTCTCATGAGACGCGGTCATGTAAAGTTAGCCCGGGCCGCTTCATCCCACCATCCCGCAAGATGCAAAGAACACAAACTAAAGCAACAAAATCATCAACGCCCACAAAACCATTGTGTTCTACTCGTGCAATAGATCTATGCATAGACATGGCTCTGATACCACTGATGGGTTCGTTGCATAGAAAACAAAAATTTTCCTACCGCAAAGACGAATAAATCCAAGATCTAATCTATGGAAAAGCCAAGATCTAATCTACAAGATCGGAGCAACGAGATGGAGATGAGACTAACCCTCGAAGATTCCAAAGCCTACGAGATTAGATCTCGTTGTTGGTGTAGACGATCGTCCCGGTGCTGCAATCCGGCAGCACTTCTATACTCGGTCGCACGTACGGTGTCGATGAAGCCCTTCCTCTCCCCGTTCCAGCGGGCAGAGAAGGTGTGGTAGATCTCCACGGAATCCCAGCAGCACGACGGCGTGGTGGTGGTGGTGAGAAGAATTACTGCAGGGCTTCGCCTAAGCTGCGCAGTGTATGGAGGAGGAAGAGGGGGGCGGCCAGGGTCTAGTGAGGGGTGTGGTGGCCGACCACCCCCTCCCCTCTTTATATAGGGGGAGGGGTCGGCCTAGGGTTCCCCCTGGCCCCACCTCTCCCTTTTGGCCGGTGCAAGGGGGGAGACTTTTCTTCCCCCTCAAGCCTTCCCCTTATCTCTTCGTTTAAACACTTCAATTTGGAGATAGATCTTATCTCTAGATTTTAAACCATTTAAATTAGAGATAGATCTTATCTCTAGGGGTGGCCGGCCTGGGCCCACATGTCATAGTGGGCAGGACCCACCATGCCATGTGGCGCCTATGTGGCCTCTCCCGGGGTGGTGGGCCCACTGGTGACCCTTCTAGAACATTCTAGAAGCTCCGGTCAAAACACCGGAACTTTCTCGAACCCCGGAAAATGACTTCCCATATATGAATCTTATTCTCCGGACCATTCTGGACCTCCTCGTGATGTTTGGATCCCATCCGAGACTCCGAACAAAAACTTCAGACTCCATCTCATATTCCGAATCTACTTATGCGACATCGAACCTTAAGCGCGTCACCCTACGGTTCGCGAACTATGCAGACATGGTCGAGACTCCTCTCCGAGAAATAACCAATAGCGGGATCTAGAGATCCATAATGGCTCCCACATATTCAACGATGACTTAGTGATCGATTGAACCATTTACATACGATGCCGATTCCCTTTGTCACGCGATATTTTACTTGTCCGAGGTTCGATCATCGGTATCTCCATACCTTGTTCAACCTCGTTACCGACAAGTACTCTTTACTCGTACCGTGGTATGTCATCTCTTGTGATCCAATCACATGCTTGCAAGCTAATCAGACGACATTCCACCGAGAGGGCCCAGAGTATATCTATCCGTCATCGGGATGGACAAATCCCACTATTGATCCATATGCCTCAACTCACACTTTCCAAATACTTAATCCCATCTTTATAACCACCCATTTACGCAATGGCGTTTGATGTAATCAAAGTACCCTTCCGGTGTAAGTGATTTACATGATCTCATGGTCGAAGGACTTAGGCAACTATGTATTGAAAGCTTATAGCAAATTGAACTTAATGACTTGATCTTATGCTACGCTTATTTGGGTATGTGTCCATTATATCATTCAACTAATGACATAACCTTGTTATTAATAACATCCAATGTTCATGATCACGAAACCATGATCATCCATTAATCAATAAGGTAGTTATACAAGAGGCTTACTAGGGACTCCTTGTTGTTTACATAACACACATGTATCAATGTTTCGGTTAATACAATTATAGCATCGTATGAAAACATTTATCATAAACACAAAGATATTATAATAACCACTTTATTATTGCCTCTTGGGCATATCTCCAACAGTTCCCATCATGCTCAAGGTAGAAGAGAGATTGCCTAAAGTCCGGCTTACCGCTAGCCGTCCACCACTTTGTAACACCTCACACCCTCTGAATATATACACCCTACTAGGAAGTAAGGTTGTTACCAAGGATCTTCGAAGCCTGAACATGTATAATCTCTGTATGCCTGAGATTGCCAGCCCATCAGATCGTGGGCACACCCTACCTACAATAAAAGCCACTTTGCTTGAGTCAAAACCCCGACATTCATGCAGGCCATGCCGTTTGATGGAGCCAAGACGACCGTGTCATGCAGCATGCCACCCCATCGCCTCATCCAAACAAGCATGCACCACGGGGAGCTGCGATGCCACCTCACTGCCAGGGTCATCGTAGGACCATACACTGAGCCGCTCCACCGTCAGGGTGCACTAGACGCCTCGTCGATCCAGCGTGAAGATTCCTCGCCAAACTTGTGCAAAGAAGCCCCCCACTGCGCCACACATGCTTCATACGATGATGCATGTCGATGGAGCCGGGGGAAGGGGTTGGGGAGGGGGTCGCATGAAATTAGGTTTGGGACCCCTGGTTCCGCTTGGAAGTAGCACATGAGCGAGGGGAATCTTTTTGATAGGGGAAGACATGTATTCTGTGCTACGATGCAATGGTAAATCCCTGACACAAAATACCAGGCATGTTCTAGTAGTCCTTCGCATCACACCGTTGCAACATTCGAATATTAGTTCAACTACACTTGTCACGTCTTTCTCTCGGGTGAAAACGCGGAGTCATCGTGAGGGTGCATGCATTTCCCGCACCGAGCTCCACCGCATGTGAGGTCGACATATCACCCTCACACCTTTCCCATGCGCGCTCGTCTTCCCACCGCTGTGCACCGCACCCTCGCTCGGGCCCCTGCATCATCAACATTGGGTGGATTCATGCTCGGTGAGATCGTCGATGAGCCCAGGCGAGCTCGCTTTCCATGTTGGGTGGGGCCCACCACGTACTAGGTCAGCTCTCCTAGGCGTGGACGTACGATCGTAGGCCGATCCTTGCGGCGGGGTCGTCTATGGATGTCATTCGCGTATGAGACCAACTCTCGCATCATTCTTCGTGGATGAACCTATGAACCCGAGTCTGAGTCTAACTCCGTGAGCAATGATGAATAACAAGGTGACATCACAAAATTACAACGACACCATCCAAGCCGACCAATTCCAAGTTCATGCAGGTTTTGCCCGATGGCCTTATCCGGAGACGGCTAGGGAGGTTGTGGAGGAGGAACAAGATTAGAGGTCTCCACTTACATCAGTAGGCGACGCGGGGAGGTGGTTGTTGTCCTTTTTTTTTCCTTCACTTAATTTTGATCAACACATATTTATGTCGTAGTCTCATCATCACCACTCTATATATGCTCCAGTTTAAAAATAATTTATAAGTTTCAGAGTTGCGTTTTGCACAGTATGTGCTTCGAGAATTTTGAAGTTTTAAACAACTGAAAAATCAGCAAAAGATTTTTTATCGTGATCGATCTATTTCGAGACATACTGAATTCGTTATTGCTGCTTTAGCTTTCCTGCCACCAAAAAATTGTATGAATATAGTTTGTCTATGCTCAAGCCCCGCCGCTCATTCCATTGCCGCAATCTCTCCCACAAACCCCCCAGATCAATTCATGTATAGAACTACTTACACATCAGACACATGAAACAAACCACATGGCGTACATGGTTCTTGACATTAAAGTTCTGAAGTATCTTATTATCGTTTCCTTCCCCAAAACAAATCATCCTTAACTCTGCTCCTCCTCTTCCTCCTCTTCCTCCTCGTCGTGGTCGTCATCGTCATCCGAAGAGGACGATGAACTGTCAGAGTGGTGCGATTTGTGCGATTTTTCGTCTTTCTTGGGCGCCGGGTCAGCAGCGGGAGGAGGGACGTTGACGCTCGGTGGATCCGGTGGCAGCGCGGTGAGGAAGCCTAGCGTCATGACGACGTCGCCCATCATCGGCCGCACGCAGTCCTCTTCTTGCAAGCACATCGACGCCATGGCCACCACTTGGTTCAACGCCTTGGCCGGGTACTCCCTTTTGACAAGCGGATCCACCAGCTCATGATATCTCTTCTGGTCTTTGAACATCGGCTGTGCCTGCATCGCAGATTGCAAAACCTTGATTAGCAAAATTTTATCAACATCCACCTATGGATTTGCTAAATGGGTGCAATGGTGAACTACGTACCCAGGTGACGACGTTCTGCTGTTCGTCGGGCTTGCTGGTGTCGACGGTCCGCCTGCCGGAGATGAGCTGCAGCAGCACGACGCCGAAGCTGTAGACGTCGGACTTCATCGTGACCTGGCCGCCGCGGTCGTACTCCGGCGCGAGACACCCAAAGGAGCCCATCATCGGCGACGCCATGGGCATGTTGCCGCCACCCGTCTTGCCGAGCTGCGCCAGGCCGAAGTCGGAGAGCTTGGGCGTGAAGCTGGCGTCGAGGAGGACGTTGGAGGCCTTGAAGTCCCCGTATACCACAGGCGGGTTCGCCTTCTCGTGCAGGTACTCGAGACCCTGCGCCGCGCCGTAAGCCACCTTCATTCGCGTCGTCCAGTCCAACGGTTTCTTCTCCGGCGGCAAGTCTGTCGATTGAGGAACGGTCTCCATGAGCGACTCATGGACGATTGCTATTGCGCGGACTCAAGGCGAAGGAAGAGATGGATGTGCGTACATACCGAAGAGGTGGTCTTCCAAGGTGCCGCCGTCCATATGCTCGTAGACGAGGAGTCGCTGGTCGCCGTCGGCGCAGTAGCCGAGGATGTCGATTAGGTTCTCCTGGTGAAGCTTGCTGAGCTTGGAGACCTCGGTCAGGAACTCGATGTTGCCTTGGAAGCCATGCTTGTCCATCTGCTTGATGGCCACGGTCTGAAACGCACAAATGAACGAATCAACATCCATGTATATGATCCGGTGCGAGCCTTATTTGGCGAGCCGTGTGCATGGCATGCACGATGCAGTCAATACGGTTTTTGTCCAGGCAAATACATACCTGTCCGTCCTTGTCTAGCTGGCCCTTGTACACCCTGAAGAAGCCCCCTTCTCCGACGAGGTTGTACGGCGTGAAGTGGTCCGTGGCCGCCGCGAGCTCCCGGAACGCGAACGCCTTCACCTCGATTTCTTGCCGCAGCGCGTCCTCCGAGGAGCCCGCGTTGTTCTCTGCATTAATCATCGATTTCATTCAGTACAAAATGTGCAGGTCCAGAGCGCGTAAATTAAACAGAGGTACTACTAATCACGCACCGCCGGGCGGCTTGGCCGGCGTGACTAGCGCTGGAGCGGCGACCGCGACGGGCGCGGCAGAAGCCGGGGCGCCGTAGGAGGTCGCAGGCGCCTGCACCGCGGGAGGCGGCGTCATAGGCCCCCGCGACGACTCCGCCTGCTCGTCGCCGCCTCCCTCGTTCTTCTTCTTCCCGAAACACGGCAAGCAGCTCATCTTGCTTCCCCGCTGCCTGCCAGTGACCACGCGGTGGCCAAGAACGCCGCAGGGACGACGTCCGAGGAGCCGCCGCCGCCGTCACCGCCTGCGGACGATCATCGAGCGCCGAGTCAGCACCGTCGCGGCGCCTGGACCTCATGGGACGCCATCAATTCCACCGCGCCGCACCGTATGCGGTTACACACGTATGTACGCGCTCGCGCAGACAGCACCCACCGGTCCGGCCCGCCGGCTTGCTTTGCCTCTGTTTCTGTCTCTCTCTCAGGTGCTGTCGAATCGATCAGACGGCGCGGTGATGCGGAGTAGGCGTGATCGCCTAGGGGAATGAACCGAAGAAGGGTATGTGAGGGATCGAGATCGATGGAGGCGGTGACAGTGGGTGGTGATCGAACCAGTCCGAGGAGAAGGCCTTGGAGATCGAGGGATCCAAACTCCAAAGGCCTTCCCGGAGAGGAGAGATGCAGGATGGAGAGGGTAGGAGAGGGAGAGGAGGAGGCTAATTTTGGCGCGGGTGGACGGAGCGCTCCAAAACAAGGGGGTACGTAGTGGGAACGTGCGGACCACCAGCCAAGCCGCGAAGGGTCGTGGAGGGGGCGTTTCGGCCATTCTTGCTATCCACCTGCTGCTCTTGCATGTTTCTGCCGGAAACGAAACGCTTCGTCCGTCGATCGTGTGTTGGCCATGAATTAATTTCATGCAGGCCATGAACTAGTTTGATTTGGGAGTTTAAAATGATTGAGGATGATAGCTGGCCATAATGTGGAATATATTCAGTCTCAAGACCTGGTTATACTTAGGAAATCGAAGTTTTACTAAGTTTGACTGATTTTATAGAGAAATGTGCTAATGTACTAAGTATCGCGGTATTATACCTGTTCACTTGAATTTGCAAAAAAAGTAGAAATAAAAAACACTGAGCCATCAAAATAAAACCCATATATACTCCCTGTGGGCAAAACATTTTTCGAAATGGGAGCTAGCCCCGGTCTTTGCATCAATTGATGCACACAACCATTTATTGCATTACCGAGAAGTTCAGTTTACATCTCAAAGATCACAAAGGGTTTTCATAAAAAACAACCAACGGAGAAATAAAAGTACAATGCGCTTAACCATGTTGAATTCTTCTAGAAAACCGTCAACCATCTTAGTTGTAGATATGCCTAGCAACCGTGTTCAGACAGATGTATCCAAAATTCATAGGCGCCTGTTGTGCCTCCAGTAGCAAGCAGGTAAAACCATTCTCGGGTCTAATGTGTAGCCATATAGGTAGCCTATAAAAATGAGCAGTTCCAGCTCTGTTAAAAACCATATAATTTCTAAAGTTCCACAAAGCCCAAACTAGAGCACATACGCCTAAACGAATATGAGCTTTAGCTTGCTTCTCAACTCCATTAACCAAATCCCGAACATATTCATTACATTGGGTTACATTGGTTGGTGGAGGGATATCAAAGCTAAAGTGAACAACTCTCCAAATAAGACGAGCAAGGGGACAAGCCAAAAAGAGATGGTTAATAGAATCCTCCAAGTCGCAAAGAACACCTTTTTTACAACCATTCCAATTACATTTTGTGATATTATCTTTAGTAAGAATTACTTTTTTATGCAAGACCCACATAAAGATATTAATCTTGAGAGGTACTTCTAATTTTCCCTCTAGTCCAAATTAATTGACGCATCTCATAAGTATAATTGTACTAGACATAGTATATGACCGCACCAATGAATTTGAGCCTGAGGGAGTACATTAAACTTAACCGTAACAACAGTTTATACGGACTAAATTTGTGAACGAGGACTTAGTTTATACTAACTATAAAAAAAGGTTGCAATAGAGACCATGATCCAAAATAGAAGAGTTCACCCCATCCATGAGTAAATGTTTTATAGTAGCATAGTGTAAGGGTTTATTGCCCCTATGTGTGGTTTTGGTAATTAGTGACAACCCCTATGGACTAATGTTTTCATTGATTTTATATGAAGAAATATTTCATAGGTACTACTTGTATTTCATGTGTTGGATTCAAGTATGGATGTCATGAAGATAAAGATATACCTTGTGTATTGGCATCAAGATTATCGATTTGAAGATATATATGTGATATCATCAAGAAGAAGAAAAAAAGATGGAGTTTTTATGTGGAACTCAATATTAGCCATGCTCTAGCTTATGTGATAAGCAATAAATGATCAAGATCTTGAGTGCTTGATTCCAAGTGAAGAATTCAAGTTATGGCTCTAAGTCGGTGTCATGATAGTCTCATAAGTTGAGCTATGGTTGACTAAGATTTAGAGCATGCAAGCAAATGAAGAATTCTATATACACCTCAAGATAGTATGATAGAGCATGAGAAGATACAAGGTTGACCAATACAAAGAGTGAAGAATAGATTCAAGTTTGGTCAACACATGAAGCATGAAGAATGTGCCACGAGAAGTCTTGTGGTATGGTAAGCCGTGTCAATCATGCTTTATGAACTAACCCATCATATATGTTCCCTTTTGTTGTCTATGTGGGTTAGGTATCTTTCCATGGGCATGCATCAAAAGTGAGATCTCATATAGCCCATGAGAGGATGACGTCAAGTGGTGATCGTCATCAAGGTTGAGTTGGGCAAGTTCAAGTTGAGCATCTCAAGAGGATCATATGTTTGAAGCTTGCCGTCCATTTGGTGATAATGGACATGTGAAAATGTGCATCAATGGAGCTTTCCCATCATGGTGTATGGGGGAGCATTTGTGAGACTTCATGAAGCAACAATGATCAAGTAAGGCATTCCGGCTTGAGTGGAGCTTGAAGAGTTATCATCAAGATCAAGCGGGATGCGCAAGGCAAAGGTATGGCCTTGCTAGGTTTTCCTTTTACCGGTCTCAAGGTGGATGTTGGGAGACCGGATTATAGGATAGATAGCCGCACTATCAAGAGGGGCTTTCGGTTGGGTAACTTGATCACGTCGTCTTAGGGAGCTCAATCCTTTGCATACTTTGCATATCCCTATTGCTCCTTGGTATTTCTCTGTGTGAGGTTCTTGATCTTGTTGCTAGCTTTACAACAAGCCCAAGTTCATCGAAAAGGGAATCCGCATGCATCTTCTATTCTGTTTTCAAGTTTGGACGTCTTCACCATTTCTTGACGGTGGGAAACTCCCTCTCTAAAAACATCTAAAAATATCCTGTGAGGACTCTCCATATTTTCAACAAAATTGGTTTCATGTCAATCGGGGTCCGGACACAAAAGTTATCACAGTTTTTGTATAACATGTTTTCCTGCTGGCCCGGTGTCTCGCCCGGCGTGACCGGCCGTCCCACCGGATGGCCCGGTTTCAACCGGTCCCTGGACCGGTGCACACCGGGCACCATCCGGGGGAGTTTTCCCATTAGCCCGGTGCTGGCCCGGCGTGTGGCCCGGTTTGGACCGGCCTGGTCCGGTCTCACACCCAGTCAGACCGGCCTGTGGACCGGCCGCCTCGGCGACGACCGGGTCCTGCTCCGGTGACTACCGGAGCCATGTACTGCGCGACGAAGACCCGCCCCGGTCACGGCCCGGCGTCAGGTCCGGTATGTGGCCCGGCCTGACCGGCCCCTGCGCTAGGCGGCCCGGCCCCAGGCCTGGTTGACCGGCCTCCTCGACCAATGCTGAGCTGGTCACTTCCCCAACGGTTAGATTTTGGCTTGGGCTATAAATAGCCCTTCTTCCACCTTGGCATGGATAAGTTCTTCTACTCTCTCTCCTCCATTGTTGACTTTGAAGAACTTGCCCTATCTCTTGATTCCCCCATGATTCTTGCTCATTCTTGAGGGATCTAAGAGAGGAGATCTAGATCTACAATCCCCACCAATCCATCTCTCCTCTAAGTGAGGGGAACCCTTTGGATCTAGATGTTGGAGTCATTTGTTGATTTCCTCTTTGTTCTTCCTCTCTAATCTTATCCTAGCATTTGTTGTTTTGGTGGAATTTGAGTGTGAAGGATTTGAACACCTCTAGTGTTCTTACTTTGCATCACTGCATAGTGTTGAGCCCTCTACCACGATTAGTTCGAGTGAGAGACCGTGAGCGTGTTACTCTTAGAAGGTGACCTCCTAGTTGGCTTGGCGGTTGGTGCTCCGGTGATCTCTTCAAGGAAGATTGTGAAGAGGCCCGGGCTTCTCCTTCGTGGAGCTTGTGAAGTGGTTTTGGAGCTTGCCATCTCCGGAGTGGAGGAAAAACTAACCATAAGGAAAGAGCCATTATCCTTCGTGGGTTTAGTTCGGAGAATAGGGTGAGCCTTCGTGGCGTTGGGGAATCCTTTGTGGGACCTCCACCCCTCCAAACATGACGTACCTTCTTGCGAAGGAAGGGAACACGGGAATACATCCTCATCTCCGCGTGCCTCGGTTATTCTATACCCGAGCTTTCTTTCCTTGTCATAGCCATCGTGCTTGAAGTACATATATCTTGCTATCACTTGTGCTACATATATCTTGTGCCTATCTTGCTTAGCTCTAGTTGTTATTGTTACACTTAGTTGAGCCTAGCATATTTAGGATTTGTGCTTGTAAAATAAACGTTAGTTTAATTCCGCATTCTTACAAGCCAAATCCGTAAGAGTTTTTAAACGCCTATTCACCCCCCCCCCCCCTCCTCTCTAGGCGACATCTCATCCTTTCACATAGTTAGACCGTAGATGTCTCTTGGTATATCCAGGTACTCCATCTGTTACTAGATATAAGACATATTGTTTTTTGATAAAATTTTCATGATGTAGGATATAGATATAAGCCATACTGTTTTGGAGGCTTTTCAGATATCAAGGATAAACTCAAGTTGCCTTTCTTCATGGAAATTTCAATACTTGATTCTTGGGCAATCTGGATGGTGCGCAATAGTAAGATTTTCAAGAGTGAAACGCCAGACTTTCAGAGTTGGAAATTTATTTTTCTTCATGAGCTTAGATTGGTCAGCCACAAGATGAAAAAGAAGCATGTAAATACTTTCAAAGAATGGCTTCAATCTCAAGTGTACTTTAGGAGTAGTTTTTATTTCTGCTTTGTTTTCTTTATTTTATTTCTCTTCTGGTACATCTTATACTATGCAAACAATACCTTTATATAATTAAATAAAAATTGCATTGGGGTTTTCCCCACTGTTTTACCCTCAAAAAAATATTGCGTTGCACCACTTGTTTGCAGTTTTTTTTTTTTTGAGATTTGATTGTGTTCTATTTTGTCACGTCAATTGTCGAGGGCAATCCTACCCAAACCTGGTGTAATTTTTCCTCCACATGTGTTCTTTAATTTCCATGCCAAAGGCCCATATATCGGAACTAAGGTAGTAATAGGTAGAAACATAAACCTAATAATTCTTGAACAACAATAAGTTATTTCATTGTTAACAACATATAAAAACATTCCCATGGATAGTTGTTAGTACAAATAACATAACCCGTTTATGTATATTCAATGCACCATGCAGGTAGAGAAATACATAGAGTAGAAATTTCTGCACGACGCTCTCCTCTATAATCTCAAATCCTTAACCATCTTCGTGAGGAAGATGGACATTAAAAAAGAGTCATTCAACATAAATAGAGTCTAAATATAGTATGAAAGATCCTAAAATCACTCAAAGGAGATAATAAAGAACCTAGAAGAGATGATATCCTACTGCAGTGGTAGTCTTACAATCCCAACAGAGATAGCTCAAAAGAGATATATATATCCCAATCTCTATTTCTCTTGGGTTAAGTTTTTTCCTTAAAGCCCTAGGAAAAAGCGACTACAAATTACCTTATTTGTTTGTGAATTTCTATTTGTACCCTTTGAGGGCCGACCACAGGTAGCGGCCAAACCAAAGAAATTAATCAGGTGATCTCAGTACCATGAAATAATAGAGAATCTTTTCCACTGTGTAAATCTTTTTTTTTGAAACTTTAATAGTAGGAAAGACTCCTACTGCTTTCTATATTACTCAAGGATCAAGTGTAAATCTTTATTGTTCCATAACATTCTCAAAACTTCCCAAAGAAAATCCTCAAATTAGACAAAATAAGTGGATTAATATTAGCATCTCCATTTGGTTGGGCACTCTAATTGGCTTTCATATTTTGGTGAGTCTCTATTCCATGATCTAAGCTATGTTGAAGGATATGATTAGACTGATTGGGCAAAATTCTTTTCAATTTTGATTATCTATGTATTAATTCGTTTGTTAATAAATTGTAAGAAACCTAGGTGTACATTTCTTTGAGTTAATGGACAATTTTACTCGGCCGCACTTTGTGTAAGGGTACATTGCCCCTAAGTGTGTTTTTGTTAAATAATGACAATCCTGATGGAATAATGTTTTTTATTGAGTTTATATGTAGGAATACTTTCTAGGCATTTCTTATAGTCCATGTGTTGGATTCAAGTGTGGGTGCCATAAAGATAAAGATATACATTGGGTATTAGCATCGGGATCTTGAGTGTTTGGATTTAAAAGAAGAATTAAAGATATGGCTCTAACCCGGTGTCATGATAGTTAGGAAATTGAAGTTTTAGTAAGTGTGGCTGATTTTATAGGGAAATGTTCCAATGTACTAAGTATGGCCGTGCTATATCTGTCCATGTCTTTTAGACATACTCTCTCCCTCGACCCCTCTCTCTCCACCTCTCCTCTTCTGCATGTTGACCAAGGAAGACCGGGCCGAACCCGACCCTTCTCCGGCGGCTCTGCCGGCCGGAGATGGGGAGGGGGACGCGCCGGAGTAGATACTAGGTGTAGATCTAGGGTTCTCGGCAAGATGCCGTGGTATTGGAGTAGTGTGCCAGCTCTTACGGGCGAGATCTGGTGCAGGCGGTGGTGGCGGCGGCGCGGCAAAGAGCTCCGGCGGTCGGAGACGGTGACGCTCCGTTCCCTCCCACAAATCTCCATCAATAAGCCCCTGGTTTGTTCCTTTCCTCTGCTATGCACAACCTCTCCTTCTGTTCTTCTCCCGCTGGCCGACCGAGGTGGTGAGGTGTGGGGAAGAACTGGAACGGGTGGTTGCGATTCAGAGGGGAACAAGGGCCTCTACCCCCTAGTGATTCGGTGCAGCACCGATGGGCGGTCGAAGAGTGGACGCGTCAAGCCCCTGAGGTGGGGGTGGATCTCATCTGTTCTTCCTGCCGAGGCCCGCGGAAATAAGCATCTTTGGTTGCAGCGCTCCGTCCTCGACACATCAACATCAACCTGGCTGGCCGTGGCGGCGAGGAGGAAGATGAAGACAGCGACGATGGTGTTGGCTTCTGTAGCCAATATGTCCGGGATTTCCAAAACTTGGAAGCAACATCGGCGAGCTTCTCTTTGACAGATCAGTGTCGTGTGTTAAAGCCGGTGAGCTCCGGCACCCTTTTAACCTCCATCGGAGGCCTTCTTCAAGGTCAGTGGCCGCGCCCAACGTCGGTACTGAAGCAAGTGGTTTCGTCCCCGCGGCGGTGCTCGGCGGCGGTGCAGCTGATCTCTGGATCGGCAGAGGAGATAGGGAGGGACCTGATTGCTTTTCAGATCTTTCAGAGAGGTCTTCTCCACATAAACTGGGGACCTATGTATTATTTTCTCAATTTTATGAGGTCTTCTGTAATATTGTACACCTCCACTGTTTCTGGTTTAATATAAGCTTCCAGTCCCTTCGGGGCTCTCCTTGTTCAAAAAAAAGAAAGTATCCTGTTATACCAACCACTAAATGATACCATGGTATCAGTTCTCAAAATCAAAATTTTAAGTTTCTGAAAAATTCCGAAAATAATTATGAGTGTTCATATTATGTGTGTTTACAATCCCTAAAATTTTAGAACCAAATTCGAAACACAATCCGACATAATCACTAGATATATACAAATCAAAAAAGATCGAACCATCTAAACAAAACTCATCCACTAAACTCAACATGTTATATAGTCCATCAACGACATAATCTGACACGCATGCATGTACATTGTTAAGAGACACACCCGCGCCCCTTTCTCCATTGCAAAGGTAGCAAGAGCATCTTCAAATCAGTCCGAATCTCTACAATTAATTAATTCATTTTCTTTTTTCACTTTTGGATTTTTTTTTTGGATTTGGTTTGGCATTATTCAACTTTCAACACCTAGAAATATCTTTTTTCATTCGCAAAATGTCCACCAATTAATTGATAATCATCCATTGCAGTACAAAGAACTCTAAACGTAATAAACATTATATACAGGTCCATATACAACCTAGTGATCACTACAGACATTGGCGCGCAGCCGTCCTCGCCCCTCCATCACCGGAGTGGGGAAAAGTTTGTCGTAATAGAGCTTGTTGTAGTAGATAAACGAGAAATTGTCGTACTAAAACCCCAAAGGACCATCGTACTAGACTAGTAGCCATCGCCAAAGATGAGCTCACGTAGACCGAAAGAGCCTAACCTAGAACAACACCAACAAACGCAAAACCCAAATTGATTTGAGGAGATCCGTGTTACGTACAACTCCGTACACCCTCTATAGGGATACAAGTAGGCTACACTAGAAGAAAATCAAAATATTCTGCACGTAAACCATGATTGTTGATGAGGACATCCCTACCTTACTACTACCTTCGTCATTGCCAGTCGAAGATGATCCTGCTGTGAAACTCAAGTCCAATGAAGTCAGGATTGGACCTATTACAAGGGCTCGTGCGAAGCTACTTAAACAACATGTGTTACTAAACGATACTTTGATTGATGAGAACTTTATAATGCCTAAGTGTTATTACTTATGTATGATCAGGTATGAAGAGGGAGCAAGCATCGCACGAGGAGGAGAGGAGCAGCTGGACATGAAGATGGACGTGAAGCTGGACAAGGAGCTGGACATGAAGATATTCCATGGACGCGCGAGGGAGGAGCGGGAGGCATGCGCGAGAGGAGGAAGAAGTCCAGGCCGGCCCAGCATCCGGTCAGACCGGCCGCCACGCTGGCGCGCCCGGTCACTGGTCCGGTCCAACCGGACCACACGTCGGATTCCACCCGGCGCCAACCGGACGATACACTGATGGCAACCGGACGGGTTACTGCAGCACATCCGCGTCCGAAGACCGGCGCCAGCCCGGTTTGAACCGGATTGGCCCAGTGTTATCACCAGAATTTGACCAAGTCAGAGGTGGGCCGCGATCAAGATGGACGTGAAGATTGTACATGGAAGAAATACGTGAATCGGCCTTGTTTACCAAGTTGGGCTGAACCGCCCGTGTATCTGTAACATATTAGATCGCATCTTAGTTTAGAAATTAGAGTTTATCTCGTGCACGGTTTAGTGCACGCCCACATTAGAAAGTCCCCTGGACTATAAATATGTACCTAGGGTTCATGGAATAAACAACAACCAACGTTCAACACAAACCAATCTCGGCGCATCGCCAACTCCTTCGTCTCGAGGGTTCCTCCGGTAAGCACCATGCTGCCTAGATCGCATCTCGCGATCTAGGCAGCACGAGCCTGCCTAGTTGTTCATGCGTTGCTCGTACTGAAGCCTTTTTGATGGCGAGCAACGTAGTTATCATAGATGTGTTAGGGTTAGCATTGTTCCTAGTATCATATGCTGTCGTAGTGCAACCCGCATCTAGCCGTCCATGTACCTCATCATGGGTGCGGGGGCGGCACCCCGCTTGATCGTTATTTAGTAGATCTGATCCGTTACGATCGCTCCTTGATTCATCAAGGATTAGTTTAATATCTGCAATAGTTAGGCCTTACAAAGGGTTGGAGGATCCAGCGGCATGTAGGGTGTAGTTTTGCCCCTAGACAGGACGTTCCGAGGATCAACCTAGTGTTGGTTTTTAGGCCTTGTCTAGGGCTGGCTTACGATCACCGTGCGTGAGCGCGAGGCCCAATCGTGAGTAGGATGATCCGATTATGCGGTGAAAACCCCAGATCGTCGTGGATCTCATATGCTTTATCATGATCAAGCAGGACCACCATATATTCGGCCACCTTGGACGAATCATGGGTGGATCGGCTCCATGAGCCGATTCACAGACAACTGAGAGCCGATCGAGGCTCTTGTTAACGTGTACGTGTGTGCCCCAGAAACTAAGCGAGCATCATCCACACCTTCCGACCAGGTATAGGTCGGGTGGCACGCCTTGCAATTTGCATCGGCGCGCGACCAGGAGGCTTTGCGGGCCGTCGCTCTGAGGGACTGGGGCCAGCCGCAGCCCTAGTTGTTCCCGGCTCTACGGTGTTGACCAGTCACTGCCCGCCGGTGGTTTCTGACGTCAACACATTCTGGCACGCCCGGTGGGACCATCTTCAACGACAACCACCTCGCCATCCACATCAGAGATGGCGGAAGAAACTCCGGTCACGTACGAGGAGCTCTCTGGCGAGCTCAAGAAGAAGTATGACGAGGTCAAAGCCTTCCTCGAAGCCGACCTAATCGGCTCTTTCCACAGGACCCGTTCCCATGGCATCAGATGGAAGGGGTTCTCACCTGAAGGCGCGCTTGATGGAGTGGACCTGTCCACCCCGTCCGAGGAACGCACCAGGTCGCTGCGTCAGGAGATAAACTTCATGGTGGCTCATTCGCTGCACCGCCATTCTGAGAGCCTGGTGAATACGTTGGAGCGCGTCGCGCTGCGCGTAATCCAGGAGATCATGAGCCATCAGTACTCTCCGTCAGGACCAGCCCTAGGGACTCACCAAGGGTGCTACCAGTCCCGTCCGCCGCTGCCGTTCGCGTTGGCAGCACCCGAAGCGCCGAACTCATCGGCCTATGTCGTCTACAAGATTGGTGGTGACCCCAGTGACTACCAATTCCTACATGACGCGCCCAAGGAGATCCCGCACGGGTACGCATGCGCATACGTGCGACCAGCTGGGCACCTCGACCAGGTTGCTATAGCAGACAGGAGCAACAGGAGGAAGGGAGCAACGGGCTGCTAAATACGCCACCCCGACAAAACTCCCGAGCCCAGCTCCTGCAGTTGGCTCAGAACCAGAAAAACAAGCATGGCTGGTTAAGTACGCCACTCCGACGAACCTTCAGGGTTCGGCACCTGCAGCCATCACCGCGGATCAAATTTGTACGATCCTGAAAGATCAGTTCGGCATGATGCCGAAAAGAAAGGCGATCGGCTATACCAAGCCATACCCCAACGAGTACGAATTGATCCCGCTACCACCCAAATATCGGCTCCCGGACTTCACAAAGTTCGCGGATCAGATGGTTCCAGCTCCATCGAGCATGTGAGCCGATATTTGGCACAGCTGGGCATGATCTCAGCATCGGACGAGCTGCGCGTGAGGTACTTCTCACAGTCCCTCACAGGATCGGCTTTCGGTTGGTACACGTCGCTGCCACCGAACTCAATCCAGACCTGGAAGCAGCTGGAAGAACGGTTCCACGAGCAATATCACTCAGAGGCTTCCGAGGCTGGCATTGCCGATCTTGCACAAGTACGACAGAAGCGCGGGGAAACAGTGTCAGAATACATCCAGCGCTTCAGGACCGTTAGGAACCGATGCTATTCGGTTCACGTAAGCGAAAAAGAAGCAGTCGAGTTGGCGGTGGTGGGTCTATCATCATCGATCAAGGACGTGGCCTCCCAAGCGGACTACCCGTCACTAGCGCACATGGTACAGAAGCTGTCAGCGTATGAACAGCGTCACCCAGATGTCTATCAGGACAAGTTCAAGCGTGTGGTTACCATGGTTGACGCAGGCGAAGATGAAGTCGCTACGGGAGAACAAGAGGTCGCAGTAGCTGAGTGGACTCGAGCTGCAGGACCAGTAACCTGCAAATGGGTGAAGCCACCAGGACCTCCAAGAGGATTCGACTTCGACGTGACGAAAACCGAGCAGATTTTCGATCTCTTACTCGCGGAGAAGCATATAAAGATTCCCGAAGGCCACAAAGTTCCCACGGTGCAAGAGCTGAACGGAAAGCCATACTGCAAGTGGCATAACACGTTCACCCACACCACTAACGACTGCAGGGTGTGGCGTCAGCAGATCCAGATGGCAATAGAAAATGGGCGACTAATTTTTAACCAGTATGCCATGAAGGTCGACACACACCCCTTCCCCGCCGTCAACATGGTGGAGTTCGCCCACCTCGGAGGGTGCCAGCCTGATTTCTCACCAACATCAGCATGGTAGAGCTTGGACACCGCTCTGAGAAGGACGGGGATGAGGACAGCTGCTCTCAGAGCAAGGACACTGAGGGGGCCGCTCCATGCGATCGGCTCCGTCAAGATGGCAAGCGCTACGTCACAGAGGGGGAAGTTAAGAACATAAGATATCAACGACCCCTCTCTGATCACCTCCTCAATAAGTACGTGAGTCGGTATGATCAACGCCAGCGACACGGCGACGATGATGAAAGAGGCCGTCTGGCCAGAAACGACAGAAGACATCGTCGGCATAATCACGATGAGGAGCGGCAGGAGCGCCACGCCAGGGAGCAGGACAATACGGACAGGCATTGGGACTGCCCCTTCTTCGACACTGCTGGGATTCAGGAATGAGCCGATTACCAACAATCGGCAACCCAGAATGCAACCAGAAAAGAAGGAGGCAGCCAACGTGTCTGTGTTCGAGCGCCTAGGGCCTCTCCCACCACAAAACAGACGTGCTGAGACCCCTCTGTTGGAAGATCTCGAGGATTCGGAAGACGAGGGGGAAGACGAAGAAGACAGGTACCACCGCCCAAGGTGGTGCCCTGATGGTCTCAGCCATTCACAAAGCGCAGGGTTCAGCGATTGCGCGGTCCGGAGGAAGCCGAAAGGTTATACTTGCATACGCTGAGGAAGGCACGACCTGATCTGGCTGCGAAAGTCCAGAGGACCCTGGATGAGGAGGGACTGCCGCAAAGAAAAGAGTGGCGCCCCAAGCAAAGGAAAGCCGATGATGAAACATCGGCTGGCACAAACATGGTGCTCGTTCGTCCGGCGAAGTATAGAGCTCCACGATTACACGATGCACCTGAGGTGGACAACAGCAAGCGCACCAACGTAATAAAATCGGAGATTGGGCTGGTTTTATCCACCGGCCTGGACGAGTAGCAAGACTACGTCAATAAGCAACGTGGCGAGGCTGATCCTTGCGATCGGCCCTCAAACTGATGAAGGGATATTACAAAACCTTCACCGAGCAAGCAACGTGGAGGCCGATTCCAGCGATCGGCCAAAATTATCCTCACCATCCATTCTGCCTGGGATCAACGTTTGACCCAACAGGGACTACCTGAAGAGCCGATACCATCAATTCTCTTGACAGAATCGGCTCGGGGGGGCACCTAGATGGATAATACTAAGTATGGGGGCCGATACACAAATCGGCCTAAAATTTTAAAAAAATTTTACAGCCGATGCAAGGGCATCGACTTCAGAATTGAGAAAGAATTGAGAAGTAGCCGATGCGCAGCCATCGACTCAAGAGGAAAGGAGCCGATCTGACCAGCAGGACGCTAAGAGCGGACTGGAGAAACTCGGGGGGCAGCCCGCCTTGAAGGCTCTCTGCAAGCCGATTTATGTACAAATCGGCTGGCTCTGCATGATCAAGCCCAGGCTATTTCAGCTAAGTCACGCGTCCTCGTTTCTGTTTTTGCCTTGGCCAAGACTCGGGGGGCAGCAGGCCTAGTAGACGTTCTACGGAGGAGCCGATTTGGGCACCATCGGCTGATCTTTCGTCACAACCTTCTTCGCAATATGATGAGCGCTCGCTGGAAAGGACCGCTCAAAACGGTAGCGGGAATTTTAAGGGCTCTCCTGGAAATCCCACACTATCTATCGGAAAGAGAATCATCAGTTGAAGAAGGGAAGGGCGACTTTTGAAGGACCGATGCGGTGCTATCGGCTCATCACGCATTGGCAAAGGAAACAAATCGGCAAGATCAGTAGAAGAGGGAATCGGCTCAATTGAACTCAGAAGGAATCGGCAAATCAAATTGGGGAAAAGTTCTTCATTAATAAGAAAGATTTCTTACATAGTAGAGCTGATTGCCCTCAAAAGGGGATACATTGCCCCGCCTACTTCTACGGATCCTATGCTAAGGGCCCTATCTACGGGCCATTGCTGCCCTCGTCGCTCGCCTGTGCCGCCCGGCCCATCGGCGGCTGCTCCCGGCCGGCTCGTCGTGCCGCTCCAGTGCCGCCTGGACCTTCATTGTCCTCATCTTCCTCGTCGTCGTCGTCGTCGTCGGCTGCCGGTCGCCGCATTCCCGGCCAGGGCAATGGCGCTTGGCCGGCGGCTCGTCGGGGGAGCTGTCGTCGTCGTCATCCTCCTCTTCCTCCTCCTTCACCTCCCCGGAGGTGGCCCCATCCCAGGGGAAGCGATCATCCTCGCTTTCTTCCACCGCTTCCCCGTCGGCGAGAGCGGAGATCGCTCCCCATCGCCGGGACTTGTCGTCCTCGACCAGATGGAGAAGTCATGGTCTGACTCCTCCCCGGCCGCAATGGCGCGGCGGATGTTGGCCGCATGGACCTCCGCCGGTTGTGCTCCGGCGTCGGCTCGGCGAGACGAAGAGGACTGGGTGGAAAGATCCGATGAGGCGGAGGAAGAAGAGGACATGGTGGCGCAGGAGGGTTTTTGGGTGCTAATGCGAAGGAGATGCAGAGGAGAACTGTTTGGGGCGGTTAAATAAAAGAGGGCATGGTAGAAATTCAATGCCACAGCAGTTTCCGAGGAGGTGGTGCCAAAACTGTCAAATCGTGCAGAGAAGTTGAGGAGGCAAGTTATCATGATGAAGAACTCTGCGACGGTTCTGCTCTGCCACGACATGACCCGACGAAGGAAAGGCGTAATGATTTTGGAAATGTCATTTCCAAAACCAGGGGGCATGTGTTATCACCAGATTTGACCAAGTCAGAGGTGGGCCGCGATCAAGATGGACGTGAAGATTGTACATGGAAGAAATACGTGAATCGGCCTTGTTTACCAAGTTGGGCTGAACCGCCCGTGTATCTGTAACATATTAGATCGCATCTTAGTTTAGAAATTAGAGTTTATCTCGTGCACGGTTTAGTGCACGCCCACATTAGAAAGTCCCCGGACTATAAATATGTACCTAGGGTTTATGGAATAAACAACAACCAACGTTCAACACAAACCAATCTCGGCGCATCGCCAACTCCTTCGTCTCGAGGGTTCCTCCGGTAAGCACCATGCTGCCTAGATCGCATCTCGATCTAGGCAGCACGAGCCTCTAGTTGTTCATGCGTTGCTCGTGCTGAAACCTTTTGATGGCGAGCAACGTAGTTATCATAGATGTGTTAGGGTTAGCATTGTTCCTAGTATCATATGCTGTCGTAGTGCAACCCTTGCGCATCTCGCCGTCTGTACCTCATCATGGGTGCGGGCGGCACCCGCTTGATCGTTATTTAGTAGATCTGATCCGTTACGATCGCTCTTGATTCATCAAGGATTAGTTTAATATCTGCAATAGTTAGGCCTTACAAAGGGTTGGAGGATCCAGCGGCATGTAGGGTGTAGTTTGCTGCCCCTAGACAGGACGTTCCGAGGATCAACCTAGTGTTGGTTTTTAGGCCTTGTCTAGGGCTGGCTTACGATCACCGTGCGTGAGCGCGAGGCCCAATCGTGAGTAGGATGATCCGATTATGCGGTGAAAACCCCAGATCGTCGTGGATCTCATATGCTTTATCATGATCAAGCAGGACCACCATATATTCGGCCACCTTGGCCGAATCATGGGTGGATCGGCTCCATGAGCCGATTCACAGACAACGAGAGCCGATCGAGGCTCTTTTAACGTGTACGTGTGTGCCCTGCAGGCCAAGCGAGGCATCATCCACACCTTCGACCAGGTATAGGTGGTGGCACGCCCTGCAATTTGCATCGGCGCGCGACCAGAGGCTTTGCGGGCCGTCGCTCGAGGGACCGGGGCCAGCCGCAGCCCTAGTTGTTCCCGGCTCACGGTGTTGACCGCCACCACGCCGCGGTTTCGACGTCAACACCCAGTCCTAGGCCTGGACCCCCAGAGTCGAGTCTGTCTCGACTAGATCTATTATGGGTCGGCTATTTTCGTACTTTTTCGACCTGAGGTCGTCCTGAACTCCTACATATGTGCCCATGACGCCCCCAAAGTAGCTTTAGACCGCGTTTAAGATAAACCCTAGTTCGTAGTTGTTTGCTTTGCAACTCTATTGAATCTCTACACCATATTGCATTGATTTGGTGTTGAATCCCTGAAAGTCTTGTGTAATCTGTTGTTCCATTGGAAATTAGACGGTTGCAACTTACCGCTTCGTGGTCGGCGGCTACGTGCGCAAGTGTGTGGAGTTGCAAATATCTTGCAGGGTTGAGAGCTGTTGCATTGGCGACAGGGACCAATCGAGAGATCTCGTTGCGTCATACAAGTTATCATCAAGTTATCTCCGCTGTGTTCATCGCGTGTTCATCACCATCCACCTCGCTTACTGAGAAGATCGGGCCACCCCTTATCATCTTGGTATCAGATTCTCGGGTTTCCTCGGTAAGCCATCCACAATCCACCCCATAGTTGAGTTGTGAGTGTTTTCCTATCCAGAAAAAGCCAAAAATATTAGGGTTAGGGTTTGCCATAGCCATAGATTGCACTAATTTCGAGTTTTAGTTGCTTTTCGTAGTTGTTTTTGCGTATCTTTATCTTTCATCTAGTAGAATTGTTAGGGCTTGTGTTTCTATATCATCTAGTTTATCATCTAGAGTCAGTTTTTGTTTACTCTGAGTCCACATAGCATACAGTGTGTTTGTCCAAACCATCACCACAGCCTTTCGATATAAGTGACTAGGAACTTACCGCTCGACAGGCTGCTCATTAGGGTTTTGGTGCTTTGCATTATCTGTTGGCCGTGTTATCAAGGAGTTGAGTCATAAAATCAAAAAAAAAGCAAAAAGAGCTACATAGCTGCGTTACAAAAGAAAAATCCAAAAAGAAAAGTGAAGTGCTAGTAGAATCAAGTGAAGGCCTAAGTTTTCTTTAACTGCACCTGTAGTTGAGCAATCTTGTGCCTGTTCCGTTGAGCTTTGCTAGCGTCTCTCGAGTGCATTGCAACCTTTTCATCCATATAGTTGCATTGCCACATTTATCGCCTTGTGTGAGTATCTTTGGTTGTCTACGGTCAGCGCTAGAGCTTGTTATTGGTGCAAATAGGTAGCCTACCTACATCCCCACATATATCCTGCTTTGTCGTGTGATTGTTCTTATACCCTTGATATTCGCTTCGCTACATCCGTGCACTAGTTGTCCCTACAAGTGGTAAGCAACACTAATTTACTTTGGAACGGTAAGATTTCCTTTTCTTATCAGTTTTGAGTGAGTTGTGAGAGTACCACCACATATATTTTTGTTTAGTGCACTAACCTACTAACCATGTCTTCTAGTGATGCTAAAATTGTTAACCAGAAAGACAAGGATGGAGCTGATTTGATGACATGGAGGGATTATGAAGCTCTTCGTAATGAGATGTGATACGTCCCAAACGTATCTATAATTTCTTATGTTCCATGCTACTTTTATTACAATACTTGAATGTTTTATACATACTTTACAGCATTATTTTACATTTTCCGGCACTAACCTATTAACAAGATGCCGAAGTGCCGGCTGTTGTTTCTGCTGTTTTTGGTTTCAGAAATCCTAGTAAGGAAATATTCTCGGAATTGGACGAAATCAACGCCCGTGGTCCTATTTTTGCACGAAGCTTCCCAAGTCAAGAAGGGGGAAGTGGGGCCACGAGGCGGCCAGACACAGGGCGGCGCGGCAGGCCACGGCCGTGCGACCTCTTGTGGCGCTCGCGTCGCCCCCGACCTACCCTTCCGCCTACTTAAAGCCTCCGTCACGAAACCCCTGACCCAAGAACCACGAAACCACATCGAGAGGCCGCCGCCGCCAATCCCATCTCGGGGATTCAGGAGATCGCCTGCACCCTGCCGGAGAGGGGAATCATCACCGGAGGGGCTCTACATCATCATGCCCGCCTCAGTTGATGCGTGAGTAGTTCATCCTTGGACTATGGGTCCATAGCAGTAGCTAGATGGTTGTCTTCTCCGCTTGTGCTTTCATTGTATTAGATCTTGTGAGCTGCCTAACATGATCAAGATCATCTATTTGTAATGCTACATGTTGTGTTTGGCGAGATCCGATGAATATAGAATATTATGTTAAGTTGATTATCAATCTATCATATATGTGTTGTTTATGTTCTTGCATGCTCTCCGTTGCTAGTAGAGGCTCTGGCCAAGTTGATACTTGTAACTCCAAGAGGGAGTATTATGCTCGATCGTGGGTTCATGCCTCCATTGAATCTGGGACAGTGACAGAAAGTTCTAACGTTGTGGATGTGCTGTTGCTACTAGGGATAAAACATTGATGCTTTGTCTAAGGATATTTGTGTTGATTACATTACGCATCATACTTAATGCAATTATCTGTTGTTACAACTTAATACTGGAAGGGGTTCGGATGATAACCTGAAGGTGGATTATTTAGGCATAGATGCATGCTGGATAGCGGTCTATGTACTTTGTCGTAATGCCCTGATTAAATCACATAGTAATCATCGTTGATATGTATTGAATCTTTATTTGTCAATTGCTCGCCTGTAATTTGTTCACCCAGCATGTTAGTTATCTTATTGGAGAGACACCACTAGTGAACTGTGGACCCCGATCCATTCTTTTACATCTGAATACATTCTACTGCTTTTACTGTTCTTTGCAAACAAACACCATCTTCCACTCGATACGCTTAATCCTTTGTTTTCAGCAAGCGGTGAGATTGACAACCTCACATTTCGTTGGGGCAAAGTACTTTGATTGTGTTGTGCAGGTTCACGTTGGCGCCGGTTTCCGCCGTGCGCCGCCTGCACTCCTCCACCAACAACCTTCACGTGCTTCTTGGCTCCTACTGGTTCGATAACCTTGGTTTCATGAGGGAAACTTGTTTCTATACGCATCATACCTTCCACTTGGGGTTCCCAACGGACGTGTGCATCTACGCGTATCAAGCATAAATTTACGGCGCCGTTGCGGTGACTGAAGAAAGTTACACCACGAGAGAATTGCCTTGCACGGCAACAGCAATAAATTTCTGGCGCCGTTGCGGGAGATCAAGACACGCTGCAAGGAGTCTCCACTTCCAATCTCTTTACTTTGTTTTTGTCTTGCTTTATTTTATTTACTACTTTGTTTGCTGCACTTAAACAAAACACACACAAAATTAGTTGCTAGCTTTACTTTATTTATTGTCTTGTTTGCTTCATATTAAAAACACACAAAAAATAGTTACTCGCATTTACCTTATTTTCCTCTTGTTTATTTCATCATGTTTCCTCCTAAGTACACTCTAAAAGATATACCGGTAGGCCGAGGGTCTATAATTGGAAGAGATAATATAGAAGATTTTTTCACTCATGTTAGTATAGCTGAAGATTTTGAAGATAGACACTTGGTAGAACTTGCTCCTACTTATGAAATTGCTGTTGCTTCTCTAGTACACATGTTGGAAATTAAATTTGTTAATCTCAATCCTATAATTCAGCATATGTTTCTTACACTCTCTGATATGGAGGAAGGAGAAAAGAAAGATTTTGTCTTAGAAACTCTTCTAAAAGAATTTGGTGGTGTAGCGAGAGAGGCTAGAAAAGTCTTTACTAAATATAAAATGCTTGGTTCTTACACCAACTTTGTTAGTACCCTTGAGAAGATGGACATTGATAGGATGAAGTACACTAATAATGTTAATGATGGAGGGGACATTAAGACATCAATACCTTGTAAGCTTGTAGGAATGTTCGAGGCACTAGAAAAGAATTATGATTGGATTGTTCCCGAAAATTTATTTGATGAGAATAGCAAGCCTAAGAGTAATGAAAAGGGAGCCTCTGAAACTTACATAGATAAGATAACATGCATTGTAGAGGAAACTCCCAACTCCCAAGGTAATGATGTTGATGCTTCATCTCTTGATGTTACTTGATTTGCACTTTCTGCGCCTAGCTGAAAGGCGTTAAAGAAAAGCACTTCTTGGGAGATAACCCATGTTTTATTTTATTTACTGTATTGTTGAGTCTTGGAAGTTGTTTACTACTGTAGCAACCTCTCCTTATCATGTTTTTGTGCCAAGTAAAGTTTCTATGCTAAAGTTGATACTATATTTGGGATCGCTGCGAGAAACAGCATTGCTGTCTCACGAATTCTGGCATAAGTCTCTGTAAAAATTCTAAAATCTGCAAATTTACGAGCGTGATCCTCAGATATGTACGCAACTTTCATTAGTTTTGAGTTTTTCCATTTGAGCAAGTTAAGTGCCCAGTCCAGATGCATCTTTACGGACTGTTCTGTTTTTGACAGATTCTGTCTTTTATTTCGCATTGCCGCTTTTGCTATGTTGAATGAGTTTCTTTGTTCCATTAACTTTCAGAAGCTTTGTGCAATGTCCAGAAGTGTTAAGAATGATTGTGTCACATCTGAATATGTGAATTTGTGGTTATGCACTAACCCTCTCATGAGTTTGCTTGAAGTTTGTGTGAAGGAAGTTTTCAAGGGTCAAGAGAAGAGGATGATATACTATGATCAAGAAGAGTGAAAGGTCTAAGCTTGGGGATGCCCGGTGGTTCATCCCTACATATTTTAAGAAGACTCAAGCATCTAAGCTTGGGGATGCCCAAGGCATCCCCTTATTCATCTACAACATTATCAGGTCACTTCTAGTGAAACTATATTTTTATTCCGTCACATTCTTATGTTCTTTACTTGGAGCGTCGGTTTGTTTTTATTTTTGTTTTGTTTTGAATAAAGTTGGATCCCGCCATCCTTATATTGGAGATATTACGCTCCGCTTTTTCATATGGAACACTTGTGTTTTTAATTGTGCTTTAATGTTCATGGCAAAAGCTAATTGCTTCGTTAAATTGCTATTTGGTTGGAATTGGAAAAGCTGCATATGGTTTGGCAATTTGGCAATTGTTTGAGCTCTCATAGATCATGTTTAAACTCTTGCATCATGTAGTTTAATCTATTAATGAAGAACTACTGTAGAGCTTGTTTAATTTGGTTTGCATGATTGTTCTCTCTAAGTCTAGATATTTTCGGGTAAAGTGTTTGAACAACGAGGAAGACAGTGTAGAGCCTTATAATGCTTGCAATATGTTCTTGTGTGAGTTTTGCTGTACCTGTTCATACTTGTGTTTGCTTCAAACAACCTTGCTAGCCCAAACCTTGTACTGAGAGGAAATGCTTCTCGTGCATCCAAACACCTTGAGCCAAAATCCATGCCATTTGTGTCCACCATATCTACCTACTATGTGGTATTTTTCTGCCATTCCAAAGTAAATTACTTGAGTGCTACCTTTAAATTTCATTCCTTTACCTCTGCAATATATAGCTCATGGGACAAATAGCTTAAAAACTATTGTGGTGATGAATATGTAGTTATGTGTCTTAATTCTTATAAGTTGCTTGTTGAGCGGTAACCATGTTTTCTGGGGACGCCATCAACTTTACCTTTGTTGGATATCATGTGAGATGCTATGCATGTTCGTCTTGTCTGAAGTAAGTGGACTTCATGATCAAATGGTTTGAGTATGCATATGTTAGAGAAGAACATTGGGCCGCTAACTAAAGCCATGTATCATGGTGGAAGTTTTAGTTTGGACATACAACCTCAATCTCTTATGAGAATATTACTGTTGTTGAATGCTTAAGCATTAAAAGAGGAGTCGATTATCTGTTGTGTATGTTGTCCCGGTATGGATGTCTAAGTTGAGAATAATCAAAAGCGAGAAATCTAATGCGTGCTTTCTCCTTAGACACTTGTACAGGCGGCATAGAGGTACCCTTTGTGACACTTGGTTGAAGCATATGTTATGCGATGAGAATCCGTGTTTCCGAGATAGTAGGACAAGGTGCGAGCACTATTAGTACTCTATGCATGAGACATGCAACTTGTAGGAAGTATTATGCATAGCACATATGAATTATTACTACCGTTGACAAAATTGTTTCTATGTTTTCAAAACAAAAGCTCTAGCACAAAAATAGTAATCCATGCTTCCCTCTACGAAGGGCCATTCTTTTACTTTATTGTTGAGTCAGTTTACCACTTCTTTCTATCTTAGAAGCAAACACTTGTGTTAACTGTGTGCATTGATTCTTACATGTTTACTTATTGCACCTGTTATATTACTCTATGTTGACAAATATCCATGAGATATACATGTTACAAGTTGAAAGCAATTGCTGAAACTTAATCATCCTTTGTGTTGCTTCAATGCATTCTACTTTGAATTTATTGCTTATGAGTTAGCTCTTATGCAAGTCTTATTAATACTTGTTTGAAAGTACTATTCATGAAAAGTTTTGCTATATGATTCATTTGTTTAGTCATTATCTTTGTTAGCAATCTTTTGTTCAGATCACTCCATTCATCTCATATGCTTTACAATAATGTTGATCAAGATTATGTTGGTAGCATGTCACTTCAGAAATTATTTGTGTTATCGTTTACCTACTCGAGGACGAGTAGGAACTAAGCTTGGGGATGCTTGATACGTCTCAAACGTATCTATAATTTCTTATGTTCCATGCTACTTTTATTACAATACTTGAATGTTTTATACATACTTTACAGCATTATTTTACATTTTCCGGCACTAACCTATTAACAAGATGCCGAAGTGGCAGTTGCTGTTTTTCTGCTGTTTTTGGTTTCAGAAATCCTAGTAAGGAAATATTCTCGGAATTGGACGAAATCAACGCCCAGGGTCCTATTTTTGCACGAAGCTTCAGAAGTCAGAGGAAACGAGTGGGCCACGAGGTGGCCGGACACCAGGCGGCGCGGCCCAGGCCCAGCCGCGCGGCCTGTTGTGTCGGCGCCTCGCGCCCCCTGCCTTCCTTCCGCCTTAAAGCCTCGTCGCGGCCCACGTGAGAGCCACGATACGGAAAACATTGCGAGACCGCCGCCTAAAATCCCATCTCGGGGATTCAGGAGATCGCCTCCAGCACCTGCGGAGAGGGGAATCATCACCGGGGGGCTCTACATCATCATGCCCGCCTCCGGATTGATGTGTGAGTAGTTCATCCTTGGACTATGGGTCCATAGCAGTAGCTAGATGGTTTTCTTCTCCGCTTGTGCTTTCATTGTATTAGATCTTGTGAGCTGCCTAACATGATCAAGATCATCTATTTGTAATGCTACATGTTGTGTTTGGCGAGATCCGATGAATATAGAATATTATGTTAAGTTGATTATCAATCTATCATATATGTGTTGTTTATGTTCTTGCATGCTCTCCATTGCTAGTAGAGGCTCTGGCCAAGTTGATACTTGTAACTCCAAGAGGGAGTAATTATGCTCGATAGTGGGTTCATGCCTCCATTGAATCTGGGATCGTGACAATAGGTTCTAAGGTTGTGGATGTGCTGTTGCTACTAGGGATAAAACATTGATGCTTTGTCTAAGGATATTTGTGTTGATTACATTACACACCATACTTAATGCAATTATCTGTTGTAACTTAATACTGGAAGGGGTTCGGATGATAACCTGAAGGTGGATTATTTAGGCATAGATGCATGCTGGATAGCGGTCTATGTACTTTGTCGTAATGCCTGATTAAATCACATAGTAATCATCGTTGATATGTATTGAATCTTTATTTGTCAATTGCTTGTAATTTGTTCACCCAGCATGTTAGTTATCTTATTGGAGAGACACCACTAGTGAACTGTGGACCCCGGTCCATTCTTTTACATCTGAATACATTCTACTGCTACTGTTCTTTGCAAACAAACACCATCTTCCACTCGATACGCTTAATCCTTTGTTTTCAGCAAGCCGGTGAGATTGACAACCTCAGTGTTACGTTGGGGCAAAGTACTTTGATTGTGTTGTGCAGGTTCCACGTTGGCGCCGGTTTCACTGGTGTTGCGCCGCACTACACTCCTCCACAACCTTCACGTGCTTCTTGGCTCCTACTGGTTCGATAACCTTGGTTTCATACTGAGGGAAACTTGCTTCTATACGCATCATACCTTCCACTTGGGGTTCCCAACGGACGTGTGCATCTACGCGTATCAAGATGCGACGTGAATTCCGCATTGAGGATGATGAGCTTAGGGGAACGGTCCAATAGATCTCCCAGAAGCTGGATGCTACAAACGAGACTGTCACTACAATGTCTGATCAAATGACGGATATCCAGCGTAGTCTTCAAGCTTTGCAATTGACTGTTGAAAATCTTGCAAACCAACAACAACAAGAAGATGAAGACCGTGATGAAGTACCTGGTCGTGGTGACCGTCCTCGTGGTTGGGCTCCACTTGGCCGCCATGGTCGTGGACTTCATGAAGAAGATGGATTGGGTAAGCCCAAGTTTTCTATACCCAAGTTTGAAGGAGGAGCTGATGTTGAAGAATACCTCACTTGGGAGCTGAAGATTGAGAAGTTATGGCGCTTACATAACTATACTGAAGATAGGAAGATCAAGCTTGCTTCTTCCGAATTTGATGGCTATGCATTGCGTTGGTGGGATGCACTTGTTGCAATCGACAAGAGGATGGTGAGCCACCTATTACCACATGGCGTGCTATGAAGGAGGCGATGAATTCTCGTTTCGTGCCCACTAATTATTTGCGTACTATTTATGATAAGTTGACCCTATTGAGACAAGGTGTGAAGACTGTTGATGAATACTACATGGAGATGGAGACGCTTATGCAGCGTGGCCGTGTCCGTGAGTCTCTTGAGATGACAATGCAGCGTTTTCTACATGGCTTGAAGTATGATATCAAAGGCATTGTTCGTCATCACAGTTACACCACTATGAATGAGTTGCTACATCATGCAAGAGAAGCTGAAGCACAGTTGGCTGAAGAAGCAAAGGTAAGCTACGGGATGCTTGATACGTCTCCAACGTATCTATAATTTCTTATGTTCCATGCTAGTTTTATGACAATACCTACATGTTTTGTTCACACTTTATGATGTTTTGATGCATTTTCCGGCACTAACCTATTAACAAGATGCCCGAAGCGCCGGTTCTGTTTTCTGCTGTTTTGGTTTCAGAAATCCTACACGGAAATATTCTCGGAATTAGAACGAAACAAAAGCCCACGGTCTTATTTTTCCATGGAGCTTAGAAGACCGAAGAGGAGACGGAGAGGGGCCACGAGGCGCCCTAACCATAGGGCGGCGCGGCCAGCATGGGGCCCGCGCCCCCTATGGTGTGGGGCCCCCGTGCCTCCTCCGACTCTGCCCTTCCGCCTACTTAAACTCTCCGTCGCGAAAACCCTAGTACCGAGAGCCACGATACGGAAAAAGTTCCAGGCGCTGTTGTGGGTATACTTCATGGGTGTACCATCGACAGTGCCTAGATCCGGTAAGCCCGGGTGGCCCATAGACGGTGATGGTGGCATGTGGCCCATCGGGCGGCCCAGTTGCTGTTGATCATGAAGGATGAAGTCCGGCCCAGGATCAGATAGCCGGATCCGCACCGACCTTTGGAGGAACCCGGATCCGTGGAAGCCCATGAGGAACCCGGATCCAGTACGACGTATAGGGGAGGCGGATCCTTGACGTACACGGCAAGATATTGTAACGTAGGTTAGGCAATCTGTAATCCGGCTAGGACTCTCCATGTAAACCCTAGATCCGTGCGCCTTTATAAGCCGGATCCCGGGAGCCCTAGAGACACAACCACATCCATTGTAACAACGCGCAAGCGCCCAGATAATTCCAGGACAAGCAGCAGTAGGCCCTGTCATCGTGCGGTGTTCCGAAGCTGGGTAACTCGCGTACCACCGTCCCGTGTGCACTCCGCCCTATGGCCCCTACTTCTTCTCCCCCTCGTGAGGATCCCTCCTCCGAGGTATCGTCGATTAGGCAACGACAGTTGGCGCCCACCGTGGGGCCTGAGGCGTCTGGAGGCCGGAACCGGGAGGGCTCCGCCATGGGAAGCTACGACGACTCGATCGCTGTGGGGCGCGTACTCTACGCCGGGAATTTTCCCGTCCGTCCGGACGAATCTGGATTCCGGCTAGGACAAACCCCGTCAAGCTCTCCATCGTCCCAATCGGCGGCATCCACATCTTCATCGGCGAGACCGTCGATTCCGACGGAAACGCACTGGTAAGTAACGCTGACGCGTCCGCCGCTGAGCTGGACGCCGTCGCGAAGATCCGATCTGAGTCGCAGGAGCTTCTTAAGGAAGATTCCGCCTTGGATCAGGAAAAATCAAAACCCACCCAATCCGCCCCTGAGCAGGAGAAAACGGTGGAAGACCAATGCAGATCCGCCTGGGTCTCCCAGGTGTTAGAGAAGCAAAGGTGTCACTTCGTGCACTTCTTGGCCCATACCGCAGGAGACGCCCTCCACCAGGACGAGGCCGATCCTTTGCAGGTTGAGGCACCCGGAAACAACGTAGCTCCGGATCTGCCAGAAGCAGTCGGAGACAGCGACGCTCCGGGACAAGAGGAAGCCGGAAACCCTGAGGAATCAATCCTCGGTAACTTGAGCCCAAATTCCGATGATGCCTCCTCAATAGGCACAGAAGAATACAATCGCTTGACGAAGGAGCTCGCAATCGGGGAAGAAGATGACGGCGCTTCATCCATGAATACAGAGGAATTCAACCGCAAGCTCGAGGAACTCGGAGGCGGTGAGCAAGCTGAAGTGGAATCCGCCCAGCCGATGCAGGTTCTAGCAACCGTGGCACCGCTGGATCAGCCGGACACGGAAGACGAAGCCTCCAACTCCAGCCCAGGACCATCCAACGTGCGGCCTCCCTTGGGACCACAACCGCACAGGGATGTCCTGTCACCAGAAGAGATAGTCGAGCAAGCACGCATGGATCTAGTCGCGAAGTCTGATATTCTCAACAAACCAATAACTCCCGAGGAGGCTGCAGACCCGGAGGCCTTAGAAGCCAAACGGCAGGAGATGCTGGCAACAGCTCAGAAGTTCGCCAGGACTGCAGCCGCAATGGCGGAAGAAAGAACCTTGGCTGCAAATTTTGTGGACTACTCCCTAAAAAAGGATCGTGAAGTCGACGAAATGATGGCAACAGCCAAGGGACTCCGATTGGAGTGGCAGAAAAGGTTAGACTCTCTGCAGGCGGAGGCTGATAGAATCGCTCGAGAAGCCATCCCTCCCCGCAGGATTACCTTCGCAACACCCACAGAGCAGCAGCCGCTCGCAACTCCAAAGGATAACATGAAGAAGGCTGCAGAGCTCCTAAAAAAGAAGGACGAGGAGATTGACATCAACTACGTCCGGAAGCTCGTTGCCTCAGCAATGCAGCAACAGAGCAAGGCAGACACTTCGCGCAGGTTAGCATCCAATCCGGAACAGTGCATATCCACCGCGCAGAAGGACGCCATAGCAAGTCAACATCGTGATGGCGAGTCGCGCACCGGATCCACGGAGCGCAGGAGGATAGTCAGAGATCATCCAAATCCAATCCCCATACCATCGGATTCAACCCCGAAAGACCCGGCAAAGGGAAAGGATGCGATGTATACTGGCAGAGATAAGTACCGTGTTCCATCGCCACCACCCCGAGCTTCGCGTCCTCCGCTACCCCCTCGACGTCGCAGTCCTGCCGGAAACCCCAGGCCCCATGGGCCAGGTGGAATCAACATCCGCGACAGTATGCCGCCACCTAGAGACAGGAACAGGGAGCGTACGCTGGAGCAACGCCGAAGCCGGAATCAAGACCGCGAGCCTGAGCCTCGTCGGAATCAAGACCGCGAGCCTGAGCCTCGTCGGAATCAAGAACGCGACCCTGAGCCTCGCAGAAGCCAAGGACGCGATCCGGAACCAAGGAGGAGCCGGAACGAGGAGTACGCACCTGAGCCACGCAGGAGCCGGAACGACGGAGGTGACCACCACCAAGAGGAAAGGAGCCACCGAAGCCGGAGCCAGCCGCGGGAGCCATGCCGAGAATCTGAAGGCGGAAGAACATCTTACAGGCCCCCTCGCAGATCTCCCTCACCACCACCCAGTGGAGGCGGAGGTGGAGGCGGAGGCAGAGGCCGGAGATCTCGTTCCCGCTCAAAATCACCCGGTGGTGCCCCCCGTGATGCCCGGGATCGCCTCAACGAGTACAGATCCGACTACATTGGTCCAAGGTGCTTTGGCCAGATGATCCGAGAGGAACCAAAGCCAAGAAGCTTGAACCTTAAGCTACCAGGAAACCTGAAGCATTATGATGGCAGCGAGAGGCCGGATACCTGGATCGAGGATTACTACAATGCAGTAACCTTCGCCGGAGGAACCCCGAATATAGCCTGCCGCATGCTCCAGTTGTACCTTATTGGTCCAGCTCGTGTTTGGCTCAGCGACCTCGAGGAGAACACCATCTTTTGCTGGTTGGACTTGAAGAAGGCTTTCGAGAACCACTTCAGGGGTACCTACAAGAGACCGGCCACCACCAGCGATCTTCAAGCTTGCATCCAGAAGAAGGGTGAGACATCTAGAAGCTTCCTCACCCGATGGTTGGCAACCAGAAACGAGTGCGAGAACGTAGATAACCGCACAGCAATGCACGCCTTCATTGGTGGTTTGCAGCGTGGGGGGCTGCTGCGCCACAAGCTTACTTGCCTGGTGAACGCAAACAAACTCACTCTTGACGAGATGATAAACATCGCCAGCGATCATACTGCGCCGATGACGACGCAGGCGGAGATCTCGCAGCTACAGCCATACCCCTGCACCAACAGAAGAAAAACCGTGATAACGGCGTCAGCAGCAGCAACAAGCGGAAGAACCCCCCTGAAGACCAGAAAGGCGGAGGATCCGACATGGTAGCCATGACGTTCCAACGCGGAGGTCCAGGAGGCGGAAGAGGCCGCGGACGTGGAGGCGGAGCAGGCAGGGGCCAGCAGCGCGCTGACGAGGTCACCGCAGCCGGATCCCGCGCCCCCCAAACGTATGAAGAATACAGGGATATGCCGTGCCTGGCCCATCTGGATCCGGCTACGGGCAAATCCACCCATACCAATCGCAACTGCAAGTGGGTCAACGATCTGAAGAATGACCCGGAGGCAGGATACAAGCGAGCCCGGAAGCACCGCCCGCGCGGCAAAGGAGGCAAGGGCAAGAACAAGGACAAAGAGGAGGACAGCTCCGAGGCCATGGACGAGGATGACGCTTCGCCGGAACCCAAGGAGGGTACCGCAGCTAACAAGTCCAACCCCTTTGGCAAGAAGAGTGTCGGAACTTACCACACCTTCCTCGGAACCCCAACTGTCCGCGCGAAAAAATCGGCGCTCCGGATCTTGAACGCCACAGTTCCGGCTGTGCCGCAGTATGTCAAGTGGTCGGAGAAAGCCTGTACCTTTGACAGGTCGGATCACCCGGCCGTCATCCCCAAAGAGTGCTACGCTCTGGTTGTGAGTCCCCGCATAGACGGGTATGACTTCTCCAAGTGTCTTATGGACGGAGGAGCTAGCCTGAACATCATGTACCTGGAGACCCTGGAGAAGATGAACCTCACCAAGGAACAGCTCAAACACAGCACCACTGAATTTCATGGTGTGGTTCCGGGTAAGAAGGCAAACTCTCTGGGCAGCATCAAACTTCCCGTGGCCTTCGGCAATGTGAACAACTACCGCGAAGAGATGATCACGTTCGAAGTGGTGCCCTTCAAAAGCTCCTACCACGTAATCTTCGGCAGGCCCACCTACCACAAGTTCCACGCCAGGGCATGCTACATCTACAACAAGCTCAAGATTCCGGGTCCTAACGGTTGGATCACCGTGTCCGGAGACTACAAGAAAGCTAGAGGACTGCGAGGAGGGCGAAGCCGCCTTTGCAGAATCCGTCATATCTGGAGAGGAGCTGCAAGGCTACAGAGCCGCGGTGGATCCGACTGAGATGCAGACCACCAAGAAGCAGATCTCCGAACAGAAGACCTCGTTCAAGGCCGCGATAGAAACCAAGAAGCATGACCTCATTGAAGGGGACAACTCCAAGCAGGTTTCAGTCGGAGCCAACATGGACCCCAAATAGGAAAGCGCGCTCGTCGAGTTCCTCAGAGCTAACATGGATATCTTCGCATGGCAACCTTCTGACATGTCCGGAGTACCAAGGGAACTCGCCGAGCACTACCTCAACATAAATCCGGGTGCAAAACCGGTGAAGCAAGCTATGCGACGCTTTGGAGACAAGAAGCGCCGCGCCATAGGAATGGAATTAGCAAAGTTACTAGAGGCAGGTTTTGTAGTAGAAGTTATCCATACTGATTGGGTCGCAAACCCCGTCCTTGTACCCAAAAATAATTCTGAAATACTAAGAATGTGCATCGATTACTCCGGCGTGAATAAGCATTGTCCGAAGGATCCGTTCCCCTTGCCGCGCATTGACCAAGTCATTGATTCGACGGCAGGGGCGGAACTTCTGTGTTTTCTTGACGCATATTCCGGGTATCATCAGATCTTGATGAAGGAGTCTGACCAAAAGGCGACTTCCTTCATCACACCCTTTGGCACATACTGCTATGTTACCATGCCTTTTGGCTTGAAAAACGCAGGTGCCACATACCAACGTACGATGCAGCGGTGCCTGAAGGACCAAATTGGCCGGAACGTGCACGCCTACGTCGACGACATCGCGGTCATGACCCGAAAGGGATCCGACCTGCTGAGGAAACCTTTGATAATCTCCGACGGTACAAGATGATGTTGAATCCGAAGTGCGTCTTTGGCGTACCAGCCGGAAAACTCCTTGGCTTCATTTCTCACAGGGGCATTGAAGTTAACCCGGAAAAGATCAAGGCTATCCTGAACATCAAAAGGCCAACTTGTCTCAAAGATGTGCAACGATTAACCGGTTGCGTTGCGGCAATCAGTAGATTTGTTAGCCGTCTTGGCGAGAAAGCCCTACCTCTACAAGCTGCTGAAGAAAACAGACAAATTTGTCAGGATGAGGCAGCAGATCACTTCAGGAGTTGAAGAACATACTCTCCTCCCCACCTATATTGGCAGCTCCAGCTGAGTCGGAGCCTATGCTCCTCTACATAGCGGCTACCAACAAAGTTATCAGCCTCGTAATCGTGGTGGTGCGAAAGGAAGAAGGATTTGAGCACGGAGTCCAAAGGCCTGTCTATTACATTAGCGAAGTCTTGACGGAATCCAAGCAGAGATACCCTCACTTTCAGAAGCTAGCATACGGAGTTTTCCTAGGCAGCCGGAAGCTGAGACACTACTTCCAGGAGCACCCAATGACAGTGGTGAGCAAGGCTCCCCTGGCGACAATCATCAACAACTCCGACGCAACAGGACGCGTAGCAAAATGGGGCATCGAGTTATCTGCCTTTGACATCAACTACGAAGCCCGAACTGCAATCAAGTCTCAAGTTCTAGCGGATTTCATCGCGGATTGGACTGAAGCACCGGAGGGCACACCTGTGCCGGAACCTGAAGCTTGGGTCATGCACTTTGATGGATCCAAGCAACATCAAGGCTCGGGGGCTGGAGTCACCCTGAAGTCACCTACCGGAGAAGAACTGCAGTACGTTCTGCAGATTCACTTCGAAGCAACCAATAATATGGCGGAATACGAGGCTCTACTACACGGTCTGCGCATCGCTAAGGAGATTGGGATCAAGCACATCATATGCTGCGGAGATTCCGACCTGGTGGCACAACAAGTAGCCGGAACCTGGAACGCCAGAAACTCCGTCATGGCGGCTTACAGAGACGAAGTGGACGAGATCGCCAAGTGCTTCCTCGGATACGAAGTCAAGTACGTCAGAGAGACGATAACACAGCAGCAGACATGCTGTCCAAGCTCGGATCCGGCAGGAAACCAATTCCGCCTGGAATTTTCCTTGAGCATCTGCGAGTACCCTCGGTGAAGGGTGCAAACCCGGAAAATCCTGATCTGGCAGTTTCTCCGGCTAAGGAAGTGATGGCAGTCATTCCGGCCTGGACTCAGCCGTTCTTGGATTACCTCATTGATCAAAAGTTGCCGGAGGACGAGGTCCACGCACGACAGATCATCAGACGAGCAAGATCCTACACAATTGTTGATGGACAGCTCTACAAACGAAGTGCAAACGGGGTATTTCTCAAATGCGTCTCTAGTCAAGATGGCATTGAAATCCTCGAGAGATCCATGCAGGGGATTGCGGGCATCATGCCGCCCCCAGGTCCCTCGTTGCAAAAGCCTTTCGGTTAGGATTTTACTGGCTAACAGCTAAAGAAGATGCTGACAAGCTGGTGAAAACTTGCCGCGGTTGTCAGTACTACGCTACTCAACCAAACGCTCCAGCCCAAGAGCTGAGGACCATCCCTATCACCTGGCCGTTCGCGGTCTGGGGGCTCGATATGGTTGGTAAGTTAAAGAAATCATCTCCTGGTGGTCATGAATACCTCCTGGTCGCTATTGACAAGTTCAGTAAGTGGATCGAGGCAAAGCCAGTGAGAAAAGCCGACGGTGCTACGGCACTAAAATTTGTTTGCAGCCTCGTAACGAGATTCGGCATCCCACACAGCATAATCACAGACAATGGCACAAACTTTGCGCAGGGAGAACTCAAGGATTATTGCGATGAAGTTGGGATCCGGCTTGACCTTGCATCTGTGGCTCATCCACAATCTAATGGTCAGGTCGAACGAGCCAATGGCCTTATACTAGCCGGAATCAAACCTCGCCTTGAAGAACCGCTGCGCCGCGCAGCCGGAGCTTGGGCTGATGAGCTGGACTCTGTTCTGTGGAGTTTACGAACTACCCCTAACAGGTCAACAGGATTTACTCCTTTCTTCCTGGTATACGGATCCGAAGCTGTGCTCCCCACCGACATCATCCATGATTCACCGCGAGTTTCCTACAATGAAGAAACTGCTGACAGGCTCGACAGCTATCTGTGGACCTGATCGAAGAAGCTCGAATCTAGCCGACCAACGCTCCACCATTTACCAGCAGAAGCTCCGACGCTATCACAGCCGTCGAGTTCGGAACCGCTCGTTCATGGTCGGAGACTTAGTCCTCCGCCTTCGCCAGGTGAAAGATCACAAGTTGCAAACTCCATGGGAAGGACCTTTTGTCATCAGCAAAGTACTACACAACGGATCCTACTACCTCGTTGATTTCCGGGAACTAAAGGATAGACCTGCCAACTGGCATCGGAAACGAAAACGAGAAGATCCGGGTGACATATATGATGAAACAGATCGTCCCTGGAACATAGCACAGCTACGTCCTTTCCACACTTAGCGCTTTACGCATTACATACCTTGTAATATCTATGATACATGATCAATGAAATAAAGCTTTTGGTTCACTCTTAGAGTCTTTTACCTCCTTTAATTTTTCATTTCTGGATCGTGTATGTTTTTTCCGACTAAAACCGCAGAGCTGGATCTTTCCGCCTAGGCGTGTATGAAAGTTGTGATTTTCAAAATCGTCCTTTAGGACGTAAGCTTAAGTTTTCTGGAAATTTTTTCTGTTGCAAACCCATGGATTCCTGGTAGCGACTTCCGGCACTTGGGCTGGGGGCTTGTTTCCGCGGTTATTGACGGATTGCCATTGGGCTTCGTCGCCGCTGGCGAGCGTTTCCGGCACGGGTTTTCCGGCTCGTGGAAGGTCAAGTGGGCAAGCCGGAAATTATCAAACCAGCACTTGCTTTCCAATAAAACGAAACATGCAAATAATATTAACACGGATTGCAGGATAAGTGTTTTCCGCCCACGCATGCATGCCTGTTTCGTCCCTAACTACTTAAGAATTTAAGTTATATTACAAACCCACTCCGGGGCCAAAATGATGCAATTTCTCATTGTTTTAAACAGGAACTCTACTCGGAGTCCTCTTCTTCAGATTGCTGGTAGGTGGAGCCGCCATCGCTGTCGCCAGATCCGGCTTTGGAGTCGTCGCCTGAGTCTCCTCCGGAGTGCTCGCCGCTTGACCCGGAGCCTTCCCCATAATACTCCGGCTCACCTGCTTCCTCCTCTGCATCGGAAAATCCCGAGGGCAGATCGTGTTGGTTGTACCAGAACGAGTGATCAACTCGCCTGACAAACAACTGCTCATAGCCTTCGGTCTCCGCGAGGAGGGCACCCATGTCGGAATCCTCGGGGGCTCCGCGTGCAACATTCGCCAGGTTGAGCGAGGGAAAGTGAGCCTTGCAGGTGGCCAGGACTAGGGAGGCGGCTCCGCGTGCTGAAGACTTTTGCCAGTCCTTGATGAAATCCGGCACTTGTTGCATAAGTTTGGTCATCGTGTCAATGAGCGTGGTTTTAGCCTTCTTCAAAGACAGAGTCTTGGCAATTCCGCGACAGGCTTCGAATAACGCGTCGATTGAAATCCGCGCTTCATCGTATGCCTCTGTCCTCTTCAGATTTGATTCCTTTGACCATTCAAAGCCAAGGCTTGCTGTGAAACAAGGAGGTTTAGTTCTGTTAGAAAGAAAACTACAAGGTAGTCGGATCAACGACACGGAAAACGCTTACGGAAGATAAGTTTGTCAATGGCCTCCGCCTCCGCTTCCAGAACTTTGTTCTTGGATATCACGGAAATGACGCGGCCCTGGCTTTTCTCCAGTTTTTCATTCAGCTCCGCCAGGTCACGGGCATGCTTTTCGATCAGCTCTTTCCTCGCTTGATTCTCCTGGGAAGCGGATTTCTTCACAAAGTTCTTGAGGGATTCGTTCTCCGCCTCAAGCACCTGGACCTTGGCGGATAGCTCGTCAAACTTGGAGCGCTTGGCAGTCTCTTCTGAAGGTAGACAAAATTGCACATATTATGCATTTTGAACAATTATATCAGAACAAAAAGCAAGACCCAGATTTCGTACCCTGAAGGCGGGACTCAAGTAGTCGGATAGCTTGTTGGCTATTTTCCGCGTTCTGGCGCAGCCCCTCGATCTCCGTGATCTGCTCCAGCACGTGCACGCGCAGATCTTCGTGCAGCTTCCGCGTGGTCTGCAAAGCAGCAAGGAGTTAGTCGGATATTTAAAATCTTGGGGGCTAGCGAGGAATTCAAAGTCTTGGTATAAAAATTTTAAATTTCCGCCTCAGGTACATTTGGGAAAGCATCGGTTAATACATGTTACACGGAAATATATCACCCAATGCTTGGGGGCTAGTATTACCTGCCGCACTTCCTTGTGCTTGGCGAAAAACTCCTTCAGGCTGTCCTCCAGGTCGGCGAGTTCACGCACCTCCTCGTCCGGCTTTCCCCACACTTTGTTCAGCATGTCGGAAACTTCCGCGTGGCGCTGTGAGAGGGTAAGCTTTTGAAGGGACGGAGTTGGTTGGAGGTGGACTCGAGTCGCGTTGGTAACTTGAAGGAGCTTTGCCTTTTGCTCCTTTTCTTCTTCTGTCGGCCCCGCGAAAGCGGAGCTTGGCTGAGCTGACGGAGGAACGGGTGAGGAGGTCCCCTTGGCGGAGTCGCCGTGGTGGGCGGAATCTTCAGGAAGATCATCAACATTGATGATATCTTTCGGATCCGGCTTGGAGGCGGATGAAGCCTTGGGCGGAACTTCAACCTCGGGAGTAATAGGAAAAGAAGCCGGAGATGGCTTGGCCTTTTTCTTCGGGGCCCTTGGGGCCTTGGGGGGCTGGCTACCGGAACTTCAGAAAAAACATAAAAGTATAAGTAAAAGTTTGAGCGTGAAACCAGAACTTGGATCTCGGAAATAGGCGCTTACCCGGAAGGCTTGAAGAAATGCTGGACATCAGGCTGCCCCTTGTTGCTGGTGTCAATCAGTGAAAGGCGCTTCTTTTCCGCCTCCGCTCTCCGGGTAGCAGCAGTGCTAGGCACTTCGCGGGCGCGTTTCGCATGGGGGCTGGAAGGAGCGGCCTTCTTCCTCTTCGCGGGGCGGGAGGCCTCGGGAGCTTCCGCCTCCGACGCGGCATCCGGATCCGTGTTTCCGGTGGAAGGAACTCGGAGGAGAGTTCCGAGTTCGTTCTCTTCGAGCGCTTCGAGCTGATACAGAGTTAAACACTTAGACAAAAAATTTGAATGCGAAAAGAAACAAGAGGTTACAATCAAGCCGACGTACCGCGGTTCCGGAACCATTCATGTGGATCTCTTTGTTGCACACGTGAACGTGAAGTTCACGCGGAATCTTGATGAGGACCCGGATCCTCTTGTCGATGGCGTCGGCGGAGAGATTGTCTTTTGTAACTACGGGTCGTCGCGCCCTGTGTACTGGAACATCAAGCGGTCCCTGTGTTGAAGCGGCTGGATCCGCTTGGTGAACCAGGAAAGGGTCAAGTCCTTCCCCGTCAGCCCCTCCTCCGTCAGCTTGCAGATCCGCCTGACGGCGCGCGTGAGCTGGAGTGACTCGGAGATGTGGGGGCAGTGCGACCATGTCGGAAGCTCGGTGGCGGGGCAGTTCTTGAACGGTGGCAATTTTCTTGCGTTCGCGGGGTCGGAGACGTCCTTCAAATAGAAGAAGCCTGCGGACCAGTACCGCGCGGATTCGTGGCGGTCGGTGTGGGGTAGACGGCCCGGGCGAATCATAAAGGTGATGGTTCCGCATGTCGCCAGTTCGGAGGACTGCCGGATCCTCTCCTTCTTGACAGTAAAATAGTATTGAAACAGGGAGAGTTCGGGAGCTACCCGGAGATGGCCTTCGCAGAGGGTGACGTGATTGCTAATCGCAAGCACGCTGTTCGGAGAGATGTTGTGGGGTTGGAGCCCATAGGCCTTCAGAATCTCGAGGAAGAAGTCCGAAGGCGGAAATGAGAAGCCTCGCTCCACCAACGCCTTCGTCAGCACCATCTCGTTGTCCTGAGGGGCCGGGGCTAAGGCACTGGAGTCGCCCTCCAGCTTCCGGGTTGCAAGAACCCTTCCCCTCCAAGTTTTGCAGCTCCATCAGGTGGTGGTGCAAGGCCACCATTTACCTTTGGACTGAGTCCGTTCCGAGCTTTGTTTTTTTGTGGCTCGTCCGCTTTCTTTCTCCGCCCCGGATGTTTTTTCAGGGTAGCTGAGGTCCCCGACGTCTTTGCCGGAATCCTTAGTAGGATCCAGGTTGATTGGGATGAAGGGAGGAGGGGCGGAGGAGATGGGGTCGCATATGGGTTCCGAGGTCGGAGGCATGGACGACATCGAAGATATAAGAGTAGATGGCGGAAACGTAATTTAGTCGGATCTCATCGTCAACTAGCGATCATCTACCAACTACGGCGAAGAATCAAGCTCGGAAAGCTTACAAATGGATTCCCGCGGTGGTCGGAGTTGCCGGCGGTGAGGTTTTCGTGCGGTGGCTCGTCGGAGTTAAGAACACGAAGAACACCACGGTGGTGGACTCGCTCCGGTGATGCTCCGGTGACTTTCCGACGGGTTCCGGCGCGGCGGAGGTAGGAGCTCTCGGGCGGCGCTGGCAGAGAGGTGAGAAGGGGGTGAATGAGAGTAAAGGGTCGACGGGATATTTATAGGCTGAGGGAGATTCGTGCTCCGCATCCTGTGGTCGGAACGCAAGCGTCGCGCCGTTGGATGCGTGACACGTGTCCCAAACCCTAACAGTAAAAATGGCTAGAGATAAGTTACCGCACAAACCGCGCGAAAATGGCGCCAGAATTGGCGGAACCGTTTGAGTTTGTTAAGACTCCGGGTAAAAGCGTGAAGATAAGCAGTTCACATTCGCAAGCAGGGGAGTAACCCGGAGACATGTTTTAAGGCTGTCGATGGATGAAGTCCCGCAGGATGGGGAATCTTCCGACTTATAAGTTGGAAAAAGAAGATACGAAGTTGGAGTTCTTCAACTTTCTCCGAGTTACCATGATGCCGGAGATCATAAGGTACAAGCTGGCGGAAGCTGCAGGAGAAACTCGGAGAATCTACTGTTGTGGGTATACTTCATGGGTGTACCATCGACATGCCTAGATCCGGTAAGCCCGGGTGGCCCATAGACGGTGATGGTGGCATGTGGCCCATCGGGCGGCCCAGTTGCTGTTGATCATGAAGGATGAAGTCCGGCCCAGGATCAGATAGCCGGATCCGCACCGACCTTTGGAGGAACCCGGATCCGTGGAAGCCCATGAGGAACCCGGATCCAGTACGACGTATAGGGGAGGCGGATCCTTGACGTACACGGCAATATATTGTAACGTAGGTTAGGCAATCGTAATCGGCTAGGACTCTCCATGTAAACCCTAGATCCGTGCGCCTTTATAAGCCGGATCCCGGGAGCCCTAGAGGCACAACCACAACCATTGTAACAACGCAAGCGCCGTATAATTCCGGACAAGCAGCAGTAGGCCCTGTCATCGTGCAGGTGTTCCGAAGCTGGGTAACTCGCGTACCACCGTCCCGTGTGCACTCGCCCTGGCCCCTACTTCTTCTCCCCTCGTGAGGATCCCTCCTCCGAGGTATCGTCGATTAGGCAACGACGGCCGCAATCCCATCTCGGGAGCAGGAGATCGCCTCCGGCACCCACGGAGAGGGAATCATCACCGGAGGGCTCTACATCACCATGCCCGCCTCCGGACTGATGCGTGAGTAGTTCATCCTTGGACTATGGGTCCATAGCAGTAGCTAGATGGTTGTCTTCTCCTCTTGTGCTATCATGTTTAGATCTTGTGAGCTACCTATCATGATCAGGATCATCTATTTGTAATGCTACATGTTGTGTTTGGTGGGATCCAATGAATATGGAATACTATGTCAAGTTGATTATTGATCTATCATATATGTGTTGTTTATGTTCTTGCATGCTCTCCGTTGCTAGTAGAGGCTCTGGCCAAGTTGATACTTGTAACTCCAAGAGGGAGTATTTATGCTCGATAGTGGGTTCATGCCTCCATTGAATCTGGGACAGTGACAGAAAGTTCTAAGGTTGTGGATGTGCTGTGCCACTAGGGATAAAACATCAATGCTTTGTCTAAGGATATTTGTGTTGATTACATTACGCACCATACTTAATGCAATTGTCTGTTGTTTGCAACTTAATCTGGAGGGTGCGGATGCTGCTGAAGGTGGACTTTTTAGGCATAGATGCATGCTGGATGGTGGTCTATGTTCTTTGTCGTAATGCCCTGATTAAATCTCATAGTGATCATCATGATATGTATATGAATCTTTATTTGTCAATTGCCCACCTGTAATTTGTTCACCCAGCATGCTATTTATCTTATTGGAGAGACACCACTAGTGAACTGTGGACCCCGGTCCATTCTTTTACATCTGAAATACAATCTACTGCAATCATTGTTCTCTGTTGTTCTTTGCAAACAAACATCATTCTCCACACCATACGTTTAATCCTTTGTTTTCAGCAAGCCGGTGAGATTGACAACCTCCTTGTTAAGTTGGGGCAAAGTATTTTGATTGTGTTGTGCAGGTTCCACGTTGGTGCCGGAATCCCTGGTGTTGCGCCGCACTACACTCCTCCACCAACAACCTTCACGTGGCCTTCATCTCCTACTGGTTCGATAACCTTGGTTTCTTTCTGAAACTTGCTGTTGTGCTCATCATACCTTCCTCTTGGGGTTCCCAACGGACGTGTGCTTTGACACAAGGAAGTTGTTGCCTACACGCACAAGCTGGGCCCTTCTTGACGCTCCTCCCCATCTTGACGGCGCCGGCGCCAGCGACGCGCTCCACCCTTACTCTACTCCACCTAGCAAGCCGGTCTCCAATGTGTCTAACGCAAAGAAGTCTGAATCTGCTGCAAGTACGAGTGGTTCTAGCATGTCTACTGCGCGCAACCGTGATATGGCTTGTCATACATGTGGTGGAAAGGGTCACTTCAAGAGAGATTGTCCTAACCGCAAAGTCATGATTATCAATGAGGACAATGAGTATGAGACTGGAGATGATGTTGATCCAAATGCTCCAGACGATGATGACTATGACACGATGGTGAAGATGCATATCCGTCTGATGCTCGCACTATTGTTGTGTCGCAGCGTGCTCTTAATGTGTTGCCAAGTGCATCTACTCAGCGCTGCAATTTGTTCCAAACAAAGGCTTTAGTTGGTCCGACAAGGCTTGCAAGGTCATTATTGATGGCGGGAGTTGCCGCAATTTAGCAAGCAAGGAGTTGTGTACCAAGCTGAAGTTGAAGTATCTACCGCACCCGCATCCATACTATATTCAGTGGTTGAGCGGCAATGGTGAGATGAAGGTAAACCACATGGTGCGTGTTGAGTTTGAGATTGGACCGTATAAGGATTCCATTGATTTTGATGTGGTTCCTATGACGGTGTGTCACCTACTATTGGGTCGGCCTTGGCTCTATGACCGTTTGTGCAACACAATGGCCGTGCCAATACATATCACTTGGAGTTCAAGGGCAAGAAAATTAACTTACAACCTATGTCACCACAACAGATTGTCAATGAGTCTCGTCAGAAGATTGAAGTCAACTTGGAGGATGCACCTCTAGATAGGCGAGAGAATTGTAATGTCGTGAGTGATATAACGAAAAGTGAGAGAGTGAATTCCTTAGTGCTTTTAGCCACCAAAGAAGACATGAGAGAATTTAGTGAGGATCCTACAGCCATGCCTCTTGTGCTTATGTACAGGGGTACGGTTTTGGTTTCTAACGACATGACCCCTCTTCCTCTTGGTGTTTCTAATGTTTTGCAGGAATTCGCGACGTGTTTCCGGAAAGGTGCGGTGTCTACGGGTCTTGTAGGCAGGTGTTGGGCCTCCAGAGCGAGTTTGTAGAACAGCGACAAGTTTTCCCTTAAGTGGATCACCCAAGGTTTATCGAACTCAGGGAGGAAGAGGTCAAAGATATCCCTCTCAAGCAACCCTGCAACCTGATGTCTACGGGTGCTTCTATTCTTGTAGACAGTGTTGGGCCTCCAAGAGCAGAGGTTTGTAGAACAGCAGCAAGTTTTCCCTGAAGTGGATCACCCAAGGTTTATCGAACTCAGGGAGGAAGAGGTCAAAGATATCCCTCTCATGCAACCCTGCAACCACAAAGTAAGAAGTCTCTTGTGTCCCCAACACACCTAATAGGTGCACTAGTTCGGCGAAGAGATAGTGAAATACAGGTGGTATGAATAAGTATGAGCAGTAGTACGACGCCAGAAAATAGCTTGCTGGCGTGCAGTTGATGGTAGTAATATTGTAGGAAGTAAACAACGGTAGATGTGTAGTAGTAGCAAGATAAAACAGTAAACAAGCAGCGATAGCAGTATTTAGGAACAAGACCTAGGGATTAGACTTTCACTAGTGGACACTCTCAACTTTGATCACATAACAGAATAGATAAATGCATACTCTACACTCTCTTGTTGGATGATGAACACATTGCGTAGGATTACACGAACCCTCAATGCCGGAGTTAACAAGCTCCACAATTAAATGTTCATATTTAAATAACCTTAGAGTGCATGAAAGATCGACATGACTAAACCAAGTACTAGCATAGCATGCACACTGTCACCTTCACATCATGTAGGAGGAATAGATCACATCAATACCATCATAGCGATAATTAACTTCATAATCTACAAGAGATCATAATCATAGCCTACGCCAAGTACTAACACGGATGCACACACTGTCACCATTACATCGTGCGGAGGAATAAAACTACTTTAATAACATCACTAGAGTAGCACATAGATAAATTGTGATACAAAACACATTGCAATCATAAAGGGATGTAAATAAGCACTTCACTATGCCATTCATAACGGTGAATAAGTATTCTGAAATATAGCCTAAGAGACCCACACGGTGCACACATTGTCACCTTTACACACGTGGGACAAGGAGTCTCCGGAGATCACATAAGTAAAACCCACTTGACTAGCATAATGACATCTAGATTACAAGCATCATCATATGAATCTCAATCATGTAAGGCAGCTCATGAGATTATTGTATTGAAGTACATAGGAGAGAGATGAACCACATAGCTACCGGTACCCCGAGCCTCGATGGAGAACTATTCCCTCCTCATGGGAGACGGCAGCGTTGATGAAGATAGCGGTGGAGATGGCAGCGGTGTCGATGGAGAAGCCTCCCGGGGGCACTTCCCCGTCCGGCGTGCGAACGAGAGAACTCTGTCCCCCGGATCTTGGCTTCGCGATGGCGGCGGCTCGGAAGGTTTCGCTACCGTGGCTTATTCGTCTCGAGGTTTAGGTGCAGGACCTTTATGGCGAAGAGGCGGCGTCGGAAGGTCGAAGGCGACGACACCATAAGGCCGCGCGGCCGGTGGGCCGCGCCGGCCTATCATGGGGCCTATGTGGCCCCCCTACCGCGACTCTCGAGGTGTTACGGGATGCTTCCGGGCAAAATAGGAACCTGGCGTTGATTTCGTCCATTCCGAGAATATTTCATTACTAGGATTTCTGAAACCAAAAAAGCAAAAACAGGAACTGTCACTTCGGCATCTTGTTAATAGGTTAGTTCCAGAAAACGCATAAATATGACATATAATGTGTATAAAACATGTAGGTATCATCAATAAAGTAGCATGGAACATAAGAAATTATCGATACGTCGGAGACGTATCAGCATCCCCAAGCTTAGTCGAGCAGGTAAAACGATAACAAAGATAATTTCTGAAGTGACATGCCATTATAACCTTGATCATACTATTGTAAGCATATGTAATGAATGCAGCGATCAAAACAATGGTAATGACATGAGTAAACAAATGAATCATAAAGCAAAGACTTTTCATGAATAGTACTTCAAGACAAGCATCAATAAGTCTTGCATAAGAGTTAACTCATAAAGCAATAAATCAAAGTAAAGGTGTTGAAGCAACACAAAGGAAGATTAAGTTTCAACGGATGCTTTCAACTTGTAACATGTATATCTCATGGATAGTTGTCAATGCAAAGTAATATAATAAGTGCAATATGCAAGTATGTAGGAATCAATGCACAGTTCACACAAGTGTTTGCTTCTTGAGGTGGAGAGAGATAGGTGAACTTGACTCAACATAAAAGTAAAAGAAAGGTCCTTCAAAGAGGAAAGCATCGATTGCTATATTTGTGCTAGAGCTTTTATTTTGAAAACATAAAGAGAGCATAAAAATAAAGTTTTGAGAGGTGTTTGTTGTTGTCCACGAATGGTAGCGGGCACTCTAACCCCCTTGCCAGACAAACCTTCAAAGAGCAGCTCCCATTTTATTTTATTTTTGGGTAGCACTCCTTCAACCTTGCTTTCACAAACCATGGCTAACCGAATCCTCGGGTGCCTGCCAGCAATCTCATACCATGAAGGAGTGCCTTTTTATTTTAGTTTTATTTAGATGACACTCCTCCCCACCTTTGCTTTCTCAAGCCATGGCTAACCGAATCCTTCGGGTGCCGTCCAACAATCACATACCATGGAGGAGTCTCTATTTTTGTTAATTAATTTGGGACTGGGAATCCCATTGCCAGCTCTTTTTGCAAAGTTATTGGATAAGCGGATGAAGCCACTAGTCCATTGGTGAAAGTTGCCCAACAAGATTGAAAGATAAACACCACATACTTCCTCATGAGCTATAAAACATTGACACAAATAAGAGGTAATAACTTTTGAATTGTTTAAAGGTAGCACTCAAGCAATTTACTTTGGAATGGCGGAGAAATACCATGTAGTAGGTAGGTATGGTGGACACAAATGGCATAGTGGTTGGCTCAAGGATTTGGATGCATGAGAAGTATTCCCTCTCGATACAAGGTTTAGGCTAGCAAGGTTATTTGAAGCAAACTCAAGGATGAACCGGTGCAGCAAAACTCACATAAAAGACATATTGTAAACATTATAAGACTTTACCCTTCCTTGTTGTTCAACCCAATACTAGAAATTATCTAGACCTTAGAGAGACCAATTATGCAAACCAAATTTTAGCATGCTCTATGTATTTCTTCACTAATAGGTGCAAAGTATATGATGCAAGAGCTTAAACATGAGCACAACAATTGCCAAGTATCACATTATCCAAGACATTTTACCAATTACTACATGTAGCATTTGTTTCCAACCATATAACAATTAACGAAGCAGTTTCAACCTTCGCCATGAACATTAAAAGCTAAGAACACATGTGTTCATATGAACCAGCGGAGCGTGTCTCTCTCCCACACAAGGATGAACTTATTCAAACAAAACAAAAATAAAAACAAACAGACGCTCAAGTAAAATACATAAGATGTGACTGAATAAAAATATAGTTTCACTAGAAGAAACCTGATAAGTTGTCGATGAAAAAGGGGATGCCTTGGGCATTCCCAAGCTTAGATGCTTGAATCTTCTTAAAATATGCAGGGATGAACCATAGGGGCATCCCCAAGCTTAGACCTTTCACTCTTCTCGATCACATTATATCACCCTCTTCTATTGACCCTTGAAAACTTCTGCCACACCAAACTTCAAGCAAACTCATTAGAGGGTTAGTGCATAATCAAAATTCACATGTTCAGAGGTGACACAATCATTCTTAACACTTCTGGACATTGCACAAAACTTCTGAAAGTTAATGGAACAAAGAAACCCATTCAACATAGCAAAACGGCAATGCGAAATAAAAGGCAGAATCTGTCAAAACAGAACAGTTCGTAAAGACGAATTTTTAAAATGGCACCAGACTTGCTCAAACGGAAAAACTCAAAACTAATGAAAGTTAGTACATATCTGAGGATCACACACGTAAATTGGCATAATTTATGAGTTACCTACAGAGAATTAGGCCCAGATTCGTGACAGCAAAGAAATCTGTCTCGTGCAGTAATCCAAATCTAGTATGAACCTTACTATAGAGACTTTACTTGGCACAACAATGCAAGAAACTAAGATAGAGAGGTTGCAGTAGTAAAAACTTCCAAGACACAAATATAAAACAAAGTACTGTAGTAAAAAATCACATGGGTTATCTCCCAAGAAGTTCTTTCTTTATAGCCATTAAGATGGCTCAGCAGTTTTAATGATGCACTCGCAAGAAATAGAAGTTGAAGCAAAAGAGAGCATCAAGAGGCAAATTCAAAGCACATTTAAGTCTAACATGCTTCTATGCATAGGAATATTGTAAATAAACAAGTTCATGAAGAGCAAAGTAACAAGCATGGAAGATAAAACAAGTAGCAACACAAAAATTTCAGCATAGAGAGGGTAGTAACATGAAAACTTCTACAACCATATTTTCCTCTCTCATAATAACTTTTACAACATGAGCAAACTCAACAATATAACTATCACATAAAGCATTCTTAGCATGAGTCTCATGCATAAAATTAATACTCTCCACATAGGCATAATCAATTTTATTAGTTGTAGTGGGAACAAATTCAACAAAATAGCTATCATTATTATTCTCATCATCAAATATAGGAGGCAAAGTATCATCAAAGTAAATTTTCTCCTCAATGCTTGGGGTACTAAAAATATCATGCTCATCAAAAGCTTCCCCAAGCTTAGAATTTTCCATATCATTAGCAACAATAGTGTTCAAAGCATTCATATTAATATGTTCCATGGGTTTTTTAATTTTCGCATCAAACCATCCATGTCTTAAATCAGGAAATAGAATAATAAGGTCATTGTTGTCCATTATGCCTAACTAGTGTAAACAAGAAACCAAATGTCGCAATTGCAGAGTCTAAAGGAATACGAGTACTTACAACGGCGCCGGAAAATAGCTTAGTAGCCGAGATCCGGAGTGTGAGTACCTTTACCTTTCTCCCGGCGCACAGAAAAGTGCTTGATGTCTCACGGGTGCTTCTATTCTTGTGGCAGTGTTGGGCCTCCAAGATGAGAGGTTTGTAGAACAGCAGCAAGTTTCCCTTAAGTGGATCACCCAAGGTTTATCGAACTCGGGGAGGAAGAGGTCAAAGCCATCAACCAAATGCAGCCTGCCACAAAACAAGAAGTCTCTTGTGTCCCCAACACACCTAATAGGTGCACTAGTTCGGCGAAGAGATAGTGAAATACAGGTGGTATGAATAAGTATGAGAAGTAGTAACGCAGAAAAAATAGCTTGCTGGCGTGCGGTTGATGGTAGTAATATTGTAGGAAGTAAACAAACGTGTACTTTATGGCAGTAACAAGCAGCGATAGCAATGTTTAGGAACAAGGCCTAGGGATTAGACTTTCACTAGTGGACACTCTCAACTTGATCACATAACAGAATAGATAAATGCATACTCTACCTCTCTTGTTGGATGATGAACACATTGCGTAGGATTACACGAACCCTCAATGCTGAGTTAACAAGCTCCACAATTAAATGTTATTTAAATAACCTTAGAGTGCATGAAAGATCGACACGACTAAACCAAGTACTAGCATAGCATGCACACTGTCACCTTCACATCATGTAGGAGGAATAGATCACATCAATACCATCATAGCAATAATTAACTTCATAATCTACAAGAGATCATAATCATAGCCTACGCCAAGTACTAACACGGATGCACACACTGTCACCATTACATCGATGGAGGAGAATAAAACTACTTTAATAACATCACTAGAGTAGCACATAGATAAATTGTGATACAAAACACATTGCAATCATAAAGGGATATAAATAAGCACTTCACTGTGCCATTCATAACAGTGAATAAGTATTCTGTGAAATATAGCCTAAGAGACCCACACGGTGCACACACTGTCACCTTTACACGTGGGACAAGGAGTCTCCGGAGATCACATAAGTAAAACCCACTTGACTAGCATAATGACATCTAGATTACAAGCATCATCATATGAATCTCAATCATGTAAGGCAGCTCATGAGATTATTGTATTGAAGTACATAGGAGAGAGATGAACCACATAGCTACCGGCCCGAGCCTCGATGGAGAACTACTCCCTCCTCATGGGAGCAGGCAGCGTTGATGAAGATGGCGGTGGAGATGGCAGCGGTGTCGATGGAGAAGCCTTCGGGGCACTTCCCCGTCCGGCGGCGTGCCGAGCAGAGACTCCTGTCCCCCAGATCTTGGCTTCGCGATGGCGGCGCTCTGGAAGGTTTCGCGTGCCGTGGCTTATTCGTCTCGAGGTTTTAGGTCAGGGACCTTATATAAGAGGCGGCGTCGAGAAGGTCGAAGGGCGACGACACCATAAAGGCGCGACCGGGGGTGGGCCGCGGCCTATCATCGGGGTGTGGCCCCCTACGCGGACTCGGGTGTTACGGATGCTTAGGGCAAAATAGGAACACAGGCGTTGATTTCGTCCAATTCGAGAATATTTCGTTACTAGGATTTCTGAAACCAATGAAACAGGAAGCGGCACTTCCGGCATCTTGTTAATAGGTTGGTTCAAAAATGCATAAATATGGCATATAATGTGTATAAAACATGTAGGTATCATCAATAAAGTAGCATGGAACATAAGAAATTATCGATACGTCGGAGACGTATCACAACCACAAAGCAAGAAGTCTCTTGTGTCCCCAACACACCTAATACACTTGTCAGATGTATAGGTGCACTAGTTCGGCGAAGAGATAGTAAAACACAGGTGGTATAGATGGTGGTAATATTGCAGAAAGTAAAGATGCGGTAAAACAGATCAAGCGGCGCCAGAAAATAGCTTGCTGGCGTGGGAAGCAATTCTTTATGGTGGAAACAAGGCCTAGGGATCATACTTTCACTAGTGGACACTCTCAACATTGATCGCATAATAAATAACTCTTTCTCATATGTGCTACATATACTCTTGTTTGATAATGACCACCATTCGTTGCGTAGGATTACACGAACCCTCAATGCCGGAGTTAACAAGCTCCACAACATTCGATATTCATGTTTAAGTAACCTTAGAGCATAATAGATCATTGCAAAATAAACCAAGAACTAACATAGCGCACACACTGTCCACATTACACTATGAAGGAGGAATAGATCACATCAATACTATCATAATGACAATTAACTCCACAATCTACAAGAGATCATGATCATAGCCTACGACAAGAACCACACGGTGCACACACTAGTCACCTTTACACCATGCAGGAGGAATAGACTACTTTAATAACATCACATGAGTAGCACACAACTAGTAGCGATACAAAGCTCATCATATGGATCTCAATCATGTAAGCAGCTCATGAGATCATTGTATTGAAGTACATAGGAGAGATTAACCACATAGCTATCGGTACAGCCCCGAGCCTCGATGGAGAACTACTCCCTCCTCATGGGAGCAGCAGCGGTGATGAAGATGGCGGTGGAGATGGCAGCGGTGTCGATGGAGAAGCCTTCCGGGGGCACTTCCCCGTCCGGCGGCGTGCGGAACCGAGACTCCTGTCCCCCGATCTTGGCTTCGCGATGGCGGCGGCTACGGAACTTTTCTCTGCGTGGCTTGTCGTACCGGGGGTTTAGATCAGGGACCTTATAGGCGAAAGGGGAAGGTCAGAGGGGGTCTGGGGCCACCAGACACTAGGGCGGCGCGCCCCCCTCCTGGGCCGTGATGCACGTAGATGTACACGTCCGTTGGGAACCCCAGAGGAAGGTATGACGCGCACAGTGGCAAGTTTTCCTGGAAAGCAAGGTTTAATCAAACCCGGGAGGCCAGAAGCACGTTGAAGGTTGATGGTGGCGAAATGTGATGCGACGCAACACCAGGGATCGGCGCCAACGTGGAACTGCACAACACAACCAGAGTACTTCGCCCCGTAATATTGAGGTTGTCAATCTCACCCACTTGCTGTAACTTGCTTTAACAAGTATTGTGTGGAAGATGATTGTTTTTGCAAGAAAACAGTAAAACAAGTATTGCAGTAGATTGTATACGTGTAAGAATAGGACCGGGGTCCACAGGTTCACTAGAGAGTGTCTCTCCCATAAGATAAAAGCATGTTGGGTGAACAAGTGCAGTCGGGCAATTGACAAATAGAAAAGGGCATAATGCATATACATGATATGATAAATGTAGTGAGATTTAATCAGGGCATTCGACAAAATTACATAGACCGCCATCCAAGCGCTGCATCTATGCCTAAAGTCCACCTTCGAGGTTATCATCCGAACCCCTTTCGGTATTAAGTTGCAAAGCAGCAGACAATTGCATTAAGTATGGTGCGTAATGTAATAGAGCAACTACATCCTTAGACATAGAATCAATGTTTTATCCCTGATGGCAACAGCACAACACAGCCTTAGAACTTTCTTGTCCTTTGTCCCGGTGTCAGTGAGGCATGAACCCACTATCGAGCATAAATACTCCCTCTTGGAGTTAAGAGTAAAAACTTGGCCGGAGCCTCTACTAGTAACGGAGAGCATGCAAGATCATAAACAACACATAAACAATAGATTGATAATCACCATAACATAGCATTCTCTATTCATCGGATCCCGACAAACACAACATATAGTATTAGAGATAGATGATCTTGATCATGTTAGGCAGCTCACAAGATCCAACAATGAAGCACAATTAGGAGAAGACGACCATCTAGCTACTGCTATGGACCCATAGTCTAGGGGTGAACTACTCACTCATCACTCGGAGCGATCATGGCGATGAAGAGTCCTCGGGAGATGAATCCCTCTCCGGCAGGGTGGGAGCGATCTCTGAATCCCCGAGATGGGATTCGCGGCGGGTCTGCGGAAGGTTTATCGTGGTGGCTCGCGTCCGGGGTTTCGCGACGGAGGCTATTTGTAGCGGAAGGAGCGAGGTCAGAGGCGGCACGAGGGCCCATACCATAGGTCGGCGCGGCCAGGCTGGCCGCGCTGTGGTGTCGCCACTTCGTCCCCGCCGACTCTCCTTCGGTCTTCTGGAGCTTCGTGCAAAAATAGGACCACTGGGCGTTGAGTCCAATCCGAGAATATTTCGTTACTAGGATTTCTGAAACCAAAAAACTCAACTGGCTCTTCGGCATCTTGTTAATAGGTTAGTTCAGGAAAATGCGTAAATACGACATATAATGTGCATAAATCATGTGATATCATCAATAATGTAGCATGGAACATAAGAAATTATCGTTTGAGACGTATCAGGCCGCCCCGCCACCATGTGTGGGCCCCTGTGGCCCCTCTCTCTCGGGTTTCTGGAAGCTCCCGGGGATTCTAAGATCTTCGGTGTTGATTTCGTCCGATTCCGAGAATATTTCCTTACTAGGATTTCTGAAACCAAAAACAGCAAACAGGAACTGGCACTTCGGCATCTCGTCAATGGGTTAGTTCCGGAAAACGCATAAATATGACATAAAGTATGCATAAAACATGTAGATATCATCAATAAAGTAGCATGGAACATAAGAAATTATAGATACGTTGGAGACGTATCGGCATCCCCAAGCTTAGTTCTGCTCGTCCGAGCAGGTAATAACAAGGATAATTTACGAGTGACATGCCATCATAAACTTGATCATACTATTGTAAACATATGTAATGAATCAGCGATCAAAACAATGGTAATGACATGAGTAAACAAATGAATCATAAAGCAAAGACTTTTCATGAATAGTACTTCAGACAAGCATCAATAAGTCTTGCATAAGAGTTAACTCATAAAGCAATAAATCAAAGTAAAGGTATTGAAGCAACACAAAGGAAGATTAAGTTTCAGCGGTTGCTTTCAACTTATAACATGTATATCTCATGGATATTGTCAATGTAAAGTAATATAACAAGTGCAATATGCAAGTATGTAGGAATCAATGCACAGTTCACACAAATGTTTGCTTCTTAAGGTGGAGAGAAATAGGTGAACTAACTCAACATAAAAAGTAAAAGAATGGCCCTTCGCAGAGGGAAGCATTGATTGCTATATTTGTGCTAGAGCTTTGATTTTGAAAACAAGAAACAATTTTGTCAACGGTAGTGATAATTCATATGTATTATGTAAATTATATCTTACAAGTTGCAAGCCTCATGCATAGTATACTAATAGTGCCCGCACCTTGTCCTAATCAGCTTGGACTACCGGATCATCCGCTACATGTTTTAACCAAGTGTCACAAAGGGGTACCTCCATGCCGCCTGTACAAAGGTCTAAAGCTTCATTTTGGATTTCTCGCTTTTGATTATTCTCAACTTAGACATCCATACCGGGACAACATGGACAACAGATAATGGACTCCTCTTTAATGCATAAGCATGTGACAACAATTATTATTCTCATATGAGATTGAGGATATATGTCCAAAACTGAAACTTCAACCATGATTCATGGCTTTAGTTAGCGGCCCAATGTTCTTCTCTAACAATATGCATGCTCTAACCATTAAGGTGGTAGATCTCTCTTACTTCAGACAAGACGGACATGCATAGCAACTCACATGATATTCAACAAAGAATAGTTGATGGCGTCCCCAAAGCATGGTTATCGCACAACAAGCAACTTAATAAGAGATAAAGTGCATAAGTACATATTCAATACCACAATAGTTTTTAAGGCTATTTTGTCCCATGAGCTATATATTGCAAAGCGAATGATGGAATTTTAAAGGTAGCACTCAAGCAATTTACTTTGGAATGGCGGAAAAATACCATGTAGTAGGTAGGTATGGTGGACACAAATGACATAGTGGTTGGCTCAAGGATTTTGGATGCATGAGAAGTATTCCCTCTCGATACAAGGTTTAGGCTAGCAAGGTTATTTGAAGCAAACTCAAGGATGAACCGGTGCAGCAAAACTCACATAAAAGACATATTGTAAACATTATAAGACTCTACACCGTCTTCCTTGTTGTTCAAAACTCAATACTAGAAATTATCTAGACCTTAGAGAGACCAAATATGCAAACAAATTTTAGCAAGATCTATGTATTTCTTCATTAATGGGTGCAAAGTATATGATGCAGAGAGCTTAAACATGAGCACAACAATTGCCAAGTATCGCATTATCCAAGACATTTTACCAATTACTACATGTAGCATTTTGTTTCCAACCATATAACAACAAGTGAAGCGATCAACTTCGCTTGAACATTAAAAGCTAAGAACACGTGTGTTCATATGAACCAATGGAGCGTGTCTCTCTCCCACACAAGGATGAACTTATTCAGAGAACTAAGATAACAAAACAAAAACAAAAATAAAAGCACACAGACGCTTAGTAAAATACATAAGATGTGACGGAATAAAAATATAGTTTCACTAGAAGTGACACGATAAGTTGTCGATGAAGAAGGGATGCCTTGGGCATCCCAAGCTTAGGCTTGAGTCTTCTTAAAATATGCAGGGATGAACCACGGGGCATCCCCAAGCTTAGACCTTTTCTCGATCTCATTATATCACCCTCTTCTATTGACCCTTGAAAACTTCTGCCACACCAAACTTCAAGCAAACTCATTAGAGGTTAGTGCATAATCAAAATTCACATGTTCAGAGGTGACACAATCATTCTTAACACTTCTGGACATTGCACAAAGCTTCTGAAAGTTAATGGAACAAAGAGACTCATTCAACTTAACAAAAGCGGCAATGCGAAATAAAGGCAGAAATCTGTCAAAAACGAACAGTACGCAAAGGCAGACCTGAAGAGGGCACTTAACGCTCAAACGGAAAAACTCAAAACTAATGAAAGTTGCGTACATATCTGAGGATCACACACGTAAATTTGCAGATTTTTTTGTTTTTACAGAGACTTATGCTCAAATTCGTGAAGACAGCAATGCTGTTTCTGCGCAGCAATCCAAATCTAGCATCAACTTTACCATAGAACTTTACTTGGCACAAAAACATAAAGGAGGTTGCTACTGTAGTAAACAACTTCCAAGACTCAAAAAAACAAAAATTGCTGTAGTAAAATAAACACATGGGTTATCTCCCAAGAAGTTCTTTTCTTTATAGCCATTAAGATGGGCTCAGCAATTTTAATGATGCTCTCGCGAGAATTAAGAGTTGAAGCAAAAGAGAGCATCAAGAGGCAAATTCAAAACACATTTAAGCCTAACCCACTTCCTATGAAAAGGAATCTTGTACACAAATAAATTCATGAAGAACAAAGTGGTAAGCATAGAAAAGCAACACAAGCGCAATTTCAAGATTCTCAACATAAGAGGGAAACTTAATATTATTAAGATGCATATAACCATGTTTCCCTCTCTCATAATAACTTTCAGTAGCATCATGAACAAACTCAACAATATAACTATCACATACAACATTCTTGTCATGAGCCACATGCAAAGTATTACTCTCCACATAAGCATAATCAATTTTATTAGTTGTAGTGGGAGCAAATTCAACAAAGTAGCTATCATTATTATTCTCATCAAGTGTAGGAGGCATAGTATAATCAAAATAAAATTTACTCTCCATAGTAGGCGGCACCAAAAGACCACTATCATTATAATCATCATAAATAGGAGGCAAAGTATCATCAAAAAATTCTCCTCAATGCTTGGGGACTAAAAATATCATGCTCATCAAAACCAGCTTCCCCAAGCTTAGAATTTTCCATATCATTAACAACAATGGTGTTCAAAGCGTTCATACTAATATCATTGCTACCAGCATGCAAATAAGATTCCATAGGTTTTTAATTTCGCAGCAAACAATCCATGTCTTAACTCAGGAAATAGAATAAGAAGCTCATTGTTACTTTCCATTATGCCTAACTAGTGTAAATAAGAAACCAAAAGATGCAATTGCAGGATCTAAAGGAAATAACGAGTACTTACAACAGCGCCGGAAAATAGCTTAGTAGCCGAGATCAGGGTGAGTACCTTTTACCTTTCATAACGGCACGACGCCTGGAACTTAGCTTGATGTCTACGGGTGTTTCTATTCTTGTAGACAGTGTTGGGCCTCCAAAGAGCGAGGTTTGTAGAACAGCAGCAAGTTTTCCCTTAAGTGGATCACCCAAGGTTTATCGAACTCGGGGAGGAAGAGGTCAAAGATATCCTCTCAAGCAACCCTGCAACCACAAAGCAAGAAGTCTCTTGTGTCCCCAACACACCTAATACACTTGTCGGATGTATAGGTGCACTAGTTGGCGAAGAGATAGTAAAACACAGGTGGTATAGATGGTGGTAATATTGCAGTAAAGATGCAGTAAAACTAAACAAACGGCGGAGAAAATAGCTTGCTGGCGTGGGAAGCAATTCTTTGTGGTGGAAACAAGGCCTAGGGATCATACTTTCACTAGTGGACACTCTCAACATTGATCGCATAATAAATAACTCTTTCTCATATGTGCTACATATACTCTTGTTTGATAATGAACACCATTCGTTGCGTAGGATTACACGAACCCTCAATGCCGGAGTTAACAAGCTCCACAACATTCGATATTCATGTTTAAGTAACCTTAGAGCATAATAGATCATTGCAAAATAAACCAAGAACTAACATAGCGCACACACTGTCCACATTACACTATGAAGGAGGAATAGATCACATCAATACTATCATAATGACAATTAACTCCACAATCTACAAGAGATCATGATCATAGCCTACGACAAGAACCACACGGTGCACGCACTGGTCACCTTTACACCATGGGGGAGGAATAGACTACTTTAATAACATCACATGAGTAGCACACAACTAGTAGCGATACAAAGCTCATCATATGGATCTCAATCATGTAAGCAGCTCATGAGATCATTGTATTGAAGTACATAGGAGAGATTAACCACATAGCTACCGATACAGCCCCGAGCCTCGATGGAGAACTACTCCCTCCTCATGGGAGCAGCAGCGGTGATGAAGATGGCGGTGGAGATGGCGGCGGTGTCGATGGAGAAGCCTTCGGGGGCACTTCCCCGTCCCGGCGTGCCGGAACAGAGACTCTGTCCCCCAGATCTTGGCCGCGATGGCGGCTCTGGAACTTTTCCGTACCGTGGCTTATTCGTATCGGGGTTTTAGGTCGGGGAGCCTTATATAGGCGAAAGGGAAGGTCGGAGGGGTCTGGGGCCACCAGACACTAGGCGCGCCCCCTCCTGGGCGCGCCACCATGTGTGGGCCCCACATGGCCCCTCTACTTCGGGTGTTAAGAGCTCCCGGGGATTCTAAGATCTTCGGTGTTGATTTCGTCCGATTCGAGAATATTTCCTTACTAGGATTTCTGAAACCAAAAGCAATGACAGGCTGGCATCGGCATCTCGTCAATAGGTTAGTTCCGGAAAACGCATAAATATGACATAAAGTATGCATAAAACATGTAGATATCATCAATAAAGTAGCATGGAACATAAGAAATTATAGATACGTTGGAGACGTATCAGGTACCAGCAGGACTACCACCATTGCGTGGTATTGAGCATCAAATTGACTTGAACCCCGACGCCTCGCTGCCCAATAGGGCGCCATATAGAACAAATCCCGAAGAGACGAAGGAGATACAGAAGCAAGTACAAGCGCTACTCGACAAAGGTTATATCCGCATAAGCCTTAGTCCTTGTGATGTTCCTGTTATTCTAGTTACTAAGAAAGATGGTACATGGCGTATGTGCGTAGATTGTATGAGTGGTTAGTAATGCCTTTTGGTCTAACTAATGCACCTAGCACCTTCATGAGACTGATGAACCATGTTTTGCGTGATTTTATTGGAAAGTTTGTGGTTGTGTACTTTGATGACATATTAATCTACAGCCGCAATGAATCTGATCATACTATACATATTAGACATGTTTTGCAAGTGTTGCGTGATAATCAACTCTATGGTAATCTTGAGAAGTGCACATTTTGCAAAGATAAGGTCATATTTCTTGGTTATGTTGTCTCTAAAGTGGAGTAGAAGTATATGTGTCTAAAATTGAAGCTATTCAAATTGGCCTACTCCCATGAATGTGAGTCAAGTAAGAAATTTTCATGGTCTAGCTGGGTTTACAGAAGATTTGTGCCCAACTTTAGTACTATTGCTGCACATTTGAATGATTTAACTAAAAAGGGTGTTATCTTTGAGTGGGGCGTAGCCCAAGATCATGCTTTTGATGAACTTAAGAGATTGTTAACTTCTGCCGTTGCTTGCACTTCCCGATTTCAATAAGCAATTTGAGTTTGAATGTGATGCTAGTGGTATTGGAATTGGTGGTGTGTTGATGCAAGAGGGTCGCCCAATTGCATATTTTTCTGAGAAACTTTCTGGTGCTAAGTTGAACTATCCTATATATATGATAAAGAATTGTATGCTTTAATTAGAGTTCTTGAGGTTTGGCAACATTACTTGTGGCCAAAAGAATTTATCATACATTCTGATCATGAAGCTTTGAAATATCTGAAAGCCCAATCTACTTTGCAAGCGTCTTGCTAAGTGGGTTAAGGTCATTGAGTCTTTTCCATATATTATTAAGCATAAGAAGGGAAAAGATAATATTGTTGTTGATGCTCTATCTAGGAAGAATATGCTATTAACTCAACTTGATGTTAAAATTCCTGGATTAGACATACTATGTGATTTGTATGCTACTGATCATGATTTTGCTGAACCATATCGCTTGTGTGCTATTGGTAAAGCATGAGAAAAATATCACATACATGATGGGTTCTTCTTTAGAGCTAACAAACCATGTGTTCCAGAATCGTCTGTGCGTTTGCTCTTATTGCAGGAATCACATGGTGGAGGTTTGATGGGTCACTTTGGGCGTGAGAAGACGCTACTCATGCTCGCTGACCACTTTTATTGGCCAAAGATGAGGCGGGACATGGATAGATATGTGAAAAGATGCATTACTTGCAACAAGTCCAAGTCCAAGTTGAAGCCTCACGGTTTGTATACTCCTTTACCGGCACCTACTACACCATGCAAAGATATAAGTATGGATTTTGTGTTGGGTTTGCCGCGTACTAAGAGAGGCCATGATTCTATGTTTGTGGTAGTGGATAGATTTTCCAAGATGTCACATTTTATTGCATAAAAGAGCGGCGATGCGTCGCATATTGCTAACCTGTTTTTCGGGAAGGTTGTACGTCTACATGGAGTCCAAGAAGACCTTGTTTGATCGTGACGTAAAGTTTATGAGCTACTTCTGGAAGACGCTTTGGAGAAAGCTGGGGACGAAGCTGCTGTTCAGCACTACTTGTCATCCCCAAACCGATGGTCAAACTGAAGTGGTGAATAGAACATTGTCACAACTGTTGAGATCCATGATCAAGAAGAACATGAAGGAGTGGGAAGAGTGTTTGTCGCATGTGGAGTTTTCTTACAACAGGGCGGTGCATTTCTACCACAGAGTTGTGTTCCTTTTGAGGTGGTGTATGGTTTCAAACCCATTACTCGCTTGATTTGTTTCCTCTACCCATCCATGAGAGAGTCAATATGGAGGCATCCAAGAGGGCAGATTTTGTGAGAAAGATACATTTGAAGACTAAAGAGTTGATAGAAAAGAAAGGCAAGAGCAATGCTGCAAGGATGAATAAGAAGCGCAAGGAGATGTTGTTCAAGCCTGGTGATATGGTCTGGGTACATTTTTGGAAGGATAGGTTCCCAAAGCTACGGAAGTCCAAATTGCTTCCTCGTGGTGCTGGTCCTTACAAAGTGCTTGCTAAGATCAATGATAATGCATACTCGATAGATCTTCCAGTTGATGAGTTTGGTGTCAGTACTACTTTCAATGTTGCTGATTTGACACCATATGACGGAGAAGACCTTGGAGCGTCGAGGAAGACGCCTTTTGAAGGGGGGAGATGATGAGGACATCCCTACCTCACTACTACCTCCGTCATTGCCACTTGAAGATGATCCTGCGTGAACTCAAGTCCAATGAAGTGATTGGACCTATTACAAGGGCTCGTGCGAAGTTCTTAAACAACATGTGAACTTGTTCCTAAAAGATACTTTGATTGATGAGAACTTTATACTGCCTAAGTGTTATTACTTATTTATGATCAAGTATGAAGAGGGAGCAAGCATTGCACGAGGAGGAGGAGCAGCTGGACATGAAGATGAACGTGAAGCTGGACAAGGAGCTGGACATGAAGATATTCCATGGACGTGCGAGGGGAGGAGCGGGAGGCATGCGTGAGAGGAAGGAAGAAGTCCAGAGCCGGCCCGACGCTCCGGTCAGACCGGCCGCCACGCCGACGCGCCGGTCACTGGTCCGGTCCAACCGGACGACACGCCGGACTCCACCCGGCGCCAACCGGACGATACGCTGATGGCAACCGGACGGGTTACTGCAGAGCACATCCCGCGTCCGGTCAGCACCCGGCGCCAGGCCCGGTTTGAACCGGACTGGCCCGGTCCCAGGCCCGGTCGACCGCCCCCAAGACCGGCCGAGTCCGAGTCTGTCTCGACCAGATCTATTCTGGGTCGGTTATTTTCGTACTTTTTTGACCTGAGGTCGTCCTGAACTCCTATATAAGTGCCCAAGACGCCCCCAAAGTAGCTTTAGACCACGTTTAAGATAAACCCTAGCTCATAGTTGTTTGCTTTGCAACTCTATTGAATCTCTGCACCATATTGCATTGATTTGGTGTTGAATCACTGAAAGTCTTGTGTGATCTGCTGTTCCATTGGAAATTAGATGGTTGCAACTTACCGCTTCGTGGTCGGCGGCTACGTGCGCAAGTGTGTGGAGTTGCGAATATCTTACAGGGTTGAGAGCTGCTTGATACGTCTCAAACGTATCTATAATTTCTGATGTTCCATGCTAGTTTTATGACAATACCTACATGCTTTGTTCACATTTTATATCGTTTTGATGCATTTTCCGGAACTAACCTATTGACGAGATGCCGAAGTTTGCTGTTTTTCTGCTGTTTTTGGTTTCGAGAAATCCTAGTAAGGAAATATTCTCTAATTGGACGAAATCAACGCCCATTATCTTATTTGCATGAAGCTTCCGGAACACCCGAGAGACACGAAGGGCTCAGGGGCCCCCCCTTGCCAGCAGGCGCGGCCAAGGCCCCGGGCCGCCCCTAGGGTGTGGCCCCACCCAGGGCCCCTCAGGGGCTTCCCCTTCCGCCTACAAGGACTGTGCGAAAACCCTAGAGGAATAAGCCACGGTACGAGAAACTCCCGAGCCACCGCCATCGCAAAGCCAAGATCGGGGAGGGAGTCTTCTGTTCCGGCACGCGCGGGACGGGGAAGTGCCCCCTGAAGGCTTCTCCATCGACACCACCGCCATCTTCTTCACGTTCGTGTCTCCCATGATGAGGAGGGAGTAGTTCTCCCTGGGGCTGAGGGCTCTACCGTAGCTATGTGGTTCATCTCTTTGTGATCTAGTTGTGTTACTCTGGTGATGTTATTAAAGTAGTCTATTCCTCCTCCATGATGTAATGTTGACAGTGTGTGCATCATGTAGTACTTGGCGTAGGTTATGATTGTAATCTCTTGTAGATTATAGAGTTAACTATTACTATGATAGTATTTATGTGATCTATTCCTCCTTTCATAGTGTGTCGGTGACGGTGTGCATGCTATGTTAGTACTTGGTATGATTGCAATGATCTAATGCACTCTAAGGTTATTTAAATATGAACATCGAATGTTGTGGAGCTTGTTAACTCAGGCATTGAGGTGCTCTTGTAGCCCTACATTAACGGTGTTTGTCATGCAACAAGAGAGTGTAGAGTGGTTTTATTATGTGATCAATGTTGAGAGTGTCCACTAGTGAAAGTATGATCCCTAGGCCTTCTTTCCAAACATCGAATCTCTATTTATTTACTGTTCTGTTGCATGTTTACTCGCTGCCATATTTTATTCAGATTACTATTACCACTCATATACATCCATACTACTTGTATTTCACTATCTCTTCGCCGAACTAGTGCACCTATACATCGACAAGTGTATTAGGTGTGTTGGGGACACAAGAGACTTCTTGTATCGTGATTGCAGGGTTGTGAGAGGGGTATCTTTGACCTCTACCTCCACGAGTTCGATAAAACTTGGGTGATTCACTTAAGGGAAATGCTATTCTACAAACCTCTTCTCTTGGAGGCCCAACATTGTCTACAAGAATAGAAGTACCCATAGACATCAAGCTATTTTTACGGCACCGTTGCCAAGGAGGTAAGGTAAAAGGTATTCACATCCTACGACTACTAAGCTATTTCCTAGTTGCTGGTGTGTGAGTGCTCAAGCTATTTCCTTTAGATCCTGCAATTGCATCTTTTTGTTTCTTGTTACACTAGTAAGGCATAATGGAAAATAACAATGAGCTTCTTATTCTATTTCCTGAGTTAAGACATGGATTGTTTGCTGCGAAAATTAAAAAACCTATGGAATCTTATTTGCATGCTAGTAGCAATGATATTAGTATGAACGCTTTGAACACCATTGTTGCTAATGATATGGAAAATTCTAAGCTTGAGGAAGCTGGTTTTGATGAGCATGACATTTTTAGTCCCCCAAGCATTGAGGAGAAAATTTTCTTTGATGATACTTTGCCTCCTATTTATGATGATTATAATGATAGTGGTCTTTTGGTGCCGCCTACTATGGAGAGTAAATTTTATTATGATTATACTATGCCTCCTACACTTGATGAGAATAATAATGATAGCTACTTTGTTGAATTTGCTCCCACTACAACTAATAAAATTGATTATGCTTACGTGGAGAGTAATAATTTTATGCATATAGCTCATGATAAGAATGTTTCATTTGATAGTTATATTGTTGAGTTTGTTCATGATGCTACTGAAAGTTATTATGAGAGAGGGAAACATGGTTATATGCATCTTAATAATATTAAGTTCCCCTCTTTATGTTGAGAATCTTGAAATTGCGCTTGTGTTGCTTTTCTATGCTTGCCACTTTGTTCTTCATGAATTTATTTGTGTACAAGATTCCTTTTCATAGGAAGTGGGTTAGGCTTAAATGTGTTTTGAATTTGCTTCTTGATGCTCTCTTTTGCTTCAACTTTTATTTCTTGCGCGAGCATCAAAATTACTGAGCCCATCTTAATGGCTATAAAGAAAGCACTTCTTGGGAGATAACCCATGTCTTTATTTTACTACAGCACTTTTGTTTTATATTTGAGTCTTGAAGTTGTTTACTACTGTAGCAACCTCTACTTATCATGTTTTTGTGCCAAGTAAGTCTCTATGGTAAAGTTGATGCTAGATTTGGATTCTTTGCTGTGAACGAAATTCTTGCTCTCACGAATTCGCAGAACTCTCCAAAAATCAAAAAAATCGCAATTTACGTGCGTGATGCTCGGATATGTACGCAACTTTCAGTTTTGAGTTTTTCCATATGAGCAAGTTAAGTGCCTCAGTAAAATTCGTCTTTACGGTGTTCTGTTTTGACATTCTGCCTTTTATTTCGCATTGCCTCTTTTGATATGTTGAATGGATTTCTTTGTTCCATTAACTTTCAGTACCTTTGTGAAATGTCCAGAAGTGTTAAGAATGATTGTTTCACCTCTGAACATATGAATTTTTGATTATGCACTAACCCTCTAATGAGTTTGCTTGAAGTTTGGTGTGGAGGAAGTTTTCAAGGGTCAAGAGAAGAGGATGATATACTATGATCAAGAAGAGTGAAAAGTCTAATCTTGGGGATGCTCCCGTGGTTCATCCCTGCATATTTTAAGAAGACTCAAGCATCTAAGCTTGGGGATGCCCAAGGCATCCCCTTCTTCATCGACAACTTATCAGGTCACTTCTAGTGAAAAATAAAAGCTCTAGCACAAAACAGTAATCCATGCTTCCCTCTGCGAAGGGCCTATCTTTTACTTTATGTTGAGTCAGTTTACCTACTTCCTTCCATCTTAGAAGCAAACACTTGTGTCAAATGTGCATTGATTCTTACATACTTGCTTATTTGCATTCATCATATTACTCTGTGTTGACAATTATCCATGAGATATGCATGTTGAAAGTTGAAAGCAACCTGCTGAAACTTATATCTTCCTTTGTGTTGCTTCGATGCCTTTACTTTGAATTTATTGCTTTATGAGTTAACTCTTATGCAAGTCTTATTGATGCTTGTCTTGAAAGTACTATTCATAAAAAGTCTTTGCTATATGATTCAGTTGTTTACTCATTGTCTTCATCATTGCTTCGAATCGCCGCATTCATCTCATATGCTTTACAATAATGTTGATCAAGATTATGTTGGTAGCATGTCACTTCAGAAATTATCCTTGTTATCGTTTACCTACTCGAGGAGTAGGAAGCTTGGGGATGCTTGATACGTCTCAAACGTATCTATAATTTGATGTTCCATGCTAGTTTTATGACAATACCTACATGTTTTGTTCACATTTTATATCGTTTTGATGCATTTTCCGGAACTAACCTATTGACGAGATGCAAAGTGCCGTTCCTTTCTGCTGTTTTTGGTTTCGAGAAATCCTAGTAAGGAAATATTCTCCGAATTGGACGAAATCAACGCCTAGTATCTTATTTTTGCACGAAGATTCAGAACACCGGAGAGACACCGGCACGGGGGCCCCACACGCCGGGCGGCGCGGACAAGGCCCTGGGCGCCCTAGGGTGTGGCCCCGGGGCCCCTTCGATGCTGCCTTCCGCCTCTTAAGGACTCGTCGCGAAAACCCTAGAGGAATAAGCCACGTCGAGAAACTTTCCCAGAGCCGCCGTCGCGAAGCCAAGATGCGGGGACGGAGTCTCTGTTCCGGCACGCCGCCGGGCGGGAAGTGCCCCGAAGGCTTCTCCATCGACACCGCCGCCATCTTCACCGTTGTCTCCCATGATGAGGAGGAGTAGTCCCCCAGGGCTGAGGGCTCTACCGTAGCTATGTGGTTCATCTCTCTGTGTGATCTAGTTGTGTTACTCTGGTGATGTTATTAAAGTAGTCTATTCCTCCTCCATGATGTAATGTTGACAGTGTGTGCATTATGTAGTACTTGGCGTAGGTTATGATTGTAATCTCTTGTAGATTATGGAGTTAACTATTACTATGATAGTATTGATGTGATCTATTCCTCCTTTCAGTGTATAAGGTGACAGTGTGCATGCTATGTTAGTACTCGGTCTAAATTGCAATGATCTATCATGCACTCTAAGGTTATTTAAATATGAACATCGAATGTTGTGGAGCTTGTTAACTCCGGCATTGAGGTGCTCTTGTAGCCCTACACAATTAACGGTGTTTGTCATCCAACAAGAGAGTGTAGAGTGGTTTTATTATGTGATCAATGTTGAGAGTGTCCACTAGTGAAAGTATGATCCCTAGGCCTTGTTTCCAAACATCGAATCTCCGTTTCCTACGTTGCATGTTTACTCGATGCCATATTTTACTCAGATTACTATTACCACTCATATACATCCATACTACTTGTATTTCACTATCTCTTCGCCGAACTAGTGCACCTATACATCTGACAAGTGTATTAGGTGTGTTGGGGACACAAGAGACTTCTTGTATCGTGATTGCAGGGTTGCTGAGAGGGATATCTTTGACCTCTACCTCCCGAGTTCGATAAACCTTGGGTGATTCACTTAAGGGAAACTTGCTGATATTCTACAAACCTCTGCTCTTGGAGGCCCAACACTGTCTACAAGAATAGAAGTACCCGTAGACATCACTGTTTCATTAGCGACAGGGACCAATCGAGAGATCTCGTTGCGTCATACAAATTATCATCAAGTTATCTCCGCTGTGTTCATCGCGTGTTCATCACCATCCACCTCGCTTACTGAGAAGATCGGGCCACCCCTTATCAATTGTTGTAGTCATAGACCACGGGATTGCCACTAGACGCGCAGTAGAAGCATGTCGGGGCAATGTAGTCGTCCTACGTCCTCGTCCTCGACTACTCGTCTCATGAATAGCTCCTTTCGTGTGGCTCGTGCAAGTGCTACAAATGCAACACCATCAAGGTATCCACATGTGCGGAGTGGAAGCGTCACACGTTGGACTGCTAGGTCCGCGTGAGAAACTGAGGTATGAGAGGTGTGGCGGCTAGGTGGAGTGGTTCAACCCTAGTCAGCTCGCCCCGTGCTCTCTACTATAGGCATCTTCGACGAGCTTCTACATTAGAGACCCATTAGAACCCTAAGCCTCGTCTCATGTCGGATCCAATCCGAATTAGGCTTCCAACTTCTTAAGTGTGTGCCCCTATAGGTTCACACGTGAGTATACATGACACTAGTGCTTCCACTCGGGCAATAGTTGGTAGCGGCCTCTAGCAAGATGTGCTTGTTGATGACTTGGAACCATAGTCATCAACTATTCATGTGCTAGTATAATATTCATGTGTGTCCTCACACGAACTCCAACTAGGGACAACTTTAGAAGACCATACAAGTAAAGCACATGAATAGTTGAATAGTTGATGACTATGACACTAGTGCTTCCACTCAGGCAATCCGAATTACTTGTTTGACATCTTCATGTCAATGACTTGGAACCATAGTCATCAACTATTCATGTGCTAGTATAATATTCATGTGTGTCCTCACACGAACTCCAACTAGGGACAACTTTAGAAGACCATACAAGTAAAGAGTTTCACAAATAATAATTCATGTAATTTCCAATCGATACAAGTTGACCGATATGAATATTTAAGGAACATTATAATAAATCATGGATACATCAAAACAATGGTGGGCACAGAAGTTTGATAATGGGTATTCAAAATAAAAAATCTAAAAAACAAACTAAAACTAGGGAATGTACTAGTATTTGACCTTGTAAAGAGCTCTGCTTCCATTCAGTTGTTCAGAAACAATAGCAGTAGCGAGCATGTGTCTCACAGTTTGGACAGATTTTATAGAAAACATACTAGAATTGATGACTCTACCACTAGATGTACTTTGGCCAAAATTCATGGGTATTCATCTGAATACCCTTACCATGTGTGCCCGCCTCGGCATCAAAATACTATCGTCTCTATGATTGCCTCTTACACCCTCCACCGGTGATAGACGCATCACCAGAGCAATAATAGGGTGGGGAGAATCTTATTCTTACTTCAAGATGTAGCCGCCACCTCACCATCTCAAAGAAAACACAAGCGGGAATATGGTGGGGAGAATCTTATCCTGAATTCAAGATGTAGCGGCCGCCTCACCATCTCGAAGAAGACATTTAAAAAACATAAACAGAGAATTAGAACCCTACAACCGGTGAGGTGCAACACTTTCCCGTACCAGCACTGCCGATATTGGCTGATGATGGAATAAAAGATGCATCAACATTTAGTTTATTCCAGCTGAGACTGCATAACTAGGGGACTTATCATGCATTATCTCATTACTTTTTTAGTTAACAACTTACAACGTTCCTGATCCTCATTGGCAAAGAGATTCTCCCACATGACACATTAATTGGAGATGTTGTGACTCTGCGAAGAGTAGAAGTTGTTCAATTTCTCAGATGTCATACCCATTTGCAGGACACACATTGCTTATGTAGACTTGATACTACAGGGAAGTTGATCAATTTCTCATGTCATAGCCATTTACATGACACATATTGCATATATTCCACTTGTGACTAGAGTCGAAAGTTGCGACTTGTGACATGTCATAGACTCGTAGCCTGAGTATTGGTCGCGAATAGACGGTCACATGGAGCGTCGATTTCGACAAATTCGACCCTTTTGTGAAAGTTCATCATGATTTGACATCATTTTGAAAATATTCAAAATTTGACCCTTTTTAGTAGTGCCTCTCTCTACCCTCTTCACCATAGTGCCGCCAGCAGCGGCGTCGAACATGTGCCAACGTGGCGAGGCGGGGCCCGCGATTCATGACCTCAACTCCTTTGACAAGGGCACTACCCTTTTGAAGTACAACTCCCCCAACAAGGGGGGTACCCATTGGAATATGTTAAGTCGTGTGGGCCGCCCCATTCCCTCCACCTACCACTTACCCCTCAGACCCCAACCAAGAACGAACCAGGGCTCGCCCACCTCTCTCTCCCCTCTCAAATCCTTTCCCAAAATTCCCTAGATCTAAAAATTTCTTTGGTGGATTTCGATCTCCATCCCTCCTCTTTCGATCCCAAAAAATTTATTCGAAAATCTTGTCTCGTTAGACCTAATTTTTTGTAGTATTGGTAAAAATCTTGTCTCATTCGAAAATTGTATGGTTTTGTGGATTTTGTTTTAGGTTGATAGTTTTATTAGCCTCTAGATTTAGTGTTCTACATTGCCCTATTTTTGCTAGTTAGAGTTATGGTACGTGACTATGATTTGTTGTCAATATTGCCGTATATGGTTAGAGCTTGGTATTGTAGATCTAGATAAACTTGGAATGTGAAGATTATAATTGATAATACTTATTTTTTATGCATTTGGTTTTTATAACTACTTTGTACATATTTGGTTTTATCAATACTATAATTTTTTTTGGGTCTAATAAGACAAGATTTTCGAATAAATTTGGTGGGATCGAAAGAGAATACTTAAGGGAGGGGATAGAGACCGAAATCCAACAAATAATTTTTCAGTTTTAGGAGATTTTGAAGAAGGATTTCAGAGGCAAGTGAAAGGGAGCGCCCCTGTTCATTCTTGGTCAGGGTCTGAGGGGGTAAGAGCATCTCCAACACGGCGCCTAAACGTTTGGCGGCGTGCCGGACAGTTTGGCACGCGGAAAGCGCGCCCCAAAGCTCCCCGCCAGCGCGGAAACGCGGGGTCCGCGCCGCGAGCTGCCGCGCTATATAGACACGCGAGCGCCAACGCCGAAACGGGCCTCCGCCTTTTGTTCGCCTTCGACACGCGCCGCTCTGTGGCCTCCGCTCTCACGCTAAATGCTCGTGCGCCTCCCCACCCGCTCCGTCCCGCGCGGGTCTCGGGCCCGCTCCGCGCGAAAAACCGGCTCCAGCGGGCCGAGTCGCGCATGCGGCGCGCGCTACGATGCCGCGCGTGGCGCCTCGGCCGCCCGCTGCGATGAACCGACGACGTCCTCGCGCGCGGTGGGAGATGGCGCGCCGCCGTCGCCATAACCGACGAAGAGCGCCGCCCGACAGGCGAGCGCCGCCATCTCGCCAGCGACGAGGCGATCGAGTGGCGCGGCGCTTCCCGGAGGACGTCGCCGCCACGGAGGCCTTCTACGCGCGAAGGAGGAGAAGAAGGCGGCGATGAAAGCGAGAAGAAGGCGAGCCGCGAGAAGCGCCGCGCCGAGTCCGCGGCGAGGAAGAAGGCGAGGGCGAGCGGCGGCGAGAGGAAGGAGGAAAAGAAGAAAGGCGCAGGGCCGTCGACCGTCGTCTCTCCTCCTCCTCCGACTTCCACTGGACGTCGACGTCCACGCCGGTGTCGGAGACGACTCGAGCGCTCCGACGACTGGGAGTCCGACGAGTAGTCGGACGAGTAGTTTACTAGTATTTTCTATGTCGCATTTGTATCGTCGCACTTTAATATATTCGTATTTCGATCAAATTTCATAGTTTGTTTGATGAATTTTAAAAAAAAACGGTCGCGCGCGCTGCAAAATAGCGCCTCTGGCGGAGGTGCGTTTTCCGCACACCAACGCGCGCTGCAAAATGCAGCCTCTGCCGGGGGCAAATTCGCTATACCGCGCGCGAACGGTATACAGCGCGCCCAATCGCCGGTATAGCGCGCGAGAATTTGCAGCGCCTGTTGGAGATGCTCTAAGTGGTAGCTGGAGGGGATGTGGGTTGCTCACACGACTTAACATATTTCAAAGGTAGGGCTCTTGTCGAGGAGTTGAACTAAGTTGATATCACAAATCACGGGCCCACCTCGTCACGCTAGCACATGTTCAACGCCGATGTTGGCGGTGCGACAATGAAGAGGGTAGCGCACCAAAGAAAAAAGCTACTAAATAAGTTCACATTTTGAATATTTTCAAAATAAGATCGAATCGCGCTGAACTTTCGAAAAATGTCAAAATCGTCAAAATCGACGCATGGAGGAGGGAACGGGAAATTCCGTTTCTCTCAAAAAAATGGAGCTGGATATTTTACAATTTTCGCAAGTTTAACTTGTGAGGAGCAGGTCCCGTCACAGGTGACTGGTTCATACTTCGGCGTCGAGGAAGAAGGAGCGGCTCTCCATGATTGTGCGCCTGGGCAATGAATCACGTTTCGTTCTTGACAAAGTCCGACAGTTATGCTAACCGATTGCAAATCAACGAAATCTGCATAGGGTACATAATTATTTCAAAAAACATTTGTGTTTTCACAACAACTATCCCGTATCGTTGACTTTTATTTGTTCAGATAATCGTATGCGATTCACATCTTAAAATAACGTATTCCTTAAGAAAACAAACCCAGTTGTTTAATCAACGCATAGAAGAAAACTTTCAGAAAAACAAAGAAGGGTCGCCCAGCAGGCTAATGCAAGGCCATGGAGTCAGATTAGATAACAATGTCAATCAGCACAGGTCCGGCGAACCGGAACCTAAGACTGGGGCGACAAAAATCCATGTCATCATGCTCCCTGACACCTCATAGCACATCCGAATCTGCTTTATCCTGACAAAACCAAATCGTTTCTTCGATACAGTAAAAATGAGACTGCAATTTGCTGGAAAAGAAATGTGCGTGCTGCAGGGGAGAAGACCCCAGCCGGCGATGGCAGCCGGGATAATACAGCTCGCCCCCTGCAGCGCGGCGCTCGCTCTGCGCCTCCAGAACAAGGCCGCCAAGAGTGGATTGCTCTTGCAGCCGAAAGAAGAGGCGCCGAAATACACACGCACGGACGAAGATCGTTAAAGGCAACCAACAACAAACAACGGAAAACGCGCAGAAAGTTTCCGGCGAAGAACTGCAAAGAGAGGCGAAAGACAGAGAGGGCCACCGTGAAGGCGGCGCGGCGAGGTTAGGGTTTACCGTGAGAGGTCTGAGAGGTCTCGTGCGCTTATAAAGGCTAGCCGGGCGGTTTTAGAAGCCGTGACGCCCGTACGTATGGGCTGACCTACAGGCCCAGACCGTTTGTTCCGGCCTGCATCTCCCCTTTTGCTATTTACCTCCTTCGAGCTTCAAAGCCCAGTCACACTCGACCACGAATCCATGTGGACAAAGGCGAGGCCAATAGGGAGGCTTAAACAGGCTTCAGCCTGCCCTCCAAAAAAACAAATTTATTTTTTACTATTAGTAATCTTATAACGAGGAGGCCCATTTGCTAGTGTGTGTTTGGTTCATGACTTCATAGGGATGGGATGGATCATCCCTGTTTTCGTGGATGGGATGGGACCATCCTTGTTTCTGTTTGGTTGTGGGATATAAGGTGGATGGGATGCAGTGTGTTTAGATTAAATGATAATATCGGATCATTAGCATGCAGTTAATCAGTATTTAGTTGGCCCTCATCCTGCCGCCGCCGCCATGCTCGGATCTTGGGGGATGGAGGTTGCAGGCCTCGCCGGCGGTATTCCCATGCCGCCCCCGACGCGAGAGGTGGTGGTCCTCGCCAGCGTCCTTGCCATGCCGCCAGGACGCGCGAGGTGGCGGGCCTTGGCGGCGGCCTTCCGACACCGCCATGATGCGCGAGGTGGTGGATGTCGCCGGTGGCCTTCCCATGCCGCCACGAACAGGGCCGGCGCCAGCTACTGCTCTCACGAGCACTGCTAGTAGGCGTCGATGAGGAGATGCGGCCCAGCTAGCTATTGACGCTCGGGGCGGCGACGGTGAGCTCCGATGGGGCGGTGACAGTAAGCTCAGATTAGCGCTAGGAGAGAGATTAGGAAGCGATCCACAAATTAGAAAAACGTGGATGAAGAGATCCGTCCAATTTGGAGGGATCACCTGAGTCAGCATCTTTAAGGTACATTCTATTAGGTGGATGGTACCATCCCTCTTAATTTACAACCAAACACATGTAAAATTAGGACCATCCTATCTCATCTCTCTTTTGGTCCGGAACCAAACGCTCCCTAGTTCCAGGTTCCACCCCAACTCGCGTCGTACAGCAGCCTCGCATCGCACCTCTTCCACCCGAAACAAACCTCATACTGTACTATTTTGCTATCTCTCTATTACTAATCGTCTAATTGTACTAATATGAACACTAGCATCAGTAGGAAGATGCAATGGCAGATACCATTTATTTTGTCTTTTTTTTGCTATTTCTTCAGTACTGGATGTGTTGGTGTGTCAGTGCACACACTGTACGCTTTGGACCTAATTGATGACCTGAGACAATGATTATTTTTCTTCAAAACCTGCCTTTGATTCATTAGGAATTTTGAGCCCACCCTCCATTTCTTTCCTGGACTCGCCGTTGCATGTGGATTATGTTTATCAACGGCCAACGCTAGGCTACACCCTGACCGTCCACAGCCGCATCTAAAGCCTTTTGATGCACTAGAGTGAATAAATCTCACGGTTCGATCACGTAACAAAAAAGTTCTGTAGGTATCAATTTATTTAGAGTATGTAAGGCCACCTTAAATGGAGGGCCGCATCGCAAAACTGTCTTATTCAGTCTGCCGCGCAGACATAAATAGACCGCTGTCCACCTAGGTTCAAGTCCAAACTTGTCATGTCGTTCCCCACATGATGCACGGTCGCCTCCCTTCCTTCGTCAAGCTGCGATCGTTTCTTCTGCTCGAGGAACAACGCCTCGCTCGGCAGACGCGGGTTGCTGCATGCGCTTCCCTCGCAGCATAGGCGCAAGCGGCAAACCTACTTCGCGGTGCTCCCGCCCACCCCAGCTCCTTCTCTAGCACCCTCCTTCAATATGGCCATGATGGGTGCCAACTCATCCGCGAGCGGCGCCTCTAGCGGATCCTCAAATCATCTGAGAACATCGGCAAGAAAAAGCGCAAGAAGAACCGAGCAACATGACGACTCTACATCCGGCGGGGGCGTGTTGAATGGTAGCCTAACTGAGATCCAATTATATGGCTCATACGTTGTGTAGGTGACTCAACCTAATTTGTGGCAAATGTTTTGTCCCATCTTGCTAATCCAATGAAGTTGAGAGCATTTTATAGGCGGGGGTTTCTTGTTGTCTTCTAAAACAAAATAGTAGAGCCACCCCATGGAGTATGCATATATAGCGTGTACGCTCGCTCGAATATTCGTGACTCGAGACTTTAGGCTCTTCGGCGACCCGCGCCTCTAGCTTAGCAAATACTACCTCCATTCCAGGGCGTCGCATCCCTTCCTCGCGCCCAGCCATCCAGGATCCCTCCAAGGTTTTTTTAGAGGCGTCGTTGCTTCGCCCCCACGGTCTTGAGCTCATGCCGCCGCCATCTATGCAACCTTCCGCGCCACCGCCGTCTGCAGCACTCTTGTTCTCGCTCAGTTTTCTGAATACCCTTTGTTTCCTCTCCATGCCAGCCGCTGCAAGCTTTGGATGGGCGACGCCTGCTGCAAGGTTTGACCAAACTTTTAAAAAAACTATTAAAGAATATGATATTTTGTACATACCATATAAAAATATGTTTCATTATCTATTTAATGATATTGATTTTATATTTTACATGTTAATGATTTTTGATAAATTTTTTGGTCAAACTTGGCATAGTTTGACTTTCTAAACATAATATAACCCTTAAACTTCGAAATGAAGCTAGTACTATATTATTTTTTATTGCATTTTATGTTAGGTTGCACTGAATCTCACTTGATCCTTGTGGGATCAATGGGTCACAAAAGATGGAAACTTATCTGTCAATTCTTTCTACGGAAGTTAACCCCTGAAAATGACTGGATATCCTCAAAAGTATTTGTGAAAGGTTAAAATTCCTCACAAAATTAAAGTATTTGCATGCTTACGTTGAGAAAGGGTATATTAACAAAAGACAATCTTCTGAAAAAACATAACACAAATAAACCATGCCTGGCTAATCACCTGATGTGTGGGTGTATCGCTTAGTTTATCCGGTTATTTAATGCATTTAAAAACATAACACACATAAACCATGATCTATTCTTTAATGAAGTCGAAAACCTCTCACCCGGCACTCTTTCTTCCAAAAGAATCCATGATGGATTATGCCTATAAACTAAGGTAAACTACCACCTCCCCTCAAAAATCTGCAACGAGAAGACAAGCTTGACATGGGGTGAACTCGAAGAAGTTAAACCTTGGCACAACCTTTTTTTTAATGATTACTCAAAACCAGGAATTTCAATGTATCTCACACGTGTTCAGTAAGCCTTCTGGCCATAGGCTAACCACACTGCCCTTGTATCACTGGTTGTAGCGCTATTTGCTATGAAATGGCCACCCGAATTTTGACTTCTTATAAGAGTAATGCAAGATCGGGCATTCATTTTGCTCGGGCCCAGCACCCATGTTACTCTCACACGACTGCACTTTGTTAGGAGACCATGATCGCCGGCCCATTAGCCCAGCTGCCGGCGGTTAGGGTTCTGACTTATATATTAAGTAAACTTGTAACACAAGATGTACTCTCTATATATATATGATGATCAGGCACGAGGAAGATCATTAAGTCTCCCGTGACCAGAATTGTTTCATGGTATCAGAGCGGGTCATCCTGACCTAGCCGCCGTTCTCCACCCCCCCCCCCCTTGATCTAGCCGCCGCCGACCTCCCCACCAAAAACCCTAAAACCCCCCTCTCTCTCTCTCAACCCTCCACCATGACACCCGACGAGATTGCAGTCAAGGAGCGCGAGCTCGAGGCCCGTGCCAAGGAACTTGATGAACGCGAGGCCTCTCTTACTCAGCAGCTCACCGCTGCCGCCACCACCATCGGCAGCGCACCACCCAACCCCAACCTCAACACCATCATCTCCAACCCAAACCCACCTCCTGCCGCCGCCAACCTCAACCCCAACCTCCCAAACCCCAACACCTATGCCACGTCCATCAAACTGCACGTACCCATCACCCTCAGCCTCGACGACGGCAACTACACTAGCTGGCGGGAGCTCTTCCTCGTCGCTCTCGGCCGCTATGGCCTCACCGCCCATGTGCTTGGCGAGTCCACTCCCTCCGACATCGACCCGACTCCTACTGGGGCCGCGACGACTACACTGTCCTCTCTTGGCTCTACGGTTCCGTCTCCGTCGACCTCCTCAACATTGTCATGACGCCAGGCGCCACGGCCCGCATCATCTAGGACGCCATCGAGAACCTCTTCCGCGACAACAAGCAGCACCGCGCCATTCAGCTGGAGGCCGACTTCCGCAACACGCCGCAAGGCGATCTCTCCATCAGCGACTACTGCGCCAAGCTGAAGGCCCTCGCTGACTCTCTTGGCGACGTCGGCCAGCCCATCTCCGACGAGACCCTCGTCCTCACCCTCCTTCGCGGTCTTAACGAGAGCTATCCGCATCTCCGTTCTTTTCTTCCGTTTCAGGTGCCCTTCCCCACGTTTCTGCAAACGCGGTCCGCCCTCATTCTTGAGGAATCGCAGAAGAAGGTGCACGTCAAGAACGCTGCGGGCACGGCGCTCTGGGCCTGCGGGCAGAGCGTACAGCCACCACCTGGCGGCCCCCGTCCTCCACCTCCACCACCATCGTCGCCCGGGGGCGCCGGGGTCGCAGGCCGTGGCAACGGCCAGCTCTTCGCCAACACCTACTACCGCGGAGGCCGCGGTCGCGGGAGCGGCCGTGGTGGCCGTGGACGCGGTCGCAACGACTCCCCCTGGCAGTTTAACCCATGGACGGGCGCTCCCACCCGAGCTCATCTCCAGCAGCAGCAGCCGTGGCAGCAGGCGTCATGGGCGCCTCGTCCGTGGACTGCACCAACGGCGCCTGGCGTGCTTGGTCCACGCCCCGGCTTTTCACCACCTCAGGCCTACGCTGTCTACGGACAACCCTCCAACAACGGACAAATACCCTCGCCACCAAGCTACAACCAGCCGGCGCTGGACCCTGCCCTCGTCAACGCCCTGAATAACATGCAGCTCTCAGGAGGCGACTGGTACATGGACTCCGACGCATCCTCCCATATGGCATCCGACCCCGGTAACCTATCCTCCCTTGCCCCTTGTTCGTCTCAAACCGTCACAGTCGGCAATGGCTCATCTATTCCCATCACTCACACTGGTTCTACAACCCTCCATTCCCTCTCCAAACCTCTCTACCTTAATAATATTCTCGTTGTTCCTAATATTATCAAAAACCTGATTTCTGTTCGTCAATTCACTATCAATAATTCTTGTTCTATCCAATTTGATCCTTATGGTTTCTCTGTGAAGGACCTTCTCACCGGGACCGTGATGCTTCGATGCAATAGCTCCGACCCACTCTACTCCATGTGCCAAGCCCTTGACCACGCCGCCTTCGTTCTCCAACAACACCCCGACCTCTGGCACCGTCGCCTCGGCCACCCCGGCACCACCACCATGACGCGCCTCGCTCCACACATCCGCCACAATAAAACAGGGTCGTCCATGTGCCATGCGTGTCAACTAGGGAAACATGTTAGGAAGCCTTTTTATCCTTCTAGTTCTAGAACTATTCGCCCGTTTGAACGTTTGCATTGTGATTTGTGGACATCACCCATTCCTAGTACCTCTGGTTATTGCTATTATCTCATAGTTGTCGATGATTTTACTCACTTCTTCTGGAGTTTTCCCCTACGCAAAAAATCTGAAGTGTATGCCACCTTTGTTGCGTTTCATGCACTCATCACCACACAATTTCAGCTTCCCATCCTCTCTCTCCAATGCGACAATGGCACCGAATTCACTAATTCTAAACTTGACAACTTCTGCACCACCCACGGCATTTTATTTCGTTTCTCCTGTCCTTATACATCTCAGCAAAATGGCAAGGCTGAACGGGCTATTCGCACCACCAACGATGTCATTCGCACTCTCCTTTTCCAAGCCTCGATGCCACCTACCCTATGGGCCGAAGCCACCTATGTCCTCAATATTCAACCAACCTGCTCCTACCCAAACACCATGCCTTATTTCTCTTTATTTGGACGAACACCGCGCTACCAGGACCTGTGTGTCTTTGGCTGCCTCTGCTATGTCAACACATTCTCTACGGCCAAAAACAAACTCTCTCCTCGTGCCACACGATGTGTCTTCCTCGGCTATCCCTCTCAACATCGTGGTTATCGCTGCTTAGACCTACAAACCCGCAAAATTCTCATCTCTCGACATGTCACATTCGATGAACAAACCTTTCCATACTCATGCTCCAATCCAACCACCCCTTCACCACCCCTCGACGACTTCCTGAACCATCATCTACACCATCCGCCACCTCTTCTCGAGACCGCTCCCCCTCCCGCGGTATCAAAACCCGCCGCCGCAGCCCCTTCTCTCACCCCGATACATTCTCCTCCTCCAACAGCGCATGTCGTATCACCCTCATCACCGTCACCGGTCTCGACCGCGCGGCCTTCTGCCCCATCTACCCTTCCTGCCCCGGCAGCCCCACCCACCATAGTTTACTCTCGCCGAACACATCCCCCTCCAACTCCACCACCTTCTCCGCCACCAGCCCCACCACCACCACCCACTCATCGCACTCGTAGCACTACTGGCCATCTTCCACCACCCAAAGCCAAACTAAACCTTTCGGCGCTTCTTTCCTCTCCTATTCCCTCCAACTACCTCATTGCTCTCCGATGCTCTAATGCATAACAACACCTGGTCCCTCGTCCCTGCTCCTCCAGGTGCCAACATAGTTTCTGGCAAATGGGTTTTTCGTCATAAGCACAATGCCGACGGTTCCCTCGCTCGTCACAAGGCTCGTTGTGTCGTTCGGGGCTTCACCCAACAACCTGGTGTTGACTTTGATGAAACTTTCAGCCTCGTAGTAAAACCCGCTACCATCCGTGTCGTCCTCTCTCTCTTGCCATCTCCCAACAATGGCCCATTCACCAGCTAGATGTCAAAAACGCCTTTCTTCATGGAGATCTTACCGAAGAGGTTTACAGCCAACAACCTTCTGGGTTCATTGATCCCCGCTTTCCCTCCCATGTCTATCGTCTCCAAAAGTCTCTCTATGGGCTCAAGCAAGCCCCACGAGCTTGGTTTCAGCGGTTTGCCGCTCACGCTCGCACCATCAGTTTTGTTGCCTCCAAATCCGATGCCTCTCTCTTCACATATCACAAAGGGTCTCACACATCCTATCTTCTTCTCTATGTCGACGACATCATCCTAACTGCATCCTCTACTACTCTCCTCCAACATATCATCACGACACTCGCCTCTGCCTTTGCCATGAAGGACCTCGGACCCCTCCACCACTTCATAGGCATTTCTGTCACTCGCACCCCCACCACTCTCCATCTCTCTCAACGCCAATACATTCTAGACGTTCTCTCTCGGGCTGGGATGCGTGACTGTCAACCCTCCTCCACTCCCATCGACACCAAACCTAAGCTTGCCGCCTCTAGTGGGCAACCCTACTCTGACCCCTTTCATTACCGCAGCCTCGCCGGGGCTCTCCAGTACATCACACTCACTCGTCCTGAGATTTCCTATGTCGTCCAACAAATATGTCTCCACATGCATGATCCTCGTGACTCTCACTATCAACTCATCAAACGCATTCTTCGATATATATCAAGGGCACTCTCGACCTTGGTCTTGTTCTCCACTCTACTTGATGAGGACATGATTACCTGCGATTTGAAGGCATATTTTGGTGAAAAAGATGAGACTACGTCGAGGACGACTTCAATTCAAGTAGGGGAGGATGATGAGGACATCTCTATGATAGATACAACCAATACTCCTACAGCCACATTTCAGGTACAGTCGTTACTAGGAATCCTTCATGATATATATGAGAATATGATGCTGCCTAAATCAAATGTATTTATATTATTTAGGAATGGATCTAGCATGGACGCCAAGCATTGGATTAGGAACGTGCATGGAGATGGCAGACCTGCAAGGATTCAGGATGGCATTGCAAGCGAGGATTTCAGAACATTGAAGCCACCATAGTGAAGCAACGATGCTTGGATGAATTATACAAGTTACTCCATCATAAAATTCGTCCAAAGAGTTAGTTTTGGTGCTGCGTCACCTTATTTAATGGGCCGGCCCATGTATTTTCGGATTAGGTATTTTAGGGGATTTTAAGAGGCCATATAAGTGGAGGAAGGCCCATTTAGGGGTGTTTTTGGCCAACCCTAGCTGGTTGGACGAAAATCCCTTCACTTCCCCCATATATATCCCTCTGTAGCCGTCATTAGAACTTGGATTTTGATTAGACTAAAAGTTAGCCAATTGTTGCAACTCTCGTGTACTTCTTTTGAGGCCAACGCCCAGAACAAGACCGACTATTCGGAATCCCACCATTATCAATCAAGCTTTCATCTCTATTCGCAATATTCTGATTGCATCTTTAGTTCTTACTTGTTCTCGATTTCAGGTAGGAATTAAGACCCTTGCTGGTCAGGCTGATCGTGCTCCGCAAGATCAGTAACTCCCTGAGATTGTCCTAGCGATTGTATTGGCGCACGAGCTTTGCACGTGTAGTCGGATCGTCAAGCACGAACTCCACCAACAAATCGAATTATCTTCATCTCATCGAAAGATCGGACACCTTTGCCCTATCACTACTTCCTCTCATACTATGGTTGCCTACTCGGATGCCGATTGGGCAGGATGCCCGGATACACGACGGTCTACTTCTGGGTATTGTGTGTACTTGGGTGATAACTTGGTGTCTTGGTCATCTCGCCGGCAACCCACCGTCTCTCGCTCGAGTGTTGAGGCCGAATATCGTGGGGTGGCTACTGTGGTTGTTGTGGTTGCTGAGACGTGTTGGCTTCATAATCTTCTGTAGGAACTACGGCGCCCCGTCCACACCGCCACAGTTGTCTACTGTGACAATGTCAGCGCCGTCTATCTATCGGCTAACCCTGTGCAGCATCGTAGGACGAAGCATATCGAGCTTGACATTCATTTCGTCCGCGAGAAAGTTGCACTTGGAGCTGTTCGTGTTCTTCATGTCCCCTCTAGCTCTCAGTATGCTGACATATTCATCAAGGGGTTGCCTACAACATTGTTCCACGAGTTTCGGTCCAGTCTTCACATCGATTACCCTCCTAGATCAGACTGCGGGGTGATACGTCTCCAACGTATCGATAATTTCTTATGTTCCATGCCACTTTATTGATGATACCTACATGTTTTATGCACACTTTATATCATATTCGTGTATTTTCTGGAACTAACCTATTAACAAGATGCCGAAGTGCCAGTTCCTGTTTTCTTGTTTTTGGTTTGAGAAAAGTAATGAAATATTCTCGGAATTGGACGAAACCAACGCCCGGTTCCTATTTTGCCCGGAAGCATCCAGAACACCCGAGAGCCGCAGAGGGGCCCTATGGGCCCAGATGATAGGGTGGCGCGGCCGGGCCTGGGCGCGCCTATGGTGTGGTCGTCCCTTCGACCCTCGACGCTGCCCTTTCGCCTATATAAAGCCCCCGCATCGAAACCCTTACGGAGGAAGCCACGGTACGCGAAACCTTCCCGAGCCGCCATCGAAGCCCAGATCCGGGGACAGGAGTCTGTTCCGGCACCCTGCGGGGAAGTGCCGGAAGGCTTCTCCATCGACACCGCTGCCATCTCCACCACCATCTTCATCACCGCTGCTGCTCCCATGAGGAGGGAGTAGTTCTCCATCGAGGCTTGATACGTCTCCAACGTATCGATAATTTCTTATGTTCCATGCTACTTTATTGATGATACCTACATGTTTTATGCACATTATATGTTATGCATTTTTTGGAACTAACCTATTAACAAGATGCGAAGAGTTAGTTGCTTGTTTCTGCTGTTTTTGGTTTCAGAAATCCTAGTAAGGAAATATTCTCGAATTGGACGAAACTTTCGCCTTGGTCCTATTTTTGCACGAAGCTTCAGAAGACCGAAGAGATAACGAAGTGGGGCCACGAGGCAGCCAGGGCAGGCGGCGCGGCCCAAGCCCGCGCCGACCTACCCCCGGGCCCTCGTGTGGCCCCCGCGTTGACCTTCCGCCTACTTAAAGCCTCCGTCGCGAAACCCAGCGAGAGCCACGATACGGAAAACCTTCCGGAGACGCCGCCGCGAATCCCATCTCGGGGATTCGGAGATCGCCTCGGCACCCCGGAGAGGGGATTCATCTCCCGGAGGACTCTACGCCGCCATGGTCGCCTCCGGAGTGATGAGTGAGTAGTTCACGGACCATGGGTCCATAGCAGTAGCTAGATGGTCGTCTTCTCCTTGTTGTGCTTCATTGTTGGATCTTGTGAGCTGCCTAACATGATCAAGATCATCTATATGTAATTCTATATGTTGTGTTTGTCGGGATCCGATGGATAGAGAGTACTATGATTATGGTGATTATCAATCTATTGTTTATGTGTTGTTTATGATCTTGCATGCTCTCCGTTATTAGTAGAGGCTCTGGCCAAGTTTGTACTCTTAACTCCAAGAGGGAGTATTTATGCTCGATAGTGGGTTCATGCCTCCATTGAATGCGGGACAGTGACAGAAAGTTCTAAGGTTGTGGATGTGTTGTTGCCATTAGGGATAAAACATTGATTCTATGTCTAAGGATGTAGTTGTCGATTACATTACGCACCATACTTAATGCAATTGTGTGTTGCTTAGCAACTTAATACTGAATGGGGTTCGGATGATAACCTGAAGGTGGACTTTTTAGGCATAGATGCGGTTGGATGGCGGTCTATGTATTTTGTCGTAATGCCCAATTAAATCTCACTATATTTATCATATCATGTATATGCATTGTTATGCCTTTCTCTATTTGTCAATTGCCCCTGTAATTTGTTTACCCAACATGCTTTATCTTATGGGAGAGACACCTCTAGTGAACTGTGGACCCCGGTCCTATTCTTTACATAGCATACAATCTGCAATTGTGTTTTATTTTCTTTGCAAACATCTTCCACTCGATACGTTTAATCCTTTGTTACAGCAAGCCGGTGAGATTGACAACCTCATTGTTTTGTTGGGGCAAAGTACTTTGGTTTTGTTGTGCAGATTCCACGTTGGCGGGAATCCCCGGTGTTGCGCCGCATCACATTTCGCGACCATCAACCTTCAACGTGCTTCTTGGCTCCTCCTGGTTCGATCAACCTTGGTTTCTTTCTGAGGGAAAACTTGCCACTGTGCGCATCATACCTTCCTCTTGGGGTTCCCAACGGACGTGTACATTTACGCGCATCAAGGCTCGGGGCTGTACCGGTAGCTATGTGGTTCATCTCTCTCCTATGTACTTCAATACAATGATCTCATGAGCTGCTTTACATGATTGAGATTCATATGAGTTTTGTATCACTACTATCTATGTGCTACTCTAGCAAAGTTATTAAAGTAGTTCTATTCCTCCTGCACGTGTGTAAAGGTGACAGTGTGTGCACCGTGTTAGTACTTGGTTTATGCTATGATCATGATCTCTTGTAGATTGCGAAGTTAACTATTGCTATGATAATATTGATGTGATCTATTCCTCCTACATATGCATGAAGGTGACAGTGTGTATGCTATGCTAGTACTTGGTTTAGTCTTTTGATCTATCTTACACTAAAGGTTACTAAAATATGAGCATTATTGTGGAGCTTGTTAACTCCGGCATTGAGGGTTCGTGTAATCCTACGCAATGTGTTCATCATCCAACAAAAGTGTAGAGTATGCATTTATCTATTGTTATGTGATCAATGTTGAGAGTGTCCACTAGTGAAAGTCTAATCCCTAGGCCTTGTTCCTAAATACTGCTATCTTTGCTTATTCTTGTTTCTTATCTTCGCTGCGTTACTACGCATGTTTACTTCCCGCAATATTACTACCATCAAGCACGCCACTATTTTGGCGCCGTACTACTGCTCATATTCATTCATACCACTTGTATTTCACTATCTCTTCGCGAACTAGTGCACCTATTAGGTGTGTTGGGACACAAGAGACTTCTTGCTTTGTGGTTGCAGGGTTGCATGAGAGGGATATCTTTGACCTCTTCCTCCCCGAGTTCGATAAACCTTGGGTAATCCACTTAAGGGAAACTTGCTGCTGTTCTACAAACCTCTGCTCTTGGAGGCCCAACACTGTCTACAAGAATAGAAGCACCCGTAGACATCACGGGGGCGTGTTAGGAGACCATGATCGCCGGCCCATTAGCCCAGCTGCCGGCGGTTAGGGTTCTGACTTGTATATTAAGTAAACTTGTAACACAAGATGTACTCTCTATATATATATGATGACCAGGCACGAGGAAGATCATTAAGTCTCCCTTGACCAGAATTGTTTCACACGTACTCTCCATCGCCGCTAGATCCACCACCAGAATGAGGATAAGATAGAAAGCACATTATTACGACTTTAGGATATATCCGCCTCCTCATCAACTAAAGAAGACATTAGAAAACAACCTAAACAAAGAACGAAAACCCTTCTGTCAACGAGGGGATGTGGTCCGCCACGGTTTTTTTTTTCTGGGTTGGGCAGCGCGAAAAAATCGGCAGCGTGACCACTAGGCTACAGTGCTAGTACGATGAATACCGGTGGCATAGCATAGTGGGCCACACCACCCTTTTGTTGGGTTGGGCTGGCTCACTGGGCCCCATAAAATCAGTGGCGTATTACGCCCTAGCAACGCTGCCGATAGGTAACTACTAGCGGTGTACCAGAGCTTTAGTACGTTGTCGGTATTTTGGCTAAATACCTGCGGCATGACATTTTAAAGGTGTTTTGCTACTTTTTTTTTTAACGTCTATAAGCTATTTCCTCCTATTAAAACTCTACAACGTGAAGAAAAGCATGACATGGTGTGAATGCTAAGATCTTAAACCTACGTACAGTTTTTTTTTCAATGACTTGTATTACTCAAAACCAGGAATTTCAATGTATCTCACGCGTGTTTAGTAAACCTTCTGGACCATAGGCTAGCTTCATTGGCCTTCTAACACTAGTTCTAGCATAATTTGCTATGAAATGGCTACGAGTGTTCTGACTTCTTTTAATATGAGTAATACAAGATTGACGGACTAAGATACACTGAATTTAGACAAATCTAAAATATCATGACACTCTTGACAATGATGTTTCTGTTAAAACTCACTCTTGACGAAAAAGCTCACTCCATCCCTTTTGTTTAAAATTTAAATATATCTAGACAGTAAGATGTATTGAATTTAGACAAACCTGAGATATCATTTATAAGACGGAGGTAGTATAATATATGTTCAGGTCTTGACAATCAGCAGTGCATGATTTTGACATTTACACCATGCCTAAAAAATGGGTGAAACAATACATGACATAAAATATATTTTGCAAGACAAGGCGACCTTTATTCTTGAGTTCTTTTGTGGTACCCTCAAATAAATAAGAGCCCTCCATTTCCGTTCATCCAAAGGTCTAAACTATTTCATACCACTCTGAAAAATGTGATCGGTATGATACATACCTTGGCCAATTTTCGCACCGAAACAGAAAAAGGCCGTACCCAGGCCTCAACCCAGTAGACGGCCCCCGGCCCATATGGGATCGTTGGGTTGCGGGGAAGGGGATGGGTCCGGCCTAACCCTCGTCTTCCTGGACCTGGCTGGGTGGAGTTCCGCCGCCGATGGATCATCGGCTCCCGCAGCCCCGACGCCGCAGCCCCTACCGCCGGCATGCTTGGTGAGGTCGCCACCTACCCCCTCCCCCGCCCCATCACCTAACCTTTCCCGGCGGCGCGCCCTTGGCCTCATCACCGATCTAAGATCCTCGGCGGCGGCGTCCTCACTCGTCAAGGCGGCCGAGGTCGTTACTTGGTTCCGGGAGCGGGGCGAGACATCGCGGCGCGCCACCCGTGCCGGCTTGGCGGTGGTGCAGGAGATGGTAAGACGTTGGCGTCTGGGACGCAGCCACCGGCGAGCAGGTCGACTTCTTCTACGAGCCGCCGGGCGTCCGCCGACATGCTTCAGTGGTTTGATGCCACCAACGCGATCATGATGGCCATACAGTTCCTCAAGACGGACAACTGCTCCATTGGCCTGCTGGACTTCCGGGACAAGAGCGTGCCCTGGTCGTGGTCACTGGTCTGAGGCCGGCACGGCTGCGTCGCTCGAGGACAAGCGGGTGCTCCACGCCATCGCATGGACGACGAGCGCTCCGTCTGCGTCATCAACCAGTACGACAACCTCGGCTTCCTGGACCCGAGGAAAAGTTAAAGGTAATCACAATACATAACTCGATAGTGCTTAGAATGTTTATGCTTCTTTTTTCTGTCAATAGTAGGCCTGTTGGCCACTTAAAAAATTGGTTGTGTACTTGTGTTGCAAACGTGGCCTCATATTGTAGGTTTCCACTATTATATGCTCCATTGCTCACCTGTTATGTTGTTCAATATATGAAATATCCTAGTGCTTAAATCTTTACTTATGTCGTCTAATGTTAATATTTGGATATATGCTATATCATAAATGTATAGGTCCGCTTGTTAAGGATGCAATGTTCGGTAAGACTTACAACAGGCGCAAGTGAAGATCGTTTAAACAGATTGTTGGTTTGCCTGCTAAAGAAGACATGAAACCAACAACGCTAAATGATAGACGACATCATCACGAATCATATAGGATCAGTGATTAGCAGATAGACAACTTATGCACGCAAACTGAAACTAATACACAAGTTGAAAGAGAATAGAAGCCTAAACTCGAAAGGATGAACCATAACAATATTCTAACTAGAATTCAAAGTATATTTGAAATTTAGTATGTTACTTACAGATGCTGCAATGAAGATGAACAAAGTGTATTCATATAGGCACCACAACTGCACGAGTCCAGCAGGTGCTGAGATATTCATTATATTATTTATATATCTGCTTGCATGGAAGTTGTTCTTTAAGTAGCTCTTTCTACAGAAGTATGTTCTAGCACAGTAACTTTTTCATTGGTCTCAGGTCTCTACTAGCTAGGGGGGGCGTGTGTTGCTGTGAGAACCACGATAAAGTTAGTTGAAAGATTACTTTAAACATGTTAAATTATCTGAAGTTATCATACAAGTCTAGTTGGATTGGTAGTCAAGTAACTGCCTCAAAATAATAGAAATATCTTGCAATTTACTGAAGAGAAATGCTACACCATTAGCTTTTTGTAGATTGCCTTATTACAGTGCCGAAAACATTGATATCTTATATGGTTACCTTTTTTATAATAAAAATTTCTGTCCCTGTATATATAAATAGTTTTCCCAAGTATTCTGATGTATGGAGCAATGGTTAGCACATGACTCTTAAAAAATGAACTAGATAGTTAGTAGTTTGGATGTCTGCTGCTCCATTTTTCTAAATAATGCTTTGGTTCTATGCCTGCATAAGAAGAATGAAAAACATTTGTGCAGGTTTCCACATATTTTCTTAATACATGCCAGGTTTTTCAACAACACATTCTACGCTAGAGTATGAGGAATCAGCACAGTCGAGATGAATCGGCTTGAGCTGGATTTGTTGTTTAATCTGGACTTCAGGCTGAAAGTGAACCTAGAGACGTTTGGGAACTACTTTTTGCAGCTGGAGAAACAAGTTCAACTTATCTCTGTCAATGTATCTAAAGATTTGAGGTATGGCGGTACCGCTGATGAGCTTTGCCAGAGCAAGCTGGTGCGCCAAAGTTATGGCAGTCAGGTTTTCCAAGGATGTAGGTGACGAAGTTATTTGTGGCCGACGGTTTTCCAGAGCATAGGACCTGATTAATAATTATTCCTTAGACCTGACATTTGTGCATTCGGATTACGTTTAAGTCGTTCTGGAGTGTTTGATTGGTTGGGGATCAATTATTGTGCACTCAGATTGTGTTAAGTGCTTCTCGAGTGTTTGGTTAGCAGGGCATTGATCCAGTTTACTTCGGCATCTCTGTAGTTCTTGCAAACCACTTTGTTTGTATTTTCGCCAACGGGTTGGAAAATAACAGGGGTGTAATTGCATTTGTTGCCAAGTATTCGATCGGCAGATGAATCTGGCTTTTCCATGATCATGTTTTGTTCTATCTGTGTGCATCTGTGGTGATTTTACTAGCATACATGATACAAGTTCTTGGTGAAGTGTTGGTATCTGGGTCAAATTTGAACTGAAAAACAAAACTGTATGAAGAAAAACACCTCTCCTAAACAGGCCCTAAGGAATTTACAAAACAAATTACTTCAGCGAACACAAACATTATTGTAAACAGAACATGCAGCTGAATACTATTCAGATGTAGATTAAAGTGAGAATAATTGAGTTATGCTATGCTGCTCTAATTGTCTTATAAGTGCTCTAGTTGTCTTATAAGTAACACACGCGAGCAGCTTCACGGTATAATTATACACAACCCTAAAAGTAGAACATATATCATCACCAAAAAGAACACTAACACAAGTTTTCTTATCAACAGAAGCTCCCAGACACTTTTTTCTCCAAGCAATGTCCCGGTTCCACAGCAATTTGATCATTCCAAACATTTCCAGAACCTGCAATATTGTTCCTTGACTTGAATATTCGAGGGCTTGAGAACTTGCTGTTGCTACCGAACTAGAGGCCTTTGAACTTGCCTCTGACATCAGCAGTTGCATCAACTGTCGGTTATGCTGCTGCTTGTTGAATTGAGATCCGCTCTCTCTTGATTGGAAGGACCGCAAACGAGGATCGCCTCTTAGGCTGGAGAGAGATTTATTGCATCATGGGAACTAAACATACACGCCGAGCTTTGCCAGCAGCCTTGTCTACAACTGCTTTGTTCACCACGGGGATGTTCTCTTACTGAAGTTCCCTTATCATCAAGCCTCAGTATGGAAGGGCCCGGCAGTGGCTGCATGTTGTTGCTTGCCTTGAGCGGCAAGAAGTGGCCTCGTGGATGTACCTGTATTCCTCACAGCCTTCTCATTAGCTAATTCATTCTTCAGCTCTCTAACCTGTACACGCAAGATTTAGTCATTGGTGAGTTAATAAATAGAACTGAATATCTTACTCACCCGCTGCTGCTGAGTTCTGCATGCTTGCTCAGTCTCCCTTATCTGTTGCACAACAGTAATTATGTCAAAACTTAGTTCCATTTTTGAACTGTTTCTTAGAATGCCACATAGAAATGATAGTTAACGCAACATACCTTATCCTGAAGTGTTCTCCTGAAGATATTTTCACGAGAAGCTTATTTGAGCTGCATCAGTTGCAAGCTTTCGTTCAACTTTGCATTTTTATTTTCCTCATGACAGAGTTTTTCGGTCTGAAATTAAAGTACCAGTTAATATAATGGGGAAAACCATGTTATAATTATTAGGCATCATAAAAATTAAAGTACCATCTGCTTGAGCTTGAAATTTTGAGCTGGACCCTAGACAGTCTAAGTGATTTCGTCCCTGGCAATCAGACATAACCATGTAGAGGGAGTACGTACTGTAGACCAGTATCTGAAACTGTCCTGCGTGCCCACTATTTAAGAGCTTAAGGCAGCTATAAGTACAGGAATCAGACGTCCCGAGCTTATGCTAGTGACAAAATAAGACGAGGGAAGACGAATTTGACACGAACTGTTAGCAAACACTGAACCAATGTAACTCCATCCTCTTTGCTTTGTTTTTTCAGAGCATGGATGCCAAGAACTACTGCTATTAAATCATTAATTGTTATTACTCTATCAAATCCCTATCTAGCTAACTGAATTTGGCTAACAGTTGGACCAATCTATCACGTTGAAAGAGGAACGCGTCTGCGTCCATCAGCTGATGCTGCAAATCGGAACCGCAAGAACAGGCACAATGAATCAGAATCCCGTCGGTTTGGCCGGCCGTAAGAAACTAGAATCAGCGGCGGCAGCAACAATAGTTCTTTTCACGGTCATACAGTATAACTGTAGATGATGGAAGAACAATCATGGCGTACCTGGTGATGATGGAAGAACAGCAATGGCCGGCCGTAAGAAACAACAATCCTTCTCCCAGGATGCTTCGGGGTCAACCTACCTGGCGAGATTGGTGACGACTTCGCTCGATGTTGCCGCGGCGTCGGTCGCCGGCCATGCTGCACGGGGCCGAACTGGTTGCGGCGCGATGTGGCGGCGGCGTTGCTGGCTGGTCGACGTCGTTTCTTGGGCAACAAATGCGTGGGCTGGGCCAAATACTATTATTTTCTTTATTTTTTCCATTATCTCCGTCTTACCGGGCTTCCGGGCCTAATCTATGTCGTCTGATCCTGACCGTTGTCTCAAATCATACCTCTCTATCTGTAGGAGTGGTAAAAGGTACTGTAAAACAAGCCTTATTCTTTCATGACCAACCTATATTCTTTTGCACACATGTACTTATTCACCTTATGTTTTGGAATAGATGAATCAGCTGAAATGGCTAAAGAGATAGTTGTAGGACGCGAACTCAAAACATAGATCGGTCAAATGACTCCAAATTACAGAATCGAATTTCGGAGAATTACCCAAAACACTAGACTACGAACTAGGCAAAAACTCGAACAACACTGTGACGGTGTCACTCTGGGTATACTACATAGCTCAGCTAGCTAAACCAAAAACCTGGGACTGGGAGGCCGCTTCGCCCTGACCTCCGGCTTCGCCTTGCTGTTGCTGGGCGTCCTCGGCGACGACGACGCGCCCGGTTTCTCCGCGAACTCCAGCGGCATGCGCCTCTGCACCGACGGCGAGGACACGGGACGCACCCTCACTGTGAGCTCGGCCCTGTCGGCCGCTATGGGGCTTGCGCACCGGGCCTTTGCCTTGACGGACTTGGTCGCCTGCATGTAGCTGGGCGTCACCGGCGCGCCGCCAGTGTCGCCCGTGTCGGCGTCCCTCGCTCCCACGCTTATCCTCCTCGGCGTCTCCCCCGACCGCATGCTGGTCGTCCGCCGCAGCGCTGCCTCCATCCCGCCGCTCCCCAGGTGCTCTAGGCTGCTACGTGGGCGCTCCGACAGCAGGGTCGCCGATCTGTGGAGCGGGCTTCCCCTCGGGCTCGGCAACCGCGCCGGCGGCGTGATCGTCTTCCCCAGCACCGACGGCGATCGCGGCCGCGTCGGGGTCGATGGCGAGGGCAGCCTGGGAGACCTGCCTGTCGGCGTGGTGGGTATCTGGATGGAGATGGACACCCTCGGCTTGGCGGCCCGGCCGGGGGTCTTGGGCAAAGCAGGGGCGCGGTCCTTGTCCTTGTCCGGCTGCGGCGCGGTCTGGCACTCCCACGGCCTCGCCGCCGCCATCCAGCGCTCCGACCAGCACCAGCCCCAGTTGGGGCAGCCGGGGTCCATGTACATTGGTGGATTCGACGACTGCGTCGGCGCAGCTCGTCCCGAAGAAGACGAAGCAGGGTTTCTGTTCCGCCACTGGACGCATGTACAAGAAAGTGTTCAGCAAAGAACACGAACGAGCTACACGTCTGATGCATTACAATGGAGATTATCATGCCAGTACCTGACGAGAGAACGCGTATGAGAGCGCCTTTTGCCGCCTCGACGCAGCTTCTTGCTTCATCGCAAGCGTAGCTTCCATCTGCTCCTTGGACTGGTGGCTATGATCCCAGCCTTCACCAATCTGTTGCCACACACTGGTCAGACAACACACACACTAGCATGAACAAATGGTGTTTCGCACCTTCGTTTTGTCAAGTGCTTGCTTAAGCTGGATCTGGCTCCTGAGGGCCTTCTTGTCCTCCTCAGTTTTCAATCTCCTCGAGTATATCTGGGTCTGAACCCTCGTCATCGTCTGCATACAGTAGAGTGCCTCCTCTGTCTGGCGCCTGACGGCGATCCCCTCCAGCAGGGACATCAGCCGAGCCTGTGCTCTTGCCCGCCGGTACCCTCTCCTTGCCTGCAAGTGATCAAAATATGTTTAGAACTTTCACATAAGTCAAAGGCGATCATGCAAATCTTTTTTCCCTTCTTCATCTACTGTTCAAATTCAGGTTAATCATTCAGTTTAGCCAAACATAATGTTTGGGAATGACTAGAAACAGTATTTCTCTTGTGTGCAGTGCAGGTGCATTACCAGATAGCCCCTGGAAACCGTCTGAATCCTGACGGCGGCGAACTCCTCCTTTGAACGCCCTCTTGGTGTGACGGTGGACGTAGGACAGGAGACTGCCTCGGCCGTCCGCACGGCGACCGGTGAGGCGGTTGTCGCCATATGGTATCTGCCATCGTTTTGCTCGCTCGCCGTGCCGGCGAATTTGGCCTCTGTGACCTCCACAGCCTTCTGCCGATCAGGCCGCGACGGGGACGGCGGGGGAGGTTGTGGATGGGCCGCGGGAGCGGTCTCCGGCGCGGCAGAGGAAGAGGAGTTGGACGAACTGGTACTGGACTTGCCGAACTGCCATAACTTCTTGAAGTTCAGTTTGCTCGTCGGTCTCTCGGCCTTCTTGGATCGGAAGAAACATCGTGGATGATTAATTTACATCGACTGGATTTTGGTTACAAGAAGCAAGTTCTTTTTATGAATGATCTGGAACAAATGTTTTTTACAATCTTTTACCTTGTCTTCCTTCTCCTCACGATCAGGCTCCGACGTGCTCAAGATCCTCTGCACGGCATCAAACCACCTCACCTTCTTCCCCATCTCCCCCCGTCTATGTTCCTCGCCTATATATCATGCCACACGATCATAATTAAAAACTCAAGGTAATCACCAAGGACAACATCATGAAAAAAATTCGAATGCTCTTCGTGACATCAAAACTGTAATCATCTTCCCTAAACATCAATCGACATTAATGTAAAGATCGAGCAAACCGAAAATGTGAAAACAAGAGATCACCTCTGTTAAAGAGCTTCTTCTGCCGGCCTCGCCGGAGTCGGACAGCACCGATCTTCTCAACGACGGCGAACCGCCATGGCCCGTCCACTTCCCGCTCGGCCCCACTGGATGGTGGGCGTCTGTTCCTGTCCCTACATTTCAGTACCACCACGCCGTGATAAACGCGAACACATCCCCGCTAGGCTAGGCCTAACCGAACCCTAATACCCTATCAGCCAACAAATTAATCAATCTAAGGGCCCAAAGATACTCCGGCCCATTAACCCAGCCCAAATAGCCCGGGCTTTCGGCCACTTCTGCCCTCCTCCGACTCCGCCACCGCTCCAGACCTCACCGATATCAGCAGGCCAAAACGCCCGCGCGCGCAGAGGCCAAAGCATCTGACGGAACCCTCGCCGCTCCCCGACTGCGCTCTCCGGCTCCGGCTCCGGCTCGCCGCCCCCCAGGTGCGCTCCCCGGCTCCGGCTCTCCGCCCGCCCGCTCGTCGCCTCCCGCCGGCTCGGGCGTAAGGTATCTGGCCTTCACCCTCGCAACGACAACAAGATCGATTGGGGGTTTCGACGAGGTAGGAGTATTGCGCTAATCCCTTTGCTCCAATTCCGCAGATTCTTCAGGGTTTCGGGGGGTAGCGATGATCTGGGCTCCTGGAGTAGAGGTAGGGCCTGGAGGAGTTAATCCGGACAAGCTGGCGATGGTGGATTCCGCGGATGAGGAGGTGATGGTGCAGGGGAGTTTCGCTGCGGTGGAAGATGTTGATGCGACGATGGTGGAGTCTTCCGGATTGCAGGGCGAGGCCGGCAGTAACATGGTGCAGGGTAGTTTCGCCGCGGCGGCGGAAGATGTTGATGCGACGATGGTGGAGTCTGCTGGGTTGCAGGGTGAGGCCGGCAGTGACATGGTGCAGGGGAGTTTCGCTGCTGCGGTGGAAGATGTTGATACGGCGATGGTGGAGTCTGCTGGAGTGCAGGGTGAGGCCGGCAGTAACATGGTGCAGGAGCAGACTATTGCTGTCGAGACCGTGGAAAAATCAGATTCTGCGGTGTCTCCTCAACATGATGAAGCAGGTAAAGCATTGTTGCATATGCTCTCTTTATTTAAATTGTATTTTAAACAGATTCAAAAGTGTCTAAATATTTTTGTAAAAAAAAGTTGGGTTATATACCTCCACATCCCTTGTGCTCAGGAAGTCGTCTCAAGAAAAACAAATTTTTATATGGCTAGTGCAAGAAAGATAAAATTCGGTGTTAAAACAAGCCTTTTATTGTCTTCAACGCCACGGAAAATATCATTTTTTTTACTAAACTTTAATCGAGCACAAAAAACGTGGAGAATATTCATGCCCAAAACCCCCGATTTTTTGACATTTTGCAATTTATTTTTTGGATATATGGCTATATGCACCTAGGATCGAAAGTCGTCCTTCCCGTTTATGCTCAGTTGATTTCAGTTAATCGATTATGTTGTAAAAATGTACTGTGAGAAAACAAAATGACAGCGAGATACGTTAAGTACGTGGACCTGATTTCCGACACAGCAAAAGTCTCTGAATTTTTCGTGCACACTCTTCCCTCGAATCTGTTCGATCTGTTATATCACATATTGATGATACCCACAGCCTTTCCTTTTCGACTTACAATGGCATCACTGACTATATCTGTACTTATGATTTTTCAGGTGATAGCGAAGATGGACAGCGTGCTAGATTCCATCTCCCTCCCCGTGATTCCGAAGATGGCTTCCGAGTTTCTGATCTTGTCTGGGCTCAGTTAGAAGGCCATCCTTGGTGGCCTGGTGAGATATTTGACCCCTCACATGCATCTGAGTTGGCACTGAAGCATCAGAAGAAGGGCAACCACCTGGTAGCATTTTTTGGCGACAGTTCTTTTGCGTGGTGTGATGACTCCCAGTTGAAGCCTTTCATGCCCAACTTTTCACAGATGGAGAAGCAGGGCAACTCTGATGCCTTCACCATTGCGGTTAACCATGCTCTTCAAGAGCTCTCAAGGCGGATATTGTCGGCGACGAGTTGCTCTTGTCTCCCAGAAGAGTTCTCTGACAATGGCATGTCTTATATGGTTGAGAACTCTGGGCTCAAGGCTGGAGTTACTTGCTCTATGGTTAACAAAGCTCAGATGCTAAAAAGTTTCAGTCCAGATAGCCTTCTTCATTATGTTACGTCGCTGGCTCTGTCCCCTGGCCAAGGAGGTGATCTGCAGGATTTAGTCATAGCTTGCTCTCAGCTTATGTCATTCTATCGGTCTAAAGGGTGCCCTGAAATTGCATCATTTCAATCTGCCAGTGGATGGGGAGAGAATGAGATCGACAGTCTATCCATCAAGAACGTCATGCTGGGGCAAAGTGTCACCACTGAAGTGCAACCTAATCATGTTAAGCCCAAAAGAGGTAGGGGAAGACCTCGTAAGCGAAAGCCTGAAGAGTTGATGGAGAAAGAGCCCATTGTGAAGCCGCAGAATTATCCCAACAGCACTGGTGAAACAGAGTGTGGTGAATTTGACATCTCTGGGAAGAAGTCCGCCAAAAAGAGACGTGTGAAGAGGCACAATGGTGTGAACCCCAACACTTTGCCTTGTCCTAAGTTAGAACCAAATGACCATATGCAGGATGCCTACTGGTTGGGACTGAGTTTGCACGGTAGCCCAACTCCTAGCCTCAAAGGAGCAAGTGGCAAAACAAGGCCGATACGTAGGCGGAGACCAACATGGCGGGTATGTGCGCCTTCGGCAGATCTTTCTCCCCCTATACATAATACTCAGCCTGAAACGTTGGGTCATAACAGAAAGATGCATGTGGTAAAAAGATCAATTATCCACGTTGATGAGAAGATGGTCCACGAGGTAAAACCAACTGCACTTGTTTTGAGCTTTGACGGGTCAACTGATCTTCCTTCAGAAATGGATCTTATTAGGATGTTCAGTCAGTGTGGACCATTAAAAGAAACCGAGACTGAAGTTCAGGGGAATACAAAGACTGTAAAAGTTGTCTTCAAGAAACGTGTTGATGCTGAAAGGGCTTTCATTGTTGCTGGCAAATTTGGCTCTTTTGGATCTTCACTCCGCAGTTTTCGGCTTGTGGAAATGCCATTTTCCCTAAGCACACCTGAGCTGAATTGTCCTAAGTTATGCCCTGAAGATAGCAGCCTAAAGATTCCTGGTAAACAACCTTTCTAATTTCTTTGTAAAATCAAGTGAGGTATAAATGTTTAGTTGCTTACAGTATTGTTTATGTGTTTTCTTATAGCTCCCAGCTTGTCTGGAGTTTCGCTGGATTCTGCGCAAGTTGACGTTATCAACAAAGCCGACAAAGCGTCAGATGAACACCACTTTGAGGATGATCAAACAGCATGAAAGCACTACCTAGTGTTCTTTACAAGCCGAAGTTAGAAGCAAACAGTCATTTGATGTTCTCTGGACATGTAGCAAAACAGGCTGTGGCTGACGTGATTCTGATTGATGTCACAACTAAAGCATCTCGTGGACATGTGGGCTTAAGCTTCTTGAAATTACAGAGCATCTGTCGATATTCAGCTTGTCTATTCAATGGCAATAGGTTCCCTCATCCGGCTGATGCGTTCTGTCCAGGGAATAGTAGTTGACTTTTATAGTACAACATATAATGTTATTTTTCGGTAACTAGGGCGTTTTGCATCTTTGTCTTATGTATAAATTTTATCTAGATCTAATTGTCTGGCAGAGCTGGTGTTGGTTTTGCCATGTGCATGCGTTTGTTGGAAATCCTAATTTTAACTGATGTTTCTCTTGCCATTTTACTGCCATGTACTGTAAGCCATCACCTATGACATATAGTTGGTTCTGAATTCGTCCCCTGTCCATTTATACCTGCATTCTTTGTGATAAATATGAATTAGCAACTTACCATCCAACCGATGATTATTATAATTAATAATAATTTATGTTATACCTCTGCAATGACTAATTTATGCAGTGGCCAGCCATTTCCATTTTTTTCTTCTTCTAGAACACTGTTTCCATGTTTTGTTTCATTCTTCAGCTTTCCTACAACATGAATCTTGTAGACTCATAGACCTGTAATGCCAACTGCTGGGGTAGTGGGTTGCTGGGTATATTTGCAGTTGATGGCATTACAATTCCGTTCTATCTGTTCTCAAAACCCTCGGTATATATATCTTTTTCACTGTTAAGCAAAGTTGTATGTTGCTTGTCATGGTGTTGTATCTTTCTTGCTAGCCTGACATATCGAACTTGTGTTGACTCTATCAGCTTCTGTTCTCCAAGTTTTTTATGCTTAATGGGCAGACAAAACTTGCTAGATTTCCACTTTCGCCGTTAATATTAACGGGTCGCCCATACCTCTGTTAGTCCTGTACTTGTGTTCCAGACATCGGCACTGCATATTGAATATTTTCCTGTATTGTCATTCTCTAAGATGACATATATAGTTGCTGTCAGGATTATTTCTGCTGCTTCTTTGTTGATAAGGAAAGGCCTAGAAGACTTCGCACATCTATTCTTAACCAAGTGGTTAGAGAAGCTGTATCATTCAAAGCACCACCACGAACAAGAGGTGGCAAAAGAGGCCGTGTTTTATTACACAACACAGCTAACCTGTGGACTTGTTCTGTAAGTTACTTATTAAGTTATAGTGTTTATAAGATAACCTTTTGAATAAACTGAAGCCATAATCACAACTTGTTTATGCATTTGCTATTCCCTTATTAAAGTTAGATTGGTCGTGAAAATAATCTCAACTTGTTTTTTTACCATAATTAAAGTCCACGCCCTTTATCAGTTGTTCAAAGATATTTTTTATGCTAATTCCCAAGTCGTGCTGAAGTATTTGAAGATAATTTAGATAGGGGTTTGTTGGTTTCATACTAACCAATTACTCCTGTATAATTTTACATTTCGATGAGCCAGCTAGTATGGTATCTGTGTAGATACTTTCACCTCTTTGGAAAGGGACGATCCTCACTGCTTTCAGTCTGAACAGTTTTATCTCGAAACTGCCTTACATCACTTTCATCCTTCTGAGTATTTCTTTTGGCAACTCTCTTTTGAGCTTAAGGAACCTTATTCTTCTCCTGCTGGCTGCTGTTCTCCACCAACATTTGTTCTCTTCGTCAATGACGCAAAACTCTTCCCTGAGCCGTACCATCGGTACATGCACAAGCAACCGACGCTGGGTTCCAGGCACACCTATCCGGATACTGTGACGCAGCCGGAAGCGGACAGACAAGCAACCGAGGAAGATGAATTCACAGGCTCGTAATGCTGCGCTTGTAGCGGCAAGTTAGCATGTGAAGCAACGCTACTATGTTCAAAAGGAAAGTGGAAGTGTAGCGAGTTAGCACTATCCTGACATCCTTTTTAAAAAATCTTTTCTTGGCTGAAAATGTATCGCTACATTCAGAAACGAAACGAAAATGTAGCGAGTTAGCACTATCACGATGCCTTTTCTTTTCTCACTCACAAATATGTAAGGTAACATAACATGTAAAAGTCCATCCATCAGATGGCCGATAACGTACAAACGACTTTTTTAGTCACAACTAGACGTTCATCTCACATGAATGAGAAGAGGTAAATGCTCCAAAGGCACAACTAAAAGTTCCCAACAAGTGCAAATACTCATGTCATCCATCTGATCCAGTATTGACAAAAAAAATACAATTTATATATCTCATATATGGTACAATTACGTTAAGCTTAAGTTTTGTATATGAGCAGGTTCTCTTGCTCTCAGATTTTTCTCACTAATGAAAGAGCTACAAATGAAACACCAACTCAGACTAACACTTGACTAATCCAACCAGACCTACATCGCTACAACACATGATCTACGCAATGTTCACCACTGCAGTAGAACCAATCAAGAAAATGATTTATTATGTTAATCCACTGTTAATTAAAAAAATTATTCGGACATCAAATTTTGAAGGAAAATTGTAAATGGCTATGTTTCAAAATAACAAACCCTAGTGTAGCAACCAAAGGTCCAAGGTACAGTGTCAGTTAGGTACAAAAGGATAAGGATGTCATGAATAGACAGTAGTGTATTTTTTGTTTGCGAAACACAGTATAGACTTAGACGCTCACATATACGCACATACACTCACCCCTATGAGCACTCCTAAGAGACTGCGTCCAAAAAACTTCATCCGGCGGGTCTTGAGATTGAAGAAGTCACCACATGCGCCTCGCTGTCGACAGGAACGTCGCCTCCCACTGAAGAATATTCCGCCTTTTAATGAGACACCAAAGTGTCAAGCCTGGGGTTTGAACTCTGGTGTAACTATTTGGTACTATGTAATTAAAGCTGCATTCCTACTATACAACGGGTACCAAGAGTGCTAATCATATATCAAATGAGCGGAAAGGTAGTTTTAGGCTCACAATGCATGAGTTTAATATCGTATAAGCATATCTTTTAAATAGTTACAGTCGTACAACACAAGAAATTATCTCTAAACAAACACAGCAACTTATATACTACTGGGTTTGCAATACTGGAATCGTATCTGGGAGATACATTGTATGTGGGCTAGGTAAAGTTAATTATAGTATACATGGTAATCAATGAGGATAATACATTCCTAGAGGGTTCAGAGTTCCGATAAAAAAATACTGTAGCATTTTCGAAATTAGTTCTGTGCTACAGACTTCGGTGACCTATCTATTTTCCTGAAGCAGAGGTACACATAGCTAAAGTAACAATAAATCAAAGGGTGTTATCTGCTATAGACTAAACAAAACCCGAGCATTGGAATTTTGTACATGACAACAGTTCTGTTACACCATGTAATTATCCAAAGCAAGAGAAAGTCCTAAATTTGGCAATTATTAATTCAAATTAGTTAGTTTTTTGGAATATCACTTCCTAAAATGCAAGACATGACTATTTCAGGAACTTCCAAGGTACTCCAAAACAATTTAAAGAATGATGCACTACGTGTACCAAAGACTAACCAAAACAATTTGGCATGTCTACACCATGTGGTTAAAATATTATCCAAAAGAACTTCACATGGGTTCTGATTTGCAGCCATGCGATAGTAAACAAAATTGTACTTTGTTTGTACGTCTTCTTATGAACCGAAAGTGTCCATCATAATTTTCACAAAATATACTTACCTCCTATGATGCCTTGGTTGCCACAATGCTGACCGTTGCTGAAGAAAAATAAAACCAGTCTGCAGTGAAAGAAACACACTTCATATATTTTCACAGAACTTAGAACATTTCGCTAAAAAGGACACCCAAAGCTATAATAGGAATGATTACAGTAAAAACAACAAAGCTAGTTGGACAAATATTCTGAAGACCTTTTTTATCAAGAAAACTCTAAATTCAATTGCAGACTGGACTGTTGTGTTTGTGTATCTGTGTATGATAAATCATATACATAGTTAACAACTAACACTTGCCCGCATACCTCTCAACCTAAATCATGATTATCTCAATGAACCTTGCAACTTCACAACTCCTAAACTCCAAAAGAAAATTATATCGGATTTCAGTTAGTGCCTCTCTAACACGCTCCTAAACTGTAGCTATGATTTGTCCTGGCAAATCACACCCAATCTCACTCAGGCAATGAATCGTAGCGCTTAATAATTCCAAAATTCACTAAATATTGAACTGGATATAAGATTAGCAGAGGAAGATGGATATATATAAAGCATGCTAATGTGTGTTATATAAAGCATAGTCCCTTGATATCACCCGCCTATGATATCTCAATATATTTCTCTGTAGTGTTAAGCCAACTAAGCAGTGCCAGAGGAGCAATTAAATATATAGTGACAGAAGTAGTATTGTCATGGCAACAGGTCGTGTGTGGTTGCCTCATTAGCAGTAGGATAACCAAACGTCAATTTGCTAGCCTACTGGATGGCACCATTATTAGTTACTGGTTTTCTCTGGATGGTAAGAAAAGAAAAAAAATGCCACTGGACCAAATCACCGAAAGAGAACATAATTCAGCATTATCCATCAAGCACTATGGCTAGTTGATTTTTTATACTTTACTATATATGATTAAATGGTAAGATCATTTTGTTGTAGCAAACTCGCAGTCATTGAAACAAAGAGTTAGCACATAAGAATGATCATGATAAATATTTTACTTTTAGTCAGTTTGGGTGGAAATAGGCGAAACCCAAGCAATTAAATTCAGGTGTTCTTACATGCGCTGAATATTACAAGCTAATGGTATGAAATTAGGTAAGTAAAGAAACAACATACACATGCTAATCCCTGTCATGCTCCTGGCCTGTTTCAGGATTTGTTCAACAGTGATGAGCGCTTGGCCTGCTTTCAGAAATATCCTCTATTACGAAACATAATAGAAATTGCACACCAAATCGAACATCCAATCCAGATAGGATATATGCACTAGAGTCGTACTCATAACTCATCGTTACTTGTTAACCACTAAATGTACACGTGACATGAAAATTATTTGGATCAATCAAAACTTGTATCAGGGCTGATTCCCAAAAAGTTTCAGCTGGCACAAACATGACACCTAATTCTCTCTACAAAAGGTAAGTTTCTCTTTGAATTCTAGCATCTACACAAGACAACTAGGGTGAATCCTTATAGTGTTTCAAACGAAATTGCAAAGGTATAGAGACTAATGACTCCAAAAATCATAAAAAATGCAAATGAATACATGCTTGATTCAGTTCGCTCAGGGCGCCCCCGATCAGGGTGCGGTCAAAGGGCACGTTGAGCCGTTGGGCTCGTACGTGGTGGAGATCAACCTAACATATACACTTCTTTTTGTTTGTTTGAGAGTAGCTTATCACGTGTACCACGCGATTACTGGATACACTTCTACCCCTGCAATGATGATAAGGCAAAATAACGCGGGGCCAACATGTCAGTGATGGCAAACATATAAGATCTGGTTGTTCACAACCACGATCCTACGGCCAAAAAAAGATTGTGCGGAAGTACCCTCAACAAGTGGCGATTTGGGACCGGGCTACATTTTGCCAGGTATACCCCAAAATCAGAAATATATATTGATAGGTTTCAAAAATAGAGAAAAATCCCACAAATAGTTATAAATGAGTATTTTAAAAAGCACGCAATTTGTAAGCTAATAAAAAATACAATCTTCCATAATAAAAATACGACAATTTTTTTAAAGCAGCTGGTGGTAGTTCTATTTTTTATTAAGAAGAAAAGAAGTGATCAGTTAATAAGAAAAACCAATACAAACGAAGCCACACAGCGGCCCCGAGGCCACACACCACATCTCTTCCCGAAGCAGCAAAATGCAACACTCAACATCCCGTCAATCATTTCTAGATTTGTCGCTCCAAAATCCAAATCTCTGCAACACGCACACTAGTCCTAGGGCGGCGTTCACCACGAGGTGGGAAATTTGTCACCAAACGACCAAACTCGACATCGGACAACTCAGCAACGAAGAGCCGAGACCACCCCGGAGGCCACGCAAACGCCTGGCCAACGATAGAGCTGCGGAGTGTCACAATCTAGCGCCAACGAACGAAGTACCGAACTTCCATAACGATGCCCCCAAGGTGGAAGCGAGGATCGCCCTACCAACGCCCATTTCGCGCGCGGACGACCCTAGGTTTACACCCGGATAGCCCAACATAATCACCTATTTAATTATTATACTATATAAATGATAGGCGTAGTATGCCATAATAGTTCTCAATTGTTTAGGCTCAGTCGACTTAACTTATGTCTCAATCCAATTACATCAGCGTGTTTAAATACGGGTCTAAACAAAGTAGAAACAATAACAAACATGAATCTTCAAGCAGAAACAAAATCCAACAAAAACTTAGCAATTCTGCAATTTTTTTCACAAAACTTTCTTGGCTAGTCAAATTATGACGGAAGGGTTTTATGTACATCTACCCACACAGTCTCAAAATAAAGGAGCTGAAAGCCTTTCATCAGAACAGATCAGATCAGATCGTGCTGCTCTGCCTCGGCTGTCGCCCATCACGGCATCACCCCACGGTAACGCACACGCTGCTGCTGGAGCGTTCAGCCAGCGTTGGAGCACGCGACGCGACTCTAGCTACCTCGCTCGCTAGGGCGCAGCACAGCACACTCTCCCTCTTCGCCCCCGCATCCATCCGCCTCCGCCGCGCCCCGCCTCCGCTGCCGTCGCCTCCGCCGCCCTCCTCCCGGCGCGCGCCAGGTAAATTCCCGAGCTCCCGTGCCGATCCGGCGCCGCGCCCCACCTAGGGTTTCGCCCCTCCAGATCGAGGCGGGGAATCTCGTTCCAGCTCCCTCCTCGGCCTGATTTTACCGCTGCAAATCCCCCAGATTCCTCGCCCGCAGGGAGGCGCCGCTCCCATGAGCTCGACCCCTGCGGCCGTCGCGGCCCCGGATCCGGGTCCAGACACCGGCCTCGCCTCGCCGAAGCAGGAGAAGGCCGCGGGGCCCGATGCGACCATGACGGAGGCCTCGGAGGAGGCGCCCGCTGTTGCTGAGGTGAAGGATGAAGAGGCCGTGGTGCTGATGGTGGACGACGATGCTCCGGAGGAGCCGGTCACGGAGGCCGTGGCTGATCCGCTGTACGCCACGGAGTCAGCCGGCATGGTCGTCGCAGACGAACCCATGGAAGGCGCGCAGCAGGGGCTCGAGGGAGGAGACGGCGGCGACCAGCTAGGATCAGCAGCCGGGGTTTTGGCAGGCGAGGCCGAGACGAAGCCGGGTCCGGCAGGGGATCTTGCTGGTGAGGCTCCGGCTCCGGCTCCAGTCACTTCCATTTATTACCGCTTACTTATTATTACTGATGCCGCCGTTTCTAGCTCGCGCCGCCGTCTAATAATAACATCTTCTAACAGACTCCAGCGAGCTCGGGGAGAACCACGTCGGCGCAGCCCACGTGGTGGGGAGCGACAACAACGGCGGCGAGCTCGATAACGGCGTCGCGCATTTCGAGGAGAATGGGCCGTCACTCCAGTGCGCCAGGTACCCGCTCCCTCCGCTGGACAAGGAAGGTTTCCGGGTCTCGGACCTGGTGTGGGGCAAGGTGAAGAGCCACCCCTGGTGGCCCGGCGAGATCTTCGACCCCGCCAACGCGTCCGAGCTGGCGCTCAAGCACCAGCGCAAGGGCGGCCGGCTGGTCGCGTACTTCGGGGACAACAGCTTCGCGTGGTGCGACGAGTCCCAGCTCAAGCCCTTTGTGGCCAACTACTCGCAGATGGAGAAGCAGAGCAGCCAGGACTCCTTTGTTGGCTCTGTCAACTACGCGCTCGAGGAGCTTTCGAGGCGGATACTGTCGGGCATGAGCTGCTCTTGTTTGCCGGAGGAGCTGTCGGACAATGGGATGTCGTATATGGTTGAGAATGCCGGGCTCAAGGATGGGGTTACTTGCTCGGCGGTTAACCGGTCGGAGATCTTGACGTGTTTTAGCCCGGAGAACCTGCTTCAGTATATTAGGTCGCTGGCTCTGCTCCCTGGCCAAGGTGGTGATCTGCTAGAGCTGGTGATAGCTTGTTCTCAGCTTACGTCTCTCTATCGGTCCAAGGGATGCCCTGAGCTTGCGTCGTTCCAGACTGGCAGTGCATGGGTTGAGGATGGTGTGGATACTTCTCCCGCCAATAATGTAGTTATTGAGGAAGTTGTCGTTGCTGAAGAGCCTCCTCCTCCTCCTCCTGTCGAGGTCAAGCCCAAAAGAGGAAGGGGGAGACCTCGTAAACATAAGCCCGAGGATAACCTGGCGTTGGCAGGGAAAAAGGCCGCCTCCAGTGTCTCCAATAATAATGCTTCTTATAGCACTCCGCAGAGTGTCAAGGACTTCAATGATCTTGATGCGAACAAGAAGAAAAGGAGCCTTGACTCGCTTGAAGATTCAGATACAAAATCACCAACTTCAGCTTTTGGTGCTTCTTTCAAGATTGGGGAGTGCATTCGGCGAGCTGCAAACCAGCTGACAGGAACATCCTCCGCTGTGAAGTCCCAGAATGAACCAGATATTGCCGCTGAAGCAGAGAATGCAGAATTTGATGTCTCCAGTGATGATGCCGTGAAAGAACTTACTGTGGAAAAGTGCGCAAAGAGGAGACGCATGCATAGGCATCTAATTGCAGACCCCAAGGAGTTATTCTCTCAGCTCAGTTCAGTTGCCGTAGAGCCAATGGACAAATATAATTCCTCCGCAATGATAATTAGTTACTTCAGTGACTACAGGAATTATGTTGTCTCTGCTACTACTGAAGCAAGCGTTATCGAGAAAACTGCATCAAAGAGGGGTAGAAAGAAGAGGGTTTTACCTTCTCCCGAGCTAGAGACTACGGATCATATGCAGGACTCCTACTGGTCTGGTTTGAGTTTGCATAATCACCCGATTCATAGTCTGAAAAGAGCTGTTATCAACACGAGGCCAAGGCGTAAGCGCAAGTCAGTATACGACTTGTCGTCGGTACAGCATGAAGAGGTGGCTCCTAAGAAACAGATACAAGTGATTGAAAGGTCAATTATCCATGTCGACGAAAAGATAGTCGATGAGTGGAAGCCCACCGCACTTGTTTTAAGCTTTGGCAGGTCTACTGCTCTTCCGTCAGAAACTGATCTGGTGAAGAAATTTGGTCGCTATGGGCCACTGAAAGAATCCGAAACTGAAGTGCAAAAGAACACAAATACTGTTAAAATTGTCTTCAAGAAGCGTGCTGATGCTGAAAGGGCTTTCAGCGATGCTGGAAAGTATGGCACTTTTGGTCCTTCACTTCGTAGCTATCGTCTTGTGAATATGCCGTTTTCTCTAGGAGTGTCAGAACCAAGTAAGCCTGAGGTGCGCCCTGGGGATCATGGCCCAGAGGTTCCTGGTAAAATTCCTGTTTATATTTAAGATAAAAAATAGTTCATTGCTTGAACAAGTTTGCATGCTTAAACCATGTGAGGTTGTCTTTTCTCTTGGCCCAGGTAAGTCTGAAGTTTCGCGGGATACTGTGGAAGTTAACCAAGTCGACAAAACCGAGAAATCTGAAGCTGTTAAAGCGCCGTCAGGTGAACACGTGGAGACTGTCAAGAAAACATGCCAAGCTGAACCTGTAAAAGAATCATCAAGTGAACAAGTTGTCCAGCAAGCTTGCCAACCTGAAGCTGACATGGTTAAGAAAACAGGACAAATTGATGCCGAGCTAACTGGGCCATCTGACCAAATTACAACAGCTAAACATAATGGTCAAGCTGAAACAGTTGCCAGGGAATCATCTGAACAAGTTAGCACAATGGAGCAAGCTTCACTTGAAAAACAATCAGAGATTGCTCTGTCTGGAGCTGCAACTGGGGCAGTTCAGGTAGCTGGTGCAATCGAGCCAGACAGGGAAGAACCTCTAAATAAGAGTGCCAAACAGGTAACAGAGGCTGGTGCTGAGAATGAAGTTCCCGAGGAGACTAGCGCACCTATGGAATTGCAGGCTCAGAGTTCTGCTGAAAAACCAGTGGAACAAGATGCAGCTGAGCAAACATTGGAAATTCAAGCTCCAAAAGAAGCATCAGTTGAAATTCCTTGTGACGTGAAGTTGGTAAGTAAATCTTTAACTGAAGAATCTGTAGGTCAAGCTGCAACTGAGCAAGTCAAAGCTCCATCAGATGCTGTACCCCCTGACAGTTCAGATGTTCAAGGGTCTGAACTGCAACCAGAAACTGTGCAGTTCCAGGCTGTAGGAGGAACATCACTAAAACAAGAGGATACAACAGCAGAAGCTGACACTGTTCAAGATGTAACTGAAGCATCAGTCCTAGAAGCTGGGCCGAGTAAGCAAACCGTGGAGCCCAAAACTGCTGAAGTCGCAGCCGAACAAGTCAGCTGTCCTGAGCAAACTGTTCAAGTGGAAGATATAATTGACACATCAGATGGACATGCCGATGTTGGCAAACAAACTGCACAAGAGGTGACTATGGCTGAAGCCATTGTTGAGGGATCTGTGGAGTCAAAAATTGAAGCGCCAGTTGGGGAAACTGTAGAACATAAAGCTACTGCCAGAACACTTGAGGAAGCTGAAGAAGGTACAACTACAGCTGAAGCACCAGTTGATGAAATGGAAAGCACAGATGCAACTGAAGCACTGGATGAGAGAATTACAGAAGCCGGGAACACCATCCATGATGCCACGGTTGAAGCACCCGATAAGAAAGCCGCCACAGCCGAGAAGACTGTAGATGATGGCATGTTTGATGCACCAGAGGAAAAAGCTACAACAGTCGAGAAAACTATAGAGGCTGTCGCAGTTGAAGCACCACATGAGAAAGCTACAGCAGCTGAGAGAATCATAGAGGATGTTGCGGTTGAAGCACCAGATGAGAAAGCTACGACAGCTGAGAAACCCATAGAGGATGCCGCAGTTGAGGAACCAGATGAGAAAGTTACCGCAGCCGAGAAAACCTCAGAGGATGCCACCGTTGAAACGCCAGATGAGAAAGGTACGACATCAAAGCAAACTGCAGAGGATGCCATGGTTGAGGCAGCCGATGCTCAAGTGGGGGGTGTAACTGAACAAACCAGCTAGCTTACGCCGAATTGTTGTTTCTGTTGATACTGAGGTAATGTGCTCAACCAGTTCTCCCATCTGGATGTTGTGTTCTGTATAGGAAGACAGGAGTCTGACCCTAGCATTCGCGATGCCATTAGGTTAGCTAGGGCATTAGCATATTTGGCCCCTTTTTTATAGACATCCATCTAGTTGCTTTGGAAGCACACGTATTGGTGTTGTAATCATAAACAGAGTTCTTGTGAAACTTTGGTGCAGCTTCCATTGGGTTTTAGAATCCAGAATCAGGTAGGCAAAGCCATGTTCTTTCCTACATTTTTAGTGTCAGACCTATTTGGTCAATATGCTGGGATGTCATGATTTTTGTATTAATTATCATATTTGTAAACTGGCTGTGTTCGGGAGCTCGTTTCTCCCTTTTCTGTCACGGTTCATGTATTTTGTTGGCTGATTATACATGCATATCGATCGACCACCAGATTTAATTTAAGCTTCCTCGCTATTTGTTTATGGGCAGTTTCCGACTTTGGTTGGTTCGAACGGAATCCTGGGCATTATCCTTAAGCCCTTTATCGTCTGCTGTGAACCAAGTATGTCCTAGTTTCACGTCGTGGATTATGGGCTGGAGCTTATTTTGAAGCTTTCTGGCTGGATTCAACTGGCCAGAAAGCTGAATAAATTTGGTCGCTGATACTTGTTCATGGGGATGGTTGGTTGCTGTGTGAACCTTTTAGGTCACAGCGGTGGTGAATGGTGTTGTACGTGCTTCTAGAGCTCTCTCCATTTTCTCGTCTTTTGTACTGTGCTGTTGTGCTACATCAAATGGTAGCACCAATAACATCTCTGCTGTGAGCAGAAACAAAAGGAGCCCTGGTGCATACATAGGCAGAAAACTCTGTCGTTGTGCCATTGAAGAAGCAGACGGTAAATGGATTCTTTTCATGAGCCTACCAAAGGCCCCAGGGAATTTGTCGCAAAAGACAACCCTTCTCAGGGTTTTGATAAACTAATTTAGGACAAATGTATCTGGTTTTACCACTCCCCCAATACAGATTACTCCATAATACGGAACCAAATGACAGCCAAGAGGCCAAATTGTTAAATTGTCATAAATATACAACAGACAACAGCGATGCTAAACCACAACTGACTCTATTCTCAGGAAAAAGCAATTTACATCTGGGAAGCAGCCTTGGCAATTCGGAGCATCAGTTCTGGCAGACAAACACGAGCCTAATGGGGGTAGTAAGTTCCTTAACTGCCTAGTGCTCTCCAAGAGTTGTATATCAGCGAAACCGATGAAAACCAACCTACGTTAGAAATTATCAGCATATGAGACACACGAGAGCACAATATATAATTCAGTGACGTTATAGGTATTCGAGGTGATAGTAGTACCTTACAGACCAGCACAGCAGCCACCGAGAAGGTCCACTATCTTCAGTTTGGGATGTCCCCATTATGGTACTGTGCAAGGGGAAATAAAAAGATTTCAGAACATACAGATACCGGATGCAATTACAACAATTTCATTTGATATGTTAATATTGATGAATGAAAGCAAGTCAGTTCCACATGCCAAACAAAGACATAAATAGTGCATGAAATGCCCAACACTAGTCCAGGGTACTTTGTAGCATGCAAGCATGTTTTCACATAGAACATATACCAGACATATACCAGAGTTTTGCATTTCTAAGAGAACAAATAAACTCAGCTAGATACACCATATTCATGTCCTGATAAAACAAACCTGATTTTGTGCAGTCAACCATCTAGTTTTCCGGTAAGATATAGCGATTGTGCACAACATAGGGGATGGAAGGGCTAATCTACTTGGTCATAAGCTTCCATCTTATGCAAGATTTTGCAACACCCCTAAATTTGATGAACTGAAGAAAAAAAATTAAGATAACAGACTAACAGAAAATAGTTTTCCTCTCTTTATTTCTCTCATTTACTGTTTCTTCCTTACTGGGCTTGGCTAAATAGTACTGTTTTTTTAACAATAGCGTTTTTCTCTAGAGTACTTCATTTATAATCATCATATAGCGCAGAGAGCAGAGCGTCAGTACTTAAGAACATGGGAACATGGACAGTTGGACACGGCAGTTATCACAAGCTAATTACCAGAAGAACTGACATTTGTGCGGTTAAAGTACAAAAGTGAGCACAGCACAGATTATGTCAAATGATTTTGCCATTTCACTAGTGGGAAAGATTTTCACAAGATAGCAATTGTAGAACAGTCAGCTTTAGCAAAAGTTCCTCAAGCTGCTGAGCCTAGACAAATTACAACGTAGCTAAGAGAGACGTCTCACAGGCACCAACTATGCCTATCGCTGCTAGAGAGCTAAACATGAAGTCCAGACCATATGACGTAACTGACTAATAAATCATCAAGCATATTCAAGATAATCACCTGAGGTTGCATATAAACCATTCCTTGGTTGTATGCTACTTGTTGGCCCATCTAAAAAGAACGCAACTAGCTCAGTTTTTCAGCAATCTTATGAAGAAAGAAAATAGACATACTAACCCCTTGCACAGTTGAGCTAGTTGTTCCTCCATGACCAAGTACATCCTTTTTAACAGAGCCATCCTTCGATGTTACCTTACTATCGCCCTGTTAATTATTGACAAAAAGAGAGATGCCTAGGTTAGTCATGTTTGTCATACCTCTGATTTGTATATCCATTATAGTGCAATCAATTAATCATGAATCATATCAAACATCCCAGCCCTAGCCAGAAGTATCTACATGTTAAAAAAGAAGTGTCATAGGGAGCAAAAGTACTTGACAAGCAGTAATAGAAGCCAAAAGAACAGTCATTAAATGGTCAACACCAAGGGGACTCTTACAAAATTCTGCTTGAATAGGCTGTGTTATATATGCAACTTTTCCAGTCTGCTGGTAAACTTGGTAAGAAACAGTGCAGATAGCTACTGGAACTACAAAACTTTCATAAATAAATCAACTTAATTAGGTTATACACATATCCCACCACATATAATCAACAATATATCTTTGCAATCTGGAAGTACCGGAATATTGGCTTCCATGATGGATTACATGCCTTCCAAGCTTTCAGTTCAAATGTGCACAAATGATATACAATCACGATGAGGATGGGATCGGATAGCTCAAAGCCTCGAATTATAAAGTCCAGTGATTTCATCTTGAATTAAAATATCATATTTCAAAAACTTTGTGTCTCAATGTCAAGGATCACATGACGAAATCTAGGTGGAATTCATAACAAGGCAGGAGCAAAATTAATATACCACATACCTCCATCTGCAATGAGAAGTAGCCATCCGCCAAAGAGAAGACCAAGAGAAGACATTTCAGTTGGATAAAGTGGAGTAAAAAATCAACATAAAAAGTATACACTGACCAATGACTATGAATAAATTCTAAGCTGCTAACAAGTATTGAATGCACATAAGGTAGTATTAATTTTTGAAGCTAGATCATGGATGACTTATTGCCTCATAAGTAGGATGCATAGCCTCAAGCATGGAACTTTCAGGAACTTTTGATACAAAGATAATATTCTTTTTATAAGCTCTAAAATTTTCTTACAAATGTGAGGTTCTAGTATATAATGTGCACGCCTTTAAATAGATTATGTTCTACATCTATTGAATTGGTAACAGGGTTGGGCCCTGGACAAGAGAAAGTAGTGTATGCATGCATGTCTCAGTCAAATAAATGACTTCATTTGATTAATGGCCTGAGATGATTCTTAGTGCTTCAAATCATTTACTATTCTGAAAAAAAAAACGCACTATAAAAGATCTGAATTACAGTAATTGGAAGGATAAAGCAGCACATGCTTTAAGCACAAGCAGCTCACAAGAAAGCTGAAGCCATTAATTGGTGCCAAGCAGTATGGGTCCTCACCAGTTACCAAGCTGAACAAAGTTATTTAAAGCCAATAAAGGCTAAGCCAATTAAGTCTGAAGTGACAACAGACGAAATTGGCGATGGTCCTACCTAACTTCCAAATTACTAATCCAGCCCCAATCATTTGAGAATAGCTCTTTATTTTTTTGGTTAGCTCTAGATAACGAGGTAAGTAGGCACCTCTCTGAACTTGTGCAGATAGACCTTGAGGGGTTCGATGTACTCCTCGAAGCCCAGCGTGGCCATCGCCCAGAGCAGGTCGTCGCCGTTGATGGTCTTGCGTTTCTCCCTCTGGCACTTGTCGCTTGCCCTGCAGAGAGAAGATAGACGACAGGTCAGCAGCAGAGCAGGTTATCCCCATTTCAGTTGAGCAAGAGAAAGCAGACATACTCGCTGGTGATGAAGGATATGAACTCGGAGACGCACTCCTGCACGGTCTCCTTGGCGTCCTTGGCAATCTTGCCGTTGGCCGGGATGGCCTTCTTCATGATGCGGCTGATGTTGGCGATGGGCAGGAACCTGTCCTGCTCCCTGACGCCGCCGAAGCCGCCCCCGCCGCCGTCGTCGCTCCCGACGCCCGGGGGGCTCGCCGGCGCGTCCGACATCCGGTGGTCCTGCAGCACAGCCCCGGCGGCGACCCCAGATCCATTAGCTGACCGCAGCAAACCCTAGCCCCCATCTTGGAGAAGAGCCGGGAGGGGAGGGAGGCGTACCTTATATAGCGCGCGCGCAGAGGGAGTGAGGGAAGGAAGGTGGTGGCGGGTAATGGAGGCTGCGGTGAGGAGAGGAGGGCGGCGAGTGGGAGATCCGACGCTGGAGAAGACAAGGCGGCGCAGGCGGGTGCGATTCGTTTGTGAGCGGGCCGTCCACTATCCAGGCCGTTCGTCAGACTCCTATAAATAGACCCGTGGCCGCTGAACTGTGAACCCAGTGTACAAGCGTGGACCAGCGCCACTCATTGAGATAGCTGCCCTTCTTAGCCTGGTGCTAATGCCTCACCCCACTCTCACCCGCCACGTCAGTTTTTTCTCTCACTCTCATCCCACTCTCACCCCACCTTGCCAATGCACGGGCTATAGTGCCATCTCTCACTTCTCTCTTCTCCACGTCACCATTTCCTTTTCACATTAAGTTATTTCACTCGATTTATTTTAGACATTCAAAATAATGCAAGAAAATTATTTTATTCAACTTAAAATGTTACCGATTACATAATAATTAATAAAATTGCATAATAAAAATTAAAAATGACATAAAAAATAAAAATTCTACTCCTCTTCCTCTTCTTCCTGCTCCTCCTCCTCGTCGTCATCTTCTTCCAGACCAAGCTCTTTTTCCACCATCTTGATGGCCTTCGCATGTTTGCGCTTTTCTGCTTCGTCATGTCGGCGGTTGATCGGTCTTTCATTTTGTTCCATTGCTTGAATAGCTTGGCCTTCACTAAACCCTTCATCATGTTTCTCATCGCGAAGGATTTACTTCCTACCTCACTGCTTGATGAGGTTTCCTTCCCCTTCCTCCTACCCTTACGTCGCGGCCTTGGCCCTATCGCGGCCGTTGGACGCTCTTCCTCCGTGTCGCCTGTCGCCTCGCTAGAGCTGTACTCACCAGAAGTTCCTAGACGGCTTCTCTTGGAAGTGGAGTCGGTTCCACTACCAGGACCATGTTGTCCTTTCCACTTCGCTTCATTTTTTACAGCATCCCACCAGTGGTGCCGTCTGAACGACTGAGTCACTCTTTTGTCATTCGCGTACCTCTCCATTGTCGCCTTCATGACCATCTGATCGTCTGCTCCACTCTGACGTAACGCTTCTTCTTGGATGTGGTATGCATTGAACAGGGACACCTCCTTGTTGTAGGAGTTCCAATGATCTTTCAGCTGCTTCGAGGTCCGATGACGGGCAGGATCCGCGGTAGAGTTGAAGGTTGCAGCTATAGAACCCCAAAAACTAGTGTCGGACTTGCAATTACCGGCAACAGAGTCTTTGGAGTTAAAAAGCCAAGCATTAACCTACCCCGAAATAGATATTGTTAGTGAAAAATCCAAGCAAGAACCAACCCCGAAATAAATATGTGATGGGTAAGTAAAGTACCAGTTTTTCCTCTTCCTCTTTTGTCCAGTCAAGCCTCTTCCTGATCATGAACATTGGATGTTATTAGTAACAAGATCATATCATTAGGTGAATTTATATGATGGACATACACCCATAGTAAGTGTAGCATATGATCAAGTCATTAAGTTCGTTTTGCTTCAAGCTTTAAGATACATAGTAACCTAATCCTTCGACCATGAGATCATGTTAATCACCTACACCGGATGGATGCTTTGATGACATCAAGCACTACTTCATAAATGGGTAGTTATAAAAGTGGCATTAAGTGTTCAGAAAGTAAAGGTTGAAGCACGTGGATCAATAGTGGGATTTGTCCATACAAATGACGGATCGATATACTCTGGGCCCTCTCGATGGAATGTCATCCAACTAGCTTGCAAGCATGTGACTGGCTCACAAGGGATGTCATATCACAGTATGAATAAAGAGTACTTATCGGTAACGAGGTTGAACTAGGTATAGAGATACCAACGATCATACTTCGGATAAGTACAATATCGCGAAACAAAGGGAATCGGTATCGTATGTAAATGGTTCTTTCAATCACGAAGTCATCATTGAATATGTGGGAGCTATTATGGATCTCCAGGTCCCGCTATTAGTTAGTGATCGGAGAAGAGTCTCGATGATGTCTGCATAGTTAACGAACTGTAAGGTGATACACTTAAGGTTCAATGTCGTTTTAAGTAGATATGGAATATGGAATGGAGTTCAAATATTGTTTGGAGTCTCAGATGGGATCTAGGACACCACGAGGAGTTCCGAAATGGTCCGGAAAATAAGATTCATATATAGGAAGTCACATTCCAAGTTGGGGAATGATCTGGTGCATTTATGGAAGGTTGTAGAAGATTCAAGAATCATCCGAAATAAATCACTATGGCAGGTAGAGTCCCGGAGGGACTCCACTAGCCCTAGCCAACCTACCAAGTGGGAAGGTGGAGTCCATCGTGGAGTCCGCCTAGTTGGCTGGCCAAACAAGAAGGAAAGGGAGAAATCCCTTTCCCTCTAGGTTTCTAATTTTGGTAAGTTTGGGAGTTGGACTCCAAAGTGGTTTTGGGGAACCTAGGTTTTCCACCTATATATAGAGGAGGAGAGGGGAGGGGCAGGACACACCAAGCCAGCCGCACCACCAAGGGGATCCTAGGCCTGCGCCCCAAGTCCCTGTTGGGATTCGTAGCATAGAAAACAAAAAAATTCCTACCGCAAGAACAAAAACCAAGCCAAGATCTAATCTAGTAGACGGTAGCAACGAGGAGATGAAGAGACTAACCCTCGAAGATTCGCAAAGCTTAACGAGATTAGATCTCGGGGTGGATGTAGACGATCACTTGCCGCTTGCAAAGCGCGTAGAAGATCTTGATCTTGACGGTGCCACAATCGGGCAGCACCTCCGTACTCGGTCACACGTTCGGTGTTGATGAAGACGACGTCCGCTCCCCGTTCCAGCGGGCAGCGGAAGTAGTAGATCCTCCTCGGAATCCCGGCAGCACGACGGCGTGGTGGCGGTGGTGGTGGAGAACTCCGGCAGGCTTCGCCTAAGCGTATGCGGGAGAGCTAGGTGGTGGAGGAGGAGAGGCTAGGGTTTGGGGAGAGGGGTGCGGCCAACTCATGGCTTGGGTGGCGGGCCCTCCCTGGCCCTCATTATATAGGTGGAAGCCCCAAGAGTTGTAGTCCAAGTCTTCGAATAAGACCCCAACACCAAAACCTACCTTTGGTGGGAAACCTACTCAAGATGGGAGTCCCACTCAAGGTGGGATTCCACTTTCCTTGAGGGAGGGTGGCCGGCCACCTCAGGTGGAGCCCACCTAGGACTCCTCCCTTGGGGTTTGGCCGGCCAAGCTTGTGGAGTCCCTCCGGGACTCCACCTTCCATAGTGCCTTTCTTCGGACTTTTCTAGAACCTTCTAGAAACCTGCCATAAATGCACCGGATAATTTCCAAACTTGGAATATGACTTCCTATATATGAATCTTATTCTCCGGACCATTCCGGACCTCCTCGTGATGTCCTGGATCCCATCCGAGACTCCGAATAAAACTTCGAACTCCATTCCAGATTCCATATCTACTCAAACGACATCAAACCTTAAGTGTGTCACCCTACGGTTCGCGAACTATGCAAACATGGTTGAGACTTCTCTCCGACCAATAACCAATAGCGGGATCTAGAGATCCATAATGGCTCCCACATATTCAACGATAACTTAGTGATCGATTGAACCGTTTACATACGATACCGATTCCCTTGGTCACGCGATATTTTACTTGTCCGAGGTTTGATCATCGGTATCACGATACCTTGTTCAACCTCGTCTCTGACAAGTACTCTTTACTCACCGTGGTATGTGGTCTCTTATGAATCATTCATATGCTTGCAAGCTAATTATATGACATTCCACCGAGGGCCAGAGTATATCTATCCGTCATCGGGATGGACAAATCCCACTGTTGATCCATATGCCTCAACTCATACTTTCCGGATACCTAATCCCACCTTTATAACCACCCATTTACGCGTGGCGTTTGATGTAATCAAAGTACCCTTCCGGCATAAGTGATTTATATGATCTCATGGTCGAAAGGACTTGGTAACTATGTATCGAAAGCTTATAGCAAATGAACTTAATGACGTGATCTTATGCTACGCTTATATGGGTGTGTCCATTACATCATTCACATAATGACATAACCTTGTTATTAATAACATCCAATGTTCATGATCATGAAACGATGACCATCTATTAATCAACAAGCTAGTTATACGAGAGGCTTACTAGGGACTTCTTGTTGTTTACATAACACACATGTACCAATGTTTCGGATAATACAATTATAGCATGGTATATAAATATTTATCATAAACACAAAGATATATAATAACCATTTTATTATTACCTCTTGGGCATATCTCCAACGGTCTCCCACTTGCACTAGAGTCAATAATCTAGTTTACATTTGTAAAGATATAACACCTTGGCCTTCTAGTGCTTTATCATGTTTTGCTCACGGGAGAGGTTTTAGTCAACGGATCTGACACGCTCAGAAACGTATGTACTTTGCAATTCATTTGCGTCTCAACGCATCACTCATTTTCCAAATGAGTCATATGCTTAGTCCTCTGGTGGAACCTTAATTCCGCGGTCTGAAATATGTCACTAATATTGTCACACACAATATAGCTTCAAAGTTCTGACACTATCGGAACTACACCAAGTTCTCAAAGAACTTTTCGACTTAACATCCTTTAGTCATTGTCAGAACAATGACATACTCTGCCTTCGTTTGTAGAATCCGTCACAATATTTAGAACTCTTCTAAATCTAGCATTGTGCTACCTTTTAAACAACACTTAGCCTAATTTAGATTTGAAATTAATTTTTATATGTGACCAAACTAATATCGGTGCAACACATTACAACGATTTGTTTGTCATTACTCCATACAAAAAAATATATCCTTGGTTCTTCTAAAGTACTCAAGGATATTCTTACTGTCGTCCAATGATCATCACATGAATCATTCTGGTATATGCTCATAACACTTTTAGAGCACATGACATCTGATTGTGTACATATTATTTGTGATCTATAATCACTCATGTATTTTTACTCATTGAGTGTCATATACACTCAACTCTTGTTAAAACTTCACATGAAAAGAACACCTTCTTTATTTTTTATATTGAACTACTTTAATATTCATTCTATGTACTCTGACTTAAACTTATTATGTGTTTCAATCTATCTTCATAGATCTTGACACTAAATATGTTTCAGTCCATATCCTTTCATTGAAGCTAATTCTCAATGAAACCTTTTAATCAATTATATAATTACAATATTTATAATCAACGATATGTCAGCTACATAAAGTATTACAAATATGTCTCAGCGCTCCCACTTAATTTCTTGCAAATGCAAGCATCTTCATCGTTTCTGATGAAATCATAACTCTTTTATTATTTCATCCGGTGAAGATTCCAACTCCGTAATACTCACTTCATCCAATTGAAGTTCGTATTCCTATCTAGTATTCTACGGATTAGCAAAACTCTAGGTTGTATCTTGTATACATCTTTAATACACACTTCTGTTAAATAATATATTTTGCCATCCTACTAACATATCTCATAAAAGAAATATGTAGCGATTACTAGAATAATCCACATAGACTATAAGCATTGCTACGGAAGATCTAATCTTATCGTAGTCAACTCTTTGAACTTTGTCGTAAATAAATTTTCGACAAGTCGTGCTTATTCAAGGATATTCCATCCAAGTCCAACAATTTTATAGATCCATTTACTTTCAAAAAGTATTCATCTATCTTGGATTTCAGGATGCATAGCCATTTTAACGGAGTCAGGGCCCATCATAACTTCTTTGTATGTAGTTGGTTTATCATTGTTCAAAATCAATCCTTTGTTCACAAATCATTTATTTGATCACAAAGTAAACCAAATCTACAAGGTTCAATAGGTACTTCGATCTCCACACTTTTGTAGTCATGGGAGCCATGATCGTCATGGCCGCTTCCGGAACCATTTCCGATGCTGCGCTACTCTGATCATTATGCTCAGGTTCATAAACTTTATCGAGTTCTATTGTCCTCCCATTCAAATACTTCGCTAGAAACAATTTCTTGGAAATAAGAAACATTGACAAACACTTTTGTCTTTGTCCCCATAGTGGGAAGAATTCCCAATCAAATCTCTGGGATAACCAACAAAGACATTCATCCGATTTTGGTTGTAAACTTATTTACTTATGCTATGCATACCAAAATTTAAGAAAGGACTATTAGGGTTTATACCCATGCCATAACTCGTATGGTGTCATTTCAACGGATCATGATGATGCTCTATTTAGTGTAAAAGCGGTAGTCTCTAAAGCATAATCCACAAAAATATAATGGCGTCATTTTATATTATCTCATCATTAATCCAACAAGGTTTGGATACATCTCTCGGATACTCCATCATCATTATGATACTCCAAGAAATGTAAGTTTTAGAACAATTTCATAACTCTCTTAGATGTTCGCTAAAACTCGTAGTTCAAATATTTACACCATGATCCAATCATAGATATTTGACTTTTTTATTATGATGATTTCCACTTCATGCTGAAATTTATTTGAATCTATTCAAATGTTTCAAACTTCTTCCTTATCGAATATATCCACATATATACTCAATTCATTGTTGGAAGTTTTCATGAAGTAGAAGAATCTCCCGCACACAACTATGCCCAGTGAACCACATACATCATCATGTATGTTTCCACTAAGTTAGTTGCCCGTTCAACTCTTGGCCTATGAACGGTATTTTAGTCATTCTCTTTAGAAAAGATTTGCAAGCGCCAAACGATTCAAAAATCAAATGACTCCAAAAATCCATTTGCATGGAGTTTCTTCATGCGTTCCTTTCTAACATGACCTAAATGGCGGTTCCACAAATAAGTGGAATTCAAATCATTTGCCTTATGGCATTTTAGCGTCAGTGTTATGTATGTGTGTTTCACCATTAATATTTATAATAACTTTATCCATCGTACATGGAGTAATGTCATAATTTGAACAACTCATTGTTTTCATTTGACCAGAGCAAAATAACAATTATTAAGTTCTTTATTGTAAATTCTAAGGGCTAGGTAGAATGCCAACGACAAACATAATAACACTTTATTATGTTCCAGACGTGCATTATTACCATATTCCTTATCAGTCACTTAGGCCATCGTATTCTTGTATTGCGTTGTATTGTATGACATCTCGTACCAACCAATCTGGTACAAATACCCAAGAATTTCATTATGTGACAAAACAAGGAATACATCCATAACATGTATATCATGTATATACACCTGAGGTAGACTTTCTAGTCTTTTCTTTCTTTGCCAAAATATCTTTTGTAGTTTCTCTTTTAGCTTTCCTCATTCTCAGAAAACACTTCACCTTCAATAACTTCTAGGTCCATTGGTCAAATACCAATAACCTTGAGGTTCTTACTTTGAAGTTGATCATCATATGACAAGTGTTCCAGATTTCACTATTAGTAACTTTGTAATATGATGAACAATTTCACTCATAATTTTATCCATCATATCATGACGACTTTTCGAGACCATGTCTGTACATGCTAGGCTTGTAAAGTTTAACCTTAATATTTGCATGTGCAAATCTGGCTTGCACCCGTTGTATGCACTCGTGGAATCTATAACACCTGATCATCACGAGATGCTTCGAAACGACGAGTCTTAGCAACGGTGCATACTAAGGACGATCATCACATGGATATGTGAATATCGTTAGTGCCCCAATAGTTGGAGGATTGTGACGCCTAGCGTCTTCAACCTTCGTACATTCCCATAAAACTTATGAGTTTATGTAGTCTCACTAGATTATATTCTATCATCTTGCAATAAGGTTTTAGATATCACATATATCTCATACCTTGCTTATTTCTGAAAACAAAATTTCTAGCTCCTGACTTTTCAAACGGATTTGAACTTCAAGTTTCACGGAGACAAGATGATTTTAGGTACTAATCGAAACCATTGCTCTTTGAATCAATAATGTGAGGTTTTACTAAAAGTTTGCAATAGGACTTAATCATTTCTTGATTCTTTAACAATACGGTACCAGTCCGTAAAGTTACTTGTCAGATTTAACAGTATTTCAATCTCAATTACAAGACTAACGCATGGTAGAAAACGGATGCCAATTCTACAAATTCAATTCAAAATACTATTCAGACTATGTTCATGATAATTAGTTCAAGTTTTAATCTAATTACTAATGAACTCCCACTTAATACAACATCCCTCATAGTTGTTAAGTGGCACACGATCCACATCCACTACACCAAAACCGATCATCACGTGAGATGATGTAGCTTCAATGGTGAACATCAACATGTTGATCATATCATCCATATGACTCGTGTTCAACCTTTCGGTTTCCGTTGTCCCGAGGCCATGTCTGTACATGCTAGGCTCGTCAAGCAAACCCAAGTATTCCGCGTGTGAAAACATGGCTTACACCCGTTGTATGTGAACGTAGAATCTATCACATCCGATCATCACGAGATGCTTCGAAACGAACTGTACCAACGGTGCATACGAGGGGAGAACACTTTATTATCTTGATATTAATGTGAGGGATCATCTTATAATGCTACCGTCGCGATCTAAGCAAAATAAGATGCATAAAGGATTAACATCACATGCAATTCATATGTGATATGATATGGCCCTTTAGTCTTTGCGCCTTTGATCTTCATCTCCAAAGCACGGACATGATCTCCATCATCATCGGGCATGATCTCCATCATCGTCGGCGTAGCGTCAAGGTCCATGGCGCCGTCTTCATGGTTGTTCACCGTGTGTAGCAACTATTATAACTACTTTGAAATAATACTACAACATGAAATATAAAGACAACCATAAGGCTCCTGCCGGTTGCCACAATACAATAATGATCATCTCATACATATTCATCATCACATCATGGCCATATCACATCACCAAACCCTGCAAAAACAAGTTAGACGCCTCTAATTTGGTTTGCATATTTTACGTGGTTTAGTGTTTTCGAGTAGGATTCAATCTACCTACGAACATGAACCACAATGGTGATACTAATGTTGTCAATAGAAAGAGTAAATTGGATCTTCACTGTAGTGGGAGAGACAGACACCCACAAAGCCACTTATGCAATACAAGTTGCATGTCGAGCGTGGAGCAAGTCTCATGAACGCGGTCATGTAAAGTTAGCCGCTTCATCCCACTGTGCCGCAAGATGCAAAGTACACGAACTAAAGACAACAAAGCATCAACGCCCACAAAACAATTGTGTTCTACTCGTGCAACCAATCTATGCATAGGCACGACTCTGATACCACTGTTGGGATTCGTAGCATAGAAAACAAAAAATTTCCTACCGCAAGAACGAAAACACAAGCCAAGATCTAATCTAGTAGATGGTAACAACGAGAAGATCATGAGACTAACCCTCGAAGATTTCCAAAGCCTAACGAGATTAGATCTCGTGGTGGATGTAGTCGATCACCGCTTGCAAAAGCGTGTAGAAGATCTTGACCGCTTGCAAAAGCGCGTAGAAGAACTTGACGGTGCCACAATCGGGCAGCACCTCCGTACTCGGTCACACGTACGATGTTGATGAAGACGACGTCCTCCTCCCCGTTACAGCAGGCAGTGGAAGTAGTAGATCCTCCTCGGAATCCCGGCAGCATGACGGCGTGGTGGCGGTGGTGGTGGAGAACTCCGGCAGGGCTTCGCCTAAGCGTATGCGGGAGAGGTGGTGGAGGAGGAGAGGCTAGGGTTTGGGAGAGAGGGGTGCGGCCAACTCATGGTGGCCGGCCCCCTCCCCTTGGCCCTCATTATATAGGTGGAAGCCCCAAGAGTTGTAGTCCAAGTCTTCGAATAAGACCCCAACACCAAAACCTACCTTTGGTGGGAAACCTACTGAAGATGGGAGTCCCACTCAAGGTGGGATTCACGCCTTTCCTTGAGGGAGGGTGGCCGGACACCTCGGGTGGAGCCCACCTGGGACTCCTCCCTTAGGGTTTAGCCGGCCAAGCTTGTGGAGTCCCTCCGGGACTCCACCTTCCATAGTGCCTTTCTTCCGGACTATTCTAGAACCTTCTAGAACCTGCCATAAATGTACATGATCATTTCCAAACTTGGAATATGACTTCCTATATATGAATCTTATTCTCCGGACCATTTCGGACCTCCTCGTGATGTCCTGGATCCCATCCGAGACTCCGAACAAAACTTCGAACTCCATTCCATATTCCATATCTACTCAAACGACATCAAACCTTAAGTGTGTCACCCTACGGTTCGCGAACTATGCAGACATGGTTGAGACTTCTCTCCGACCAATAACCAATAGCGGGATCTGGAGATCCCTAATGGCTCCCACATATTCAACGATAACTTAGTGATCGATTGAACCATTTACATACGATACCGATTCCCTTTGTCACGCGATATTTTACTTGTCCGAGGTTTGATCATCGGTATCACGATACCTTGTTCAACCTCGTCTCTGACAAGTACTCTTTACTCGTACCGTGGTTATGGTCTCTTATGAACCATTCATATGCTTGCAAGCTAATTAGACGACATTCCACCGAGAGGGCTGAAAGGATCGTATGCCGCACCTAGAGGGGGGGTGAATAGGTGCTAACCAATTTTTAGTTCTTTTTCAATTTAGGCTTGACACAATGGTAAATTCTCTAGATATGCAACTAAGTGAATTTACCTATATGACAAGGTTATCACCTAAGCAAGATATAGCTACGCAATATAGAGAGATAGAATGGGATAGAGGTAACCGAGAGTGGAGCACGCGATGACACGGAGATGATTCCCGTAGTTCCCTTCCTTTGCAAGAAGGTACGTCTACGTTTGGAGGAGTGTGGTTGCTACGCAAGCCAAACCAACAGCCACGAAGGCTTCACTCAGATCTCCTGTGAGCAACGCCACGAAGGCCTAGCCCACATCCACTAAGGGATTTCCTCGAGGCGGAAACCGGGCCTTTACAAAGTTCTTGGGGCACACATCCACAACCAAATTGGAGGCTCCCAAATCTGTAACAACACAACAAATCAACAAGCATACATCAACAACAACAACTAGGGATCCAAAGAGGAACACTAGCAAGGGGGCCCTCAAGCATAAGAGGGGGAAATGAGAAACGCTTCGGTGAGGATGTAGATCGGGGTCTTCTCCTTCGATTCTCCAAAGCACAAGTGATTTGGGTGGTTGAGAGAGGAGATCTGGCTATTTTGGTGTTCTTGGTGGCTCAGCAATGGAGGATGAAGATCTTAGGGTTTGAGCAAGCTTCCAAGGTAGGTGAAGGGGGGTTTTTATACCCCACCTACTTTTCTGCCCGTTGGAGGTGAAACCCCGGCAGTGCCGGCCTTGAGACGCCGGCAGTGCCGGCCACTTTTCTGAACCTGAAGATCGACAGTCAGGCCGGCAGTGCCGGGCCGAAAACGCCGGCAGTGCCGGGGTGTACACACCGGCAGTGCCGGCCCGGTGTTGCCGGCAGTGCCGGCCACTGCCAGGTTTCAGCTTCTTCTTCCTTTTCTTTTCTTCCTTTTTGAGTGGGTCGAGATTTTCCGTGGTATCTTTTCCATAACTGTAAACCACTTAGCACACGGTTAAATAGTCACCGGTGTTGTTAACAAACACACAAAACTTAGAGATCATGAAATGTTCTTTCAATCTCCCCCTTTTTGGCGTTTGATGACAATACCGGGATTTTGCAAAGAATAGGGCAAGAATATCATTGTGCTTGATATAAGAAAGAAACTCCCCCTAGATGTGTGCATGCGAGAAATTGATGCAAGAAAACAAATGATACACACATTAGGTATGGAGCAACTCCAACTTTCAAGGTAGAAAGCACAATGCTCATAATATGTATGATAGATAATGTATGGACAAAGATAAAAGTTGAGATGTTAAGATCATACCCTTGCATACTGACATCCTCAACAATACAAGACAATAGTCTCAAATTCATAAACAAGAATCCCATGACCATATCAAGTAGATGAATCCATAGACAATATGAGATATAAGATGGTCATACCAATTCATAACAATACTCTCAACCATATAGAATACCGAAGACCATAGCAATAGTTCACACACTAACAGGTCTTGCTCACCACACATAGAACACATAAAACACAAGATAAGGTTCAACATAAACATAGACGGTAAATGAAGGACACAAGCTTTAACGGAATGATAAAAAGCAAATGCTTGTGCCCTCAAACCCTAGCAAATCCCGTGCAAGTTCTACTAGACCTTCTTCTCCCCCTTTGGCATCAAGACACCAAAAAGGAGAAAAGAAGCGATGCTACATCGTCCCATGAAAACTCAATCATCCTCGGAGGATTCCTCCGTATCTTCATCATCATCAGACTCGGCGGGCTCAACATCATCACTAGGGGGGCGCCGACGGCGAGAAGGACCGGGAAGACCAAGCTGTTCAAATTCAGCCACATTGCCATGCTTAGAGAGCCATTCTTCTTCAGGAGTTATGACCTCCTCAGACCCACTCTCAACAGGAATATCCAACTTGCGCATGATGAGCTTTGTGTTCCTCCTGTCCATTTTCCGCTCCCTGTGAGCTTGATACTGACGCCTGTTGATGTCAGTCTTGAGACAGAACATCTTGGCCAACTTGGCCTCTATACGAGCAACCCAACCATTGTCAGCAGGGGGAGCATACTCCATATCGGAGTCTTCTTGGGCAGACTCCTCATCATTGGGAAGACGAGGAGGATTATCATGAGTCTTGACCCTGAGATCCTTGGCCTTGTGAGGTAGAAGGTTAACCTCATCAGTGAGGTTGCCATATCCAGCATTGTCCCAACGAGAGCATATGAAGAACATGAAGTAGGGAGCAAAAACAGGGGCCTTGCGAGCTATTATGCAAGCCCAAAACTCATTCCACAGAAAGTCCATCACATCAAGCTGCATACCAGTGTCACGGTGCTGGTGAGAAAGAAGCAACAAGTTCCCAAGATATCCATAGATCTGATCAACGCAGCCAACCTTGGGATTAAGGACCTCTCGGTAAATGCGGAGAAGGATGTCATACACCGGACGGAGGAATTTCTGAGAACCATATATCACTTCTCCTTCAAGATAAAGATCAGCAAGGAGAGCCTTCTCAACGGGCTTGGGAGTGTTGTGGGCTCTAAAGTATCCATTTTCATTGCCAGAGAGCACCGGATAACCAAGACAAGCTGCAAATTGGTCCCAAGTGCCATGCAACATGCGACCTTCTGTCATCCAAGTCATAGTCTTGGCATCATCATTGTCAACATAAACTGTGGCAAAGAATTGCCCAATCACGTCCACACAGTAAGGATGATGAAACTTCATCAGAGGAAAAAGACCAAACTGCTCACAAATATCTCGAGCTTCAGCAAAGTAGTTGGCGTGTTTATCCATGTGAGCAAAGTTGATGTGATGCATAGGAGCAACTTTATAGGTGGCATTTGCATAGAGATCATCAAAAGTCTTTTCTTGATACTTACTCCAGAACAGCGCAGAGCAATTGGTGGCCTTGGGAGAGGTGTAGATGTTGGTCTGACGCAGCCGAGCATACTCATTATCTGGCCACTTCCCAATGGGCATGCCTCTCAGCCTCCGGATGAGGTTAGCTCGAGGTTCAGCCGGAGCGGAATTCCTCTCCCGACGAGATGACTTCTTCATAGGTAGAATTTCGGCTTCAAAGTCATTAGGTATCGCCCGTTTGCCCGAGCTAGAGCGATGAGAACCACCTGCACCTGTGAGAGCAATGGATAGGAGGAGCAAATGATAAGGTACACTAAAACAAAGCAAAATATGATAATCAAAGCATGGTGAAGGAAGTGTTCAAGATACAAGAGAGGAGGCTGAAAGAGATCTGGCACAGCTAGACCGGCAGTGCCGGGGTGGTTAGGGCGGCAGTGCCGGCCCAACCGGCAGTGCCGGGTCGACAGAGGCGGCAGTGCCGGCCCGACCGGCAGTGCCGGTTTGGAGGGGGCGGCAGTGCCGGCAAACACGAAGAACTACCAGATCTGCTCTAGACTCAACCATTGTTCCTCAAAATTTCACACCACAATGCACAAGATTATCTACCTCTATGGCAAAACTTTCGGAGAGATTCAACCACCCTTCTTTCTTCTAGAGAGGTCTACCCATTCTAGAGAGGGAGAGAGAGGGGAGGAAGCTAACCGGAGGAGGAAGCCATGGAGGAGAGAGGGCACAGCCCGGATCCAGCCGACCAGAGGAGGAGGGAGGTCCCGGGACGGCGGGCGATGGCGGCGGCGGCTGGGGTCGGGTAGGAGGAGAGCACTCACGCTGGGGAAGAAAAGGGCGGTTGCCCTAACTCCCCCTGCGGGCCCTCAACTTATCCCACGCCCGCAGCGGCAGTGCCGCCGAGCCGAGGCCGGCAGTGCCGGCGTGACACCGGCAGTGCCGCCGAAACTGCCCGCAGCCCAAAACCCTCGAAATTTTGCGGAGTTTTAGAGTATGGAGATAGATAAGGTTTCTTTAGGAAAGGTGGGGCTTAGGATAGAGAGATAGCACAGTTGATGGTACGATATCACCCATATTTGCAAAATATTGCAAATGAAGACCAAACATGAGTGATTTCCCATAAACAAGGAGATGTCAATAAAAAAGCGATAAGACCCAAATAACTCCAACTCTTCACAAAGAAGAGTGTGGTGGCCTAGGCCACCATATATGAGTGTTATGGCATGGCACCGCGAAGATATATCTTGGGCCCAAAACCACTACTCATCATTGAAGCTCACATATCATTATATGATATAAAGAGAATGATTTCTTTTAATGTTGGCATTATGGGGGGAGGGATAGCTCAATAGTTTTAAACCACTCCCCCTATTTCCATGCCCACATCTAAACCAAATAAAGTTTTGAGACAAAGGTGTGTTTGCAAGATGGTCAAGCTATACTCCTTGAATCTATGATATTTAGCTCATTCCTCAAATAAGAGAACCTTGCTTCATCAAGAGGCTTCGTGAATATGTCGGCAAGTTGATCTTTGGTAGGAACATAGATAAGCTCAATATCACCACGGGCAACATGATCCCTAATGAAATGATTCCGGATCTCAATATGCTTCGTTCTTGAATGTTGCACCGGATTATAGGCAATCTTGATGGCACTTTCATTGTCACATAATAGAGGCACTTTGTCACAAATGACACCGTATTCCTTTAAAGTTTGCCTCATCCATAACAATTGAGTGCATCCACTTGCGGCGGCAACATATTCGGCTTCGGCGGTGGAGAGAGATATGCAATTTTGCTTCTTAGAAGACCAACACACCAAGGACCTACCAAGGAATTGGCAAGCCCCGGAAGTTGATTTCCTATCATCCTTGTCACCCGCCCAATCCGCATCGGTATATCCATTGAGAATAAAGCTTGAGCCTTTGGGGTACCAAATACCATATCTTGGGGTATCAACCAAATATCGAAAGATTCTTTTGAGAGCCATCATGTGGCTCTCCTTAGGAGAAGCTTGATACCTTGCACACACACCAACACTCAACACTATGTCCGGTCTAGATGCACAAAGGTAAAGCAAAGATCCAATCATGGAGCGGTATACCTTTTGATCCACCTCTTTACCATTGGGATCTAGTGCAAGATGACATTTGGTAACCATAGGAGTGGCCACACCCTTCAACTCGGTCATCTTGAACCTCTTGAGCATGTCTTGGAGATATTTTGCTTGATTGATGAAGGTTCCTCCTCTCAATTGCTTGATCTCAAAACCAAGAAAGAACTTCATCTCTCCCATCATAGACATCTCAAACCTATCGGTCATAAGCTTTGAAAATTCATCATTGAAAGCTTTGTTAGTAGAGCCAAAGATAATATCATCAACATATAATTGGCAAACGAAAAGCTCCCCATTGACCCTCTTAGTAAAAAGAGTGGGATCGATTAACCCAACATCAAACCCACGGTCTACCAACAATTCTTTAAGGTGCTCGTACCAAGCTCTAGGAGCTTGTTTGAGACCATAAAGTGCTTTATCAAGCTTGTAGACATGGTTAGGAAAGTTGAGATCCTCGAACCCCGGGGGTTGCTTAACATAAACCTCTTCATGCAAAGGACCATTAAGAAATGCACTTTTAACATCCATTTGTTGCAACTTAAAGTTATGATGCGATGCATAAGCAAGAAGGATACGGATGGACTCAAGACGAGCCACGGGAGCATAGGTCTCTCCAAAGTCAATTCCTTCAACTTGAGAGAAACCTTGAGCCACCAATCTTGCCTTGTTCCTCACAATATTTCCAAACTCATCTTGCTTGTTCTTGAATATCCACTTAGTGCCTATAACATTGCGGCACTCCTTTGGCTTCTCTACTAAGGTCCACACTTTGTTGCGCTTGAAGTTGTTGAGTTCCTCATGCATGGCTTCCACCCAATCCGAATCTTCAAGGGCTTCAAATACTTTCTTGGGTTCCACAACGGAGATATAAGCATGATGATTGCTAAAGTTAGCCAATTGCCTTCTTGTGGAAACCTTTGCCCTTACATCACCAAGAACCTTGTCATGTGTGTGTTCAAGACGTTCAAGTTGCCTTTCTCTTCTAGCTAGACGACGGGCCTCGATCTCCTCCTTGGTAGGCCTTGGAGGTGTCACTTGATCAACTTGATCATTTGGGTCCCCGTCTTGACCTTCAATTTGAGCTTCCTCAATTTCTTGAGAATGCTCAACCTCATGTGCTTGATCTTGGACAATGTTTGGTGAAGTGCAAATATCAAATGGTTGATCTTGAATGCTTGGTTGATCTTGTCCTTGATCTTGTTCATGAGAGGGAGGGTTTCCTTCTTGTTCTTGGGTTGGTGCATCATTAGCTTCAAGAGATGGGGTTTGTTGATGTTGAGAGGATGAGGGCTCCACCGTGGTAGAGCATAGTTCTTCCCGAGACGCCACACCGTGTCCCTCAATGGGGCGGAAAAATCCCACACCCATTCTTACTATGGCATCTTGAGGTATTTCATCACCTGCACATACATCAACTTGCCCCACTTGGGAGCTATCATTTTCTTCGAACCTCACACTACAAGATTCAATGATAATCCCGGAGGCTATATCAAAGATTCTATAAGTGTGAGATTCGGCACCGTAACCAACAAATATACCCTCCAAAGCTTTAGGAGCAAATTTAGACAAACGAACTCCTTTGATTTTGTAGAAACACTTACAACCGAACACCTTGAAGTATGAGATATTAGGCTTGTTGCCGGTGAGTATTTCATATGGAGTCTTGTTCAATCCCTTGCGGAGGTAGAGCCGGTTAGAAGAGTGGCAAGCGGTGGAGATGGCTTCGGCCCAAAAGTTATAGCGGGATTTGTACTCCGCCATCATAGATCTTGCCATATCCATAAGAGTCCGGTTCTTCCTCTCCGCAACACCATTTTGTTGAGGGGTGTAAGCAGCGGAATATTGATGACGAATCCCCTCATCACTAAGAAAATCATTGAGTGTGTAGTTCTTGAACTCGGAGCCGTTGTCACTTCTTATTGCCATAATGAGGAGGTTGTGTTGGCGTTGCACCTCGGTGGCAAAGTCAATGAATATTTGTTGAGTCTCATCTTTCGTCTTGAGAAAGTAGACCCAAGTGTATCTTGAGTAATCATCAACAATCACCAAGCAATGTTTCTTCGCACCAAGACTTGCATGAGTAACGGGACCAAAGAGATCCACATGAAGGAGCTCCAAGATCCTCTTGGAAGAGATGATAGTCTTGCTTGGATGCGGAGAGTCATGCATTTTGCCTTCAACACAAGCCCTACAAACACGATCTTTGGCAAAAGAAACACTTTCCATTAGTCCCACAATATGGTTCCCCTTGTGAAGACTTTGCAAAGTTCTCATGTTGACATGGGCTAGGCGGCGATGCCACAACCAACCCACATCCGCCTTTCCGAATAGGCACATCGCACTTGAAGTGGTGGTCCCCGAAAAGTCCACCACATACAAGTTATGTTCGCGATACCCAACGAAAGCGACTTTTAGAGTCTTGCTCCACAAGAGGACCACAATATCATTATCAATAAAGACGGCGAAACCCATCTTGCCAAGGGCGGAAATGGAAAGCAAATTGTAACCAAGGGTTTTGACAAGCATGACATCCACAAGAGTAATGTTGTGTGCAACCACAACCTTGCCAAAACCCAATACCTCGGATGTAGAATTATCGCCAAAGGAGACGGTGATATCATTTATGTTAGGCCTCAACTCCTTGACGAGGTTCTTGCCGCCGGTCATATGACTTGTACATCCACTATCAAGTACCCATTTTGAACCTCCGGCGGCATAGTCCTACATGAGATCAATTCTTGGATTTAGGTACCCATTTCACAATGGGTCCTCTTTTGTTAGCAACAAGGGTCTTTGGGACCCAAATAGACCAAGCAACATAACCATCATATGGGCCAACATATTTAGCATAAACATCACCATAATAATCTTTAAATAAAACATAGTGAGGGTTAGCATTTCCCGCATCATCATCATTAATGGTTTTGCCCTTAGGAGCTTCACCATTAGTGATATCTTTCTTCTTCTCTTGTGCGGGCTTGGCCTTTTGCTTGTTTGCCTTCTTTGCCTTGGCTCCATAACCAAGGCCCTCCTTCCCATTGTTTGATCTTTGCTTACTCAAAAGATCATCCAAAGAAAGTTTACTTTGGGGAGAGGAGGCCTTTGCAAGTTCATCCTTCAACCTAGTATTTTCCTCAATAACATTTGCATGATCACATGAAGGAGTAGAGGAACTAGGCACATCATATGAAGCAAGCCTAATTTGAAGTTGCTCACACGACTTGGATAGGAGAGTGTATTCACTCTTCAAAGCTTTGTGAGCTTTGTCTAGTTCATCTAGATCCTTCACAAGTTTCTCATGATCAACCCCAAATTGGGCTTTTTCCTTTTTAAGCACTTTATTCTTAGCCCTAGCAAGATCTCTAGCTTTAGTGAGCTTGTTAATTTTATCTTGAGGCTCTTCAAGAGTTTCTAGCCTCTCCTCAAGAGAAGCTATAGTTTCTTGACTTTCCTCAAGAGCTTGTTTAAGAGCATGGATTTCAAGAGAGTCTTCTCTCTCTATTTGACCCTTTTTCTCAAGAGTATGATTTTGTTGAGCTATACGAGCCATGAGATTTGAAACATGTTTTTTAGTGTTACCTTGTAGGTTGAGAATGAAATCATCAAACTCTAGCATTTCTTGTTTCACTTTTAGACTAGCATCATCAACCCCTAGATCACTAGATATGTTAGGCATAGAGGGGTTAGGGGATGATACCTCGGAGGATTTAGCCATGAGGCAACTTTCTTCCTCCACATGAATGACCTCATTGGGGGATTCACTTGGTGATGAAGAGTTAGTGGAGAGGGAGGCAAGAGCGACCAATCCATTAGAGGTTGCATCTTCTTCATCATCACCATCATCATCTCCGGAGGAATATTCTTCTTGAGTTGATAGCACAATAGATGTGTCCAAGGAGGACGTTGCCATGAAGCAATGTGCATTCTTGATATGAGGATTCTCATTGGGGGATTCAAAGAGAGATGAAGAGGGAATGTTGGTAGTGACAATGGCGGCCACTTCCTTTGAGCTTCCTTCTTCATCATCACTAGAGCTTACAACTTCATCGGAAGAATATTCTTCCCTAGTCACTAGCACAACTCTTGGGGTCTTCTTGCCCTTCTTGGTCTTGTTGTTGTAGAACTTCTTGTTGGGGGCTTTTGAATATTTGCCCTTTGATTCTTTGCTCTTGTCCTTGGGAATGAGCCTTCCATTATGAAGCTCTCTATTCTCATAGGGGCATTCGGCAATGAAGTGGCGCTTGTCATCACAATTGTAGCATGATCTTGTCTTTGGACCAAAGCTAGTGAACCCACTCTTGTGGTTTCTCTTGATGTTGTCTTCCTTGGCCTTGGAGGGATCAACCCAAAAGGACTTAGCATGGAAGGCCATGTGATCATGGTAGTGGCATTGCAAATCTTCCGGATAGGACATACTCCAAGATGCCCTATATTGCTCTTGAGGGTACACTTCTTCTACGGGGTTGACCACCAAGGCAAGATTGTTCCCTTTTGACATACCAATGGCACGATTGAGAGAATCATGAGAGTTTTGCTCGAGCACCTTGAGGGCTTGCATCTCGTGCACGGCATCTTGAGAAGAGAGAGAGGAATAGCATTCTCTCCCAACAAGGGTCTTGACATCAATGGGTACATATGGCATCATGCATTCAATGTACTTCTCCTTGATCCAAGAGTCATTGATGTGGGTGGCACCAATAAGCCGGAAGGAATCGGCAACAATGAGGAGTCTTGAATACATGTCTTGATGATCTTCATCCGGTAGCCTCATGAATCCTTCGGCTTGATTCCGAAGAGCATTATACTTGTTCCTTCTCGTGCTCTCACTTCCAATGCAACTAGCGGCCAAACCTTCCCAAGCTTCCTTGGCGGTGGTGTAGTTCCGAACACGAGGCAAATCCTTTGTCCCCACACTAGTTTGAATCATGTGCAAGGCGGTGTTGTTGAGTTGACTATCAACCGCTTCTCTTCTAGTCAACTTGTCGGGGTTGTAAGGGTTGAAGCCTTCCTGGATGATTCTCCAAAGTTCATTGGAGGCACTGCAAACATGAGAGCGGAACTCAAATCGCCAAGTATCATAATTCTCAACGGAAAACTTAGGTGGGTCGCCCCGAATGTTCAAATGAGGATGGGGAACCGGTATATCGGGAGATAGAAAAGGTGGAGCTACTCGATTGTAGCTCTCACCTCCACTAGTATCCCTAGGAGATGCAATGGTAGATTTGTTAGTGTTTAAGTTATCACCTTCCACGGGTTTGGTAGAGGAGGGTAGTGCCGAAGCACCTCCCTCTTCTAACACACCCGTGTCCTTTACCTCTAAGACGGTAGCCTTAGGAGGGACCGGAGTCATAAGCTCGGAAATCAATTTTCTCATGCTTTCCATTTGAGCGTCCATGGAGGATCTCAACGAATTGATGTCCTCCATGGTGACCACCTTACCGGCCTCTACCGGGGGCACATCGTCCGGCATACTCTTAGGCGGTTAAGCCCGAAATAAGAGCCGAGGCTCTGATACCAATTGAAAGGATCGTATGCCGCACCTAGAGGGGGGGTGAATAGGTGCTAACCAATTTTTAGTTCTTTTTCAATTTAGGCTTGACACAATGGTAAATTCTCTAGATATGCAACTAAGTGAATTTACCTATATGACAAGGTTATCACCTAAGCAAGATATAGCTACGCAATATAGAGAGATAGAATGGGATAGAGGTAACCGAGAGTGGAGCACGCGATGACACGGAGATGATTCCCGTAGTTCCCTTCCTTTGCAAGAAGGTACGTCTACGTTTGGAGGAGTGTGGTTGCTACGCAAGCCAAACCAACAGCCACGAAGGCTTCACTCAGATCTCCTGTGAGCAACGCCACGAAGGCCTAGCCCACATCCACTAAGGGATTTCCTCGAGGCGGAAACCGGGCCTTTACAAAGTTCTTGGGGCACACATCCACAACCAAATTGGAGGCTCCCAAATCTGTAACAACACAACAAATCAACAAGCATACATCAACAACAACAACTAGGGATCCAAAGAGGAACACTAGCAAGGGGGCCCTCAAGCATAAGAGGGGGAAATGAGAAACGCTTCGGTGAGGATGTAGATCGGGGTCTTCTCCTTCGATTCTCCAAAGCACAAGTGATTTGGGTGGTTGAGGGAGGAGATCTGGCTATTTTGGTGTTCTTGGTGGCTCAGCAATGGAGGATGAAGATCTTAGGGTTTGAGCAAACTTCCAAGGTAGGTGAAGGGGGGTATTTATACCCCACCTACTTTTCTGCCCGTTGGAGGTGAAACCCGGCAGTGCCGGCCTTGAGACGCCGGCAGTGCCGGCCACTTTTCTGAACCTGAAGATCGACAGTCGGCCGGCAGTGCCGGGCCAACGCCGGCAGTGCCGGGTGTACACACCGGCAGTGCCGGCCCGGTGTTGCCGGCAGTGCCGGCCACTGCCAGGTTTCAGCTTCTTCTTCCTTTTCTTTTCTTCCTTTTTGAGTGGGTCGAGATTTTCCGTGGTATCTTTTCCATAACTGTAAACCACTTAGCACACGGTTAAATAGTCACCGGTGTTGTTAACAAACACACAAAACTTAGAGATCATGAAATGTTCTTTCAAGGGCCCAGAGTATATCTATCTGTCATCGGGATGGACAAATCCCACTGTTGATTCATATGCCTCAACTCATACTTTCCGGATACCTAATCCCACCTTTATAACCACCCATTTACGCAGTGGCGTTTGATGTAATCAAAGTACCCTTCCGGCATAAGTGATTTATATGATCTCATGGTCGAAAGGACTTGGTAACTATGTATCGAAAGCTTATAGCAAATGAACTTAATGACGTGATCTTATGCTACGCTTATATGGGTGTGTCCATTACATCATTCACATAATGACATAACCTTGTTATTAATAACATCCAATGTTCATGATCATGAAACGATGATCATCTATTAATCAACAAGCTAGTTATACAAGAGGCTTACTAGGGACTTCTTGTTGTTTACATAACACACATGTATCAATGTTTCGGTTAATACAATTATAGCATGGTATATAAACATTTATCATAAACACAAAGATATATAATAACCATTTTATTATTGCCTCTTGGGCATATCTCCAACAGTCCCCCCTCTCCCAAACCCTAGCTACTCTCTTCTCCTTCTTTCTCCCGCACCGCTTACGGCAAAGCTTTACCGGAGATCTCCACCACCACCGTCGCCACGCCGTCGTGCCGGGATTCGAGGAGAATCTACTACATCCGCTCTCTTTGGAACAGGAGAAGGACGTCGTCATCAACACCGTACATGTGATCGAGTGCGGAGGTGCTGCCCGATTGTGGCACCGTCAAGATCTTCTATGCGCTTTTGAAAGTGGCAAGTGATCGACTAAATCAACCACAAGATTTATCTCGTTAACGCTTAGCGATCTTCGAGGGTATGTTGATCTTCACCTCGTTGCTACCATCTACTAGATTAGATCTTGGCTTGTTATTCATTCTTGCGGTAGGAAATTTTTTTGTTTTCTATGCTACGAATCCCTACAGTGGTATCAGAGCCAGGTCTATGCATACATTGGTTGCACGAGTATAACACAATGATTTTGTGGGCGTTGATGCTTTTGTTGTCATTTGCTTATCGTGTATTTTGCATCTTGCGGCATGGTGGGATGAATCGGCCCGGGCTAACCTTACATGACCGCGTTCATGATACTTGCTCCACACTCGACATGCAACTTGTATTGCATAAGTGGATTTGCGGGTGTCAGTTTATCTCACCATAGTTAAGATCCAATTTACATTTTCAATTGACAACACTTGTATCAACATTGTGGTTCGTGTTTGTAGGTAGATCGGATCTTACTCGAAAACCCTAAACCACGTAAAATATGCAAACAAAATTAGAGGCATCTAACTTGTTTTTGCAGGGTTTGGTGATATGATATGGCCATGATGTGATTATGAATATATTTTATTTATGAGATGATCTTTATTGTATTGTGGTAACTGGCAGGAGCCTTATGGTTGTCTTTAATTTCATATCGATTCATCGTGTAGTAGTTTTATTTCAAAGTAGTTGTGATAGTTGCTACAAGTGGTGGAAAACCATGAAGACGGCGCCATGGACCTTGACGCCCCGCCAACGATGATGGAGATCATGCCCGTTGATGATGGAGATCATGCCTGTGCTTTGGATATGAATATCAAAGGCGCAAAGATAAAAGGGCCATATCATATCACATTATGAATTTCATGTGATGTTAATCCTTTTTATGCATCTTGTATTGATTAGATCACGGCAATAGCATTATAAGATGATCCCTCTCACTAAAAATCAAGATAATAAAGTGTTCATCCTTAGTTAGCACCGTTGCTAAGACTCGTTGTTTTGAAACATCACGTGATGATCGGGTGTGATAGACTCAATGTGTGCATACAACGGGTGCAAGCCAGATTTGCACATGCGGAAACTAAGGTTTAACTTGACGAGCCTAGCATGTACAGACATGGCCTCGGAACACGGCAAACCGAAAGGTTAAGCATGAATCATATAGATGATATGATGAACATGTCGATGTTCGCCATTGAAGCTACATCATCTCTCGTGATGATCGGACTTGGTGTAGTGGATTTGGTTCGTGTAATCACTAAGGCAACATGAGGGATGTTGTTTTGAGTGGAGTTCACCTAGTTAATTTAATAATTAATAGTAAACTCAATTTATCATGAACTTAGTCTAAATTGTATTTGAATTAAATTTTGTAGAATTGGCATTCGTTTTCTACATTGCGCTAGGCTTGTAATTGAGATAGAAACACTATTAAATCTGACAAGTAACTTTACAGACTGGTACCATATAGTTAAAGAATCAACAAATTATTAAGTCCTATTGCAAACTTTTAGCAATCCTCAAATTACTGATTCAAAGAGCAATGGTTTCAATTAGTATCTAAAATCATCTTGTCTCCGTGAAATTTGATGTTCAAATCTGTTTGAAAGTAAGGAGCTGAAAAGTTTTTTTTTAGAAATAAGAAAGGTGTGAGATATATATATATGATATCTAAGACCTTATTACAAGATGATAGAATATAATTTAGTGAGACTACATAAACTCATAAGTTTTATGGGAATGTATGAAGGTTGAAGTCGCTAGTCGTCCCGATCCTCCAACTAGTTGGGCACTAACATTACTCACATATCCATATAAGCCATAGTAGCTTCATCATGAAGTTGTCATGATTTGATGGATAAAATTATGAGTGAAATTGTTCATCATATAAAGGTGTTCATCACATTAAAAGGTTACTAATAGTGAAATATGAAACACTTGTCATGTGATGATCAACTTCAAAGTGCGAACCTCAAGGTTATTGGTATTTTACCAACAAGCCTAGAAGTTATTGATGTTGAAGTGTTTACTGAAGTATGAGGAAAGTCAAAAGAGAAACTACAAAAAGATTTTGGCAGAAAGAAAGAAAAGATTAGAAAGTCTAGCTCAAGCATATATAGATGATATACATGTTATGAATGTATTCTTTGATTGGTCACACAATGAAATTCTTGGGTATTTGTACCATATTGGTTGGTATGAGATGTCATACAAGGCAACGCAATACAAGTATACAATGGCCTAAGTGACTGATAAGGTTGTAATAATGCACGCCTGGAAACAAAAATAAAGTGTTATTATATATGTTCGTCGTTGGCATTCTACCTAGCCCTTCAGATTTATAATAAAGAACTTAATAATTGTTATTTTTCTCTGGTCAAATGAAAGCAATGAGTTGTTCAAATTATGACCATACTCCATGTACGATGAATAAGTTATTCTAAATCTTAATTTTGAAACACACATGCATAACACTGAGTCACTGACGCTAAATGCCACAGGGGAAATGATTTGAATCCCATTTATTTGTGGAACCACCATTTAGGTCATGTTAGAAAGGAACATATGAAGAAACTCTGTGCAAATGGATTTTTGGAGTCAGTCGATTTTGAATCGTTTGACACTTGCAAATCTTTTCTAAAAAAGTGAATGACTGAAACACCGTTCATAGGCCAAGAGTTGAACGGGCAACTAGCTTAGTGGAAACATACATGATGATATATACTGTTCACTGGACATAGTTGTGTGCGGATTCTTCTACTTCATGAAAACTTCCAACAATGAATTGAGTGTATATATATGGATATATTTATTCTACAAGGAATAAGTCTGAAACATTTGAATAGATTCAAATAAATTTCAGCATGATGTGGAAATCATCGTAATATAAAGTCAAATATCTATGATTGGATCATGGTGGAAATATTTGAATTACGAGTTTTAACGAACATCTAAGAGAGTTACAAAATTGTTCCACAACTCACGTTTTTTTCGGAACACCATAGTTATGATGGAGTATTCGAGAGACGTATCCAACCCTTGTTGGATTAATGATGATATAAAATAAAATAATGCCATTATATTTTTGTGGATTATGCTTTAGAGACTACCGCTTTTACATTAAATAGAGCACCATCATAATCCGTTGAAATGATACCATACGAGTTATGGCTTGGGTATAAACCCTAACGGTCCTTTCTTAAATTTTGGTATGCGTAGCATAAGTAAATGAGTTTACAACCAAAATCGGATGAATGTTTTTGTAGGTTATCCCATAGAACAAATTGGGAATTCTTTCCACTATAAAGTCAAAGACAAAAGTGTTTTGTCGATGTTTCTTGCTAATTTCCAAGAAATTGTTTCTAGCGAAGTATTTGAGTGGGAGGACAATGAAACTTGATAAGGTTGATGAACCTGAGCATAATGAGCAGAGTAGCACAACGTCGGAAATGGTTCCGGAAGCGGCCACGACACTCATGGCTCACATGTCTGTTATAGCCATGGAGATCAAAGTACCTATTGAACCTTGTAGGTATGGTTTACTTTGTGATGAAATAAAATATTTGAGGACAAAGGATTGATTTTGAACAATGATAAACAAACTGCATACAAAGAAGCTATGATAGACCCTGACTCCGTTAAAAATGGCTAAGTGTCATGAAATTCAAGATAGTATCTATAATCAAGCTTGGAGCTTGGTAAACCTTCTGAATGAATAAATACTTTTTAAAAGTAAATGGATCTATAAAATTAATAGACTTGGATATAATATCCTTGAAGAAGCTCGACTTGTCGAAAGATTGTTTACGACAAAGTTCAAAGAGTTGAATGCGATAAGATTAGATCTTCAGCGGCGATGCTTATAGGCTATGCGGATTGTTCTAGTAATCGCTACATATTCATTTTATGAGATATGTTGGTAGGATGGCAGAAATAGATTACTTAACAGAAGTGTGTATTAAAGGTGTATGCAAGATACAATTGAGAGATTTGCTAATCCGTAGAATGCTAGCTAGGTATACAAACTTCACTGGATGAAGTGAGTATCACAGAGTTGGAATCTTTACGGGATGAAATAATCAAAGAGTTTTGATTTCATCGGAAACGATGAAGATGCGTGCATTTGCAAGAAATTAAGTAGGAGCGCTGAGACATATTTATAATACTTTATGTAGATAACATATCGTTGATTATAAACAATGTAATCATGTACTTGGTGTGATTAAAAGGTTTCATTGAAAATTAACTTCAATGAAAGGATATGGAACTAAAAAACATATTTAGCGTCAAGATCGATTGAAGTGCATAATAAGTTTAAGCCAAAGTACATAGAATGAATATTGAAGTAGTTCAATATGAAAACGTCAAGAAGGTGTTCTTTTCCATGTGGAGGTTTAACAAGACTTGAGTGTATTGACACTCAATGAGTAAAAACACATGAGTGATTTTAGATCACGAATAATATGTACACAATCAGATATCCTATGCTCTAAGGTGTTATGAGCATATATCAGAATGATTCATATGATGATCATTGGACTACAGTAAGAATATCCCTGAGTACTTTGTCAGAGCCAAAGATATAAATATATATAGTTTTATATGGGGTAGTGACAAACAAATCGATATAAGGTGTTGCACCGATATTAGTTGGTCACATATAAAAATGAATTTCAATCTTAATTAGGCTAAGTATTCATTAAAAGGTAGCACAATGGGCTAGACGAAGTCTATGCTATATTTAGATGAGTTCTAAATATTGTGATGGATTCTTCAAACAAAGGCAGAGTATATCATTGTATTGACAATGAACGAGGGTGTTTGAGTCGAGGAGTTCTTTGAGAACTTGGTGTAGTTCCGGTAGTGTCAGAACTATGAAGCTATATTGTATGTGACAATATTGGTAACATATTTCAGACCGCGGAATTAAGGTTCCACAGAAGACCATATATAATTAATGCCGAATCATTTGAAAAAAATAGTGATGCATGGAGACACAAATAAATTGCAAAATACATACGTTTCTGAGCATGTCAGATTCGTTGACTGAAACCTCTCCCATAAGCAAACATGATAAGCACCAGAAGGCCAAGGTGTTAGATCTTTAAAAATGTAAACTAGATTATTGACTCTAGTACAAGTGAGAGACTGTTGAAGATATGCCCAAGAGGCAATAATAAAAGTTTTTATTGTTATATCTTAGTGTTCATGCATGATAAATGTTTACATCCCATGCTATAACTGTATTAACCGAAAAAATTAATACTTGTGTGTTTTGTAAACATAAAAGAGTCCCTAATAAGTCTCTTGTTAAACTAGCTTGTTGATTAATAGATAATCATGGTTTCCTGGTCATGAACATTGGATGTTATTAATAACAATATCTGAATGTACTAGGACGTCGCCTAGAGGGGGGTGAATAGGCGGTGTATAAAAACTTCTACTTGAGAGCTAAACTAGGCGGAATAAAACTACACACGTGTTTACTAGTTTAGCTCAAGACCTAGAGTTTGCCTAAGTGCTCCAACAACCTATGCTAGCATGATGAGCAACAAGGTGATAACAAGATAGGTATAGCATCAAGCATGATAGATATCACAATGTAAAGCGCATAGGTAAAGGAGCTCGGGTTGAGAAGTAACCGGTGCACGAGGAGACGACGATGTATCCCGAAGTTCACACCCAAGGGTGCTACGTCTCCGTTGGAGCGGTGTGGAGGCACGAGGCACTCCAAGAAGCCAACTAGGGCCACCGTATTCTCCTCGAGCCTTTCCACCAAAGGAAAGCCTCGATCCACTAAGGGACACTTGAGGGTGGTCACCGAACCCGTACAAGCTTGGGCAAACGCCAAGTATCGGCTTGAGGCAACTCCACAACACGGAGGCTCTCAAGTATATAGCTGATACGTCTCCAACGTATCGATAATTTCTTATGTTCCATGCTACTTTATTGATGATACCTACATGTTTTATGCACATTATATGTCGTATTTACGCATTTTCGGAACTAACCTATTAACAAGATGTCGAAGAGCCAGTTCTGTTTTCTCTGTTTTTGGTTTCAGAAATCCTAGTAAGGAAATATTCTCGGAATTGGACGAAATCACCGCCAGGGTCCTATTTTTGCACGGAGCTTCCAGAAGACCGAAGGAGAGTCGAAGTGGGGCCACGAGGTGGCCAGGGGATAGGCGGCGCGGCCCGCCCTGGCCGCGCCGGCCCCCCTGGGCCTCGTGCCGCCTCTTGACCTGCCCTTTCGCCTACTTATAGCCTCCGTCGCGAAACCCCGGTCCGAGAGCCACGATACGGAAACCTTCCAGACGACGCCGCCGTAATCCCATCTCGGGGATTCGGAGATCGCCTCGGCACCCTGCGGAGAGGGATTCATCTCCGGAGGACTCTTCATCGCCATGATCGCCTCCGGAGTGATGAGTGAGTAGTTCACCCTGGACTATGGGTCCATAGCAGTAGCTAGATGGTCGTCTTCTCCTAATTGTGCTTCATTGTTGGATCTTGTGAGCTGCCTAACATGATCAAGATCATCTATCTGTAATACTATATGTTGTGTTTGTCGGGATCCGATGGATAGAGAATACTATGTTATGGTGATTATCAATCTATTGTTTATGTGTTGTTTATGATCTTGCATGCTCTCCGTTATTAGTAGAGGCTCTGGCCAAGTTTTTGCTCTTAACTCCAAGAGGGAGTATTTATGCTCGATAGTGGGTTCATGCCTTCATTGACACTTGGGATCGTGACAGAGGTTCTAAGGTTGTGTTGTGCTGTTGCCACTAGGGATAAAACATTGATTCTATGTCTAAGGATGTAGTTGTCGATTACATTACACCATACTTAATGCAATTGTCTGTTGCTTTGCAACTTAATACCGAATGGGGTTCGGATGATAACTTGAAGGTGGACTTTTTAGGCATAGATGCGGTTGGATGGCGGTCTATGTACTTTGTCGTAATGCCGGATTAAATCTCACTATATTTATCATATCATGTATATGCATTGTTATGCCCTTCTCTATTTGTCAATTGCCCGACTGTAATTTGTTCACCCAACATGCTTTATCTTATGGGAGAGACACCTCTAGTGAACTGTGGACCCCGGTCCTATTCTTTACATCGCATACAATCTACTGCAATACTTGTTTTACTGTTTTCTTGCAAACAATCATCTTCCACACAATACGGTTAGTCCTTTGTTACAGCAAGCCGGTGAGATTGACAACCTCGCTGTTTCGTTGGGGCAAAGTACTTTGGTTGTGTTGTGCAGGTTCCACGTTGGCGCCGGAATCCCTGTTGTTGCGCCGCATCACATTTCGCCACCATCAACCTTCAACGTGCTTCTTGGCTCTCCTGGTCCGATTAAACCTTGGTTTCTTTCGAGGGAAAACTTGCCACTGTGCGCATCATACCTTCCTCTTGGGGTTCCCAACGGACGTGTACATCTACGCATCAAAGCACTTTTACGGCGCCGTTGCGGGGAGATCAAGACATGCTGCAAGGGGAGTCTCCACTTCTCAATCTCTTTACTTTGTTTTGTCTTGCTTTATTTTATTTACTACTTTGTTTGCTGCACCTAAACAAAACACACAAAAAATAGTTGCTAGCTTTACTTTATTTACTGTCTTGCTCACTATATCGAAAACACAAAAAAATTAGTTACTTGCATTTACTTTATCTAGTTTGCTTTATTTACTGTTGCTAAAATGAATACCCCTGAAAATACTAAGTTGTGTGACTTCACAAATGCAAATAATAATGATTTCCTATGCACACCTATTGCTCCACCTGCTACAGCAGAATTCTTTGAAATTAAACCTGCTTTACTGAACCTGGTTATGAGAGATCAATTTTCTGGTGTTAGTTCTGATGATGCTGCTGCCCATCTCAATAATTTTGTTGAACTTTGTGAAATGCAAAAGTATAAGGATGTAGATGGTGATATTATTAAATTGAAAGTGTTTCCTTTCTCATTAAGAGGAAGAGCTAAAGATTGGTTGCTATCTTTGCCTAAGAATAGTATTGATTCATGGACTAAATGTAAGGATGCTTTTATTGGTAGATATTATCCTCCCGCTAAAATTATATCTTTGAGAAGTAGCATAATGAATTTTAAGCAATTAGATACTGAACATGTTGCTCAAGCATGGGAGAGAATGAAAACTTTGGTAAAGAATTGCCCAACCCATGGATGACTACTTGGATGATCATCCAAACCTTCTATGCAGGACTAAATTTTTCTTCGCAAATTTATTGGATTCAGCTGCTGGAGGTACCTTTATGTCCATCACTTTGGGGGCGGCTACAAAACTTCTTGATGATATGATGATAAATTACTCTGAATGGCACACGGAAAGAGCTCCACAAGGTAAGAAGGTAAATTCTGTTGAAGAAACCTCTTCCTTGAGTGATAAGATTGATGTGATTATGTCTATGCTTGTGAATGGTAGATCTAATGTTGATCCAAATAATGTTCCTTTAGCTTCATTGGTTGCTCAAGAAGAAAATGTTGATGTGAATTTCATTAAAAATAATAATTTCAACAACAATGCTTATAGGAACAACTCTGGTAATAACTATAGGCCATATCCTTCTGCTAATGGTAATGGTTATGGTAATTCTTATGGGAATTCTTACAATAATAATAGGAGTGTACCCTCTGGTCTTGAAGCTATGCTTAAAGAATTTATTAGTACACAAACTGCTTTTAACAAATCTGTTGAGGAAAAGCTTGATAAAATTGATATTATTGCTTCTAGAGTTGATAGACTTGCCTCTGATGTTAATCTTTTAAAATTGAAAGTTATGCCTAATAATGATATTGATAATAAGATTACTACTACAGCAAATGCCATCCAAGTTAGAATTAATGAGAATATAAGATTAATGGCTGAATTGCGTGCTAGGTGGGATAGAGAAGAAAATGAAAAACTAGCTAAAGAGAATAATGTAGCTAAAGTTTGGACTATTACCACCACTAGTAATGTTAATGCTTCACATGTTGCTGCACCTCCTACTATCAATGGTAAAATAATTGGTGTTGGCAATGTTTCTACTCCTAGTGCAAAGCGAACAAAACTGCCTGAAATTGCTAAAACTGCTGAAACTGCTTGTGATAAAACTGCTGAAATTTTTTCCAACCTTGGGAACAATGATCCCATTGCTGTAGCTCATAATGATTTAGATTTTGATGATTGCCACATCTCTGAAGTTATAAAGTTCTTACAAAAACTTGCTAAAAGTCCTAATGCTAGTGCTATAAATTTAGCCTTTACAAAACATATTACAAATGCTCTCATAAAAGCTAGAGAAGAGAAACTAAAACTTGAAACTTCTATTCCTAGAAAGTTAGAAGATGGTTGGGAGCCCATCATTAAAATGAAATTCAATGACTTTGAATGTAATGCTTTATGTGATCTTGGTGCAAGTATTTCTGTTATGCCTAAAAAGATTTATGATATGCTTGACTTGCCACCATTGAAGAATTGTTATTTGGATGTTAATCTTGCCGATAATGTTAAAAAGAAACCTTTGGGGAGGATTGATAATGTGTGCATTACGGTTAACAATAACCTTGTCCCCGTTGATTTTGTTGTCTTGGATATCGAATGCAATGCATCTTGTCCTATTGTGTTGGGAAGACCTTTTCTTCGAACTGTTGGTGCTGTTATTGATATGAGGGAAGGTAATATTAAATATCAATTTCCTCTCAAGAAAGGTATGGAACACTTCCCTAGAAAGAGAATGAAGTTGCCTTTTGATTCTATTATTAGAACAAGTTATGATGTTGATGCTTCTACTCTTGATGTTACTTGATTTGCACTTTCTGCGCCTAGCTGAAAGGCGTTAAAGAAAAGCGCTTATGGGAGACAACCCATGTTTTTACTACAGCAATTTTTTGTTTTGTTGAGTCTTGGAAGTTGTTTACTACTTTAGCAACCTCTTCTTATCATGTTTTTGTGCCAAGTAAAGTTTCTATGTCAAAGTTGATGTTATATTTGGGATCGCTGCGCAGAAACAGCATTGCTGTCTGTCACGAATCTGGGCACAAGTCTCTGTAGAAAATTCGAAAAATCTGCCAATTTACGAGCGTGATCCTCAGATATGTACGCAACTTTCATTAGTTTTGAGTTTTTCCATTTGAGCAAGTCTGGTGCCATTTTAAAATTCGTCTTTACGGACTGTTCTGTTTTTGACAGATTCTGCCTTTTATTTCGCATTGCCTCTTTTGCTATGTTGGATGAATTTCTTTGATCCATTAATGTCCAGTAGCTTTATGCAATGTCCAGAAGTGTAAAGAATGATTGTGTCACCTCTGAATGTGTGAATTATTAATTGTGCACTAACCCTCTAATGAGTTTGCTTGAAGTTTGGTGTGAAGGAAGTTTTCAAGGGTCAAGAGAGGAGTATGATATACTATGATCAATAGGAGTGAAAGCTCTAAGCTTGGGGATGCCCCGTGGTTCATCCCTGCATATTTTAAGAAGACTCAAGCGTCTAAGCTTGGGGATGCCCAAGGCATCCCCTTCTTCATCGACAACATCATCAGGTTCCTCCCCTGAAACTATATTTTTATTCAGTCACATCTTGTGTTCTTTACTTGGAGCGTCTGTTTGTTTTTTTTTTTGTTTTTGTTTGAATAAAATGGATCCTAGCATTCACTTTGTGGGAGAGAGACACGCTCCGCTGTTGCATATGGACAAATATGTCCTTAGGCTTTACTCATAATGTTCAAGGCGAAGTTTCTTCTTCGTTAAATTGTTATATGGTTGGAATTGGAAAATGCTACATGTAGTAATTCTAAAATGTCTTGGATAATGTGATACTTGGCAATTGTTGTGCTCATGTTTAAGCTCTTGCATCATATGCTTTGCACCCATTAATGAAGAAATACATAGAGCTTGCTAAAATTTGATTTGCATATTTGGTCTCTCTAAGGTCTAGATAATATCTAGTATTGAGTTTTGAACAACAAGGAAGACGGTGTAGAGTCTTATAATGTTTACAATATGTCTTTTATGTGAGTTTTGCTGCACCGGTTTATCCTTGAGTTTGCTTCAAATAACCTTGCTAGCCTAAACCTTGTATCGAGAGGGAATACTTCTCATGCATCCAAAATCCTTGAGCCAACCACTATGCCATTTGTGTCCACCAAACCTACCTACTACATGGTATTTCTCCGCCATTCCAAAGTAAATTGCTTGAGTGCTACCTTTAAAATTCCATCATTCACCTTTGCAATATATAGCTCATGGGACAAAATAGCCTTAAAAACTATCGTAGTATTGAATATGTACTTATGCACTTTATCTCTTATTAAGTTGCTTGTTGTGCGATAACCATGCTTCTGGGGAACGCCATCAACTATTCTTTGTTGAATATCATGTGAGTTGCTATGCATGTCCGTCTTGTCTGAAGGATCTATCACCTTAATGATTGGAGCATGCATATTGTTAGAGAAGAACATTGGGCCGCTAACTAAAGCCATGAATCATGGTTGAAGTTTCAGTTTTGGACATATATCCTCAATCTCATATGAGAATAATAATCATTGCTACATGCTTATGCATTTAAGAGGAGTCCATTATTTGTTGTCCATGTTGTCCCGGTATGGATGTCTAAGTTGAGAATAATCAAAAGCGAGAAATCCAAAATGCGAGCTTTCTCCTTAGACCTTTGTACAGGCGGCATGGAGGTACCCCTTTGTGACACTTGGTTGAAACATGGCATTGCAAAGATCCGGTAGTCCAAGCTAAGTAGGACAAGGTGCGGGCACTATTAGTATACTATGCATGAGGCTTGCAACTTGTAAGATATAATTTACATAACTCATATGCTTTATTACTACCGTTGACAAAATTGTTTCATGTTTTCAAAATAAAAGCTCTAGCACAAATACAAATCGATGCTTTCCTCTTTGAAGGACCATTCTTTTACTTTTATTGTTGAGTCAGTTTACCCATCTCCCTCCACCTTAAGAAGCAAACACTTGTGTGTGCTGTCCTACATACTTGCATATTGCACTTGTTATATTACTTTATGTTGACAATATCCATGAGATATACATGTTATAAGTTGAAAGCAACCGCTGAAACTTAATCTTCCTTTGTGTTGCTTCAACACCTTTACTTTGATTTATTGCTTTATGAGTTAACTCTTATGCAAGACTTATTGATGCTTGTCTTGAAGTACTATTCATGAAAAGTCTTTGCTTTATGATTCATTGTTTACTCATGTCATTACCATTGTTTTGATCGCTGCATTCATTACATATGTTTACAATAGTATGATCAAGATTATGATGGCATGTCACTTCAGAAATTATCTTTGTTATCGTTTTACCTGCTCGGGACGAGCGAACTAAGCAGGGATGCGATACGTCTCCAACGTATCGATAATTTCTTATGTTCCATGCTACTTTATTGATGATACCTACATGTTTTATGCACATTATATCGTATTTACGCATTTTCGGAACTAACCTATTAACAAGATGCGAAGATCCATTGTTGTTTCTGCTGTTTTTGGTTTCGAAATCCTAGTAAGGAAATATTCTCGGAATTGGAAATCATTGGGTCCTATTTTGCAGAGCTTCCCGAAGACCGAAGGAGAGTCGAAGTGGGGCCACGAGGTGGCCGGGGGATAGGGCGGCGCGGCCCGGCCCTGGCCGCGCCGGCCTGCCCCTGGGCCCTCGTGCCGCCTCTTGACCTGCCCTTTCGCCTACTTATAGCCTCCGTCGCGAAACCCCCGTACCGAGAGCCACGATAAAACCTTCCAGAGACGCGCCGCCGCGAATCCCATCTCGGGGATTCAGGAGATCGCCTCCGGAGGGGATTCATCTCCCGGAGGACTCTTCATCGCCATGATCGCCTCCGGAGTGATGAGTGAGTAGTTCACCCCTGGACTATGGGTCCATAGCAGTAGCTAGATGGTCGTCTTCTCCTAATTGTGCTTCATTGTTGGATCTTGTGAGCTGCCTAACATGATCAAGATCATCTATCTGTAATACTATATGTTGTGTTTGTCGGGATCCGATGGATAGAGAATACTATGTTATGGTGATTATCAATCTATTGTTTATGTGTTGTTTATGATCTTGCATGCTCTCCGTTATTAGTAGAGGCTCTGGCCAAGTTTTTGCTCTTAACTCCAAGAGGGAGTATTTATGCTCGATAGTGGGTTCATGCCTTCATTGACACCTGGGATCGTGACAGTAGGTTCTAAGGTTGTGTTGTGCTGTTGCCACTAGGGATAAAACATTGATTCTATGTCTAAGGATGTAGTTGTCGATTACATTACGCACCATACTTAATGCAATTGTCTGTTGCTTTGCAACTTAATACTGAATGGGGTTCGGATGATAACTGAAGGTGGACTTTTTAGGCATAGATGCAGTTGGATGGCGGTCTATGTACTTTGTCGTAATGCCCGGATTAAATCTCACTATATTTATCATATCATGTATATGCATTGTTATGCCCTTCTCTATTTGTCAATTGCCCGACTGTAATTTGTTCACCCAACATGCTTTATCTTATGGGAGAGACACCTCTAGTGAACTGTGGACCCCGGTCCTATTCTTTACATCGCATACAATCTACTGCAATACTTTTTACTGTTTTCTTGCAAACAATCATCTTCCACACAATACGGTTAATCCTTTGTTACAGCAAGCCGGTGAGATTGACAACCTCACTGTTTCGTTGGGGCAAAGTACTTTGGTTGTGTTGTGCGGTTCCACGTTGGCGCCGGAATCCCTGTTGTTGCGCCGCATCACATTTCGCCACCATCAACCTTCAACGTGCTTCTTGGCTCCTACTGGTCCGATTAAACCTTGGTTTCTTTCTGAGGGAAAACTTGCCACTGTGCGCATCATACCTTCCTCTTGGGGTTCCCAACGGACGTGTACATCTACGCGCATCAATAGCCACAAGAGGCTATAACACACCACCAAGCCACCAAGATGCTAATGAGCCACAAGAGGCTAACACACTCCACAAAGGCCACACCGCCACAAAGACCACCACGCCACTAAGACGATGGGATCACTAAGGCTACAAGGCCACAAAGGAGACACGGTGCCACAAGAGGCAATATGGCCACTAAAGGCAAGATGGCCACTAAGGCAAGAACACCACTAAGAACGAACACACACTCTACGAGATCGAAACCCCGGAGAGAACTCAAACCGATGCACCTAATGCAATGGCTAAGAACACCACTAAGATGCCCAAGTTCTTCTCTCCCAAATTCCAACAAAGCTACAAAAGCTATTGGGGGAATAAGGGAGGAAGAACAAATATGAGGAGAAACACCAAGCAACTCCAAGATCTAGATCTAGCAAGATCCCCTCACTTGGAGAGGGATTCAATTGGTGAAGCTCTAGATCTAGATCTCCTCTCTCCTTTCCCCCAAAAATATGCAACAAGTAGTGGGGGGATCAAGAGGAGGATCAAGCAACTCAAGGTCAACAATGGAGGAGAGAGAATGGAGGGGAAGAAGTTGTTGGGTCGGAGATGGAAGAGAGGTATAAATAGGGGCTCCAAAATATAGCTGTTGGGGCTGAGAAAACGGTCGGTCGTGCCGCTTTGGCAAGCGGCACTACCGCTCTGGATTCAAAATCCTCACAGAACTTGTCCATGTGGACACAAAGCGGTACTACCGCTCGCGGTACCACTCGAGGTACCGCAATGGACTCCTAACCTTACTGGATCCCAAGCGATACCGCAGCGGTGTACTGTCGTAACACTAGTTACGGTACTTAAGCGGTACCATAGGCGGTACTACCGCTCACAAGCGGTACTACCGCTCAAGGTACACAAAGGCCGTAACTTGTTCTGTGGGACTTTTTCAGCCGTAACACTAGTTATAGTACTTAAGCGGTACCATAGGCGGTACTACCGCTCACAAGCGGTACTACCGCTCAAGGTACCCAAAGGTACCGTAACTTGTTCTGTGGGACTTTTTCAGTGCAATGTAGAATCCATAACTTGAGCTAGGAAACTCGGAATGACATGAAACCAATTTTGTTGGAAAGAGGGCGACAAGAGCTATCACTACAAAAAGTGAAAATATGGAAAAGAGTGAGTGATGATTTTCTCATGGTCATAGAGGTGTAACCTCTCAATATGGTATATCGGGAAAATCATCACCCTCGCACATGCAACATGCGATGCATCCGGAATCCGTTTCCGATGAGCTAGAGCTTGTCATGGAGATGAACACAAGCTCTAACTCATCTCATGGATAAGAACCAAGAACAACCAAGAAACACGATGCAATGCATGCAAGGTTTGAGCTCTCTCCGATGATGCGATCCACTATCCTATCGAGCACAAACCTTAACCTTGCGTGTTCCTCTCGAGTCGGCAAGCTCCATCTTCATCCTCTTCACCATTGTACATGCCACCGTCTTCCTTCAACATACACGCCCTCCACCGTCTTCATCCATCTTCAACGCCATCTTCTCTCTTCATCTTCAAGCAGGTCTAAGCTTGGGGGGAGTTGATACGTCCAATTTGCATCACTATTTTATATCATAATTTGCTGTTATTCATTGATATATTTCATATTTAGAGATGATACTTATGTTATTTCATCTATTTTGCATGTTTCATGATCATTGGAGAATTATTCACCGGAGTCAGGATTCTGCTGGAAAAAGCACCGTCAGGACACCATATTTCGGAAGATCAACAATTGACGGCAATTATACGAAAAATCCTATTTTTCCAGAAGACGAAGGGAGCCAAAAGGAGGGGCCGAGGGGGCCGCCATGGCCCCCCATAGGCCGGCGCGGGCCCAGGCCTGGCCGCGCCGCCATGTGGGGAGGGGGCCCACCCCCCTCGGCCGCCTCTCCTTCGCGTACTTCTTCACCCGAATAAGCCCCGGGAGTTACGGAGAATTGACAGACCCGCCTCTGCGGGGCGGAGAGACACCAGAGAGAAAAGAGCTCTCCGGCGGGCAGGAACGGGGAAATTCCCTCCCCGGAGGGGGAAATCGACGCCATCGTCATCGAGCTGGACATCATCTCCATCATCATCATCATCATCATCTCCACCATCTACACCACCATCTCCACCGCTGCATCTCGTCACCGCTGTAACAATTAGGGTTGGATCTTGATTGTTTGATAGGGGAAACTCTCCCGGTATTGATTTCTACTTGTTATTGATGCTATTGAGTGAAACCATTGAACCAAGGTTTATGTTCAGATTGTTATTCATCATCATATCACCTCTGATCATGTTCCATATGATGTCTCGTGAGTAGTTCGTTTAGTTCTTGAGGACATGGGTGAAGTCTAAATGTTAGTAGTGAATTATGGGTGAGTAATATTCAATGTTATGATATTTAAGTTGTGGTGTTACTCTTCTAGTGGTGTCATGTGAACGTCGACTACATGATACTTCACCTTTATGGGCCTAGGGGAGTACATCTTGTATTCGTTTGCTAAATGTGGGGTTGCCGGAGTGACAGCAACCTAAACCCCCGTTAGTATATCGGTGCAGGAGGGATAGCAGGATCTCAGAGTTTAAGGCTGTGGTTAGATTTATCTTAATTACTTTCTTGTATTTGTGGATGCTTGCAAGGGGTATAATCACAAGTATGTATTAGTCCTAGGAAGGGCGGTGCATTAGCATAGGTTCACCCACACAACACTTATCAAAACAATGAAGATTAATCAGCTGTATGAAGCGAAAGCACTAGACTAAAATCCCCATGTGTCCTCAAGAACGTTTGGTCATTATAAGTAAACAAACCGGCTTGTCCTTTGTGCTAAAAAGGATTGGGCCACTCGCTGCAATTATTTCTCTCGCAATTTACTTACTCGTACTTTATTTATCTGCTATATCAAAACCCCCTGAATACTTGTCTGTGAGCATTTACAGTGAATCCTTCATCGAAAGCTTGTCAACACCTTCTGCTCCTCGTTGGGTTCGACACTCTTATTTATCGAAAGTACTACGATACACCCCCTATACTTGTGGGTCATCAAGACTATTTTCTGGCGCCGTTGCCGGGGAGTGAAGCGCTATTGGTAAGTGGAATTGGTAAGGAAACTTTTACTGTACGTGCTGATTTTGTTTCTGCTGCTGCTATAAGTCATTATGGAGAGATCCTCCCTTGAATTTCTATTTGGGAAATCTACTACTACTGCAACGGTAGTGGATGAGGCGCCAGGTGAGGAAGTAATACCATATAAAATACCTATGAAAATTATTGAACGTGTTGTGGATAACCGCTATGAAGGGGATGGAACTGTTCATCCTGGAGATCATTTACTATTTTTACATGAATTATGCGGGTTATTCAAATGTGCAGGTATTTCAATGGATGAAGTTAGGAAGAAATTATTTGTTATGTCGCTATCTGGTAAAGCGGCGCATTGGTATAAACTGCTGAAGGATGGGCGTTCTCTTGATTGGAAGGATATTGTGCCTCTATTTTATTCTAAATTCTATCCTCCAAGTGAAATTCACAAAGACCGCAACCGTATATATAATTTCTGGCCTCATGATGGAGAGAGTATTGCCCAAGCGTGGGGGAGATTGAAGTCTTTAATGCTCAAATGCCCCATTCATGAGCTTCCTGGTAATATTATCATTGATAATTTCTATGCAAGACTTTCTTTTCAAGATAAAACCTTGCTGGATACTGCTTGTTCTGGATCATTCACACGCAATAAAGAAGAGTTTAAATGGGACCTTCTTGATCGAATCCAAGAAAATACTGAAGGATGGGAGAATGACAAAGGTAGAGTGTCAGGTATAAATTATAATTATGAATGCATTGAAACTTTTATGGATACTGATGAATATCGTAATATAAGTGCTACATATGGTCTTGACTCTCAAGTTGTTGCAAATATTTATAAAGCCTTTGCTTCTCATTTTGAATTGCCTAGGAAGAATTTTGATAAGTATCATGAACCATATAAAGATAAAACTGATTCACCTAAAGGTAAATGTATTGAAATTAAAATTGTTGATCATGTTCTTCCTGAAGCTTATATTGAAAAAACTCCTTTCCCTGCTAAAATGAAAGAGTATTCTGTTATAACTAGTGTAGTTAATAAAAGTGCAAAGAAACCTATAGAACCTGAAGAACAAATAAAGGTTGAACCTGCTGTTGCAATAGTTAAAGATCTTGTTACTGAAAATGTGGAAGATGGTCATATTATTTTTTGTGAAGATGCTTCTAATATTGTTTCGCATCCTAATAAGTCTAGGAAAGCCAGTGTTCCTGTGCTCTCTGTTCGAATTGGTGATCATTGCTATTATGGTTTATGTGATATTGGTGCAAGTATTAGTGCCATTCCTTATGAGCTCTACACGGAAATTATGCATGAAATTGGTTCTTGTGAACTTGAAGATATTGATGTGGTTATTCGGCTAGCTAATAGAGAAACTATCTCTCCCATTGGTATTGTTCGAGATGTTGAAGTTCTATGTGGTAAGATTAAATATCCTGCTGACTTTTTGGTACTTGGTTCTGCTGCTAGTAAGTCTTGTCCTATTATTTTTGGTAGACCTTTTCTGAATACTTGTGGAGCTATTATAGATTGCAAGAAAGAGAAAATTGTTACTAAATTTGCTGGTGAATCTTATGAGTTTAACTTCTCTAAATTTGCCAAAACTCCTTATAAAGCTGATTTGCCTAATGATGATTTTAGAGTTGAACAGTGTGCATCTATTGCTCTTGCTCCTAGTAATCCTTTGCAGCAACATTTGGAGAATAGTGAGAGTGAAGTTTTTAGGGAAGAAAGGGATGAGCTTGATGAAATTTTCCTTCGTCAACCTATTCTTAAACATGACTTACCGGTTGAAGATTTAGGTGTAACACCACCACCAAAGGAAGATCCTGTATTTGATTTGAAACCATTACCTGATAATCTTAAGTATGCTTATATTGATGATAAGAAAACATATCCTGTTATTATTAGTGCTAAGCTTTCAGATATTGAGGAAGAAAGGTTATTGGAAATATTGAAGAAACACCGAGGAGCTATTGGCTACACTCTTGATGATTTGAAGGGGATTTCTCCCGCTATTTGCCAACATGCTATTAATATAGAAGATGGTGCAAAACCCGTTGTTGAACATCAGCGTCGTCTAATTCCCAAGATGAAGGATGTGGTAAGAAATGAGGTATTAAAACTTCTTGAAGCTGGTATTATATATCCTATTGCTGATAGTAGATGGGTTAGTCCTGTGCATTGTGTTCCTAAGAAAGGAGGTATAACTGTTGTGCCCAATGATAATGATGAGCTTATTCCTCAAAGAGTAGTTGTAGGGTATAGAATGTGCATTGATTTTCGAAAAGTTAATAAAGTTACTAAGAAAGATCATTACCCTTTACCTTTTATTGATCAAATGTTAGAAAGGTTGTCTAAAAATACTCATTTCTGCTTTCTTGATGGATATTCTGGGTTTTCACAAATTGCTGTTAGAGCTAAAGATCAAGAGAAAACCACTTTCACTTGTCCCTATGGAACTTATGCTTATAGGCGTATGCCTTTTGGTTTATGTAATGCTCCTGCTACTTTTCAAAGATGCATGTCTGCTATTTTTCATGGCTTTTGTGAAAAGATTGTTGAGGTATTCATGGATGATTTTTCTGTCTATGGGAATTCTTTTGATAATTGCTTGCGAAACCTTGATAAAGTTTTGCAGAGATGTGAAGAAACTAACCTTGTTCTTAATTGGGAGAAATGCCACTTTATGGTTAATGAAGGAATTGTATTGGGACATAAAATTTCCGAGAGAGGTATTGAAGTTGATAGAGCTAAAGTTGAAGCAATTGAGAAGATGCCCTATCCTAGGGATGTTAAAGGTATTCGTAGTATTCTTGGTCATGCTGGTTTTTATAGGAGGTTTATTAAAGATTTCTCTAAAATTTCAAAGCCTCTTACTAATCTTCTTCAAAAAGATGTACCTTTCGTTTTTGATGATGATTGTAAGGAAGCTTTTGAAACTCTAAAGAAAGCCTTAACAACTGCTCCTGTAGTTGAACCTCCTGATTGGAATTTGCCTTTTGAAATTATGTGTGATGCTAGTGATTTTGCTGTAGGTGCTGTCCTTGGACAGCGAGTAGATAAAAAATTAAATGTTATTCATTATGCTAGTAAAACTCTAGACGCTGCTCAAAGAAATTATGCTACAACTGAGAAAGAGTTATTAGCCGTAGTTTTTGCATGTGACAAGTTTAGACCCTATATTGTTGATTCAAAAGTTACAGTTCATACTGATCATGCTGCGATTAGGTACCTTATGGAAAAGAAAGATGCTAAGCCAAGGCTTATTAGATGGGTGCTTCTTTTGCAAGAATTTGATTTACATATTGTAGATAGGAAAGGTGCTGATAATCCTGTTGCTGATAATTTGTCTAGATTGGAAAATATTGCTTATGATCCTGTTCCTGTTAATGATAGTTTTCCAAATGAACAATTGGCTGTAATAAAGGTGAGCTCGCGAGATAGTCCTTGGTATGCTGATTATGCTAACTTTATTGTTTCGAAGTATTTGCCTCCAACCTTTTCAGCTCAGCAAAGGAGGAAATTCTTTTATGATTTGAGGCATTATTTTTGGGATGATCCACACTTATATAAAGAAGGAGTGGATGGTATTATGCGAAGATGTGTCCCAGAATATGAACAACAAGAGATATTGAGTAAGTGTCATGGTAGTGTTTATGGAGGACATCACGCCGGAGATAGAACCGCACAAAAGGTTCTACAATCAGGTTTTTATTGGCCAACACTTTTCAAGGATGCAAGGAAATTTATCTTATCTTGTGATGAATGTCAAAGAGTTGGTAATATCTCTAGACGCAATGAAATGCCTATGAATTATACTCTTGTTATTGAACCATTTGATTGTTGGGGATTTGACTTCATGGGTCCTTTCCCTTCTTCAGAAGGTAACACTCATATACTTGTCGCTGTTGATTATGTTACTAAATGGGTAGAAGCTATACCTACAAAAAGTGCTGATGGTGAGACCTCTATAAAAATGCTTGTAGATGTTATATTTCCTAGATTTGGAGTACCTAGATATATTATGACTGATGGAGGTTCTCATTTTATTCATGGTGGTTTTAGAAAAACTCTTGCCAAATATGGTATTAATCATAGAATTGCTTCAGCTTATCATCCTCAAACTAGTGGGCAAGTAGAATTATCAAATAGAGAAATTAAAGCTATTTTGGGAAAGACTGTTAATAAATCTAGAAAGAATTGGGCTAGTAAGTTAAAGGAAGCATTGTGGGCTTATAGAACTGCTTATAAAAATCCTATGGGCATGTCTCCTTATAAAATGGTTTATGGAAAAGCTTGTCATTTACCTTTAGAACTAGAGCACAAAGCTTATTGGGCTGTAAGAGAACTTAATAAAGATTTTAAACTTGCCGGTAAGAAGAGGTTGCTACAATTGAGTTCTTTAGATGAATGGAGAAGTGAAGCTTATGAAAATGCTAAACTTTTTAAAGAGAAAGTTAAGAAGTGGCATGATAGAAGAATTATTAAAAGAGAATTTAATGTTGGAGATAAAGTCCTATTGTATCGGTCTCGTCTCAGATTTTTTGCAGGGAAATTACTCTCAAAATGGGAAGGACCATATGTTATTGAGGAGGTATATCGTTCAGGGGCAATTAAAATTAGCTCTTTGGAAGGTAACGCCACACAAGTAGTGAATGGACAAAGACTCAAGCATTATATTTCTGGAGATTCTTATAATGAAGATATTGATGTTATTCAAGTGATAACTCCGGAAGCTTTCATCAAAGATCAAATTGACAGTTCTGCAGAGTCCGACTTTGAATAGGTAACAGTTTTAGTAATAAAAAGTCCGCGTTTAGCTTTCCGAACAATATTTCTGCTGTTTATGGAAAATATGAAAAATTACGGGATCAAAACGGAGTGGAGGAGACGCGCGAGGGCCCGTCACCATAGGCCGGCGCGGGCCCCACCCTGGCCGCGCCGCCCTATGGGGACAGCCCCTCGGCGTCCCGTTTCCACTCGTTTTCGGCCTGGAACCTTCCTTTTGTCGTAAAAATATTTGCTATATAATCCCCCGGATCTCCAGAGGTCCGTATATCGTTTTCTCGTCGTGTTTTGTTTCGAGCTGTTTTCTGCCAGGATCTGTTTTTGATCTAGAAGCACCATGGTCTCTGATGTCTACGGGTGCTTCTATTCTTGTAGACAGTGTTGGGCCTCCAAGAGCAGAGGTTTGTAGAACAGCAGCAAGTTTCCCTTAAGTGGATTACCCAAGGTTTATCGAACTCAGGGAGGAAGAGGTCAAAGATATCCCTCTCAAGCAACCCCTGTAATCACAAGCAAGAAGTCTCTTGTGTCCCCAACACACCTAATACACTTGTCAGATGTATAGGTGCACTAGTTCGGCGAAGAGATAGTGAAATACAAGTAGTATGGATGTATATGAGTGGTAATAGCAATCTGAATAAAATATGGCAGCGAGTAAACATGCAACAGAACAGTAAATAAACGGTGTTTTCAGTATTGGAAACAAGGCCTAGGGATCATACTTTCACTAGTGGACACTCTCAACATTGATCGCATAATAAATACTTCTTCTCATATGTGCTACATACACTCTTGTTTGATAATGAACATCATTCGTTGCGTAGGATTACACGAACCCTCAATGCCGGAGTTAACAAGCTCCACAACATTCGATATTCATGTTTAAGTAACCTTAGAGCATAATAGATCATTGCAAAATAAACCAAGAACTAACATAGCGCACGCACTGTCCACATTACACTATGAAGGAGGAATAGATCACATCAATACTATCATAATGACAATTAACTCCACGATCTACAAGAGATCATGATCATAGCCTACGACAAGAACCACACGGTGCACACACTAATCACCTTTACACCAAGTAGGAGGAATAGACTACTTTAATAACATCACATGAGTAGCACATAACTAGTAGCGATACAAAGCTCATCATATGGATCTCAATCATGTAAGGCAGCTCATGAGATCATTGTATTGAAGTACATAGGAGAGAGATTAACCACATAGCTACCGGTACAGCCCCGAGCCTCGATGGAGAACTACTCCCTCCTCATGGGAGCAGCAGCGTTGATGAAGATGGCGGTGGAGATGGCAGCAGTGTCGATGGAGAAGCCTTCGGGGGCACTTCCCCGCTCCGGCAGGGTGGAACAGACTCCTGTCCCCGGATCTTGGCTTCGCGATGGCGGCGGCTCGGATGGTTTTCCGTATCGTGGCTCTCGGTCTGGGGGTTTTCGACGGAGGCTTTAAGTGGCGGAGGGTCAACGCGGGGGCCACGAGGGGCCCAGGGGTAGGTCGGCGCGGCCAGGGCCTGGGCCGCGCCGCCCTAGCCTCGGCTGCCTCGTGGCCCCACTTCGTTATCTCTTCGGTCTCTGGAAGCTTCGTGCAAAAATAGGACCCTGAGCGAAAGTTTCGTCCCCGAGAATATTTCTTTACTAGGATTTCTGAAACCAAAAACAGCAATGGCTCTTCGGCATCTTGTTAATAGGTTAGTTCAGAAAATGCATAAATATGACATATAATGTGCATAAAACATGTAGGTATCATCAATAAAGTAGCATGGAACATAAGAAATTATCGATACGTTGGAGACGTATCAGCATCCCCAAGCTTAGTTCTGCTCGTCCCGAGCAGGTAAAACGATAACAAAGATAATTTCTGAAGTGACATGCCATCATAATCTTGATCATACTATTTGTAAACATATGTAATGAATGCAGCGATCAAAGCAAAGGTAATGACATGAGTAAACAAGTGAATCATATGACAAAGACTTTTCATGAATAGTACTTCAAGACAAGCATCAATAAGTCTTGCATAAGAGTTAACTCATAAAGCAATAAATCAAAGTAAAGGTGTTGAAGCAACACAAAGGAAGATGAAGTTTCAGCGGTTGCTTTCAACTTATAACATGTATATCTCATGGATATTGTCAACATAAAGTAATATAACAAGTGCAATATGCAAGTATGTAGGAATCAATGCACAGTTCACACAAGTGTTTGCTTCTTAAGGTGGAAGGAGATAGGTAAACTGACTCAACAATAAAAGTAAAAGAATGGTCCTTCAAAGAGGAAAGCATCGATTGCTGTATTTGTGCTAGAGCTTTTTATTTTGAAAACATGAAACAATTTTGTCAACGGTAGTAATAAAGCATATGAGTTATGAAAATTATATCTTACAAGTTGCAAGCCTCATGCCATGTTTCAACCAAGTGTCACAAAGGGGTACCTCCATGCCGCCTGTACAAAGGTCTAAGGAGAAAGCTCGCATTTTGGATTTCTCGCTTTTGATTATTCTCAACTTAGACATCCATACCGGGACAACATGGACAACAGATAATGGACTCCTCTTTAATGCATAAGCATGTAGCAACAATTATTATTCTCATATGAGATTGAGGATATATGTCCAAAACTGAAACTTCCACCATGGTTCATGGCTTTAGTTAGCGGCCCAATGTTCTTCTCTAACAATTTTGCATGCTCCAACCACTAAAATGATAGATCCTTCAGACAAGACGGACATGCATAGCAACTCACATGATATTCAACAATAGTTGATGGCGTTCCCCAGAAGCATGGTTATCGCACAACAAGCAACTTAATAAAAGATAAAGTGCATAAGTACATATTCAATACTACGATAGTTTTTAAGGCTATTTTGTCCCATGAGCTATATATTGCAAAGGTGAATGATGGAATTTTAAAGGTAGCACTCAAGCAATTTACTTTGGAATGGCGGAGAAATACCATGTAGTAGGTAGGTATGGTGGACACAAATGGCATAGTAGTTGGCTCAAGGATTTTGGATGCATGAGAAGTATTCCCTCTCGATACAAGGTTTAGGCTAGCAAGGTTATTTGAAGCAAACTCAAGGATGGACAAGTGCAGCAAAACTCACATAAAAGACATATTGTAAACATTATAAGACTCTACACCGTCTTCCTTGTTGTTCAAAACTCAATACTAGATATTATCTAGACCTTAGAGAGACCAAATATGCAAATCAAATTTTAGCAAGCTCTATGTATTTCTTCATTAATGGGTGCAAAGTATATGATGCAAGAGCTTAAACATGAGCACAACAATTGCCAAGTATCACATTATCCAAGACATTTTAGAATTACTACATGTAGCATTTTCCAATTCCAACCATATAACAATTTAACGAAGAAGAAACTTCGCCATGAACATTATGAGTAAAGCCTAAGGACACATGTGTCCATATGCAACAGCGGAGCGTGTCTCTCTCCCACAAAGTGAATGCTAGGATCCATTTTATTCAAACAAAAACAAAAACAAAAACAAACCGACGCTCCAAGTAAAGAACACAAGATGTGATTGAATAAAAATATAGTTTCAGGGGAGGAACCTGATGATGTTGTCGATGAAGAAGGGGATGCCTTGGGCATCCCCAAGCTTAGACGCTTGAGTCTTCTTAAAATATGCAGGGGTGAACCACCGGGGCATCCCCAAGCTTAGACTTTTCGTTCTTCTTGATCGTAGTATATCATCCTCCTCTCTTGACCCTTGAAAACTTCCTTCACACCAAACTTCAAGCAAACTTATTAGAGGGTTAGTGCATAATCAAAAATTCACATGTTCAGAGGTGACACAAACATTCTTTTCACTTCTGGACATTGCATAAAGCTACTGGACATTAATGGATCAAAGAAATGAATCCAACATAGCAAAAGAGGCAATGCGAAATAAAAGGCAGAATCTGTCAAAAACAGAACAGTCCGTAAAGACGAATTTAAATGGCCAGACTTGCTCAAATGGAAAAACTCAAAACTAATGAAAGTTGCGTACATATCTGAGGATCACGCTCGTAAATTGGCAGATTTTTCGAATTTTCTACAGAGAACTGTGCCCAGATTCGTGACAGACAGCAATGCTGTTTCTGCGCAGCGATCCCAAATATAACATCAACTTTGACATAGAAACTTTACTTGGCACAAAAACATGATAAGGAGAGGTTGCTACAGTAGTAAACAACTTCCAAGACACAAATATAAAACAAAGTACTGTAGCAAAATAACACATGGGTTATCTCCCAAGAAGTTCTTTCTTTATAGCCATTAAGATGGGCTCAGCAATTTTGGTGATGCACCCGCAAGAAATAGTATTTGAAGCAAAAGAGAGCTTCAAGAGGCAATTCAAAACACATTTAAGCCTAACATGCTTCCTATGCAGAAGAATCTTATACACATATGAATTCATGAAGAGCAAAGTAACAAGCATAAGAGGATAAAACACGAGTAACTTAAAGATTCTCAACATAAAGAGGGGAAACTTAATATTATTAAGATGCATGTAACCATATTTCCCTCTCTCATAATAACTTTCAGTAGCATCATTGATGAAATCCACAATATACCCGTCACTTAAAACATTCTTATCATGGTTCATATGCATAGAAGTATCATTAATTTTGGCATAAGAAGAGTTATTCTCATTAATAGTAATTGGAGCAAGATTATTATCAAGAATTTGAACATGGTAAACAAGTTGCATATTAAAAGAATTGTTTTTGGTAATCCAATCATGACTATGACAAGTTTCATAAGGATAGTTATAACCTATATCATAGCATTCTTTATAATAATCATCAAAGATCGGAGGCACAGTGTCATCATAAGAAATAGAATAGTTATCTTTCACAGTCGGTTTATCTATGACCATACCATCATTGTTATTAGAAGGAGATGTATCAAGAACATAATGACCAGTAGCAAAAGGATTTTCAAACACCTCTTCCCCAAGCTTAGAGCTTTCTATATCATTATGGGAGGAAGCATGGATAGTACTGACACTATGGCAATTATTATCATTTTCAGAATTAGTTTCCCAGAGATTTGTAATATCAAAAGTAGTATGCTCATTCAAATCATGATCGCTAATGTATGTAAAGGGCATAGGAAGATCATCGTATTCAGATTCATTATCACAATAATCATTAGGAGCAACATACTTACGGTTACCTAGCGTTATCTCATTCACGCGGGGATACGCCGTTACCTCTTTCTTTTTATTCTCCTTCTTCTTCTTCTTCTTCTTCTTCTTCTTCTTCGTTCCCTTCTTCTTCTTCTTCTCTTCTTCCCTCTCCTCGCTTCCTTCTTTAGGAGGAAGAGGCTTGAAGGGTGGCTTGTCCGCATAACCTGATTTACTTTTAGAAACAATAGAAGAAACTTGGGAGGATCCCTCCTTTTCATTAATTAATTGAAAACACACAGCGGTCCTATCATATTTTGGCAAGGTGTCATCTTCTAAAATATTTTGTATGTAAGTATTTGTATGGCAATTATTAATGCAGTAAGAAAGACAACCATGCAGGACATCATCAATATCAAGATCGTTAATATTTAACAAAGAAATTTTTCTTGATAACTCTTCACACTTCAAAAATAAGGTAAGTTCATCATGCTGATTAGGAATGATTTCATCATCACAATACAAATTTGCAGCACTCATGGGGTTCGAATTATCATTGGAGGAGCATTGAAAATTAAAATGACCAACTCTATGGCAAAGTTCACAAATAAAAGGATAGAGGGCACACACTTTTTCTCCAAGATCATCTAGAGCTCTAGACCACTTTCTAGTTTTTTCATTTCTGTGATGGATACAATATTCATCTTCTATTTGATTAATTCCACAAGGTCTATGTATTCCACAAAAATTAACATGCTTATAGGAAATAGCATTCTTAGGAGTTTGAGCATGCTTATTGCAATCATTAACAACAATGTCATTCTTCATGCAAGCCTCTTTAAAAGGTTCATGATACTTATCAAAATTCTTTTTAGGCAATTCTAAATGAGAAGCAAAGGCTTTATAAAGATTTGCAGCAACTTGAGAGTCAAGACCATAAGTAGCACTCATATTTCGAAATTTATCAGTATTCATAAAAGTTTCAATGCATTCATAATCATAGTTTATACCTGACTCTTTACCTTTGTCGTTCTCCCAATCTTCAGCGTTCTCCTTAATCCGATCAAGAAGGTCCCTTTTAAACTCTTCTTTATTGCTCGTGAATGATCCAGAACAAGTAGTATCCAGCAAGGTCTTATCTTGAAAAGAAAGTCTTGCATAGAAATTATCAATGATGATATTACCTGGAAGCTCATGATTGGGGCATTTGAGCATTAAAGTCTTCAATCTCTCCCATGCTTGGGCAATACTCTCTCCATCATGAGGCCAAAAATTATATATATGGTTTCGATCTTTGTGAATTTCACTTGGAGGATAGAACTTGGAATAAAATAGAGGCACAATATCCTTCCAATCAAGAGAGCGCCCGTCCTTCAATAGTTTATACCAATGCGCCGCTTCACCAGATAGCGACATAACAAATAATTTCTTTCTAACTTCATCCATTGAAATACCTGCACACTTGAATAACCCGCATAATTCATGCAAAAACAGTAAATGATTCCTAGGATTGACAGTTCCATCCCCTTCATAGCGGTTATCCATAACACGTTCAATAATTTTCATAGGTATTTTATACGGAATACTTTCAGCAGGTGGATTTAAAATATCAGAAGCATCATTAGAGTTATCGCATATGGGAGATAAAGCATCATCAGAGCAAAATATTTCTTCTAAAGCGGAGGAGCAAAAAAGATTATTTTTATGTAAACTAGCTTCCCCAAGCTTAGACTTATCCATAGCATTAGCAGTGATTGCATTCATACTAATAACATTGCTACTATCATGTAAATAAGGTTCCATAGGTTTTTTAATTTTCGCATCAAACCATCCATGTCTTAAATCAGGAAATAGAATAAGAAGCTCTTTGTTGTCCATTATGCCTAACTAGTGAAAATAAAAACAAGAAACAAAAAGATGCAATTGCAGAGTCTAAAGGAAATAGCTTCGAGCACACACACAATGGCGCGAGAAAAGTACTGTTACCTGGAACCGGAGTATGAGTGCCTTTTACCTTTCCTCCCCGGCAACGGCGCCAGAAAAGTGCTTGATGTCTACGGGTGCTTCTATTCTTGTAGACAGTGTTGGGCCTCCAAGAGCAGAGGTTTTGAACAGCAGCAAGTTTCCCTTAAGTGGATTACCCAAGGTTTATCGAACTCAGGGAGGAAGAGGTCAAAGATATCCCTCTCAAGCAACCCTGTAATCACAAAGCAAGAAGTCTCTTGTGTCCCCAACACACCTAATACACTTGTCAGATGTATAGGTGCACTAGTTCGGCGAAGAGATAGTGAAATACAAGTAGTATGGATGTATATGAGTGGTAATAGCAATCTGAATAAAATATGGCAGCGAGTAAACATGCAACAGAACAGTAAATAAACGGTGTTTCAGTATTGGAAACAAGGCCTAGGGATCATACTTTCACTAGTGGACACTCTCAACATTGATCGCATAATAAATACTTCTTCTCATATGTGCTACATACACTCTTGTTTGATAATGAACATCATTCGTTGCGTAGGATTACACGAACCCTCAATGCCGGAGTTAACAAGCTCCACAACATTCGATATTCATGTTTAAGTAACCTTAGAGCATAATAGATCATTGCAAAATAAACCAAGAACTAACATAGCGCACGCACTGTCCACATTACACTATGAAGGAGGAATAGATCACATCAATACTATCATAATGACAATTAACTCCACGATCTACAAGAGATCATGATCATAGCCTACGACAAGAACCACACGGTGCACACACTAATCACCTTTACACCAAGTAGGAGGAATAGACTACTTTAATAACATCACATGAGTAGCACATAACTAGTAGCGATACAAAGCTCATCATATGGATCTCAATCATGTAAGGCAGCTCATGAGATCATTGTATTGAAGTACAGAGAGAGAGATTAACCACATAGCTACCAGTACAGCCCCGAGCCTCGATGGAGAACTACTCCCTCCTCATGGGAGCAGCAGCGTTGATGAAGATGGCGGTGGAGATGGCAGCGGTGTCGATGGAGAAGCCTTCGGGGGCACTTCCCCGTCCGGCAGGGTGCCGGAACAGAGACTCCTGTCCCCCAGATCTTGGCTTCGCGATGGCGGCGGCTCGGATGGTTTTCGTATCGTGGCTCTCGATGGGGGTTTCGCGACGGAGGCTTTAAGTAGGCGGAGGGTCAACGCGGGGGCCACACGAGGGGCCCAGGGGGTAGGTCGGCGCGGCCAGGGCTGGGCCGCGCCGCCCTAGCCTGCGGCTGCCTCGTGGCCCCACTTCGTTATCTCTTTGGTCTGGAAGCTTCGTGCAAAAATAGGACCCTGGGCGAAAGTTTCGTCCAATTCCGAGAATATTTCTTTACTAGGATTTCGAAACCAAAACAGCAGAAAACAAATGGCTCTTCGGCATCTTGTTAATAGGTTAGTTCCAAAAAATGCATAAATATGACATATAATGTGCATAAAACATGTAGGTATCATCAATAAAGTAGCATGGAACATAAGAAATTATCGATACGTTGGAGACGTATCAGTCTCCAACAACAAAGACAAGGAGCCTTGGGAGGAAGAGATGGATGAAGGGGTCAATAAGGGGGAGAAGAAGATAGCATCAGCAAAAAGAGAGCGGGAAGCTATGGAGAGTAAGCCAATCTTGGTGGGATCGGTTAACACTGGGCGTTCTTTTTCTCATAACTTGCAGGGACCTCTTCCGCCTGCTCTTAGCCTCAACTCTTTCCCTTGTGTGGAGGAAGCAATACGGGTTACCGATGAGTTTTGTGATCAATATCGTGCTCTAAGAAGGGAAGTGGAGATACTTCAGGAGGAGAACCAGCGACTTCGCAGAATGCTGGAATATTACTCGATTCCCATCACAAGGCCGCCACCGCCACATTCGGATAACAATGAATCTATTCGAGTTTTAGTGAAGAACTGTCAAACTGAGAAGCTGAAGCTGAAGGAGATCTTTAAGAAGCGCGAGAAGAATCCACCATCACCGCCGAAGGAGTAATTCATCATCGGTATTGGCATCCCCTTGGTTTGTTCCAAGCTTGGGGGAGTGCCGCGGTATCACATCATCACTACCTTTATCTTTTACTATCAAGTAGTGTCATATCATGAGTAGGGAAGTTATCATATGGAATAGTTTGCAATGTGGAAGTATCTCTCTTAGTTGGTTATCTATGTATCCGTTGGTGTGAGTAATCGTTATGGTAGTTTGCAATTTCTTTTATATGATTACTCTTGACATTAGTATTGATATCACTTTGGGAGCATCAAGTAAATCTATTTGGTTTTGGCAAACTTAGCATTGGTCAATAGCAACAACACCTTGATGTTTAAATAGAAAAGGGAAATACATGTAGATATATTACTCTATTACCTTTATGCTAATGAGTTTAGTATTCTGAAGTTAAAATTGCTTGTGCTTATGAGAAAGATGCATGATTGTTTCTATCACATGTATATTTGTTTGTTTCCCTCAACCTTTATGCTTGCTACCCAACCTTGCTAGCCAAAAACCTGTATTGAGAGGGAATGCTTCTCATACATCCATAACCTTAGACCAAACCCATGCCATTTGTGTCCACCATAACTACCTACTATGTGGTATTTTGCGCCACTCCAAGTAAATACTTCATGTGCTACCTTTAAATAATTCAAACTATATTACTCCTTATTTGTGTCAATGTTTTATAGCTCATGAGGAAGTATGTGGTGTTTTATCTTTCAATCTTGTTGGGTGGACTTTCACCAATGGACTAGTGGCACATCCGCTTATCCAATAATTTTGCAATAAGAGCTGGCAACGGGGTTCCCAGCCCCAATTAATAACTTTCATTAATAATTCTCTTCACATGTTTTGCCCTGATTTATCAGTAAGCAACTTAATTTTGCAATAGACACTCCTCCATGGTATGTGAATGTTGGAAGGCACCCGAGGATTCGGTTAGCCATGGCTTGTGAAAGAAAAGGTTGGGGGGAGTGTCATCCATAATAAAACTAAAATACATGTGTAAACAAAAGAGAAGGGGATGATCTACCTTGCTGGTAGAGATAACGTCCTTCATGGGAGCCGCTCTTGGAAGGTCCGTTTGGCAAGGGGTTAGAGTGCCCATTACCATTCGTTGACAACAACAAACACCGCTCAAAATCTTACTTTTATGCTCTTTATATGATTTCAAAACTTGAAAAGCTCTAGCACATGATTTAATCCCTGCTTCCCTCTGCGAAGGGCCTATCTTTTACTTTTATGTTGAGTCAGTAAACCTATTTCCCTCTATCTTAAGCAAGCAATTGAGTTGTTGTGAACCAACCATTTATGCTATGATTTAGTTAATCATGCCTTCTATGCTTTCTTGTTTAGTACAAATTTTATCTGAATGAATATGACTTTGAAAGTTATCAATGATTATGAGGAGATTGTTATGATTGAGGATGAAAGCCCTGCTATATAAATTCTAATATGAAAGCTTTGCTTAGAAGATAAGTACAATCCGTTAGTAGTTCTCTGACCAAGAACAAAGTTTGCCATAACCGTTTATGATTTCCTATGCACCTTTACTTGTGATTTCTCTTTACTTATTTCAAGTTGAGTTATATGAAGAGAATGTTTACTAGAATGTCTTGTGTGAATCAATATGATGCTTCTTGTCCGTATTTTATTTATCGACTCTTCACTCCATAAACATGTGGTCTTGTTTATTGAGCTCAGTTTCGCTTGGGGACAAGCGAGGTCTAAGCTTGGGGGAGTTGATACGTCCATTTTGCATCACTATTTTATATCATAATTTGCTGTTATTCATTGATATATTTCATATTTAGAGATGATACTTATGTTATTTCATCTATTTTGCATGTTTCATGATCATTGGAGAATTATTCACCGGAGTCAGGATTCTGCTGGAAAAAGCACCGTCAGGACACCATATTTCGGAAGATCAACAATTGACGACAATTATACGAAAAATCCTATTTTTCCAGAAGACGAAGGGAGCCAAAAGGAGGGGCCGAGAGGGCCGCCATGGCCCCCCCATAGGCCGGCGCGGGCCCTGGCCTGGCCGCGCCGCCATGTGGGGAGGGGGCCCACAGCCCCCTCGCCGCCTCTCCTTCGCGTACTTCTTCACCCGAAAACCTAAGCCCGGGAGTTACGGAGGGTGTGAGCCGCCTCTGCGGGCGGAGAGACACCAGAGAAAAGAGCTCTCCGGCGGGCAGGAATCCGCCGGGGAAATTCCCTCCCGGAGGGGGAAATCGACGCCATCGCCATCGTCATCGAGCTGTACATCATCTCCATCATCATCATCATCATCATCTCCACCATCTACACCGCCATCTCCACCGCTGCATCTCGTCACCGCTGTAACAATTAGGGTTGGATCTTGATTGTTTGATAGGGGAAACTCTCCCGGTATTGATTTCTACTTGTTATTGATGCTATTGAGTGAAACCATTGAACCAAGGTTTATGTTCAGATTATTATTCATCATCATATCACCTCTGATCATGTTCCATATGATGTCTCGTGAGTAGTTCGTTTAGTTCTTGAGGACATGGGTGAAGTCTAAATGTTAGTAGTGAATTATGGGTGAGTAATATTCAATGTTATGATATTTAAGTTGTGGTGTTACTCTTCTAGTGGTGTCATGTGAACGTCGACTACATGATACTTCACCTTTATGGGCCTAGGGGAGGACATCTTGTATTCGTTTGCTAAATGTGGGGTTGCCAGAGTGACAGCAACCTAAACCCCCGTTAGTATATCGGTGCAGGAGGGATAGCAGGATCTCAGAGTTTAAGGCTGTGGTTAGATTTATCTTAATTACTTTCTTGTATTTGCGGATGCTTGCAAGGGGTATAATCACAAGTATGTATTAGTCCTAGGAAGGGCGGTGCATTAGCATAGGTTCACCCACACAACACTTATCAAAACAATGAAGATTAATCAGCTGTATGAAGCGAAAGCACTAGACTAAAATCCCCGTGTGTCCTCAAGAACGTTTGGTCATTATAAGTAAACAAACCGGCTTGTCCTTTGTGCTAAAAAGGATTGGGCCACTCACTGCAATTATTTCTCTCGCATTTTACTTACTCGTACTTTATTTATCTGCTATATCAAAACCCCCGAATACTTGTCTGTCATTCAGTGAATCCTTCATCAAACGCTTGTCAACACCTTGCTCCTCGTTGGGTTCGACACTCTTATTTATCGAAAGTACTACGATACACCCCCTATACTTGTGGGTCATCAAGACTATTTTCTGGCACAGAAAAGTAGTCACAACTTCCTTGTGACGGTGAAAGCACACGTCCGTTGGGAACCCCAAGAGGAAGGTATGATGCGCACAACGACAAGTTTTCCCTCAGAAAGAAACCAAGGTTATCGAACCAGTAGGAGCCAAGAAGCACGTGAAGGTTGTTGGTGGAGGAGTGTAGTGCGGCGCAACACCAGTGAAACCAGCGCCAACGTGGAACCTGCACAACACAATCAAAGTACTTTGCCCAACGTAACAGTGAGGTTGTCAATCTCACCGGCTTGCTGAAAACAAAGGATTAAGCGTATCGAGTGGAAGATGGTGTTTGTTTGCAAAGAACAGTAAAACAGTAGAATGTATTCAGATGTAAAATAATGGACCGGGGTCCACAGTTCACTAGAGGTGTCTCTCCAATAAGATAACTAACATGCTGGGTGAACAAATTACAGGCGGGCAATTGACAAATAAAGATTCAATACATATCAACGATGATTACTATGTGATTTAATCAGGGCATTACGACAAAGTACATAGACCGCTATCCGCATGCATCTATGCCTAAATAATCCACCTTCAGGTTATCATCCGAACCCCTTCCAGTATTAAGTTGTAAACAACAGATAATTGCATTAAGTATGGCGCGTAATGTAATTAACACAAATATCCTTAGACAAAGCATCGATGTTTTATCCCTAGTAGCAACAACACATCCACAACCTTAGAACTTTATGTCACTGTCCCAGATTCAATGGAGGCATGAACCCACTATCGAGCATAATTACTCCCTCTTGGAGTTACAAGTATCAACTTGGCCCGAGCCTCTACTAGCAACGGAGAGCATGCAAGAACATAAACAACACATATATGATAGATTGATAATCAACTTAACATAGTATTCTATATTCATCGGATCCCGCCAAACACAACATGTAGCATTACAAATAGATGATCTTGATCATGTTAGGCAGCTCACAAGATCTAAACAATGATAGCACAAGCGGAGAAGACAACCATCTAGCTACTGCTATGGACCCATAGTCCAAGGATGAACTACTCACGCATCAATCCGGAGGCGGGCATGATGATGTAGAGCCCCTCCGGTGATGATTCCCCTCAGCAGGGTGGCGATCTCCTGAATCCCCGAGATGGGATTGGCGGCGCAGCCTCTCAGTAATGTTTTCCGTATCGTGGCTCTCGGTATAGGGGGTTTTGCGAAGGCTATTTGTAGGCGGAAGGGTAGGTCAGGGGCGTCACGAGGGCCCACACAACAGGGCCGGCCCCGCCGCCCTGGTGTGTGGCCACCTCGTGGCCACTTCCTTTCCCCTCGGTCTTGAAGCTTCGTGTAAAATAGGACCCTGGGCGTTGATTTCGTCCAATTCCGAGAATATTTCCTTACTAGGATTTCTGAAACCAAAAACAACAAAAAACAGGGCACTTCGACATCTTGTTAATAGGTTAGTGCCGGAAAATGTATAATAATGCTGTAAAGTATGTATAAAACATTCAAGTATTATAATAAAAGTAGCATGGAACATAAGAAATTATAGATACGTTTGAGACGTATCAAGCATCCCCAAGCTTAGTTCCTACTCGCCCTCGAGTAGGTAAACGATAACACAAATAATTTCTGAAGTGACATGCTACCAACATAATCTTGATCAACATTATTGTAAAGCATATGAGATGAATGGAGTGATCTGAACAAAAGATTGCTAACAAAGATAATGACTAAACAAATGAATCATATAGCAAAAAATTTCATGAATAATACTTTCAAGACAAGTATCAATAAGACTTGCATAAGAACTAACTCATAAGCAATAAATTCTTAGTAGAATGAATTGAAGCAACACAAAGGATTATTAAGTTTCAGCAATTGCTTTCAACTTGTAACATGTATATCTCATGGATATTTGTCAACATAGAGTAATATTATAGGTGCAATAAGTAAACATGTAAAAATCAATGCACACAGTTAACACAAGTGTTTGCTTCTAAGATAGAAAGAAGTGGGTAGACCGACTCAACATAAAGTAAAAGAATGGCCCTTCGCAGAGGGAAGCATGGATTACTATTTTTGTGCTAGAGCTTTTGTTTTGAAAACATAGAAACAATTTTGTCAACGGTAGTAATAATTCATATGTGCTATGCATAATACTTCCTACAAGTTGCAAATCTCATGCATAGAGTACTAATAGTGCTCGCACCTTGTCCTACTTAGCTCGGAAAACACGGATTATCATCGCATAACATATGTTTCAACCAAGTGTCACAAAGGGGTACCTCTATGCCGCCTGTACAAATTTCTAAGGAGAAAGCACGCATTGGATTTCTCGCTTTTGATTATTCTCAACTTAGACATCCATACCGGGACAACATAGACAACAGATAATGGACTCCTTTTAATGCTTAAGCATTCAACAACGATTAATATTCTCATAAGAGATTGAGGTTGTATGTCCAAACTGAAACTTCCACCATGATAGATGGCTTTAGTTGGCTGCCCAATGTTCTTCTCTAACATATGCATACTCAAACCATTTGATCATGAAATCGCACTTACTTCAGACAAGACGAACATGCATAGCATCTCACATGATATCCAACAAAGGTAAAAAGTTGATGGCGTCCCCAGAAACATGGTTACCGCTCAACAAGCAACTTATAAGAACTAAGACACATAACTACATATTCATCACCACAATAGTTTTTAAGCTATTTGTCCCATGAGCTATATATTGCAAAGGTAAAGGAATGAAATTTTAAAGGTAGCACTCAAGTAATTTACTTTGGAATGGCATAAAAATACCACATAGTAGGTAGATATGGTGGACACAAATGACATGGGTTTTGGCTCAAGGTGTTTGGATGCACGAGAAGCATTTCCTCTCAGTACAAGGTTTGGGCTAGCAAGGTTGTTTGAAGCAAACACAAGTATGAACAGGTACAACAAAACTTACACAAGAACATATTGCAAGCATTATAAGGCTCTACACTGTCTTCCTTGTTGTTCAAACAATTTACCCGAAAATATCTAGACTTCGAGAGACCAATCATGCAAACCAAATTAAACAAGCTCTACGGTAGTTCTTCATTAATAGATTAAACTACATGATGCAAGAGCTTAAACATGATCTATGAGAGCTCAAACAATTGCCAAGTTACCAAACCATATGCAGCATTTTCCGATTCCAACCAAATAGCAATTTAACGAAGGAATTTCAGCCTTCGCCATGAACATTAAAGCACAATTAAGAACACAAGTGTTCCATATGAAAAAGCGGAGCGTAATATCTCCAATATAAGAATGGTGGGATCCAACTTAATTCAAACCAAAACAAAATAAAAACAAATCGACGCTCCAAGTAAAGAACATAAGATGTGATGGAATAAAAATATAGTTTCACTAGAAGTGACCTGATAATGTTGTCGATGAAGAAGGGGATGCCTTGGGCATCCCCAAGCTTAGATGCTTGAGTCTTCTTAAAATATGCAGGGATGAACCACCGGGGCATCCCAAAGCTTAGACCTTTCACTCTTCTTGATCATAGTATATCATCCTCTTCTCTTGACCCTTGAAAACTTCCTCCACACAAACTTCAAGCAAACTCATTAGAGGGTTAGTGCATAATCAAAATTCACATATTCAGAGGTGACACAATCATTCTTAACACTTCTGGACATTGCACAAAGCTTCTGAAAGTTAATGGAACAAATAAACTCATTCAACATAGCAAAAGCGGCAATGCGAAATAAAAGGCAGAATCTGTCAAAAACAGAATAGTCCGTAAAGATGAATCTGGCAGGGGCACTTAACTTGCTCAAATGGAAAAACTCAAAACTAATGAAAGTTGCGTACATATCTGAGGATCACGCTCGTAAATTTGCAGATTTTTTAGATTTTTTTACAGAGAGCTCTGCGAGAATTCGTGACAGACAGCAATGCTGTTTCTGCGCAGCAATCCCAAATATAGCATCAACTTTAACATAGAAACTTTACTTGGCACAAAAACATGATAAGGAGAGGTTTCTACAGTAGTAAACAACTTCCAAGACTCAACAATACAGTAAATAAAATGAAACATGGGTTATATCTCCAAGAAGTGCTTTTCTTTAACGCTTTTTCAGCTAGGCGCAGAAAGTGCAAATCAAGTAACATCAAGAGATGGAGCATCAACATTATTATTTTTCTTAAAAACACAACTTGTTGCAGAGGGTACTTTAGGTGCTCTATTATCTAAATTTTCTATGGTGGTGCTAGGGGTTTTATAAATTTTAGGCCTATAATAATTCTTTTGTTTAGGCACCTTAGAGGCATACATGAATTTTTGCTCTTTACCCACATAAGCTTTCTCCTTATACTTAAGAGAAGAAAAAGTTGAACCCAAGGTTCCCATAGCTTTTTCAAGTTCATCAATCCTATTGGTTTGATTATCATGGACAACACAAGTTCCTAGGACACTAATTATTTCATCAATTCCTCCTAAGGATTTATCAAGTTCATTAGTTTTATCAAGTAACATTTCCAATTTAGTTTCAATACTTGGAAATTTTTTCTCTATGGTTTCCAATTTTTTCATAACATCCTCAAGAGAGATTTCAATTTTAATTTCATTAACAGGTGGTATTCCAACTAGACTCTCAATGATGCAACTAGCTTCTAAAGCGGGAGTACCTAGGAAATTACCTCCCGAAAGAGTATCAAGAACATACCTATTCCAACTAGATAGGCCAACATAAAAGTTCCTAAGAAGGATAATAGTGAAGTGTTTCTTAATGCACCTACGATGAGCATTACTAATTCTGTACCAAGCATCTTTAAAACTTTCTCCACCTTGTTGATTAAAACAACGAACTTCAACTTCAGGATTACTCATGATAACAGTAATGAAATAAACTAGGCAAATAAAGTAAAGACAAGTAACTAATTTTTTTGTGTTTCTGATATAGAGCTAGTAAATAAGACAATAAGTAAAGTAACTAATTTTTTTGTGTTTTTAGATATGAAGCAAACAAGACAGTAAATAAAGTAAAGTAAAGCAAGACAAAAACAAAGTAAAGAGATTGGAAGTGGAGACTCCCCGCAGCGTGTCTTGATCTCCCCGCACGGCGCCGAAAAAGAGTTGTTGGCGTAGTCGACAACTTCCTTGTGACGGTAAAGCACACGTCCGTTGAGAACCCCAAGAGGAAGGTATGATGCGCACAGCGACAAGTTTTCCCCTAGAAAGAAACCAAGGTTATCGAACCGTAGGAGCCAAGAAGCACGTGAAGGTTGTTGGTGGAGGAGTGTAGTGCGGCGCAACACCATGAAACCGGCGCCAACGTGGAACCTGCACAACACAATCAAAGTACTTTGCCCCAACGTAACAGTGAGGTTGTCAATCTCACCGGCTTGCTGAAAACAAAGGATTAAGCGTATCGAGTGGAAGATGGTGTTTGTTTGCAAAGAAACAGCAAAGAGTGTATTCAGATGTAAAAGAATGGACCGGGTCCACAGTTCACTAGAGGTGTCTCTCCAATAAGATAACTAACATGCTGGGTGAACAAATTACAGGCGGGCAATTGACAAATAAAGATTCAATACATATCAACGATGATTACTATGTGATTTAATCAGGGCATTACGACAAAGTACATAGACCGCTATCCATCATGCATCTATGCCTAAATAATCCACCTTCAGGTTATCATCCGAACCCCTTCCAGTATTAAGTTGTAAACAACAGATAATTGCATTAAGTATGGCGCGTAATGTAATCAACACAAATATCCTTAGACAAAGCATCGATGTTTTATCCCTAGTAGCAACAGCACATCCACAACCTTAGAACTTTCTGTCACTGTCCAGATTCAATGGAGGCATGAACCCACTATCGAGCATAAATACTCCCTCTTGGAGTTACAAGTATCAACTTGGCCGAGCCTCTACTAGCAACGGAGAGCATGCAAGAACATAAAAAACACATATATGATAGATTGATAATCAACTTAACATAGTATTCTATATTCATCGGATCCCGCCAAACACAACATGTAGCATTACAAATAGATGATCTTGATCATGTTAGGCAGCTCACAAGATCTAAACAATGATAGCACAAGCGAGAGACAACCATCTAGCTACCGCTATGGACCCATAGTCCAAGGATGAACTACTCACACATCAATCCGAGGCGGGCATGATGATGTAGAGCCCCTCCGTGATGATTCCCCTCTCCGGCAGTGCCGGAGGCGATCTCCCGAATCCCCCGAGATGGGATTGGCGGCGGCGGCCTCTCGCAATGTTTTCCGTATCGTGGCTCTCTGGACGGGGGTTCGCGACGAAGGCTATTTGTAGGCGGAAGGGCAGGTCGGCGTCACGAGGCCCACACACGGGCCGCGCCAGGGCGGCCGCGCTGTGTGTGGCCACCTCGTGGCCCCACTTCCTTTCCCCTCGGTCTTCTGGAAGCTTCGTAAAAATAGGACCCTGGGCGTTAATTTCGTCCAATTCCGAGAATATTTCCTTACTAGGATTTCTGAAACCAAAAACAGCAGAAAATAGCAACCGGCACTTCGGCATCTTGTTAATAGGTTAGTGCCGGAAAATGTATAATAATGCTGTAAAGTATGTATAAAACATTCAAGTATTGTAATAAAAGTAGCATGGAACATAAGAAATTATAGATACGTTTGAGACGTATCAACCGTCTTTGTCATTGTACTATGTCTTCTCCATCTTGCAACCTTGAGTCCAACACATGGCTATGGACTTGACCTAAGGTTGATTCTCAATGCAACCGTTAGTCCATAGGGATTGTCATCAATTACCAAAACCACACATGGGGTAATGGACATGTTCTTTCAATATCATTAGGTGAATGATGTGATGGACATACACCCATAGTAAGCGTTGCATATGATCAAGTCACTAAGTTCGTTTTGCTTCAAGCTTTAAGATATATAGTAAGCGTAGCATATGATCAAGTCGTTAAGTTTGTTTTGCTTCAAGCTTTAAGATACATAGTAACCAACCACGCGATTTATCTCATTAACGCTTAGCGATCTTCAAGGGTATGTTGATCTTCACGTCGTTACTACCATCTACTAGATTAGATCTTGGCTTTTTATTTGTTCTTGCGGTAGAATTTTTTATTTTTTATGCTACGAATCCCACAAGAAGCCGATGTTTTTTCTGAAAAGGGGATATGCCCCAGTCTCTGATCTATCTTAGCAATCTATTCTGCTAACAAACCGCCATCTGAACCGGTTGCACAAATCATGTGCTACCATCTTCAAGCGGGTGCACCCAAAATTCATGTCCTGTCTTTGGTCCTCGGACTGGATGAAATACCACATATGAATCCAGTGCATGGCCAATGGAATAACATTCAAGATGGAAGGTGATTTTGATTTGTTAAACAGAAAGTCATTTCTTGTGTTCCATATGGCTCATAGTAAAAAGCACATGTTCCCACCTGAATCTGAACTTTATCTTTTTTGTTAACACCATGCAATCAATTTCCAAACAAATTCTTTATATTAGCTAGAAGTGCAATATTAAAGGTCATATGAACAAGACGCCAAACTATTCTAGCCAACGGACACTCGCATGAATAGATGTTCAATTGTCTCATCTTCATCACAAAAACAACATTTCATAATGCCATTCCAATTTCTTTTTGCTAAGTTGGCCTTTGTTAAAACGACCTTACGATGTAAAAACCACATAAAAATCCTAATTTTCAGTGGTACTTTCATCTTCCAAATATATATGTGTAAGAATACCATATGCCCATTCATATATCTAGATACATGGATCTAACCGTAAACGCACCTGATGTTGTTAGGTTCCAGGTAAAAACATCTTTATTTGCGGATAACTGTACATCCATCAACCGTCGAACTAAATGAACCCAACTTGTCCATTTGTTCCCCGTTAGAGCCCATCTAAACTCATTGTCCATCGGGTTATGACACTACACATGGGCAATATAAACATATTTTCTTTGGATGATATTGTATAGGGAAGGATATTAAGAGCTAACGGATCAGCACCTAACCAAGTGTCTTCCCAAAAAGGAAAAGACGAGTTCCTAGACCATTTCCAACTTGGAAGTGTCCTCAACGGAAGAAGTCATCTCTCACCTTTAGAATCCCTTTCCAGAAAGGAGGGCCAAAGGCATTAGGTGTTACTTATGCTAATGTTTTAGAGTGTAAATACTTATTATGAATCATCTCTTGCCATACCCCATCCTCATTCAGAATCTTAAAAAGCCATCTGCTTAATAAGCATTTGTTCTTAAGCTCTAAGACTTCCACACCAAGTCTGCTTCATCTTCCGGTCTACATATATTGTTCCATTTTGTCAAGCGATACTTACATTTATGACCATCACTTTGCCAAAAGAATCTAGACCTGAAAAAATCCAATCTCTTTCTTACCCCTTTGGGTATTTCAAAGAAGGATCACATGAACATGGGTAAACTAGTGAGTACCAAATTAATAAGCAGAAGTCGATCACCATATGAAAGAAGTTTGCCTAACCAGCTAGCAAGTTTTCTTTCAAAACGATCTTTAATAGGTTTCCATTTGCCATTCTTAAGCTTGCGGAAATGAATATGAATACTAAGATATTTGAAAGGGAATGCCCTTGATTCACAACCAAATAAATTACAATATTGTGCTCATTATCTTTGGCCCATCCAAAACAAAACACTTCACTCTTATGAAAATTTATTTTAAGACCGGATAATTATTCAAAAATACTTACGATTAACTTCATATTTAGCGCCTTTTAATGATTGTCTTCCATGAATATTATAGTATCATTCGCGTATTGTAGAATAGAAACACCTGATGTGGGCATTATCTTTCGGGTACTCGACATTGCTCTACCTCGTCTGGCCCAACAGGGGCCCATCTGGAGCATCGCAGCCCAAAGAGTTGCAAGACGTCGGTTGCACGGTGATCAGATGAAAAGTGGAGAATCCTTGAAGCACAAGACGGGGAGACGTTCAAATATGGAAGGAGTAGATAGATTACCATTGTATTGTAACCGAATCCGGGCAGGAATCTCGAGACCTGGCCTCCTATATAAAGGCCAGGAGAGGGCTGTCGGATCTCTCTCTTAATCTTCACGCATACACCAAACCCTAGCCACCTTGCCTCTCGGCGAGAACACCTCCACGCAGTCTGTAGGCTGCACCATTGTAATCAGCTCTATCAATAATCAAGATCAAACAGGCAGGACGTACAGGTATTACCTCTACAAGTGACAAGGGATTAACTTGTCAATGCCTACAGATTGTAGACTAGGGTTTTGCTAGAAGTAGAGGGCAAGTAGATCTCGAAGGTTTAGGCGAAAGTACTCGGCGATTATGAAAACTAGGGTTACGTTGACAAAGATTCGATCCTTTGTCCCTCGACTCCCCTTATATAGGAGGTGGAGCCGAGGGTTTCGTATTGTACAAGTTACAGAGTCCGGGACGGTTTCTAACTCGTCCCGCCAGATTACAAAATATCCTTTCTATTACAACTCTAGCTTTCCTTAATATATCTTAGGCTCCCGAATCTTCTTATTCTTCGGATAGTGGGCCTTCAGTAAATCCCGGGTACCATCTATGGCAGGCCCATTTGGGGTGCCTATGTCAACAAGGGCCCCGAACCTAGGTAAAACATGCCTCTCGCTTGTCTATTATCCGACGTTTAGTGCTAACATGCAAGCTTCCACTAACCCTAAGGCCATCATGGTGGGCATTGCCGAGGAGCCACCTTGTCAATTGGCGCCATCTGCGGGAAACCTGCTTGTTCAAAGCGCAACCTTGGATGTTCCGATCGCGCCGACTCCATCCGTGTCGGCTTCGTCTTTGCCGGCTCCAACTTCGTCGGCCCTGGAAGATCTGATCTGCTTCGGATCCTTTGAGTTCACCCCGCACCCTTTCTCGTCGGGCTAGACCTTTTCAGGTCTGTGTGGCGGGATGGATCTGGCGATCGAGAGCATCCACCTCAACATCAGCTCTGGGGCGTTCTTCGTCTTCCCGACCCGATCCTCTTGGGTCCTGCAGCAGCTGCGGCTCCTTTGGCCGCTACGTCCGCTGCTTCATCGCAACCCGCAGCTGATCTATCGGCTACAACTTCATCGCCAATCGCGACTAATCTGTCGGTTGCAACCTCATCGACCACGCCTGCGACGCCGATCAGGTCGGCATCTTCATCACCATCGGCATCGTCATCGCGGAAGGCCACGTCTCCTTCCACGATGTCCGTTGGGTCCAATGACTCACGGTCTTCAGATCTGACATCGTATTACTTCCCGGACTGCGACTCTAGGCATGAGTTGGGATATGATGCCCTCCCTTTCGTGTGTGGCACCAAGTACCCCTCTGACGAGGAAAGCATCGGCAACACCGGAAGCATCACTCGCATGCCAGCTTCGCATCTAGCGCGCTACCAGATCTCTGCCATCGACCCAGTGACCGGAGCCAAAATTCCTCCGGGCCGCAACACTGGGCGCGGCGACAACAACCAGCCAAGGGGGAGCCGAAGCTAGCGGCAGCAACATCAGCTCCACCTTAACGGTCTCCTAGGAGGAGTGGAACGCAGCGCAGGACGATGTGGTCAATAACACTTGCCTCCCTCTTGGTGTATTGCAAGGAACCCTCAACGCCTACCACTCCATCCTCGAGAGGAGTCATGTTCGGCTGGCTAAGGAGCGAGCAGAACTCGACCGACGTTGGCAGGAGGGCGATCTTTCGAGCGAGTGTCAGGCGAACCTTTCATCTCTTGGAAGCATCGGCTCCAAGAGCAACCAGCTCCGCGGCAAGCATCGACCACGCATCCCGCGTCTCTCGGAGAGGGACGCGGGCGACATCACGCAGAACCTCTCCAAGTCCTTCATGACGACGGATACCGCGGGAATCATCAGGCCCAAAACAGCGGAAGGAGTAGCCGCGCACCTTGCGACATATCTGATTAACAATCCTCCAATGCCCAACGATCCTAGGCTACCACTTCATCGGGTCGCCCTGGAAAGTATCGACATCCTGGGTGAGTCCATCACGCCCAGGAAAGATAAATCGGCTGCTCGGTATTCTCCTGCGCGAGCTGACAAATCGTCGTGCCGTGGTTGTGGTTCCCGCTGACGATCTTCACGTTCACCCGACAGATCTCCACATCGATGTAGCGGTTCCCAACGACGGTCACCCGTCAAGGACACCTGTGATCATATCACGCAGAACAAGGTCGACAAGGCCCGCCGCCAATGCACCGCATGCGTCGGCTTCGAAGACGATGAATCTGAAGAATCTCAGGAATATGGCGGCGAGCTTCGTGATGCCGAATGCCTGAGCTACAAGATCCGAGAGTCAGTGCCACCACGGAGGTTCAAACTGTCACCCTCTCCGATACAGACAAGTACGACGGCCAGCGGGAGCCGAGAGCATGGATAGATGATTACATACAAACTGTAATACTGCACAAGGGAACCAGGTTGCAGTTATGTAGTGCCTGCAACTGTACCTCAAGGACTTAGCACGAGCGTGACTAAGAGGCCTATCGTGCGGGTCCATCAAGTCCTAGGACGGCCTCGTCGACGCCTTCGTGAAGAACTTCCAGGCCACGTATAAGAGGCCCGTGTGAATCGAAGAATTGTGCCAGTCCACCGAGAAGCAGAAGGAATCGATGCGCTCATATATCAGACGCTTTACCAAGATCTTGAATGCAGCCGAAGATGTCTCCGTCGATAGGGCAATCGACGCCTTCACTAACGTCATCCGACGAGAATCTTACGTCGAGGAGCTCGGTCGCCTGAAGTCGAAAATCATCACCAAGATGACGGAAATCGCCAACAGTTGGGCTGATGGCGAAGATCACGTGCGAAAGCCTCACCCGCGTAGTGACGGCGACAAAGACGATCGGAGATATCCGAATGACTCGCATAACCGATGAGATCGCGACAATGAATGCCGCAAGAAGAGGAGAGACCGCAGCTACGACGCAACCGTCGATACCAACATGGTCGCAGTTGGTTACACTGACCTGCGCGACGACCGACGCAGCGACCAACTGAAGGGTTCGCAGCATGGAAAACAAAAAATTCTACCGTGAACAAGAACAAAACCAAGATCCAATCTAGAAAGAGGCAAGATCTAATCTATGAAGATCGAAGCAATATATGGAAGAGATTGGAGACTAACCCGCGGACGCGATCGGTCGGCCGATGAGAAGCGTTTTCCTTTAGCATATACCACATGCACAGAGCACTCTTTCATGATAATGCGTCCAAAAACTGCAAATAGGTGCATCTTGCTATAGCAAAAAAAGGCGGTAAAAGGTGTTTCCAGCTTTTTGTTGATAAAATTTATTTTTTCATTTTATTACTACTAAATGAGGTTTATTTTGTGAAGCAAGTACAAGAAATATAGGGGCAACTAGCACAACTCTGATTTTCAAAAACAATATAACACATGATATGGAAACATTCCGAATATCATAATTTTTCTCTATTCCTAACTATTTTTCAGCATTTAAATCCGTTTCAGGGGATTTTCCAAAATTAATTCCAATTTAAGCTACCGTCGTGCTCTAGTTTGCTCAAGAATTTTGGCATTCGCCATTTAAATCAGTTTTGGGGGATTTCCCAAAATTAATTCCAACTTAAACTACCTATGTGCTCTAGTTTGCTCAAGATTTTGGCAAAAATATTTAAGGTAACCAAATTGGATTCTATGCAGTATCCACAAATAAATTTGAAATATTAGAACATTTTCTATGAATGCCTATGCCTCCAATTTTAGTCATATTTTAAAAAAAGTCAAAGAAAATGTAGATTTATTAGAAAAATGTAAAACAAACGCAAGGAGTCCTGTTAAGTGACCTAGTAGTTTGTAGAAAAAAAAATAGATAAGTAGAGTTATGAAAATTATTTTTAGAAAGCATTCTAGAAATTTGCTATTTTCTTTGACTTGTCCTGGATTTTAAGTTAAATGTCTTTTTTTTACCGGACCCACTCTACCCCCCGCGAACGATGCTACGATTAGGCATCAAGCGGCCCAAATTGTCAGCGATGACAGAGATATAACTGAGGTAACGGTAAATCACTTCATTCTTTCTAAACTGGCAATCCTAGCCATTCACATACACAATCCCACAGCTGAAAAAGCGCGCGGGGGAGTAGCCTCAGCAGCGTGGGTATTCAACAGGATTAAAGGTTGTATTTAATGACAAAGTGGATGTGCAATTCCACGTCTCCCTCATAATAATGCGGCCAATTTTGCATATAGTTTACATCTTGGAATGGCAAACATAAGTGGTAAATAAGGTTTCTAACTTTTAGTCACCAAAAATTGATTAACCATTTTATTAGTGCTAAATGGTTTTTTTTGTGAAGCAACTATACAAGATACTTGGAAAAAGAGCGCCACTCCACTTTTTAAAAATATTACTCCCTCCGTCCAACAAATGATATCTCAATTTTTAAAATTTTTGGATGCATCTATACCCTAAATCACATCTAGATACATTTAAATTTAGACAAAGTTGAGACATTATTTGTTAGATGAGGGTGTAGAACACATGAGATGACAAAATCTCGAATATTAGTACTCAGATTTAATAGCTTGCACACGTTATTTCTGGCACAAGATTCCAGAGTCTAATAAGCTCCCTACTGCTCCATACCGACGAGCGCAGCCATATAGAACAAAAAAATATTTTTTCCTACCTTTTCGTACAGAAATTTGAAACCAACATTCCAAAACATGTCGATCCTCGCTCTATAAGTCCAAGTCTGTCGTAACAGGCCGCCTGCGGGGTTCACATGTGATTAGATTTTTTACTTGTCCTGGCGTGGCGGCGGCAAGGCTTGTCATGCCGTATGGCTTATTCATGGGTCGAAACCTTCTGGTGCATCGCCGTTGGATTTTTTTTTAAGAAAGAAACATATTAATATTATGAATATAGCAATTACATTCAGTTTCTCCAACAATGTAGTTCCCTAATAGCACTACGACCATACATAGCCACAAAAAGAAGAAGCTAAAAAATATGTCGAGCTACAGTGACCACTTGGGGTGAGGCGAGCACCATAGTCATCGACTCGATATATTACTTCTGCACGGAACCTTTACTCATATCATGAGGGGGAAAAAGCTCATGAATACATAAATCAAACTGAGCCTAAGACGGAGGGCACAACGTCACATGCAGTCGTGTCAAGGTAGCTAGGGAAGGTAGAGGCTATATATGTTGGCTCCAGGAACATCAACTTGTCACCATGATATTCCTCCAGTGCTTCCAATGTTTTATTCCTCATGTTAACAACGAGTAGATATGCTATTTGGCGCTGGTATTCCCACTTGGCGGAAACCATTATGTGAACTACATCATCATTGGTCAAACTCAGGGTTGGGCTGGAGCATGTCACTTGGTCCCAAGCAAGCCTCTTCTTCCCCTCGTCAAATAATTCAGGCAGCAAAATCGGAACCTGGCTCATTAAAACCGAGTCGGTGATGGAGATATCATCTGAGTGAACCGCGGAGGTCTGGTGCCAGTATAGCGAAGAAACCATCCTGCTCCATATGGTGGCTGTCCATGCACTGTCATCGAACTTGAGCTCGACGAATTTGATCAAACCATTTACGACAGTAACATCCCGAAAAGGCCGCGGGGAGACGTGATTAAACTCCATACCGTACTGCAACTCCAAGCTGGGTTCAGGGACCGGCCACTGCATGAGACGCATCGGCGGGTTCTTGCCCAACACATTACACAGCAGAATACCCTGCCAAAGATCAACCCAACCGAGCACCCCCGCACCACCAAATGATATTACCCCTGCAATACCTTGATGACTAACTGCCTTAAAGTAGTCTGTCTCCGAGTCCCGGGCCAATAGAGCCTCCTTCCTGCTCCATGTTTTGCTCCGAGACCAGAACACCCTAAGATCGAACTTCATGCCGCAATCTCTGTGATTGTAGCTCGAAGAAGCGGGAATAACGACGGCGTAGTGGTCGCTCGCCCCGTCGGCGAGGGGCAGTATGCCGACCTTCTTGTGGTAGAAATCGCGAGGGTAGGGCACAGGGATTAGGTCGAGCCGTGGTTTACCGGGGCCTGCCCTGTAGACGAAGTAGTCGTCGAACGCGCCGTGTCTGGCGCCGCCGGTGAAGCAGATGACTAGCACCAGGAAGGCCTGGGTGGCGTTGAGGATGAGGGGTTTTCCGCTTAAGCGGCTCTCGTTCCGACCGGCGCAGTGGACGAAGCAGAGAGAAACGCCCGGGGGATCGGCGAGCTCGAAGGATACCTCGACGCTGAAGCGTCGGCTAGTCGAGGTTTCGGCGCTAGTAGCGTTTCTCCTGTAGCCAATGCGCGCTATGCTGTCGACGAATACCCAAGGGCGGTTCTCCATGGCGGGCGAGCGATCCATATGAAGGGACTTTCGGGAGGAGGAGGCGGTGGAGCGGACGACGCAAAGATTGGGATATGTATGGTCGCAAAGTTCCGAGCCGGGGTCGAATCGAATTCGTGTGCCGTCCGGATGCACTTGACCGAGGTGATCTGCTCCACCACGCCGTCGCAGCTGCACATCATGAAGCAGACCTACCGCGCGCGCTCTTGGGCTGCTGCTACCTCGAGGCTCCAGCAATGACATCACCAAGCGATCACCAGACCAGAAGGTCGATCCTGCTTCGTTTCAGTTGGTTCTGCTGCTGTAAAATCTACTGTGGTCCAGATTAATTTTCCTTGTGTTCTTCATGTCCTACTCAAAGTTTTAGCATGTTTGGTGTTCTTGGGTCCTCAACAGTTTTTTTTTTACTTGGGCTACGGCGGGCTTGCGCCAGCCTAAACGATTATATTAAAAAGTAAAATGCACCCACGGTCACTGTATATGTCGAGAAAAATCACTTTGGTCACTGTATTCTGGATTGTGGACGTTACGGTCATTGAGTTCATCTTTGCCGATCAATACGGTCACCGCTCTCTGGATCGTCGTATTCGTGTATACGTGGCATACGCAGACTCTTTGACCTTTGCATTTAGGACCTTAGGGCATCTCCAACGCGACGACCCATCCCGCGTCTGCACGTCCGGATGGGTTCAGCCGGACAAAAACCCGGCCCAACGCGGCGACGCACCGCAAATGCGGATGGCCGCGGCGTCCGGAACGACGCAAACCCGACATCGCCGTCGCGCTGCTTAGATCGGCGGCGGAGGAGGAAGCGCAATGGCCTCATCTCCAAGAGGCCTCCGAGGAGGAGGGCCCGGCAGGCGGCGAGGACCGCTGGCCGGAGCTCGCGCCGGGGCCCGCCGGGAGGGAGCCGGCCGCCGCGAAGGGCAGCCGGCGGGAGGCCGCCGCGAGGAGGAGGAGGCGGCGCGGGAGCAGGGGCGCGGAGCGGGCCAGGCGAAGCCTGGCGGAGAAGGAGGCCTCCGTGCTGCTGCGGCGGAGCAGCGGCGGGCTCCGGACCCCCACTCACCCTGGGAGGAGGCCCTTTGGTCTCCGTGGCCGGAGCCCCCGGCGCGGTCGAGCCACAACAGTGTGTCGCCGCCCGGGAACGTCGTCGACGCCGATGCCGACGACGCCCACACGGCCTAGGCGGCGCACCGGCGGCCGCCGCCGCGACCAAACCCTAGCAGGGCAGGGTTTTTAGTTTAAATTTAAGCCCATATAGAGGGCTTCTTTTGGTAGCTTAAATTTGCCCAAAATAGGGCATATGTTTAATGAAGCTTTGTTTAGTTTTACATTTTTGCTTTATTTTTTGTTTTTTTCGATTTTGCGCTGCGTCCGCGCGTTGGGCGCAGCGTGCGGCCCAAACGGACACGCGGACGCGGGCCGCTGTCCGGGTATCCGTTCGGCCACCTAAACGGCCCAAAACGAATGGCCCAGCGCGTCCGTTTGGGTCGCTCGGGTGGAGATGCCCTTAACTGCTTCCGGCTTTGGAATTTATAACCGCATGCATGGACGGGATTTTCGCAAAGGTTTCATTACATATGGGGCGCTTACATATGGGTCGCTGGAAGTTCCCCTCCTTTACTCGACCTCCTAAATTCCTAAAACGTCTTCACGAGCACTCTTTAAATAGGTGCCAGCAGGGGCGTCAACGCTTCCATATAAGAGATGCCGGCATTGCATCCTCTATTTGGGGATGTTGTTCCCACATCAGCACCCCCATATGGCAACCTAAAAAAAAATCAATATGAAAAACATTAAAAAAATGAAATTCATACAAATTTAGACAAGTTTTATATAAAATTTACTCAAATTTGAACTAAAAACTTTTTAAAAATAAACTAGTGGCGCCCCCACAAGGCGCTGAAGTCGAGGTTGTCTGCGTCGTCGTCGCCGCCGTCCTCGTCGGAGAAGTTGAAGGACCAGTTGTCCTCCTCCTCCTTTGGCGCCGGCGGCTCAGAAGGACCGGCGTGGTCGATGAAGTTCTCATCGTGGTCCATGGCGGACAACACATCCGACAGCCGCTGGTTGAGCTTGATCTGCGGTAGTCTTCCTCGACGGAGCGGACGATGGTGAGGTGCTGCCCCGGGAACTCCTCCGGGTCGTCGCCGCCACGGAAGGTCGCCTGGGCCCCCGCCTCCATCTCCCACCACTTCTTCTTCACCGACGGAGGTGGTTGCGATTCCGCAGCGTCCTCCTCCTTGGGACGGCAGCATTGAAGCGTCCCCGGTGTCCTCCGAGCCAGAGCCGAAGTTGTGCGCTTCGGGCCGTCGTGGATGACGACGGCGCCCGAAGGAGGCGCGTGCGTGGCCGAAGGCGTGCGGACACTGATGACCCACAAGTATAGGGGATCGCAACAGTCTTCGAGGGAAGTATTACCCAATTTATTGATTCGACACAAGGAGAGACAAAGAATACTTGTAAGCCTTAACAGCGGAGTTGTCAATTCAGCTGCACCTGGAAACAGACTGGATGGCAAGAGTTTATCAAGAGCAACAGTTTTAGCAGTAGGAATAGTGAAATAACAGCAGTGAAATAAAGATAGCAGTAGTGATTATAGTAAACAGCAGGATTAAAATACTATAGGCACAGGGATGGATGAACGGGCGTTGCATGGATGAGAGAATTAATATAACAATCATGATAGGGCATTTGCAAATAATAATAAAGCGGTATCCAAGTACTAATCAATCCATAGGCATGTGTTCCGTATATAGTCGTACATGCTCGCAATGAGAAACTTGCACAACATCTTTTGTCCTAGTGGCAGCCGGGCCTCTAGGGAAATCTATGGAAATTAAGGTACCTTTTAATAGAGTACCGAGCAAAGCATTAACACTCCGTGAACACATGTGATCCTCACATCACCGCCGTCCCAATTTCTGTCACTTTGGGGCCTCGGGTTCCGGACAGCAACGTGTGTATACAACTTGCAGGTAAGATCATAAAACAACGCATATCATGATGAAACAATAACATGTTCAGATCTGAGATCATGGCACTCGGGCCCTAGTGACAAGCATTAAGCATAACAAGTTGCAACAATATCATAAAAGTAACATCTACGGATACTAGGCACCATGCCCTAACAATCTTGTGACTATTACATGATCAATCTCATCCAATCCCTACCATCCCCTTCAGCCTACAGGGGGAATTACTCACACATGGATGGGGGAAACATGGCTGGTCGATGGAGAGGCGTCGGTGGTGATGGCGGCGATGATCCCCTCCAATTCCCCGTCCCGGCGGAGTGCGAGAACGGAGTTTCTGGTCCCGAGGCGGAGTTTCACGATGGCGGCGGCGTACTGGATGGTTTCTCGAAATATGGTCGAACCCCTGGCGTTTTTAGGTCGAAGGGACTTTGTAGTCGAAAGGAAGCGTCGGGGGCTGATACGTCCCCGACGTATCCATAATTTCTGTCGTTCCATGCTTGTTTTATGACAATACTTACATGTTTTGCTTGCACTTTATAATGTTTTTATGCATTTTCCGGAACTAACCTATTAACAAGATGCCACAAAGCCAGTTCCTGTTTTTTTGGTTCCAGAAAGGCTGTTCGGGCAATATTCTCCGAATTCGACGAAACGAAGACCAAACCTCCTATTTTTCTCGGAAGGCTCCAGAACACCGAAGAAGAGTCGGAGAGGGGCCGGAGGGCCACCACACCATAGGCGGCGCGGCGGCCCGGCCCGCGCCGGCCCGTGGTGTGGAGCCCCAGTGCCCCCTCGCGCCGCCTCTTCGCCTATAAAATCCCTTTCGACCTAAAACACCGTACCACTTGACGAAACCCGAAAGACTCAGGCGCCGCCGCCATCGCGAACTCCAATTCGGGGGACAAGTCTCGTCCCGGCACCTCGCCGGACGGGGAAGTGCCCCGGAAGCCATCTCCATCAACGCCACCGCCTCCATCATGCTCCGTGAGTAGTTCCCCCATGGACTACGGGTTCTAGCTGTAGCTAGTTGGTATTCTCTCCCCATGTACTTCAATACAATGATCTCATGAGCTGCCTTACATGATTGAGATTCATCGATGTAATCGGTGTTGTGTTTGTTGGGATCCGATGGATGATACATTATGATTAGTCTATCTATAAAGTTTGTGAAGTTATTGTTGCTGCAATCTTGTTATGCTTAATGCTTGTCACTAGGCCCGAGTGGCATGATCTTAGATTTGAGCTCTATAATTATTGCTCAGATTGTATCTACAAGTTGTATGCACATGTCATCCGGAACCAAAGGCCCCGAAGTGACAATCGGGACAACCCGAGGGGATGGCGGTGATGTGAGGGACACATGTTTTCACAGAGTGTTAATGCTTTGCTCGGTGCTCTATTAAAAGGAGTACCTTAATATCCAGTAGATTCCCTTGAGGCCCGGCTGCCACCGGCTGGTAGGACAATAGATGTTGTGCAAGTTTCTCATTGCGAGCACGTACGACTAAATATGGAAAACATGCCTACATGATTAATGAATTGATGTTCTTTCTTAATGCCTTATCAATCCTATCAATTGCCCAACGTAATTTGTTCACCCAACACTTGTTATTGGAGAGTTACCACTAGTGTAGATAGCTGGGAACCCCGGTCCATCTTTCATCATCATATACTCGTTCTACATGTCAACTATTTTCTGGTACCATTGCTCTCATATTACTACTACTGCTGCTGTGTTATGTTACCATTGCTCTCATATCATCTACTTTCACATCACCCCTGCTAGTGCTTTTCAGGTGCAGCTGAATTGACAACTCGGTTGTTAAGGCTTATAAGTATTCTTTACCTCCCTTGTGTCGAATCAATAAATTTGGGTTTTACTTCCCTCGAAGCGTTGCGATCCCCTATACTTGTGGGTTATCGCCGAGGCGGCCACAAGGCGCACGCCCCCTCCCGGGCGCGCAGCCTAGTGTGGGGGCCTCGGGCCCCCACCTGGCTTGCCCTTCTGTCCGTCAATATTCTGGGAAAATAAGACCTTTTGCATAAATTCCGAGGATTTTCCTGAAAGTTGGATTTCTGCACAAAAACGAGACACCATAGCAATTCTGCTGAAAACAGCGTTAGTCCGTGTTAGTTGCACCCAAAATACACAAATTAGAGGCAAAACAATAGCAAAAGTGTACGGGAAAGTAGATACGTTTTGGACGTATCAACTCCCCACAAGCTTAGCTTATTGCTTGTCCTAAAGCAATTCAGTTAACAACTGAGTGCGATAAAAGAACTTTCACGAACACATTTGTTCATATGATGTAAATATTCTCATGATATGGCAAATGGTTAAGCAATTCATAATAAGGTACATGCAAATAAAGTCATCTAATAGCTGCGTCAATCATGAAAGAGATACCAACAAACTAATAACAAGCATCATGAAACACTTCAATAAGCAGGATTGCAATGTTCATAGAAAGATATGATAAAGTGGTATCTCGCTTCCTGTATTTGTACAGCAAAACATAAATGCCCAGCCACCTCTGAAGTTCATAGAAAGACTAGAAGTAAATTTTTCAAAGATAAAAGCATCAAAGTTATGCCACAGCTGATCATATTTTGGGACAAGCATATTATACTAAGAATGACAGTTATGCTCTCAAGAAGGTGCTCAAAGAAAGGATGGTGACTCAACATAAAAGTAAAAGATTGACCCATCGCAGAGGGAAGCAGGGATTAACATGTGCTAGGGCTTTTCATTTTTCAAAGACAGAAATAAAATTATTTTGAGAGGTGTTTGTTGTTGTCAACGAATGATAGTGGGTACTCTAACCACCTCGCCAACCATACTCTCAAGAGCGGCTCCCATGAAGGACGTCATCTCTACCAGCAAGGTAGATCATCCCTCTTCTCTTTTGTTTACACATGCATTTTAGTTTCATTATGGAGGACACTCCCCCCAACCTTTGCTTACACAAGCCATGGCTAACCGAATCCTCGGGTGCCTTCCAACATTCACATACCGTGGGGGAGTGTCTATTTGCAGGTTAAGTTGCTTACTGATGAATCAGAGCAAAGCATGTGAAGAGAATTATTAATGAAGGTTAATTAATTGGGGCTGGGAACCCCGTTGCCAGCTCTTTTTGCAAAATTATTGGATAAGCGGATGTGCCACTAGTCCATTGGTGAAAGTCTGTCCGGAGTAAATGACAAGGTTGAAAGATAAAACACCACATATTTCCTCATGAGCTATAAAATATTAACACAAATTGGGAAGTAGTTTGAAGGTTTAAAGGTAGCACATGAGAATTTACTTGGAATGGTTTGAAATGCCATGCATAGGTATTTATGGTGGACACTTTGGAATAACTTGGTATTTGGAAGCACGAGCAACGTTCTCAGTACAAGTGAAGGCTAGCAATAGACTGGGAAGGGACAATCAAGAGAGCAATAACCGTCATAATCATGCTTGCGACAAAATAAAATCAACGGAGGCATACAAGTGATACAAGAACTCTGAAGCAAAGTAAATCATCGAGGCTTAATTGACTTTTGTTCAGTCATGTGCATCGGTGAGCATGTGCCAAGTCGATTCAAGTGAATTATTCAGAGGAGGATACCACAATGTCATACCTATCTATGAATAAAACAATGCAAGCAAATATTCATGTCATGCTACTCATTATTAATAAATTGGAACTAATCATGAGAGATCATGAACTACTAGGATTTCATTAAATGACATATATCTCACATGAACCAACTAAGCATGCTCACATGGATGAGTATATGTACAAAAATGAAAACAAATAGAGTTCATACCAGCCTCTCACCGCAGTCAAATTACCGTAGATCGTCATTATTGGCTTTCACTTGTGCAACTTGAATAATAATATGGAATGAAACCAAGCTCCAACCACCGGATAACTCTGAACTCCCTAATGATCTTTACAAAACCAAAGAAGAATAACAAATATTTTTGGTGTTTTCGGGTTAGAAACAAGAACAAAAGAAAACAAGCAAACAAAGCAAAATCTTTTTGGATTTTCTCATAGCAAACCAACGATAGCAAATAAAGTAAAATAAGAGCAAAAACCAAATAAACAAATGGTGAAGAGAAACAACAGAAATATTTTTGGTCTTTTTGTGTTTTAGGAAAGAAACAAAGCAAAAACAAGAAAATACAAACCAACAGAAACACATAAAAGCAGGATGACAGAAATCTGCCAAAACCTGACAGCAGTACAGAAATCGATTTTAACAAAAATCTTCCACTGCTCAATTCGAAAAGTGTTCAACTAATGAAAGTTAGATAACAACCTGGGGGGCATGCACAAAAAAATTTCAACTCAAAATAACGTTCTGGCTGTGCGTACGAATTTTTTTGGTAACAGCCCAGAATCTGTTTTTGGACAGCACTTCCCCAAATATCATCTTCCTCTCATTAGAAAATCACTTTAAGAAACTAAACAAGTATTTATAAGTATCCAGCAACCATAATATGCAAAGAATGAGTGATGCCGATATACCTCCCCCCAAGCTTAGGCTTTTGGCCTAAGTGGAGTTCATTCCCACGGTCCCCATGAAGTGGTGTCTCCGTAGTATGACGAAGAAGGACACTGTTCTGGGTATGTGCTGGAAGAAGCAACAGGATACGTGACGGTGTAGTCGTAGGAGGGCTCGGCGTCCTCGGAGTCATGCTGCTGGTGGAAGCCTTGTATCTTCAGTTGCTCATCCACCTCCTCCTTAGAGCGCGACCATGGCTGCCTGTGAACACCGAACAAATCGGTTTGGGGCAAGAGGACTTCCCTCTCATCCCGTCAGCAAATAACATTCTATAGACAATATTATCCATACTAGAGTCAGTTGTAACAAATTGGTGACTCTTCATAGCAGCAATATCTAACCTAACAGGGGTTAGTTCCACATCAGTAGGGTCAAGAGGAAGATCTAGATGTGCCAAAATACGCGATGCAATTATTCCTCCAAAAATAGGCCCCTTGTTAGACAAACGGCGAGCAACAAGAGCACCAAGATGATAAGGTGTCTCTCCAGTGAGTGCAGCAATTAGGAAAGCAAGATGATAACTAGAAATATTACTAGTATTCTCCCTACCAAGAATCCTAGTAGCAAGGTAATAAGCAAAATACTTTATGGCGGGGAGTTGGATGTTTCTTATCTTGCCACGCTGAATGGTGCGGCAATCATCATTGGTCATTTCTCGATAGAGTTCCAGCAAAGCCTTGGGGTTGTCCTCGATCTTCTTTGCTGTACCTACAGGGGCAATATCCAATGCAGCACAAAAACCCTTCAACTTCATAGTAACAGGATCACCATAGATCCTGAATGCAACTGTCGGGTGAAAATGCTTCTTGTTGAACTTGAAGCTCTCCACAAAGATTTTAGTGAGCATGTAGTATTGCTTCCTCTCATCCTCCATATAGGTGGTTAAACCCCTTTATGACGAGAGTCAAGAAATCATCCAGCAACCCTGCATTGCTCAAAAAGTTATAACATGGAAAAGATGAAGCATTAGGGGCTCCATTGTCTTCGTCGGGTTCGAAGCTCGGTGCAATGATGTCCTCATTGTAGGATCGTCTAATCCGAGTGGATGCCCTTGAGGGCCTCCCCGTGCTCGTCGTCTCTCTTTCGAACACCTCTCCAAAGTAGAAAGCTCATTCATATAGTAAACAAAATAAGTCCGCATCTTAACATCATCAGAAAACAGGCTACTTAAAGTAGAAAGCTCATTCATATGTTCTACAGCACTCTCTTTTTTAGTACCACAGAAAGGTGTTTTCTCAACAATAGATATATGAGATAAATCAAGAGAAAAGTCATAATCTTTAACCTTAATATTTATAGGAGATGTGGCAAATTTAGGATCAGGAGACAGTTTATATCTAACAGCATGTTGTGCAATAAGCTTTTTAAGGTTACTTGTACTAGTAGTAGCATTGCATTTATCAATAAAATCATCATCAAGTTCCACATAATCTTCATCAAGATCATCAATCTCAGGTGAATTAACAGGTGTAACAGTATTTTCATTAGGAGTTTCAGTATTTTCAATTTGTCTAGACCTAGCAATTGTAGCATCTAGAAAAGGACCTAATGAACCAGTATTATCAAGCACAGAAGCATCATCAAAATTATCAGAGGAATTTTCAGATTCAGCAGAAATACCAGCACGTGAAGTTTGTGGTGGTGAAACAAGTTGACTTATCACAGACGGTGAATCAAGAGCAGCAGAGGTACTCAGAGTTGTACCTTTTCTTATAGTGGATGGTAATATGGCGACTTTAGTATCACGAGGTTTACCCATGATGGAGGATTTGCAGCGAACAATATCAATCCAAGTGAACTTGCAAATAAAGCTATCCCCGGCAACGGCGCCAGAAAATAGTCTTGATGACCCACAAGTATAGGGGATCGCAACAGTCTTCGAGGAAGTATTACCCAATTTATTGATTCGACACAAGGGGAGACAAAGAATACTTAAGCCTTAACAACGGAGTTGTCAATTCAGCTGCACCTGGAAACAGACTTGCTCGCAAGAGTTTATCAGTAGCAACAGTTTTATAGCAGTAGGAATAGTGAAATAACAGCGATGAAATAAAGACAGCAGTAGTGATTATAGTAAACAGCAGGATTAAAATACTGTAGGCACAGGGATGGATGAACGGGCGTTGCATGGATGAGAGAATTCATATAACAATCATGATAGGCATTTGCAAATAATAATAAAACGGTATCCAAGTACTAATCAATCCATAGGCATGTGTTCCGTATATAGTCGTACGTGCTCGCAATGAGAAACTTGCACAACATCTTTTGTCCTACCAGCCGGTGGCAGCCGGGCCTCTAGGGAAACTACTGGAAATTAAGGTACCTTTTAATAGAGTATCGGAGCAAAGCATTAACACTCCGTGAACACATGTGATCCTCACATCACCGCCTTCCCTCCGGTTGTCCCAATTGTCACTTTGGGGCCTCGGGTTCCGGACAGCAACGTGTGTATACAACTTGCAGGTAAGATCATAAAACAACGCATATCATGATTAAACAATAACATGTTCAGATCTGAGATCATGGCACTCGGGCCCTAGTGACAAGCATTAAGCATAACAAGTTGCAACAATATCATAAAAGTAACATCTACGGATACTAGGCACCATGCCCTATCAATCTTGTGACTATTACATGATCAATCTCATCCAATCCCTACCATCCCCTTCAGCCTACAGCGGGGGAATTACTCACACATGGATGGGGGAAACATGGCTGGTCGATGGAGAGGCGTCGGTGGTGATGGCGGCGATGATCTCCTCCAATTCCCCGTCCGGCGGAGTGCCGAACGGAGTTTCGGTCCCGAGGCGGAGTTTCGCGATGGTGGCGCGCATCGGATGGTTTCGAAATATGGTCGAACCCTGGCGTTTTTAGGTCGAAGGACTTTGTAAAAAGGGGAGCGCGGGGGCCACCGAGGCGGCCACACAATAGGGCGCGCGCCCCTCCCGGGCCGCGCCTAGTGTGGGGGCCTCGGCCCCCACCGCTTGCCCTTCTCGCTCGTCAATATTCGGGAAAATAAGACCTTTCGCATAAATTCCGAGGATTTTCCTGAAAGTTGGATTTCTGCACAAAAACGAGACACCGGAGCAATTCTGCTGAAAACAGCGTTAGTCCGTGTTAGTTGCATCCAAAATACACAAATTAGAGGCAAAACAATAGCAAAAGTGTTCGGGAATGTAGATACGTTTTGGACGTATCAGACACCGGTGCTCGACGAGTCGGAGTGCGAGTGTCCTGATGCCGTCGTCCTTGTCGGTGGCATCCGTAGCGGCGGCGCCTCCGGAGCCATGCTTTGCGCCTGGGGGTAGAAGAGGGGTACGCGCATGGGGTCGACGCCATGGATACGCGGTTGGTAGTTGTACTCCGCCAGCGTCGCGTCCTTGCCACCAGGCTTGCCGGCCAATGCTGTTGAAGCGGCCGGCATCACGGCTGGCTGAGCGCGCGAGCTCGATGTCGCGCTTGTCTTGGAAACGCCGCGGCCACAGCGGGCTGTTCTGTCGTTGGCCGACTGGCTTTGCTCGGCCGGCGTCATGTGCGCCCGCCGCTCGGCGATGAGCACGCGCATCTATGGTCCAGGCGGCGGCGTTGGAGAGGTGCCACCCATGTGACAGCTTGAACTTCAGCGGCACCAGGATGAGCTGCCAGTAGAGGATGTCGGACTCGTTGTAGCTCAGCTGCAACGACCGGAGCCCACCGCTGTCACCGGCCTCGTCATTGTGCGCGATCGCGAGGTCATGGTGTGGTCGTGGGTGTGTCACGGCTGGTCTGAGAGAGTAGTGGTGGCGGCTAGGATTGAATGACGGTGGAGAAGTGGAGTTTCAAGGCGGCGGACGTGCATTGGAGCTGGAGCTCCTTCATGCCGAAGAACGAGCGTCATGGTGCGTTGTTTCTCCACCGTCTGCTATGCGTCACCGACTACAGCTCGTCGCCCAGTTCGACAACGACGCAAACCTAGGTTGCCGATCACCATCGCCGTTCCCACGTCCTCCTCGTTTTTTCCTGTAACTTCTCAGTTTTATCGTGCAGGAGAAAGAGGGAAAGAAGACGCTAGAATCTAGTGAATTTAGTCGGGATACGGGCCCACCTTTCCCACTTCCACGTCAAGGTCCTCATGCAATATTCCACTGGAATACTGGATCAAAGGGTCAGCTTATGCCACGTATATTATACAGGAATACGTAGGCTCCTAGGAGCAGTGACCGTATTGATCGGCAAAGATGAGTTCAGTGACCGTAAAATCCACAATCTAGAATACAGTGACCAAAGTGAATTTTCTCAACAAATACAGTGATCATGGGTGTATTTTACTCTATATTAAACCTCTCCGAAAAGGAGTGAAATGGGGAACACTAGATTTTAGAGGGCACAGGGGAAGAGAGCGAGAGAGTGTTGAGGGGGGATCATAGCTATTACACCAATAATTAAGAGCATTAGTAGAGGAGGGAGTGTTACAACGATAGGCCCAAAACCTAATATCCTCAATGCAGTGGCAGGAGACAAGGGTGAGGTCTTCCTCGATTCCATTAAAGGCGAGAGCATTCCGCCTTTTCCAGATGGTCCAAGCAATGGCGGTGTTGATCGTACCTTCCTCGTAGGAGTGGTTGTGCGCGAGCCATACATCCGTAAAGCGGGCAATCCCGCGGGAGTCAAAGTTTTGGTGGAAGAAGTTCCAAACTTCCTTGGCTCGGGAGCATAAGAGCAGAAGGTGATTAATGTCTTCGTCTTCGGGGTGTGAGAGGCAGGTAGCGGAGGGGGAGAGGTGGTGCCGGAACCGTCGCTCATTGGTTGGGAGGCGCCAACGCCTAGCAAGCCAGCAGAAAACCTTGCACTCCAGAGGGGCAGCGCTCCGCCAGATCCCCGTGGCCAGCTCATCAGTCTACAGATGTTTGAAAGAATTGGCATATAAACTTTTGTTTGAAAGTTTTTTTTGTTGTTGAGGCGGCTATCGTGAAAATCCAGGTTATCAGCGAAAATCCGGGTTATCGTTAAGCTCCACGGAGCTAAGCTCAGCTCGGAGGAAAGAACACTGAGCTCAGTCATAGGCCGAAAGGCACGGTCCAACTTGGACAAACTTGAAGAGGGATTGAAGGGTGGGAGTTCGGCATACAAAATATATATTGATGAAAAACAAGATAAACAACTTTTATTGGGTTTCACCGTTAACCATAATGTTTCATTGTGTTTTGGAATTCAGGTTCTGATTTTTGTTAATTTTGGGCTAGTTTAAAAGATTTAATCGAAATAACTACACATGTTCAAAGAAATTGTTAATATGGTAATTATCCCAAGTTGCATGGCTCTTTTAGATCTAGAATTGATAACTAAATGAATGAGATAGAGTTGTCAGTCAATGTTTTATGTGCCGAAGATTTTTTATTTAATCTCAAAGCAAGTATACCATATGGAGCATTTTTTGACCCACAAGCAAGATTGTTGTCATACTCCATCCAACCACAAACGAGTGTACTTCCAGCTTTCTTAGAGATTCAACTTTAACCGAGTTTACATAAACATGTAATAGTGTTTCTTGCCAGAGAGTAATTTATTATGAATCTAATGATACTAATTTGGTGGCATGTTGCTGTCTTTTAATAACCAGTCAAACTAGTACTTTCCAAGAAGCACACGCGTTTGTGACGGGAGGGAGTACTTCCCCAAATATTACGGGCTATGTGCTAAGAACACAAGCTCAGAACGATATATAATTATATATAGATAGATAGCAATAGCACTTGCGGCCACGTATATGTACAGAAAAAGATGACCACATAAATAGCAGTGAGGTAAGTTGACGGCGGTCGCCATGTGCGCGACCACTTGGGAGCACACACACCTAAAGGCTTCTACCTGTTCTACCACTATGTACAAACAAGGATAGATAGTCCTCTGTTTTCTTCCCCTCCTAACATCAGCTCCACCGAAACGCACCATAAGTTAAGCAGCGAGCCTCCCACTTCTACCCTATGTTTTCCCCCTACGTGATAATACTTACAAAGCACGCACAAACTTCTACTGCGTGTGGCGCGTGTAGCTAGCGTTGCTACTGGTTTCCAATCAAGATAGGTGGAAGGATCCCTGGCCTTCAGTAATTGCGTACAGTAGCTTCTCCCTCATCCTTTCCTGGAGGTCAAGGACACAAAGGCTTGGTGTTAGTGCAAATAACCAGTATTCATCTCAGGAAATACAAACATGCAGTAACAGGAACTAATCACTGCAAAATCATCATGCCCAGAATAGTGTGTTCAGAATGCCAATTACCATCAATGTGCCTTGCTTAAGCAATTAGTGGTGCATACTTCATATTTGATAGTGTCATCTATCTTAATTGCTGCATCAGTCCACAAATCTAATCTTAACTCCTCCCTCCGGTCCATAATAAGAATTGTACTAAATCCCCGACACTTATTATGGATAGGAGGGAGTATAAGAAATGGTAGGTGGAGCATAAGTACATTAATCTAGCAGAGTTTGGATAGCAGAAATCATCGCTGCAGAATCATCATGGCCGAAATAATCTCTAGAAAATAATACATACTGAAGTGTAGCCATGATTGCAGGGCTGCTGGAGGTGTATCCATGATAAAAAAAAATTATGTGATCAAATTTTATGTTCAGAATGTCAATTACTTCGTCATGCCTGACTTAAGCAATTAGTGGTTCATACTTCATATATTCGATAATACTGTCATTTACCTCAAGTGTTACATCAGTCTAATAAAACAATTCTCAACTACAAAAAATGATAGGCAGAATAGAAGAAATTAATATAGCTCAGAAAGGTAAGCTAGCTAAGTTCAGACCTTCGAACAGTAGGCAGGTAACTTGAGATAGTTAGCGCAAGTCATCACACTCGGCAGGTCATCCTCAGCATCGTTGTTGCTATGCTGTAGATTGTATAACACAATGTTAGCAGATATAGTAACGATGAACTGATAGACAAGAGAGGTAGCTTTACATGGAAAACAGACCTTCCGGACAACTGTCAAATTAGGATTCAGTGCAGCTAAACCACCTGGAGGGAGTCGAGGTGAACCCGTTATAAATTGCAAGAAAGCTCTGCGCTCATGGCATCCAAACTCTTGTATGATCTCTAACAACTGCACGGTATTGAGGTATCTTGTTATGGTACTCAGATAATCTTTTCTCATAGAATCGAACTTCAGTATGTATCTAGTACAGACTTACATTGATGACTGCAGGGCTGCTGGAGGTGTAGCCATGATCAAATTTTATGTGATCAACAAGTTTCAAAAACTGTTCAAAAGCAAGGCATCAATAAGGAAAATGGTATGGTAAGAAAAAAAATCAACAAAATCCAACAAAAGACAGGCACATACATCCCAATTGTCTTGTTCTCCGCAGAGTAATCTCTCCAGCTCATCCTCTGAGAATACCTGAAGTGTGCTTAGTGGAAATACCTGCAATACCCAACAAAATCATTTTTCAATGCGTGAACAGTAACAAGCACATACATACCAGAGGAGAGTGAAAAAACTAAAATGAGAAATGAACATCAAGCTCATGTCACCCTATATGCCTCAGTTAAGGCTCACGAGTTACAAATCAAAGAACGGAAAGCACACTAACACCTAAATACATCCTAACCGACAAAGGAGAAAACTGAACAGAGGGTAATTGAAAAGCTGTCATTAGTTACAGAAATGAGAGCAGCAGCATTAGACAGCATACCTGACTAAATCCTGACTTAAAAGCTTCCAGTTGTCTTGAGATTCCATTTTTAACTGTTGCCTCGACAACAAAAGAAACATATTCTTCCAAATTCTCAGCGGTTACCTGAAAAAAGCGCAAAGAATTAAGGGAATACTTTAATCTGCTGAGAAGCTGGACATGGAAAGTGCATGGTCATATCACTTACATTATCTGAGCTACTCTCCAGAGAAAGCACATACTCTGGATACCCAGGGACAGTGAAGTCAATAGCAAGATCCTCAATTCTACAACCTCGATAAGACAAATCAGATGGGCTCTGGCATTCCTTTGTCGAACATGATTCTAAGTATTTCCTTTGACAAGTAAGTGCTTTAAACTCCATAAGGGTCGTTGCCAGTTCAGGATCAAATGAATTGATATCATATATATTAAGCTCCTAACAAAGAAAACCTTATTAGGTTAACTAGCAAAAGTAGAAAGCATAACAAACATGATATATATTTCAAGAATGAAATATCAAATTACCTGTCCTAGGATAAGCTTGTAAAATGCTTTGGAGAATGGAATGTCAAGAATTCTGCCATCTTTAATTGCCTTTGCGAGAACCAGACCAAGGAGGTGAAATCTATTTTTTACTTCCGAAGGAAGTTCTACAGAAGCAGACCAGGGTCGAGGAAATAGTCCATTAGGCGCGACCACAGTTCGGGGACCAATGTGAGTTTTGTCAGTGCGAGCTTCACAAGGAAGCTCCCCCCTCCACATGCCTAACCCAGACTTCTGAAACTCATGACTTATCAATGTATAGAATTCCATTGTAGGACCCAAACCTGTGCCTACTTCTTCTTCATATTCTACTTCAAGCAGTGCATTACTCCGAGCATAGGAACGCATCACTTTTGCTGCTGAAACCAGTATATCGTTGCGATCAACTTTGAACTTTTTCCGTGAAAAGGACGGGCTTCTTTCTGTTGCTATATTGTTACCACTTGTATCCCTCATGTGCCCATGTTGTATTGATGAAGAACCAAATGCTGTCAGCTGGAAATACTTCCATCGTGCCTCAAAAGAAAATAAGAAAGGGCACGTGGACATCAGTTCAGTGCACCATAAAGGTAGACAGCGAGACCTTGAAACCAAGGGATCATGCATCTGTTGCTCCAGTTTATCTGTCAATTTTGCACTAACAAACTCCTGCAGTGGAACTGAAGAAACAGAAGGCTTCAGATCATCAAGGTTAGTTATCCTTCCTTGAGCAAAAGCATGGTTTCTTTCATTAGACACGAGGTGAAATGAGAATCGGTTTAATCCTTCTAAGACTTTTAGCATAAACAATATGTCATATGATGGACTTGACCTATCAATTTTGCATGAAATCTTGCCAAGCAACAAGCTGCTGAAGGAAGGGAGTGCCTGCCACATCAAGCCTGTTTTACTGTCATTTGTTGATATTGGTGCATTAGACGAATCAGGGCAATCATCTTTTTCTGGATTTGCAGCCATCCGAAATGTTACATCATGCACACTGCGCCAAAACTGGGTGTCCAAAATTACATCAGCTCCCACGTTGATCTGATCTTGCAGGATTGATTGATAAAGAGTAACAGATCGGTCAAGCTCTTTTCCTTTCAGGCTAAATGCCAGTTTTGGTTGCACAGCGCGATCAGTCCCAATCACCTTGTTTCTTTCTGGTTGACCCCCAGCTGCACATTCATTATGGTATTGAGGTTACTAGAAGAGACAAATCAGAGAATATCAGCTAGTAATAAAGTCAAATCTATACTGCATGTACTCACCAGAGGATGAGGACCCTTTCTTTGCGCAAGGTTCTACAGGAGAATTTTGATTTTCCCTGGTGATACCCTGAAAAGGAGCCATTTCAGTCCTAGGACACAAAAACCTGGAAGTGTGAACCGCGATATGCTGTGGGTTTAGAATGAATTTTTTTCTAGTATCAACGTATATATATGAAGTAATTCTCAGATGTTCAAAACCTCTAGGGCAGTAAGTTATAAATATAAGCAAATGACAGTGTATCACTCAACCAACGAGCTAATCAAATTTCAATAAACTATATTCATATTTAATAAGATTGCAAAGCAGAACAATACCTCTGATGGAGGAGAAGAATCTGGGCTGGAATCTCTTTCTTGAGGATCATCTTCAGCATATTTGCTCTCGGAGGCAACACTAGTAGGTGATGATTCAGTATCCTGATCGCTTGTGCTTGTGCTGACTTTGGGCCACAAAAATTGTTCAATGGAATTCAAGGAAGAAGAGATTTCCAAATTCACAGCACTGTCATAGCTTGATAAGTTTGTTTCATCTTCGTCCTTCTTGAAGCGTACTCGGATACATGGAGTAATTGTTGAGTGCCTAATAGGGATATCAGAAATATTGTTCCTTGGCTTGAAATTATGGCTCATTATCACTGGGAAGTTGTCAATAGAAGTAAGAGCACTCTGTAGTTTCCTTACTAGTAGTGTCAAGAGCATATCACCCCACCCTTGCTCCATTCTTGAAAAACAAATATGGGCAAATGATTGAAATCTTTTTAGCACAGCATAAAAATGGTCAGCATTGTGGTCTTTGAGATTGTCATCCACCTGGAGGTATATACCATTAGACAGGTAATTCAACAAAGATTTGACCAGTCCACTCTCAAGGAATTCAAATGTCGTCATCGTTTCTCCTCCGTGAAGCTCCATCATTACCTCACTCAAGATGTTAGACAAGTGTTCTTCATTTTGAAGACCGTCTTGGTTTAATGACTTATCTGCAGAGTCATTCAGAACTGCACAGCAAGTTTTGAGCTTCTGCAAAATCTCTGTTAACCCCATCTCAGAACTCACTGCTTCAGCTGTAAAGTAAGTTGTCTTGACATGCCTTGCAAAATTAAAAAGGTTGCCCTGCCCAATCCTACAAGTTCTTGTTTCGGCAGACTCGGATCTGCGGGAATCAAATGCATAGCAGAAACATGTAGGTTTACTTCTTATAGCGGGCTGGTTCTCTGATTGTTCAGTGCCATCAGAGGGAGGGGGGCTGGATTTTGAGCAATCGTCTTGCATAAGAAGAGCCTCTACCGCATAGACCACACCTTCTTTGATAAAAGATCCAAGGTAAGCATCCGGAAGCTTTTGCATGAGAATCTCGATAATCTTTAGTGATGAGATTAGCACATGATGATCCTTCCGGGACAATAAACCAGCCAAGAAGCTGACACAAAAAATCACAAAAGTAGCATATTCATTTAGACTCAGCAAATTAGCACAACTTACTATCGATTGTTATGCAAGAAATGCAAGCCTTCTTTTTAAGGTCATGTTTACCTTGATATGTTTGTTTCCTTGAGCAAATCTTGAAGCATTTCAGGCTTACTGAAGTAACAGATGTTATTTACAACTGAAGAACAGCCATAGCAAATGTATGAATTTGCACCAGAGTTGACTGCCTGCACAAAATAACATGCTCGGTTCAAATTTCAGAGCACAAGCATTGCCATGAACTGTTACTTCGTTATTATGAACATACCTTGATCAATACAGGAAGAATATCCCTAGAGAACTGACACAAGAACCGCGGTTCATCCACAATTATTTTTTCTTTTGCAAGTACCATATGGGTGTCTTCAACATCTCTTGCCACAGAAGGAATAAGCTGGATTGCTAATTTCAAAGCTTCATTGACCTGATATAAGCATACATTAAATTATCAAATCACTGGATGGCATGTATAGTGTGAACTTCAGGACTGCAGGTTTGTGTAGAAAGAGAAGAGATGTGATAACGCAAGTTCTACTGTTCTAGTTACTTATTTATAATGTAATGGCTGGCATGGTACTATCATCCCATGTTAGTGCAGATAGTGTTTCACTTGTTCAGAAGCGGAAAGTAGTGTTTACGGTAAAAGTTTAGTTGCAAAGAAACGGATTAGAGAGATGCACAATATGGCAACACTACTTATAAGATTATTAGTTCTTTCAGAGGTACTGGCCAAATCAGCTTAGTGCATATGTTACTACTAACTAGTAAAACTACAGTCTGCTAGTGTCAAGTGTCATATATGTATATAGGTTATGGACCACCTGATATTGTCAAACACAGAAGTATAGACAAATAGCCTGGAAGTGAAGAAGCTATCACACAACCAACCTGGTTATTCTGGTTTTCTGAAGGCAGGTAAGGCATCCCATGGGAGAGATCTGAACTGACCAAAATCCCCCTTATGGTGCTACCAACATTCAACTCAAAGAGAGACTTGACTGCCACAAGTGAAGTACAGGCTAGCTTAGCAAGAAGCCCGATCAAGTTCTGCAATCACAACAAATCTCCTGTTAACCCCTCCGATGCATACCGTGATACTCATATAGAAGCTTTAAGGGAAGCATACACTGCAAGTCGACGCGCTAAGGGAAGCGATTCCACCGGTGTTGATCAAAGGAAGGACCTTCTCTACCACGCCCTGGTGGCAGAGCTGGTCAAGAAGCTCCACGGAACCACTGAAAGAGTCCACAATGCTTATTAAGCAAGCCGCAACCTTTTCCACTACCTGCAAAATTACATCAGCTGAGGAATTAGCAGAGCAACTGTATAGATGCCTAAGACAGGGTGAGTTAAATTGGTGACCGAGCATACCATCTTGTCCTCAGACTGCAGCAGATTACACAGCATCGGCACCGAATCGATCACAAACTGGGAGCACTCTGCGGGTATCTTCTTGCAGACATTCGCAACAGCTGAGACAGCAACCCTCTGAAACGTCCAAGCACGCGTCGAATTAGCAAATTCTCAGCACAAAAAGATGGAATTTTCGCAATGCTAAGCACCTGAATACTTGAGGCGAAGAAGTCAATGTAGGCCAGCACGGCGGTTATCATGCCCGCCTGCAAGCACTGTGTCGGCTTCCTGCGTGATATCTTCTCAAAGGCCTGCAAGCACTGAAAGAAGAAGAAGAAGAAGAAAAAGCATGATCAGGTCAATGCGATCGTTCGATTGGGGTTTCAGAGCTCGTGGGTCGATTGGGGTTTTCAGAGCAAGTGGGTGGTTACCTGCTCAGCCACATCGAGGTACTCGATGGCGAGGAGGCGGGAGCAGAGCACGGGGAGCAGGCCGTGGCGCACGACGGCGTCGGCGGCACGCGGCATGGCGTCGCAGAGGTAGGTGATGGCGCGCACGGCGAGCAGCATCTCGTCGGGGCTGGCCACCGCGCCGCCGCCGTCCCCGCCGCCGCCGGCCAGCCGCACCAGCGCCTTCGCGGCGGCCTCGGTGGGGATGTAGCCGCCGTCGTCCTCGGTGCAGAAGGAGAGCGCCTCGCAGAGCTCCGTGAGCGCCGCCAGCACCGCGTCGGTCCCCGCGCCGTCGGCCTCCACGGCCGCCACCATCCGGCTGAACTTGCCGCCCCCGCCGCCCGCCCGCACGCTCCCGTCGCCGTCCGACTCGTACGAGGACCCCCCGTCCCCGTCGTCCCCGTCATCCCCGTCTCCGTCGTCTGCGTCCACATCCCCGTCGCCGTCGCCGGCGTGGCCTGATGAAGAAGTGTCCATGTCCAAGGGGGCCTGCTGCTCCGCCGGCGCCGGCGCCGCCGCCGCAACAGCAGCAGCAGCAGTTGCTGCCGCCACGTCAGCGGCCATGGCGACGGCGGAGGTGGACTGGTCGGCGGTGCAGGGGCGCTTATCGGCGGGCGGCTCGGGGTCGGCAGAGCCGCCGGGGTCGGAGTCGGGGCGCTTCCGGCAGCGATCCATGGGCCGCAACCGCAGACGCAAGGAAAAGGCTCTCTCTTTTCTTGCCGGAAGACGTAAGCAAGGAGAGCGGCGCTGGGAGCACGATCGATCGATCGATCGGGTTGGGGAAATCAATCGGGCCGCGGATACGAGAGGAGACGTGCCGGAGGCTGAGTGCTAGTCGAGTTTACCTCCCCTCTCTATCTCTCTCACCAAGATTTCTGTTTTAAATCAATCGGGGATTGAGAGATTTTCAACCGATTCGAGGCGGTTTTGAGGGGAGATTCCTCGCGAGTTTATCCATCCATCTGATACGGCCGTCCAGTTCCGGTTCCGGCCCCACCGTCATACGGTGGGTGGAAAGGAGATGAGTAAGAGTAATGGAACTGCCTGCGCTGCGGATGGCTTACTTGGTAAGGCTCCGTGATTGGCGTCCATTGGCGGGTCGAGGCTTACTACTTGGTACGGGACTCCTGCTCGGCTCGGGGCGTTCCTTCCTTTGTTAATTGCGAATTGTGTGGATGGATCGACCGCGACTTGGCTGTTGATCGAGGACGGGATTTCTTAGGCTGCCTTTAATTATCGCTTCATTTTAGTCGACTTGGTTAGGTCGTGACGTTGCCATGTCCAGCCTCCTTCAAAAGCCAAAACCATGGGTATTAGCCAGCTTGAACTAGATGAACCATGAGGTTGTTTCTTCGTGAACCTAATCTAATTGAAGTGAAAATGTAAGCCCTGAGGTAAAATAAGTTTTTCCGAGGATTCGAGAGATAGGGACGCTCCAACCACACACATGCTACTTCATCATGCCTACATCGCCTTTATATTTATTTATTATTCCAATATTTTCTTAGCTTCTTCCTCGCATCATGCTCCAGATCCTCACGAGGGAGATCCGATGACATCAACCATGGCAAAAGGCGGAAGAGGATGCGGAAAGGGGAAGAAAGAAAAGGCAATTGTGGCAATATAGCAATAAGGGAAAACCACCGCATCAGGAGTCTAGGAATCAACCTCAACGGCAACAACCTCCGCCATTGTCGCTTCATTATGACTTTGGGTTCCAAAGGGATCCTCCTCCTTGGTCATCCCCACGATCAGTTCCAAGGCCCTAAATCATATGAAGTAAATCCATGGAGTCCATCTAGCTCAAGGAAAGGGTGCTCTGGTTCAGTAGAGTAATTGAACATAGTAAGGGCAACAATCCATGAAGAAAGTAGGTGTTCATGTTGTGAAGGCTATAGTTGAACGTGTAACAACTAACAACTGGTCTTATGGCATATGCTTATATGATAAGATATGGATGCGGTGAACGTAGACATCACCACACATCTCCTCTGAACCTAGAGCATGTTTCATCTGCAAGTTGATTAATCATAATGTGGATGATTATCGCGACAAAAAGAAACCCCACAAGAAAATACATATGAAGTGCAACAAGTGGCCTAGATTTCTAACGAGTCTAATGTCTTCCTTTTCCCCTGGTCTTGTGATCACAATGCTAGATGAAGAGAATAACAAAGAAGGAAACATTTATTGGATTGTGGTTCCTTCCCATACATCCAAGAAACCAGTGGTGGCTACGAGAGACAGCAAAAGGATCCCCATGGATGAGGTTTGGATGTAGACAAGAGTTTAGGCCAGGGCATCACAAAAGAATGTGAGGAACAAAGATGACGCCTAGAGGGGGTGAATAGGTGACTTACAAACTCTTACTAATTTGGCTATATCCTAGTACGGAATTAAACTAAGCGGATACTTTTCAAGCACAAATCCTATATATACTAGGCTCATCTATGTGCACCTACAACATATAGATTAACAAGATATAACAAAAACAAGTACAAGCTAGCAATTCAAACTTATCACAAGATATAACAAATAATTGCAAGTATGAACTGTGGAATGTAAAGGGGAAAAGAGACAACCGATGTATTTACCGGAGTTCGGATATCCACTTATATTCTACTCTCTGTTGGAGAGGTCATGGCAAACAAAGCCCACACAATCCCTTGTCGGATCTAGCCTTATTCTCTTTTGAGATCATAACGAGTCATAACCCTTGAGCGTCCTCACCTAGCAAGAGGCCTTCCACTATGGTTAGCTTCTTCCTTCACCCTGAAGATGGAAAGCTCCACAACCACTTTCACAAAGCACTTGGGACTCTTCACAATCCCTAGGAAGAGGTCACCAAGATAACATCCACCAAAACATCTAGCAACTAGTGGCTTCCAAAAGAGTAACAAGCTCTTGGATTTACAATTGAATGAATCACTCTATAGAACTCAAACCAATGCAACACATGCAAACGAAGAACAAAATGCTCAAATCCTTCTATCTCACAAATCTCACCAGAACCAACAAATGTTATGGGGAGATGGGAGAGGAGAGAAACAATGGAGGAGTCAACATATATATATAAGATATGGATCCAAAAGCCTCACTTCACTTAGAAGATAGGTGTGGGTATCTTGGTGTAACATCCCAAATTTCAATAAAAGAAAATTAGAAGAATTCCAGAGAGCAAAATTTCAAACCAACAAAAACTTTTTCTTACATATAGTGCCATGCATAGGACTTGTGCATTTGAGTGATATGCCATGATGCTTGTTACTTTGTGTGTGTGCTAAACCCTAAAAACCCTAATGTGATCAAGTGAAAATCACAAAGCAAATAAAATAAAAGGGAATAAAATCAAATACTAAAACCCTAAAACCCTCACATAGGCTTTATGCCATTCTTATGAATTTTGACCCTAGACCCATTTGGTCTTCACCATTAGTTGGAATACATTGCTAAACACTTATTACAACTTTGTGAATCATAGAAACACCAATTAAATCAAATTCAAATGAAAAATGAGGTCACATGGAATAATGGTCAAATCTTCCCATTATAATCTGATCACTACTTTGAGCCCCTGCATTTCAAAAAATTTAAACTAAACCCTTTCAACTCTTTGCATGTCATCCAAGAGGACATCAAGGTGAACAACTTTTGTAAAGACAACTATGCCAAGTTCATTTTGGATTAAAATCTATGCTCATGCAAAGTTGGAACTTTTTATTAATTGGAACAATCTCACACTTAGCCTTTTTGCAAATCTTTGAATTTAAAAATTTCACCACCACCTCTCCTTGTCCCTGATCATTTACCACTCAATCAAACCCACACATTTTAAAACTTGCAACCAATTGAACCCAATCAAATTTGGGCAAAATTTGGTGAAATACAAATAGGGGACAAACAACACTATTTGAAATAGTGATCTACCTCCATCCTACACCACCCCTAATACACCAAATCTAATCTACATGTTCCCCTGCCCCCTCTCTACCTCACCACTCACAGGAAACCTAAAGGGGCAAGCCCTAGAATGCATGGACATGGCCATGCCGGCCATGTCGCCACCATGTCGTGCTCCCCCTCTCCCCATTTCCTCCTCAACCATGGCCAGGGCACCACAGAGCGCCACCACACCTCCCTAACCCTCCCTAGCCACGCCACGGTCGAGGTGCACGACGACAGCCGCCAGAACGCACGCGTCCAGAAAGGCATCGCCATGCCGTGGACGTCGCACACGCGCGCGCCACGGGCACCCCCAGGTCACGCGTCGCCTCGCCGCAGCACCCCATCCCTGGCCCCCTTCTCTGCGAGTTGAGCATCGTCGTGCCCCCGCGAACGCGTCGGACACGCTCACGACACCGACCCGTGCCCGCTGCCGCCGGAGACGGCGAGCAAACCCCGCCATTGCCGCGCAGATGCTCGCACGTGCCCGACAAGGTTAGGCACCGCCCAGCGTCGTCGTTGCCGCCAGGAGGACCGCCAGGACATGCTGCACAGCGCCGCATCCTCGCCTAGCCCGTTAGCCCTCTGTAGCCGCGTCGCCGTTGTCGACCTCGCCGCAGCGCCACGGCCAACCTCGACCCTATAAAAGGAGGCATCGCCTCGACGAATTTTTCACACCGCCCCACTCGCCACTCCCCTCTCCTTCCTCGACCTTCTCACCACCTCGTCGTGCTCGATTAGCCACCAGAGGCCCCCAATTGCAAGCTCGCCGCCGCCACGGTAGCCGACGATCGCCGGAGAAGGAGGCCGCCCCAGGAAGCGCCACTGCTACCAGGGGGTTCCTCGTCATCGACAACGACGCTGCGCACCACTCCGACGACCGCCGGATCTCCGACGAGCTCTCCGACCCCCTACCGTCGCCGCCAGTGAGTCCCCTTCTCGCCGGAGAAGACGACCATACTCGGCCGTCGATCTCCTCTAATCGCACGGCCTCCTCTCCCTGCCGCTTCAGTTTAGGAGCCGCTGCCAGGTGGAGCCACCTGCCAGGCAGCCCACGCGTGCGTGGACGCGTGGTGGGCTGGCTTGGGCCGTTTTATTCGTTTCTGGCCCATTAGAGTTTTCCCGCCGGCCTTTTAATTCAAATCGAGTTTAAATAATTTAGTTTGAATTCAACACTGGACCCAACTTTGAAATTGCATAGAATCTGTTTGGCTTGGCCAAATTTAGCAAACTTTATATGGTTGGAAAGCTAGTAAAAATATCTACAATATGCCACTAGTCCCACCTCAAGATTTGTTGTAGAATTAAATTGATAAAAAGAAGAAGGCAGGGACTTTTGCATGTTCAAATAATTATTAAAAATCAATCAAAATAGATATTTAATTATTTCCAACTCTCATAGCTCACATTTAACTTACACTAATTGTTTCTGCAAGAAAATGGGGTGGTCACCTTGCATGATCATGCCCTAGTTAAAATAGTGGACAATATGGCTATTTTATTAAAGTAATATTGTCCAAAACTATTAGGTAAATCATATGAAGTATTATGCTTCATTTAAATCTTGTCCCCAAATGAATTCATGTGATGTTTGTACCCCTGGTCCAAACACTCTTATATGAATTAATTGGAGATTTAACTCATGTGTAGGATTATTAAATGGTATGAGGTGGTCTACTTCATTTAAATTGTTTTCTCAATTAATGATCATGAATGGTTGACTTAGGTCAATAGAAAATTCATGAATGATTGTTGAGAAATTAAATCTTAAGAAGATTTCAATAAGAGGAAATTATTCTTCAAGAACCCTATGGAAACTATCATTTACATATGTAATGAGAGGAAATTATTTTTCTTCAAACAACACAACCAATGCACCTTAATTATGTTAATTGTGTGCTTAGAGTAATTTGTGTGAATATATGTGTTGTTTGGAATAGCCATTGAATTAGTTGAGTGATTATACCTCGTATTCAAATTTAGACGCTAGTACCGGAGAATACCCGGAAGAAGAAGGTTGCTACCAAGAGGAGGAGGAGGAAAACTTTGAGAACTACCAAGGCAAGCTAATATTCTTGCAAAGTGCAAAGTTCTACCAAGAACAAGGCACACTCATCTTTTCTTATGATTCATGAACCCATCCCAAGTTTTACTACAAGATTTACTTACAAGCTTTATTGCTTTGGTTTTATCAAAGTACTTTTTGATTCATGATTCAATGGGATTAATGTTAGATTAGTACAAGAGTATCAAAGTTAGTATAGAAACAAAGCAAAGTACTTAGCACCCTGATACGTCCAAAACGTATCTACTTTCCCGAACACTTTTGCTATTGTTTTGCCTCTAATTTGTGCATTTTGGATACAACTAACACGGACTAACGCTGTTTCAGCAGAATCGCTCCGTGTCTCGTTTTTGTGTGAAATCCAACTTTCAGAAAACCCCGAATTTATACAGGCCCTATTTTTCCGGAAGACTCACGGAGCTGGGCAAGCTGTGGGGCACGAGGGCCCCACACACTAGGCCGGCGCGCCCCAGGAGGCCCGCGCGGCCCTAGTGTGGCCCCCTCGGCTGGCCCCCGACGCCCTCCTTCGGACTACTTATCGCCCTCGACCTAAAAACGCACGGGAGAAGTCGAAGTCGCCAAAACCCTCCCAGAGCCGCCACATCGCGAAACTCCGTCCGGGAGCCAAGTCTCTCGTTCGGCACTCCGCCGGACGAGGAATTGGAGGAGATCTTCACCGCCATCACCGCCAACGCCTCTCCATCGACCAGCCATGTTTCCCCCATCCATGTGTGAGTAATTCCCCCGCTGTAGGCTGAAGGGGATGGTAGGGATTGGATGAGATTGGTCATGTAATAGTCATAAGATTGTTAGGGCATAGTGCCTAGTATCCCTAGATGTCACTTTTATGATATTGTTGCAACTTGTTATGCTTAATGCTTGTCACTAGGGCCCGAGTGCCATGATCTCAGATCTGAACATGTTATTGATTCATGAAGATATTCGTTGTTTATGATCTTACTGCAAGTTGTATACACATGTCGCTGTCCGGAACCAATGGCCCGAAGTGACAGAAATCGGGACAACCGGAGGGATGGTAGTGATGTGAGGATCACATGTGTTCACGGAGTGTTAATGCTTTGCTCCACTCTATTAAAAGGAGTACCTTAATTTCCAGTAGTTTCCCTAGAGGCCCGGCTGCCACCGGTAGGACAAAAGATGTTGTGCAAGTTTCTCATTGCGAGCACGTACGACTATATATGGAACACATGCCTATTGATTGATTAGTACTTGGATACCGTTATTATTATCTGCAAATGCCCCTGCTTTGATTGTTACATGAGTTTCTCTCATCCATATTGCAACGCCCGTTAATCCGTCCCCTGCCTACATATTTTAATCTGTTTACTATAATCACTACTGTCTTTATTTCACCGTTTATTTCACTATTCCTACTGCTATAAAACTGTTATCGATAAACTCTTGCGAGTGTCTTTTGCAACTGAATTGACAACTCCTGTTAAGGCTTAAGTATTCTTTGTCTCCCCTTGTGTCGAATCAATAAATTGGGTAATACTTCCTCGAAGACTGTTGCGATCCCCTATACTTGTGGGTCATCAAGACTATTTAGGCCCCGGGAGCATAGCTTTATTTGGAAGTTCACTTGGATTGATATTGTTCGCTGCAAATTCTTCATCATGGGTAAACCTCGCGATACTAAGATCGCCATATTACCATCCACTACAAGAAAAGGTACAACTCTTAGTACCTCTGCTGCTCTTGATTCACCATCCGTGATAAGTAAACTTGTTTCACCACCACAAGCTTCAAATGCTGGTACTTCTGAATCTGAAAATTCCTCTCATAATTGTGATGATGCTTTTGTGCTTGATAATGATGGTTCGTTAGGATCTTTTCTAGATGCTACAATTGCTAGGTCTAGGCAAATTGAAAATACTGAAACTCCTAATGAAAATGCTGCTACACCTGTTCACCTGAGTCTGTTGAATATTCGAGTGATGATCTTGATGAAGATTATGTAGAGCTTGATGATGATTTTATTGAAAAATGCAATGCTACTACTGATGCAAGAAAAATTAAAAAGTTGCTTGCAGAACATGCTGTTAGATATAAATTATCTCCTGATCCTAAATTTGCCACATCTCCTATAAACATTAGGGATAAAGATTATGATTTTCTCTTGATTTATCTCATATAGCTATTGTTGAGAAAACTCCCTTTTTTGGTACTGAAAAACAAAGTGTTGTTGAACACATGACTGAGTTATCTACTCTTAGTGGCTTGTTTTCTGATGATGTCAAGATGCGTACTTATTTTGTCGCTAAATTTTTTCCTTTCTCATTAAAGGATGATGCTAAAACTTGGTATAATAATTTGCCTCCTGGTTCTATTAAAAGTCCAAAAGAATTGCTTGATGTTTTCTTCCTGAAATACTTTCCTGCTAGTGCTCAACATGCTGCTTTGCAGAGAATTTATAATTTTGACCAGGAAGATGGAGAGAAATTGCCTGAGGCTTGGGCGAGATTTTGCTCTCTTATTAGAGCTCAGCCTGACCATGATTTGGAAAAGCATGATTTACTTGATATATTTTATAGTGGACTAACTATTGAGTCTAGGGCATACCGGATAGTTGTGCTGGTTGTGTTTTGAAAAAGAACTCCAGACGACGCTGAAGAATTATTGGCTAAAATAGGCCGGAATCATGATGATTGGTCTACACCTGAACCAACCCCGACACCGATAGTGAAAAAGAGAGGTATGATTAAATTAAATGATGAAGATATGAGGGAAGCCAAGAAGTCTCTCAAAGAGAAGGGTATTAAACCTGAAGATGTGAAGAATTTACCTCTATAGAAGATTTATGTGAGATAACTCCCCTTCATCCATGATTGAGGTACACTCTCTTCAACGCTTTACTAGGGAAGATATTCCGTATTCAAAACCTCCTGCTCAATGCTTAGATGAGTTTGATAATTATATTGTTAAGCAAGAAAACTTTAATATGAGAGAGAATCATTTAATGGAAAATTCTCGAGCTATTAGTGAATTGCATGATATTGTGGAGAGAACCTCTAATGATGTTAAGATACTTGTTAAACATTTTCATATGGTTCAAACTCAAATTGATCAACTTACTAAAGTGCAAAATGACTTGTTGGGAAATAATTCTAAAGAAAAACATGCTTATGAAGTAACAACTAGAGGTGGTGTTTCTACCCAGGATCCTCTATATCCTGAAGGGCATCCCAAAAGAGTTGAACAAGATTCTCAACTAATTAAAACTAGTGCTCCATCTAAGAAAAAGAAAAAGAAGCATAAGAATGTTGTAGAATCCTCTGAACCTGTTAATGATCCTAATAGTATTTCTATTTCTGATGCTGAAACTGAAAGTGGTAATGAACATGATAAAGATAATGATAAGGATGATACTCCCGATAAAGAAGAGGTTGAAAAAGAACCGAAAAGCATGCTAAAAATAAAAAGTACACTAAAGAAGATTTTATTGCTGAGAAACATGGTAATGAAAGAGAACCTTGGGTTCAAAAGCAAATGCCTTTTCCTGCTAAGAAACTAAAATCAAAGGAGGAGGAACATTATAATAAATTTTGTGATTGGATGAAACCTTTATTTTTGCAAATCCCTTTGACTGATGCTATTAAATTGCCTCCTTATTCAAAGTATATGAAAGATATTGTCTCTAACAAAAGGAAAATTCCCAATGAGGAGATTTCCACTATGCTCGCTAATTACTCCTTCAATGGTAAGATTCCAAAGAAGCTTGGAGACCCAGGTATACCGACTATTCCTTGTTCCATCAAGAATAATTATGTTAGAACTGCTCTATGTGATTTGGGAGCAAGTGTTAGTGTAATGCCTTTTCTCTTTATAAGAGACTTGATTTAGATAAGTTGATACCAACTGATATATCTTTGCAAATGGCTGATAAATCTACCGCTATTCCTGTTGGTGTATGTGAAAATGTTCTGTTCAAGTTACTCAACATTGCTTGATATTAACTGATTTTGTTGTGTTGGAAATGCCTGAAGATGATAATATGTCCATTATTCTTGGAAGACCCTTTCTTAATACTGCAGGGGCTATTATTGATTGCAATAAAGGCATGGTTACTTTCAATGTTGATGGTAAGGAACATACTGTCTATTTTCCCAAGAGGATTGATAAAGTATATGGAGTTAATACAATTTTTAATGTGAAAACTATCAAAGTGGGATCCATTGATTGTCCTATATATGAGCCTAAAGAAGAATATCAAACTCTTGTGATTGGATCCATATCAATTCAATATAAGGTAACATGATTGATTTTAGGTTTATTTCTCCTTATGTCATATAAAATCTATTTGGTAGCAAGACTTGATCAACCTTGTTAACAAGTATATTTTAATGCATAAGAGAGCTAAACAACATTTCTTTCTTTCTTTCTCCCTCCATTTATTTTACTTGTTGTAGCACATTTTGTTTTGCAATATGCTTTAGTTGTTTAAGATTTTGGAAATCATTTTCCCTGCGCAGTAATAATTAATTTAACACCAGAAATGTGCATTTTTCGAAGTTCTCTAAAAATTACAAAAATTATACTTGTAGTCCTATTTTTCGAAGAGGCACCTGGGAGCACCTGGGCTGACCACCCAGGGTGGCACCCCATAGTAGCCAGAGAGCGCACACCCTGGTGTGTGGGCCCCTTTGCCCCACTTCAGCATCTCTTCCTCCCATACTCTTCTCTCTCCCAAAAAACTCGCACCAAGTTCCTCTCACTCGCGTTTCTGCTCAAGAACTCGCGATTTCTCGATCTCCTTGCTCAGCCCAGATGAAATTTGGCACATTTGCTCCTTGGTATGTGACTCCTTTGATTGTCCAATTAGAATTTTGTTTGGTTGAGTATATCTTGAATATTTTGCTGCTGTAGATAACATGTTTAGTGAGCTTGCATGCTTGTTCTAAGTGGTAGAAACTAGTTTTGATGCATGTTTAGTATTCTAGCAAGTTCCTATAGTAGTTCCCCTCAATTATATACCTTGAAATCAAATTTTATAATGATTGTTGAAAAATTTCAGAAAATGGAAGGGAGTAGGCACCAACTAAGTCAACAAGAATTGGAGGTACAACAAGTCATGAGAGTTCATCGTGAAGAGGGAGTATAGCCCTCTTATTACCCATGCACGGATTTTATGCGGAATGCAGGAATCCTGCAAGATGTTCAAACACTGATTTCCAATGCAGGGTTGGAAGGTTTTACTGTTGGTGAACCTCACCAATATGCTAAACTAACGGTGTCGGTTGTGCAGGATTTCGTATTTCATCGGTCTCAAACTAACTCCATGGTCCGGTACAAGATTTATAACAAAACTATCAATTTGCCTTTCAGTGATTTCTGTGCAGCAATTAGAGTGCCGCGGTGGGGATCCTGCGAGAAGGTCGGGAACGGGAGCTCTCGAATCTTTATACCATGATTTGTAATGGGAGGAGCTCCGATGATGGTGGTAAGATTAGTAGCATTCAACAACCAGCTATCCGCTACTTCGCTTACTTCGTTACAAAGTGTGTTCTTGCTAGAAGGAATGCGAGTAAGTTGTCTGTTCAAGATATGGCTTTCTTAGCTGCCGCTTTGCAACAGGATAGGACCTATAATTTGGGTGTTTTAATAGCTTGTAGACTTGCTACTAACCGTGAGAAAGGAGGAATTTGTGGAGGTCTTATCGCCTCTCGCTTATTAGCTATGCATGGTGTAGGACCTCACCATCTAGACATTCCACTTTCTATAGAGAAACTTGATGTTGTTTCCATGATTAAACATGAGTTTATTTCAGATGCATCTAATTTGAACAACCTGTATTATAGGATAACTTTGTATAAGAAAAATTGGAGAATAACTAAGAAAATTGAAAAATTAGTACGATTGCCTACACCTGCTTTAACCTTGATGCCAGAAAGGGTGGTCGATCACAAAAAATGAGCTAAACGCATACATAGAAAGGGAAAGCCATCGTGCAAGGGAAGGCATGGAGGAGGCCGAGGAGCACCCCGACTCTTCATCCGATGCAGCAAGCTCCTCATATCAACATTATGGTCATGTGGAACCTCCACGACATTCTTCTGCGCAGGGGCCCTATTATCACTCCATGTATGATCCACCCGTGGAACTCCGACCCCGTTGGGAATGAACTCCACTTAGGCCAAAAGCCTAAGCTTGGGGGAGGTATACCGGCACCACTCATTCTTTGCATATTATGATTGCTGGATACTTGTACATACTTGTTTAGTTTCTTAGAGTGGTTTTGTAATGAGAGGAGATGATATTTGGGGAAGTGCTGTCCAAAAACAGATTCTGGGCTGTTACCAAAAAAAATCGTACGCACAGCCAGAACGTTATTTTGAGTTGCCAATTTTTGAGCATGTGCCCCAGGTTGTTATCTAACTTTCGTTAGTTGAACACTTTTTGAACTGAGCAATGGAAGACTTTTTTCAATTTCGCTTTCTGTACTGCTGTCAGGATTTGGCAGATTTCTGTCGTCCTGCTTTTCTGTGTTTCGTTTTTTTTGCTTTGTTTCTTTCCTAAAACACAAAAAGACCAAAAATATTTCTGTTGTTTCTCTTCATCATTTGTTTATTTGGTTCTTTGCTCTCAGTTTACTTTATTTGCTATCGTTGGTTTGCTATGAGAAAACCCAAAAAGATTTTGCTTTGTTTTCTTGTTTCTTTTGTTCTTGTTTCTAATTCGAAAACACCAAAAATATTTGCTGTTCTTATTTGGTTTGTAAAGTTCATCATGAGTTCAATGGTCTTCGGTGGCTGGAGCGTGGTTTTATTTCATATTATCCAAGCTACACAAGTGAAAGGCAATAATGACGATCTACAACAATTGGATTGTGGTGAGAGGCTGGTATGAACTCCATTTGTTTTCATTTTTGTACATATACTCATCCATGTGAGCATGCTTAGTTGGTTCATGTGAGGTATATGTTATTTGAGAAAGTCTAGTAGTTCATGATCTCTCATGTTTAGCTCCAATTTATTAATATGAGTAGCATGTCATGGATGTTCGCTTGCATTGTTTTATTCATAAGTAAGTATGGCATTGTGGTATCCTCCTCTGAATAATTCATTTAATAGACTTGGCACATGCTCACGCATGCATATGACTGAACCAAAGTCAATTAAGCCTCGATGATTTATATTGCTTCAGAGTTCTTGTATCACTTTTATGCCTCCATTAATTTATTTTGCCGCAAGCATGATTATGACAGTTACTGCTCTCTTGATTTGTCGCTCCCTAGTCTTTTGCTAGCCTTCACTTGTACTGAGCGGGAACGCCGCTCGTGCTTCCAAACACCTGAAAACCAAGTTGTTCCAAAGTGTCCACCATAAATACCTATGCATGGCATTTCAAACCATTCCAAGTAAATTCTCATGCGCTACCTTTAAAACTTTCAAAATGCTTCTCAATTTGTGTTAATGTTTCATAGCTCATGAAGAAGTATGTGGTGTTTAGCTTTCAACCTTGTCATTTACTTTTGACGGACTCTCATATGGACTAGTGGCACATCCGCTTATCCAATAATTTTGCAAAAAGAGCTGGCAATGGGATTCCCAGTTCCAAATTAATTAACTTAAATAGACACTCCTCCATGGTTTGTGATTGTTGGACGGCACCCGAAGGATTCGGTTAGCCATGGCTTGTGTAAGCAAAGGTTGGGGGGAGTGTCATCATCATAATAAAACTTAAAAAGGCACTCCTTCATGGTATGTGATTGTTGGCAGGCACCCGAGGATTCGGTTAGCCATGGTTTGTGTAAGAAAGGTTGGAAGGAGTGCCACATAAACATGCAAATAATTCATGGGAGCCGCTCTTGGGAGTCCAGTTGATGAGGGAGTGTATACCCATTACCATTCGTTGACAACAACAAGCACTTCTCAAAACAATTTTACTCCCGCTTTAAAAATGAAAAGCTCTAGCGCATGTTAATCCCTCGCTCCCCGAAGGGTCAATCTTTTACTTTTATGTTGTGTCTCCATTCTTTCTTTGAGCACTATCTTGAGAGCACAACCATTCTTAGTATAATATGCTTGTCTCAAAATATGATTGATTGTGGTATAACTTTGATGCTTTTATCTTTGACAATCACTACTTCTAGTCTTTCTATGAACTACAGAGGTGCCTGGGCATTTATGTTTTGCCGATCAAATACGGGCGAGATACCACTTTATCATATTCTCTTATGAACATTGCAATCCTGCTTATATACATGATTTATGATGCTTATTATTAATTGTTGGTACCTCTCCATGATTGACATAGCTGTTGGATGATCTTATTTGCATGTATCTCATTATGAACTGCTTAAGTATTAGCCATAGCATGAGAATATATACATCATATGAGCAAATGTGTTCGTGAAAGTTCTTTTATCGCTCAGTTGTTAACTGAATTGCTTGAGGACAAGCAATAAGCTAAGCTTGGGGGAGTTGATACGTCCAAAACGTATCTACTTTCCCGAACACTTTTGCTATTGTTTTGCCTCTAATTTGTGCATTTGGATACAACTAACACGGACTAACGCTGTTTTCAGAATCGCTCGGTGTCTCGTTTTGTAGAAATCCAACTTTCGTAAAACTCGAATTTATACGTAAGGTCCTATTTTTCCAAGACTCACGGAGCTGTATAAGTTGGGGGCACGAGGCCCCACACACCAGGCCGGGCGCGTCTGGGGCCGCGTGGCCCTAGTGTGGGCCCCCTGCTGGCCCCCGACGCCTCCTTCGGACTACTTATCGCCTCGACCAAAAACGCACGGAAGTCGATCAGAAACCCTCCAGAGCCGCCACATCGCGAAACTCCGTCTCGGGAGCCGAAGTCTCCGTTCGGCATTCCGCCGGACGGGAATTGGAGGAGATCTTCACCGCCATCACCGCCAACGCCCTCCATCGACCAGCCATGTTTCCCCATCCATGTGTGAGTAATTCCCCGCTGTAGGCTGAAGGGGATGGTAGGGATTGGATGAGATTGGTCATGTAATAGTCATAAGATTGTTAGGGCATAGTGCCTAGTATCCGTAGATGTCACTTTTATGATATTGTTGCAACTTGTTATGCTTAATGCTTGTCACTAGGGCCCGAGTGCCATGATCTCAGATCCGAACATGTTATTGATTCATGAAGATATTCGTTTTATGATCTTACTCGCAAGTTGTATACACATGTCGCTGTCCGGAACCAATGGCCCCGAAGTGACAAATAAATCGGGACAACGGAGGGGATGGTAGTGATGAGGATCACATGTGTTCACTGTTAATGCTTTGCTCGGACTCGTGAAATTTACCTTAATATCCATTAGATTCCGAGCCGGGCTAGACCGCTGGACAAAAGATGTTGTGCAGTTTCTCATTGCCAAGGCGCTAACACCCACGGCATGGACCAATTGTTGGATACTGCATTTATTATTATCTGCAAATGCTCACTTTGATTACATGAGTTTCTCTCATCCATGCACGCATTAATCGCCACCTGTGCGCCTATTTTAATCCCGCAAGCACTATAATCACTAATGCTGTCTTTATTTCACCGCTGCATTATTTCACTATTCCTATCGTATAAAACTCTTACTGATAAACTCTTGCGAGCAAGTCTGTTTCCGGGTTGAATTGACAACTCCGCTGTTAAGGCTTACAAGTATTCTTTGTCTCCCCTTGTGTCGAATCAATAAATTGGGTAATACTTCCCTCGAAGACTGTTGCGATCCCCTATACTTGTGGGTCATCACACCCCTCATGACTAGATGCTAGTGCTAATACTAAAACTTGACTACTCTAGATGGGAACATGTGACTTGAAATTGAAACTTTGGAATGATGATGCATTCCATTGAATGAATTTTGAAGGTGAATATGACCAAGAGAAGATAGTGATTTTTGATAAAAACTAATATTGGTTTGGATGCGATACCTTTCCAATTCATAAGTACCCCCACAATACCTGATTATGGGTAAGGGCTTAACTAGAAGTTTATGTACCTTAGTATGGGTTCCCTCTGAACACATCATAGGGCTTATGCCGAGGCTGCCTCTGTTGTTGCTAAATGATGTGAATTGAGGTGAATTGTACGGCTGCCCTGTGCGCAAAGTTGACAGTTGGTCTTCACTGGGAGGCCTCATGGGAGAGGTGCTCATACTAGGGTTTATAAATGAAAGGTTATGGTTGATGATCCGCGTACCGTGTTACGATGATTCGGGTTATCCCCACGGATGAAATCAAATGTTGTGGCACAAGTGTGCAACCTCTCGCAGAGTGTAAACCTATTCGAATAGCCGGTCCACGGTTACGGACACATGGAAAGGCCATACAGTTTCCAGTGTCAGATTTAAAAATGTTGATGAAATGAATGGTGAATGGTGACTTGAATTTTGAATCACAACAATGTTGTGGGAATGACACTAATGTTCCCACTTGAGTTAGTTAGTTAGCACATGAATAAGTCTTTATAAAATACTTGTGAACTAAAATTGGCTGTAAATAAACTAGAGCTTAGTACCCTAATAAAATGGTTAGCACTACTAGTATTAGTTTGCAGTTAAAGTACTCACGGCTTTGTCTGGCTATTCAAGAGTATGAAGACGAACACTACCAAGGAGATGATCACAGGACGCCTACGACAACTAGGAGTCTTCTGACGTCAGCGTTGGCCCGTGGACTAGAGAGTCCATTTATCTTTACGCTTCCGCTATGAACTTGTGTTTGATCGTTGATCAATAGATCAACTAATTGTGTAATATGGATCATGTGATTCAAGTTGTAAGACAATATGGTTTGTAATGAATGATGGTTGTGATACTTAACTTGATGTGGTCTAAGACCCCGATTGTGGCCCGATCTCGCGAATGACCCAAGGAATCAAGGGGAAAAGAGGGGGAGAGGTGGAAGAGACGGAGAACACGAAGAACACAAGAAGATCCACGCACACCAACCGATACAATCGATGCTTACCCTCACGGCTCGATGGACCGTGCCAATAGAATCCGCCCGAAGAGACTCGAGGTAGAATTCCGAGAGGAGAGACGGTGAGGAAGGACGAATCAAGGAGTGAGAGAGAGCAAGCACTAGAATCTCTTACTACCAATCCATACATCCACAAGGGTTGCCTTGATTACGAGGGATGATACTCAAGGGAGACTAAGCTCAGTTAGTTTGAGTTCTAAACAAGTCTAAAGAGTAAAGGAGGGTCCCATTTACTTAAAGGTGCGGCAAGCCAGTGGCGGGCGAACAGGTACGAAGGGATAAGTCAAGGCAGTTTGGTGGGGACGCTGGCCGGTCCAGGCCCCGGTCAGACCGGCCCTGGGACCGCCAGTCCGGTCATGGGTCCGGGCCCCGACCGGCCTGGCAGGGTCGGCTGTCTCGCCATGGGTCCCACACCGGCCGCCAACCGGGGATTCTCGCGAAGAGTCCCCGGCCCCGGGTCCGGTCGTCGTCCCGATGGCGAGGGAGTTGGGCCCGCTTGCGCCGGCTGGACCGGGCCTCGGCCGCCTGTCAGGTCCGGTCCGACCGGGCTCTGCACCGGGGCGTCTTTCTCTTCCTTGGCGCTCTTCGGGACGGTGGCTTCGCTTCATGTTCATCTCCGGGTTCTCCCCGTCCCTCTCCTTCCCTTGACCATGATGTCTCGCCCTCTCCGGGGTCTTGGTGCGCCTTGTGCCTAATGACACATAGCACGTCGGCATGAGGTAGCAATCCATCCAAAGGGGTATCAAGGCCAAGGGTGGTGAGGAGCCCGACCACCTCCATGCACGCTGGCTCGAGCCCTTGTCATTGGTCCGCTGGGGGGACTTGTCTTGGTGAGCAGGTGTCCGAAGGCCACCCCGCATCATCTCCCCTTGGGAGAGAGTCGTCCTCGACTCTTGTTCCTCCTCATCTCCATGATAGGGTGAGAGATCCGAGACGTTGAAGGTGTTGGCTCACCAAGTACTTTTGATGTTGGCATGTCGATGACGTAGCGTTGTTGTTGATGCGCTTGAGGACCTTGAAAGGCCCATCTCCTTCTTGGCTTGAGCTTGGAGTTGCGTTTTGAGGGAACCTTTTCCTTAGGTGGATCTAAACGAGGTCTCCTTCCTCTTCAAACACGCGTTCCTTTTCTGGCGTTGAGGCTGGTAGCTTGGCTAAGTACATGCTCTTGTATGGTTGCCTTTGTCTCTCTTCATGCAGCTTTTTCCATGGCGGGGGTGCGCTCGTCGAAGTCCATGTTCGCTCTTTCATGAAGAGGTAGTGGAAGGATGTCGAGTGCCGTTGGAGGTTCGAATCCGTAGACGACCATGAAGGGACTCCGTAATGCTGTGGAGTGCTTGGCCTGGACAGTGCTAACTCATGCTGGGTAGGCAATCTTCCCATGACTTCAAATTTGTCTTCACAAGTGTGCGGAGGAGTGGGGAGAGGCTTCGATTGACCACTGCTTGTCCATCGGTTTCAGGGTGCGAGGACGATGAGAACAAGAGCTTCACTCAAAACTTTGCCGTCGACTTCCACAGGTAACTCATGAACTTGACGCCTCGATCCGACACAATGCTTGCCGGCATCCCATGTAGGCGAACCATCAAAAACAATGAAGCAATGTGTGAAGCATCATCGCTCTTATGACATGGTGTATGAAAATGAGCCATTTTAGAGAACCTATCCACTACCACAAATATTGAGTCATGACCATGTTTGGTGCGTGGTGGCCAAGTACAAAGTCCATGCTTATGTCCGACCAAGGTGCATATGGAATGGGTAAAGGCATGTAAAAGACCATAGGGATTGGAAGTCGAGATTTAGCTTGTAAGCATGTTGTACACCGGCGGCAAAGGCGGTCCACGTCGCGTACATTCTTGGACAATAGTAGTGGGTTGAGAGTACAAATATGTCTTCTCTCGGCCCAAAGTGGACCCACAGTATCACCCATGTGACTCTGCAAAAGCACCTCACGTAAGATATGAAGACCCGGAATGCATATCTGTTAGCTTAAACAAATAGCCATCATGCAAATAGAAATCATCAAATCCATGGTCAACGGAACACTTGGCAAAGATTGAACCAAAGAAAGCGTCGGAATGGTAAAGTTCCTTGATCTCCTCAAGACCCAAATGTGAAACTCCAAGCGGGTAGAAGAGTAATCTTGCGGGAAAGTGCATCCGCAACCACATTTTCCTTTGCCTTTTTGTATGTGATTACATAAGGAAGGACTCTATGAACTCAACCCACTAAGCATGTCTCTGTTCAAATTGTGTTGACTTTTCAAATACTTCATGGACTCATGATCCGAGTGGATAACAAACTCCTTTGGCCAAAGGTAGTGTTGCCAAACTTCAAGAACACGAACCAAAGCATAAAGCTCCTTGTCATATATAGGATAGTTGAGGCGCAGCCATCCAACTTCTCGCTGTAATAATAAGATGCCACGGGTTTTCCATTTTGCATGAGGACACCACCGACTCCAAGGCCACTTCGTATCACATTCTATTTCAAATGTCTTGGCAAATCGTGAGAGCAGAAAAGCTCAAGAGTCTCTTTTTTCAATTCACTGTGCTTTTTGTTGTGCTTGTCTTCAAACGAACGGAACATTCTTTGTTGTATTAAAGGGCAAGCAATGGTGTTGAAATCTTTCACAAAACGGCTAAAATGCAAGTCCATGCAGCTTTCACTTGACCAACATTTGTGGAGGGGCCAATTGTGGATGGCCTCAACTTTGGAAGAATCAACTTCAATTCCGTTTGGCGGAAACCACAAAAACCAAGAAAAACCAATTCTATTTTGAGCAATACATTTTGAAGGTTAAGAAGAGTTTTCCTTTGTGGAGCAAGAAGATGCATAAGACTTCTCACATGTTGAACATGGTCCTCGTAGATTTGGTTATAGATGAGGATACTATCAAAATAGCTAACTACACTCTCTTACAACAGAGGTCGAATACAGATTCATAAGACGCATAAAATTGGAAGGAGCATTGGAACCAAATGGCATGAAAAGCCATTCATAGAGACCAAGCTATGTCTTGATGCCGTCTTCCATTCATCACTAATTGCCATGCGAATTTGGTGGTAGCCACTACGCAAATCAATCTTAGAGAAAATGGTGGCACCACTCAATTCATCAAGCATGTCATCTAAACGCGGAATGGGATGTCGATAATGGACGGTAATGGCATTGATGGGTGTAATCCATACACATCCGTTGCGCCTCATCCGGTTTAGGCACAAGAATGACGGAACGGCACAAGGGCTACTTTCTCGAACGTACCCCTTTAGCGAGGAGGTCTTATATTTGGCGTTGGATCTCCTTATCGGGGTTGGTGCGGTAGGCCGCGCGGTTTGGTAGGGGAGCGGCGGGTATGAGGTGATGCTCGATGCTCCGAAGCGGTGGTAGTCCATGGGTAGCTCGTCGGGAGACGTCTTTGAACTCCTTCAAAAGAGACAACAAAGACGAAGGAATGTTGGTTAAGTCATTAGTCTCCGCCGAGAGGCCCTTGCAAATGAGCACGTAGTGTGGTGGTGGATGGGTTGTCTTTCACTTCTCTCCACTCGCTTTTGGTGGTTAGGAGGACACTTTTCTCTCACTCATATGTGGGTGGTGGCGCTCACTCTCTTTTGGTGGTCGCCCTCTCCTCTCAACTCACTATGGTGGATGTGGTGTTGTGCCCTCGCTAAAGCCTTCGCATTGTCGGCGATGATTTGGCTAGGAGTCATTGGGCGAAGCTCGAATTTCTTGTCCTTGACCTTGAAGGTGTATGCATTGGAGAAACCATCATGTATGGCCTTCTTGTCAAATCGCCATGGGCGGCCAAGCAACATGTGGCACACGGTCATAGTACCACGTCACACTCGACGGTGTCTTCATAGGGTCCTATCTTGAAGTTGACGTGACGGTGTTGAATCTTGACATTGCCCTTGTCACTCAACCATTGGACATGGTACGATGAGGATGCTTGCGAAGCGTGAGGTTGAGCTTCTCACATAGCTCTTGCCAAGTTGTGGCAACTCCCACCATCGATGATGACCTTGATAGACTTGCCACCAATGCCGGCACGCGTTTGGTAGATGTTGCATCTTTGGTCTTCCATAGCTTGGGGTTGAGTGGTGAGCACTCGAGTGACCACAAGAGAAGGGCTTGGATCATGCATAAGAGAGGGTCTTCTCCACTTTCTTCATCATAGTCTTCCTCATTAGCAACCGCGGCTTGCACTAGGGCTTCATATTCACCTTCACTTAGAGTCTCTATATCACCATTCTCCATAGTGATCATGACCTTGGTGTTCTTGCACTCAAAGGATTTGTGGCCTTGAGTACCACACTTGAAGCAAGTGACATTGGAGGGTCCTTAGAGGCCTTAGAGGAGGCGGTGGAGGATACCGTTGCTTCATGCGACTTTGTATGGAAGGTTGCTTGGAAGGTAGGATGCGGATGGCTTGACACTTGTTGTAGGAGTTGATGTGGCAAGCTTGGAGGCGAAGTATTGCTTGGACTTCGAGTACTTGATGTCCTCATTCACTTGACGCTCGGCCTTGGAAGCTTGGTGAACCAACTCAACCATGTTGGAGTATTGTGGAACTCCACAATCCTCTTGATGGGGTAGTTGAGGCCATTGAAGAACCTAGCGATGGTTTGGTCTCTGACTCTTGGATGTTTGCTCTCATCATGGTTAACTCCATCTCCTTGAAGAATCAACGGTCTTGGTGCCTTGCTTCAACTTTTGTAGCTTGTTGAAGAGATCGGTCTTGTAGTGTGTAGGGACAAAGCGGGCTTCCATCTCCTCCTTCATGTCTTCCCAAGTATCAATAGGAGGATCTCCCTTTTCTTCCCTTAGAGTGACAACTTGTTCCCACCAAGTGTTGGCATAATCTTCAAACTCGAGGGAGGCCATGGCTACTTTCTTGGCACCGGAGTAGTTATGGATGCGGAAGATCTTGTCAACCTTGAGTGCCCATGAGAGGTAGGCCTCGGCATCGTCTTCACCCTTGAACTTGGGCATATTGAACTTGAGCTTTCCATACATATTCTTCATCTTCCATGTTCCTCCGGGACGATGCCTTCATCTCTTGCGACTTGAGGTGGTAGAGGAGGTCTTCCACGACCAACCATAGCATTGGCGTTGGAGGTGAACACTAGCTTCACTTGGCTCATGTTGAGGATGTTGTGGCGGATCTTGTCGAGGTTGTTGACGTTGTCCAATGTTGGCCCTCTCATCTTGATCTTGTTGAGGTTGTCCCCGCCCCTTTGGTCATGGCGGGTGATTCGGGAGATCACGCCTTGGTGGATCTTGATGACCTTGGTCTTGAGCATCCACATGGGCTTGACGATGAGGTGCCGGGTCCATGTTGTGGAGGACGTTGTCTTGGGTTGGCCGTCATGCCCATGGCGGGCATGGCGAGCCGCTTGATGACGATCTTGGTGAAGAGCTTGTTCTTGTTGCGGACGTTCATGAGGACGAGCATGGCTGGAACTCTCCGCGCCTTGAGTTGGAGCGAGAATCATCATGACGAGCGTGCGGTCGACGAGAGCGATGATGATCTCCATGCCTTGAGTCTGAGCTTGAGGACGAATGGCGATCATGGGAGTAGTCATCATGTGATGATGTCGATGACGATGAGGAAGTAGAGCGATGTCGATGTCGGCGTCCCAAGTTGTTGATGGCGCGCTCGAGGCTATCCATGCCGCTCCATGTTTGCATCATTGGCCGTCACTTGGTCATGCAAGTTGTCCGTAGCTTCACGAAGAAGGATCATATCTTGGTTCACTTGGCCGAAGTTGTGGGCCACTTCTTCATATTGTTCATCGATGCGTGTCTCGAACAAGTTGAGTTGGTCCTTGAACTCTGGCGTTGCACCCATAGGTTGTGGTGGCCAACCTCTCGGAGGCGTAGGACCTCATCCTCCTTTGCTTGTTCTCCTTGCCTATCCATGATCACAAGACAAGAACTATGTTGTGGATGTTAGTGAAGGAGACTACCTCTCACTCTTACCGTGGCAAGATAGTATTGAGGCAATCAACCAAGGCGAAAGTAAGACCAATTGTATCGGGACACACACGAAACACACGCAAAAGCTAGCAAATATGGTGTTAGGAATGGATGGTGGAAAGCCAAAAGACGAAATCCAAAATCGAGTATGTTGTTAAGAGTGGGTAAGGTCCAAAAATCCAAGTGTCAAAGTGTCGATCACTATAAACACGGAAAAATGTGGAACTCACACACGGGATGAGCGGTGTTAGTGCAACCAAGGAACGCGCGGAAAAAGGAAAAACCCCTAAGCAAGGGTGCTCAATGTCACACTAACTCAAGAAGAGATCGAGCTAGGGTGCATAGAGTAGAAACACCAAGATTCGCACGAGGTCTCTCTTCTATCTCTTGCTTGCTTAAAAGCTTTTCTCTCTTTTAGGTGGCACTTTGCACTTTGCTTCTCTTTTTTTTTCACTAGCACACTATGCTCTTTCTCTTTTGTGGCCACTCACGAGCTCTACTTACGCGCTTTACTCACACAACGCACACCTCATGGCCGGGACCTCGTAAGATGTTTCGCAACACTCCTGAAGCTTCGCCGATGATGATCGCAATAGGAAGAGGGCTACAAGGGTTATGGAGTACATACCTGCGATGGTGGAGATGGTGGTGGTGGTGGACGGCGTGGTGTTAGACGATGTCGAAGACGAGGAGCTTGGTCGGTGGTCCGGTCGGACCGGTGTGGCGCCGGCGCTCCGGTCGCCTTTCGATGGCGGGCAGACCGTCGTCCGGCATGTCGGTTGAACCGGTTCTCGCGGACGGTCCGGTTTGGGGGCCGTTGACCGGGTGCGAAACCGGTTTTCTCCTTTCTCTCTCCTGTTCTTCCCCAAACCAAAACCAAATCTACCAAACGAAGGGAAACGATGGAACGGAGGCTAAAAGTGGGAAATAGTAGATCAAGCACAACAACACCAGATCCACTGAGCAAAACCACTCAAACTCAACCAAATCACAGATCCGTCCAAAGGCAATTTAGGGCTATTTTTTGGAAAATTTTCTAGAAACGAAATTGGGTGGTGGAGGGTCAAATCCGCGGAAACCAAAGGCTGCTGATACCATATGATGTGGTCTAAGACCCCGATTGTGGCCCGATCTCGCGAATGACCCAAGGAATCAAGGGGAAAAGAGGGGGAGAGGTGGAAGAGCACGAAGAACACGAAGAACACAAGAAGATCCACGCACACCAACCCGATACAATCGATGCTTACCCTCACGGCTCGATGGACCGTGCCAATAGAATCCGCCCGGAAGAGACTCGAGGTAGAATTCCGAGAGGAGAGACCGGTGAGGAAGGACGAATCAAGGAGTGAGAGAGAGAGTGCAAGCACTAGAATCTCTTACTACCAAATCCATACATGCACAAGGGTTGCCTTGATTACAGAGGGATGATACCCAAGGGAGACTAAGCTCAAAGTTAGGTTTGAGTTCTAAACAAGTCTAAAGAGTAAAGGAGGGGTCCAGTTACTTAAATAGGCAAGCACAGCCAGCAAGGGCGAACAGGTACGCGAAGGATAAGTCACCATTTGCGGTTAGGTATCGGTTCAAAGGCAATTTAGGGCTATTTTTGGAAAATTTTCCGAAATTGGGTGGGTGGAGGGTCAATTCGGCGATCATGTGGTCTAAGACCCCTGGCCGATCACGCGAATGGAATGGTCACGAAGAACACAAGAAGATCCACGGCGATGCTTACCTCACGGCTCGATGGACCGTGCCATCCGGAAGAGACTCGAGGTAGAATTCCGCCTGGACGAATCGTGCAAGCACTAGGCACAAGGGTTGCCTTGATTACGATGATACCCAAGGAGACGTTCTAAACAAGTCTAAAGAGTAAAGGAGGGGTCCCGCTACTTAAATAGGCAAGCACAGTGCGCTGCCGGATAAGTCCCGGGTCGGATCGATGACATGGGTTGACTGTCTTGCTATTCGTGTGCCACCGGGCTCTCGATGGTCCGGTCGTCGTCGTCCGGTTGCGGGTTCGACCGTGGGTCTGGCCGGGCTCGGACCGGCCAGCGTCCTTCTCTTCCTTGGCGCTCTTCGGGCGACGTCGGCTTCGGCTTCATGTTCATCTCCGGGTTCCTGCTGCTCCTCTCCTTCCCTTGACCATGATGTCTCGTCCTCTCCGGGGTCTTGGTGCCTTGTACCTAATGACACATAGCACGTCGGCATGAGGTAGCAATCCATCCAAAGGGGTATCAAGGTCAAGGGTGGTGAGGAGCGAGTTCACCTTGTCATGTATCGCTTTGGCTCGAGCCCTTGTCATTGGTCCGCTTGGGGACTTGTTGGTCTTGGTGTGGAGGTGTCCGAAGGCCACCCCGCATCATAACTATTATGCCTCGCAACAACAATATTCCTGGGATTGCGATGAATGACATAATAGGCATCCGAACTTTAAAAATCCGGGTGTTGACAAGTTGGTATCAGAGCCATTGTTTGACCTTAGGAGACCCTAGTTTAGAATGGACGTTCTAACCAAGTTAATTTCACAAAACAAAGGAAATGAATACTTGCAAAAACTTATACCCCTCTTTTCCTTGAGATCTTTCAAAAATGATATGCCATACTCTTCCTTATTAAAAGTACTTAAAATTTTGCCACACTTGCTCACTCTCTAACTTACTCATCCATTCCCTTTCAGATGGAGCCGACCAACGTGAAGTTTTACCAGCTCGGGAACGGCAGGGACTTGATCTTCGAGAGGGACCTTGACGGCCTTTCGGACTCCCTTGGGCGCCCCCACCCCGAGTTTCACGGAGTTGAGGTCAACGACCAGCACGGAGGAGCTTCCATGGATTATCACCGCTGACTTGAGGGGCAAGGTGGAGCCTCCCACTTCTGAGAGGATCCTCTTTTCCTTGAGCTGGCTGGACGGACTCGCTCGTGCCCTTCAGGAGGGACTTGCGCGTCTATGCGGACAGAACGTGGTAGCTGTGCTTGCGTCTCGCTTTGCTCACCATGCAAGGCGTGATGCCTTTGGAGTACCCATGCAGGTACAGATGCACCCCCAGCTAAGGCACCATGTGGACCATCTGGACTACATGTTGTTCCACCCAGAAGGAGCTGGATAACTCCCGTGGTTATGCGAACCACTCACTTTGCACCGACTCAGATGGTGAGGCCATCAGGATGCTCAACAAGGACCGCAAGTCACTCCGCTTGCAGCGTGCCAAGAAGGATGCTACCATAGTGCGCCTTCGCGCCAAGATAGCAGCCTTGGAGATCACCGTCAAGGCCCAGGAGGACCAGCTGAGAGAGCTTGAGGATGACGATGGAGGCATCGACCTTCAGGGAGGAGGAGCCTTCCTAAGTGACGACGACGACTTTGAGGAGGAGGAGGACCCCGAGGAGGAGGACTACGAGTTGCTGGAGGCCGCAGAGGACGGTATCATCCCCATCGATGTGGACGTCGATGTTGAGGAGTAGTTGCACTAGACCACTTATGTAGGTGTGAGTTGTACCCCGTCCCTTGTATCGTAGCATGAAGGGTTCTTAAAACCCTGGGTATGAGTTTGTATCCGGTTCCTTGTATCGTAGCTTGAGAAGAAGGGTTCTTAAAACCCTGGGTGTGTTAGTATGTAATATGTGATGAATGAATGAATGAATGTTGTGTGTTATCATCAAAAAGTTTACAAGTTTTAAAGGTTTTCAAAACTTACCCAAACAAGACATAGAATTTCCCTTTTATCTCATGATCTGTCTACATGTTCAGATGGCTCGTCCGAATCGCAATGCGAATCCGGATGCAATGATGCAACCTGCATACCACGATGGCGTGAGAACGTGAGCTGAACGCCAAGCCAACATAGCCGCATTGCAGCAGCTGGCCAACAACAACTATGGCCATGGCAACCATGATCACCCGGGTCCAAACTCAAGAACTTCAGAACACAAACCCCTGTCTTCGCAAGGCGGAGAGCCTTTGGATACGGACGACTGGCTGCAAACCATGGAGAATAACCTTGAAGTGGCTGGAGTAGAAGCCAATGAGAAAGTGTTGTTCGCCACGCACTACTTATCCGGACCAGCTAGAGCTTGGTGGACCATCACCCGTGCCATGAACGGAGGTCAGATCATGACTTGGGCAGATTTCAAGCTCAAGTTTACCAAGTACCATGTACCCCCGGGTCTTATCAAAAAGATGAGGGATGAGTTCCGCGAACTCAAACAAGGCAGGATGACAGTGGTAGAATACGCGACAGGTTCCTTACACTGTCAAGGTACGCCCCCCGAGACCGACACCAGGAAGAGGCAGGAGAGATTCCTAAAACTGCCGATGAGATGCAGACTGTCCTTGTTAACATTCCCTTCGCCGATCTAGAAGCCCTAGTGGACTCTGCCATCCAGATGGAAGGCAAACTCAACCAAGCCAATGAGAACCCCAAACGCCGTATGATGAGTGGGCCCAGCAATGCCCCTAAGTATCGCCCCACTCAAGTGGAGGTTTCACTCCCAGAAACAACAGCAAGTCCCAGATGCAGATTCCTGTTATAAACCGGAGTGGAGGAAACCGAAGCCAGGAGGCCACCACAACAACGGCAACTACAACAACAACAACAACAACTTCAACCGTGCTCCGCCACCCCCCAACCACAATAACAACAACAACACCAACACCGCCCCAGAACCGGAAGCAACGCCATACCAGTTAACCAAGGACAAGGCCACCATCACTTGTTATGAGTGTGGTGTAGTGGGGCACTACTCCAACGAGTGTCTCGCCAAACTCGCAGGCAACACCGCAGCACCCGCTCGCAGCAACGCCGTGTCTCCACCGCAAAAGTTCGCCCCCAACAACCCCAATAACCGCAAGGCCGTCTCTTCCACATGAATGCCGAAGAAGCCCGGGAAGCACCAGATGTTGTACGGGTATGTTTTCGTTAATTCAGTGCCGAGTGTTGTTTGATTCAAGCATCTCATTATTTTGTCACCGAAGATTTTGCATCCACAAGTAAAATTCAACCTATCAGTTTGAAACATGTTATGATAGTTCAAATTCCGGATCAACCACCAAAGCCAGAAAATTTTGTAAAATGTACCCATCAAAATCCATGAAGTAGATTTCTATGCCAACTGATTATTCGGGAACCAAAGGTTTGGAAGTACAAGGAATGGACTGGATGTCAAAACACCATGGATTGATTGACTGTGCCAAGAAAGCCATCACCATGACTAGCAGCACCGGTATCCTAGTAGAGCACATCTGAAAGATTACCCCGAAAATTTACCCGCAACCAAGGTGTAGCCAAGCCAACTCGGATCAAATCGGGTGTGTCGATATCTGATGTGTTTCTGGTCTACCCAGTATGCCCCGGATCGGGATATCGAGTTTATCATCGAGTTAATCCCCGAACAGGACCTATAGCCCAGAGAGCCTATAGCATGAACCCAGCAGAGCTAGTGGAGCTGAAGAAACAACTGGATGAACTGTTAGCCAAAGGTCTGATCCGACCAATGCGTCGCCTTGGAGATCCCCAGTTTTGTTTGTGGACAAGAAAGACGGTGCCAGTCGTTTATGTACGGATTATCGTAAGCTTAACGATGTCACCATCAAAAACAAATACCCCTTGCCAAAGATAGAAGACTGTTTGACCAGTTGCCAACCTTGTTCTCTAAGATTGATCTTAGGACTGGATCATCAGCTGAAGATCCGTGCAACGGATATCCCAAAGACTGCCTTCACCACCAGATATGGGTTGTATGAGTACAACGTCATGTCATTTGGATTGACCAATGCCCCAGCTTATTTCATGAACCTCATGAATAATATCTTCATGAACTTTTTGGATAAGTTTGTCGTTGTTTTCATCGACGACATCCTTATCTACTCCAAAACTGAAGAGGAACATGAGCAACATTTGGAAATCATCCTAGAAACCCTTAGAGAACACAAGTTGTATGCAAAGTTCAGCAAGTGCGAGTTTTGGTTAAAGGAAGTAGGATTCCGGGACATATCTTGTCTGGAGGAATAGTAGATCCCGCCAAGATCAAAACAGTGGAAGAATGGAAAGCCCCAACCACTCTGAGGTCCGTGCCTTTCTCGGATTGGCCGGATACTACCGTAGGTTTGTTGAAGGATTTTCCAAGCACCGACCAATGACCCAACTGTTGAAGAAGGACAAGAAGTTTGAATGGACGGAGAAGTGTGAAGAGTTTCAGACACTGAAAACCAGACTAACCACAGCCCCAATCCTAATCATGCCTGACATCACCAAACCATTCGATGTCTACTGTGATGCATCCAAGATTGGTCTTGGATGTGTGTTGATGCAGGAAGGCAAGGTGATCTCTTATCTGTCTCGGCAACTGAAGCAACATGAGCAGAACTACCCCACCCATGACCTAGAGCTTGCAGCTGTAGTTTTAGCACTAAAGGTGTGGCGTCATTACCTCATGGGTAATCGATGCGAGATCTATTCTGACCACAAGAGCCCGAAGTACATTTTCACTCAGAAGGAACTAAACATGAGGCAAAGGAGATGGTTGGAACTGATAAGGGATTATGATATGGAAATCCATTACCACCCAGCAAAGCCAATGTAGTGGAGATGCCCGAGTAGACTCGTGTCGGTTAAACTCCATGATAGCGCAGAACAACCTAGCCTACATTAAGAGTTTGAGCAGTTGAGAATGGAACTAGTCGGTGAAGGATTCTAGCCAGCATAGAGCTTCACCCACCTTGATTGGTCGATCAAGGAAGCCGAAGGAAATGCCGCATCGACGGGATCAAGAACCGGATAGCTGAGGAAAGCACCAGGATTCACTGTAGATGAGGAAGAAGTTCTTTGGTACAAAGGACGCCTGTGCGTACCCTCAGACTCGGAGTTGAAGCAAGTCATCCTGAAGGAAGCCCATGATACCCTTTATTCTATCCACCCCGGCGGTACCAAGATGTACCAGGATTTGAAGGAGCAATTCTGGTGGCATGGAATGAAGAGAGAAATTGAAGCTACATCGCCAAGTGTGACATGCTCGGCGAGTCAAGGCGAGAACATCGGCGACCCGCGGACTGCTGCCCACTACATTCGAGAATGGAAGTGGGACTCAATAGGAATGGACTTTATCACGGGACTGCCCAAATCCAGCAAAGGAAATGACTCCATCTGGGTAGTCGTCGATAGACTGACCAAAGTAGCCCATTTCATCCCTATCAAAACAACCTACCAAGGCCCAAAGTTAGCTGAGCTGTATATCTCCCGAATTGTAGCACGGAACCCCAAAGTCAATAGTGTCGACAGAGGATCACAATTCACCTCAAGATTCGCGAAAGTGCATGAAGGACTCGGAACCCGGCTGAATTTCAGCACCGCCTATCACCCGTAGACGGATGGACGATGAAAGGGTCAACCAGATACTAGAGGATATGTTGAGAGCACGTGTGCTGGAGTATGGATCCAAGTGGGAGGACCGCCTTCGCATACACAACGTTACCAAGCCACTAGATGGCCCCCTTTGAAGCCTTGTACGGAAGGAAATGCCGTACCCTCTGAATGGTCGGAAGTCGGAGAAATCCAAGTCTTCGGACCAGATGTTCTTCGAGAAGCCGAAGAGAAGGTGCACAAGATTCGAGAGTACCTCAAGACGGCGCAGTCAAGACAGAAGAGTTACGCCGACAAGAGACGCCGAGAGATGACCTTTGAGATTGGAGAATTTGTCTACCTCAAGGTGTCACCCCTCAAAGGAATGCAGAGATTCCAGCTGAAGTGCCTATCCGCATACTGGAGGAAGCCTACAGAACCACCCGCACCCGAAGTATCAAGTTTCTGAAGATACGGTGGAGCAACCATACGAAGATGAAGCCACTTGGGAGCGGAGGAAGACATGAAGAAAGAATACCCAGATTTCTTTAGTACCTAATTTTCTTTTAGATCTTGGGACGAGATCTTTTGTAAGGGGAAGGGTTTGTAACATCCCAAATTTCAATAAAAGAAAATTAGAAGAATTCCAGAGAGCAAAATTTCAAACCAACAAAAACTTTTTCTTACATATAGTGCCATGCATAGGACTTGTGCATTTGAGTGATATGCCATGATGCTTGTTACTTTGTGTGTGTGCTAAACCCTAAAACCCTAATGTGATCAAGTGAAAATCACAAAGCAAATAAAATAAAAGGGAATAAAATCAAATACTAAAACCCTAAAACCCTCACATAGGCTTTATGCCATTCTTATGAATTTTGACCCTAGACCCATTTGGTCTTCACCATTAGTTGGAATACATTGCTAAACACTTATTACAACTTTGTGAATCATAGAAACACCAATTAAATCAAATTCAAATGAAAAATGAGGTCACATGGAATAATGGTCAAATCTGCCCATTATAATCTGATCACTACTTTGAGCCCCTGCATTTCAATTTTTTTAAACTAAACCCTTTCAACTCTTTGCATGTAATCCAAGAGGACATCAAGGTGAACAACTTTTGTAAAGACAACTATGCCAAATTCATTTTGGATTAAAATCTATGCTCATGCAAAGTTGGAACTTTTTATTAATTGGAACAATCTCACACTTAGCCTTTTTGCAAATCTTTGAATTTAAAATTTTCACCACCACCTCTCCTTGTCCCTGATCATTTACCACTCAATCAAACCCACACATTTTAAAACTTGCAACCAATTGAACCCAATCAAATTTGGGCAAAATTTGGTGAAATACAAATAGGGGACAAACAACACTATTTGAAATAGTGATCTACCTCCATCCTACACCACCCCTAATACACCAAACCTAATCTACATGTTCCCCTGCCCCCTCTCTACCTCACCACTCACAGGAAACCTAAAGGGGCAAGCCCTAGCATGCATGGAAATGGCCATGCCGGCCATGTCGCCACCATGCCGTGCTCCCCCTCTCCCCATTTCCTCATCAACCATGGCCAGGGCACCACAGAGCGCCACCACACCTCCCTAACCCTCCCTAGCCACGCCACGGTCGAGGTGCACGACGACAGCCGCCGGAACGCACGCGTCCAGAACGGCATCGCCATGCCGTGGACGTCGCACACGCGCGCGCCACGGGCACCCCCAGGTCACGCGTCGCCTCGCCGCAACACCCCATCCCTGGCCCCCTTCTCTACAAGTTGAGCATCGCCGTGCCACCGCGAACGCGTCGGACACGCTCACGACACCGACCCGTGCCCGCTGCCGCCGGAGACGGCGAGCAAACCCCGCCATTGCCGCGCAGATGCTCGCACGCGCCCGACAAGGTTAGGCACCGCCCAGCGTCGCCGTTGTCGCCAGGAGGACCGCCAGGACATGCTGCGCAGCGCCGCATCCTCGCCTAGCCCGTTAGCCCTCTGTAGCCGCGTCGCCGTTGTCGACCTCGCCGCAGCGCCACGGCCAACCTCGACCCTATAAAAGGAGGCATCGCCTCGACGAATTTTTCACACCGCCCCACTCCCCTCTCCTTCCTCGACCTTCTTACCACCTCGCCGTGCTCGATTAGCCACCAGAGGCCCCCAATTGCAAGCTCGCCGCCGCCACGGTAGCCGACGATCGTCGGAGAAGGAGGCCGCCCCAGGAAGCGCCACTGCTACCAGGGGGTTCCTCATCATCGACAACGTCGCTGCGCACCACTCCGACGACCGCCGGAGCTCCGACGAGCTCTCCGACCCCCTACCGTCGCTGCCAGTGAGTCCCCTTCTCGCCGGAGAAGACGACCATCCTCGGCCGTCGATCTCCCCTCTAATCGCACGACCCTCCTCTCCCCGTACCGCTTCGATGTTTAGGAGCCGCTGCCAGGTGGAGCCCACCTGCCAGGCAGCCCACGCATGCGTGGACGCGTGGTGGGCTGGCTTGGGCCGTTTTATTCGTTTCTGGCCCATTAGAGTATTCCCGCCGGCCTTTTAATTCAAATCGAGTTTAAATAATTTAGTTTGAATTCAACACTGGACCCAACTTTGAAATTGCATAGAATCTGTTTGGCTTGGCCAAATTTAGCAAACTTTATATGGTTGGAAAGCTAGTAAAAATATCTACAATATGCCACTGGTCCCACCTCAAGATTTGTTGTAGAATTAAATTGATAAAAAGAAGAAGGCAGGGACTTTTGCATGTTCAAATAATTATTAGAAATCAATCAAAATAGATATTTAATTATTTCCAACTCTCATAGATCACATTTAACTTACACTAATTGTTTCTGCAAGAAAATGGGGTGGTCACCTTGCATGATCATGCCCTAGTTAAAATAGTGGACAATATGGCTATTTTATTAAAGTAATATTGTCCAAAACTATTAGGTAAATCATATGAAGTATTATGCTTCATTTAAATCTTGTCCCCAAATGAATTCATGTGATGTTTGTACCCCTGGTCCAAACACTCTTATATGAATTAATTGGAGATTTAACTCATGTGTAGGATTATTAAATGGTATGAGGTGGTCTACTTCATTTAAATTGTTTTCTCAATTAATGATCATGAATGGTTGACTTAGGTCAATAGAAAATTCATGAATGATTGTTGAGAAATTAAATCTTAAGAAGATTTCAATAAGAGGAAATTATTCTTCAAGAACCCTATGGAAACTATCATTTACACATGTAATGAGAGGAAATTATTTTTCTTCAAACAACACAACCAATGCACCTTAATTATGTTAATTGTGTGCTTAGAGTAATTTGTGTGAATATATGTGTTGTTTGGAATAGCCATTGAATTAGTTGAGTGATTATACCTCGTATTCAAATTTAGACGCTAGTACCGGAGAATACCCGGAAGAAGAAGGTTGCTACCAAGAGGAGGAGGAGGAGGAAAACTTTGAGAACTACCAAGGCAAGCTAATATTATTGCAAAGTGCAAAGTTCTACCAAGAACAAGGCACACTCATCTTTGATTCATCATCCCAAGTTTTACTAAAAGCTTTACTTACAAGCTTTATTGTTTTGGTTTTATCAAAGTACTTTTTGATTCATGATTCAATGGGATTAATGTTAGATTAGTACAAGAGTATCAAAGTTAGTCTAGAAACAAAGCAAAGTACTTAGCACCCCTCATGACTAGATGCTAGTGCTAATACTAAAACTTGACTACTCTAGATGGGAACATGTGACTTGAAATTGAAACTTTGGAATGATGATGCATTCCATTGAATGAATTTTGAAGGTGAATATGACCAAGAGAAGATAGTTATTTTTGATAAAAAACTAATATTGGTTTGGATGCGATACCTTTCCAATTCATAAGTACCCCCACAATACCTGATTATGGGTAAGGGCTTAACTAGAAGTTTATGTACCTTAGTATGGGTTCCCTCGAACACACATCATAGGGGTTATCCGAGGCTGCCTCCGTTGTTGATAAATGATGTGAATTGAGGTGAATTGTACGGCCAAGCCCTGTGCAGTTCCCATGACAGTTGGCTTCACTGGGAGGCCAAACTCATGGGGAGAGGTGCTCATACTAGGGTTTATAAATGAAAGGTTATGGTTGATGATCCGCGTACTGTGTTACGATGATTCGGGGTTATCCCGACGGATGAAATCAAATGTTGTGGCACAAGTGTGCAACCTCTGCAGAGTGTAAACCTATTCGAATAGCCGGGTCCACGGTTACGGACAGTTGGAAAGGCCATACAGTTTCCAGTGTTAGAATCTTAAAAATGTTGATGAAATGAATGGTGAATGGTGACTTGAATTTTGAATCACAACAATGTTGTGGGAATGACATTAATGTTCCCACTTGAGTTAGTTAGCACATGAATAAGTCTTTATAAAATACTTGTGAACTAAAATTGGCTTTCTGCAAATAAACTAGAGGTTAGTACCCCTTAATAAAATGGTTAGCACTTACATTAGTATTAGTTTGCGAGTACTTAAAGTACTCACGGCTTTGTCCCTGGCTATTCAAATGGCCAGAGTATGAATACGAATAGAACTACCAAGGAGATGATCAGCAGGACGCCTACGACAACTAGGAGTCTTCTGACGTCAAGCGTTGGCCTGTGGACTAGAGAGTCTATTTATCTTTACGCTTCCGCTATGAACTTGTGTTTGATCGTTGATCAATAGATCAACTAATTGTGTAATATGGATCATGTGATTCAAGTTGTAAGACAATATGGTTTGTAATGAATGATGGCTGTGATACTTAACTATTATGCCTCGCAACAACAATATTCGTGGGATTGCGATGAATGACATAATAGGCATCCGGACTTTAAAAATCCGGGTGTTGACACTTGGTGTAGGTGGAAATGTAGATCCATGTCTCCTCTTGCTTCTCCCTAAAAAAATATGCAAGTTTGAGGGGTGGGAATGAGAGGAATCAAGCCTTTTCAAGGCTAAAAATGGTGTGGAGGTTGGGGACCAAGGATCATCCCTTTTCCAAGGAAGAGGAAATGTATAAAGGGAGCCAAAACATAATCTTTGGGAGCAAATCTAGTTGGTTCGTATGAACTGACAAAATCGGATTGTCTGGCAAGTCAGATGAGTGAACATATCCGGTATTTCATCCGACCAATCTGATCTCCAACCGTAGAAACAATTTTTTTTTAACTACATGCATGATTGAGCCGGACGCAGCTTTGGATGGTCTAACAGGTCGGACCAAGAAGCTCCGTCTGAACCTACGCTCAAGCCAATTCGAGCTGACGTCTCAACAAATCCAAAGTTGTGTCCAAGCCAATACAAACTGGTAGAAGTATAGCAAAAACTTAGAAACGAAAAAACGCTAATTTTTAGAGCGAAGACCAGAGGCAGCTTGGGGGAGGGGGTGGGGGCTTTTTGGTGGGGAGAAGTAGGATGTTGCTGCATCTATATTATTTATCGTTTATTGTGCCATATTCCATCATTATTAACTCATAAAAGGTGTTGTAATCATGATTTAGAATGATTTTGGAGATTTTCCTATAAGATCCCTTTAATTTGTATTTTTGACTTTCGAGGACCTTCACAAACTCAAAATGACTTATCATTTTTTTCTTCAACATTATTTTATCAAGAATGAATTCATGATGCACTTGGATCTCACCTGGGCTGACCAGAGGACCAAGATAGGGCCGATGGCGCGGCTAGATATCCCCATCACGCCATGGGGCCTATCCGGAGCCTCGTGGTTTCATTGCCTTCCATCTTCGCGTCGATCTCTTTATCTGGACTTAAAACCTTCTATAAAAGGGGTCCCAATCGTGATCCTAAAGTACGACGAACCGTGAAATTGAAACACCAAAACGGAAGCTGTTGCAACGAAGATTGGAGGGGGAACGCCACCAAAACCCCACCGGCTCGCATATCCAACCTCTCTGGCAACATTTCTTTTTTCTCCATGATGAAGAGGCAATAGTCCACCCCTAGCCCACGTTTGTGGCAGGAGCTTGATATCTCTCTCTTATTCTTCAATGATTCTAAGAGCCACATGAACTGCCCTCATGATTGTGACCACTATATGTACCCCTGTTGTGTTGGATATTTGGTTTTTATGAGGTTGGTATTTGTGATTGCAATTTTCAGTCTATATTTGTTATATGAGTAGATGCATATTATATATATCCCGTTCTTGAGTATAAGTTTTGATCCAACTAGTATGATAGGGCATGTGAGGGGGAAGATGTGCATTAGTTGGAGTAAAGTATGGGGCTGGACAGTGACCGGAAAGTTTGGGTCCTACTATGGTTTACCTTTCCTTTGTTGCCTCCCTACGGATAAATGAACGAATGTGTTACAATCACCAAGTGACCATCAATGGTGATCTCAAATCTTTGAGGTAGCATATTTGCTATTCAACATCATGTCATAGATGCAAATGCAATACTTTGTTTATCTTAAATTTAGTTTGTTGAGTTTTCTCTTACTAGAGAAGTATTAGTGATAGGTGTAGTATCATCTCAACCATGTGATGCCCATATGAATACTTGTCAAACACATATTAAAATACATCAATATTGTGACTTTCTTGGAGCCTATTTGATTCCATCATGTTTATAAAAGGGTATACAAGTGAACCCATGAACCCAAATCCATTTTTAATCATAAGAAACAACTTTACTTGCATTTACACGCCTTTACAATTTCAGCACTTAATTAATCCAAAAATACGAAAACATTTTATCTTTCTTGCATTTAGTTCTATCACATATACTACACCACTACCATTGCCATACTACTTTACTTTTGCATAGTATTTAGTTTAACTTCATATTGCATTTTTTTTGTCTTTGCTGCATATTTACTTTAATTTGCCACTTCAATTATTTTTTCAATTCTAATACAAAACTTTGTGCTAGGCAATCACTTGGTGGAGTTGGAGACACAAGGCAACACACTACTTTGTTTTGTAGGTTGTTTGAAGAGGAAATAGAAGTACAATTTCTAACTAGTTTCCCCGAGAGTTCAATAAAAACTCTCGAGTCACCTTTGTTTGAAAGAAGTGAAAGGATAGAGATGGTAATCTAGAGGGGTTAATATCTTAGCTCATAAGCAATAGTATTGCTTAATGACTTGTTGATCAACAAGCTCAGCTCAACTGACTTCAAATCAAGCAATGGTATCTTACCTTCTCTATATAGCCTAGTTCTGGTTGAACAAATAAGTGTTCATTTTAGCTTGCTTTCTTGCCTCCACGTGGCAAACTTGATCCCACGTGGCGCATTTTCTTGTTCCAAATTCTTGTAACCTTGCTTGTTTGTTGAGCCAGATGTACTACCTCCATTATTGTTTAATTGACGAGGAACATGCATACATCCAGTACTAGCTAGCCTTAACTCCACGTCAATTATATCCAAACAGAAGGAGTACGTGTGTTGATGGTTGTTACATAACCATGTGAGCGGAGAGAGAAACATGATATTTAATACTCACTCTGTTTTATATTAATCGACTCAATTTTATTTAAATTTGAGAAGAAAATAGCAGCATTGTATTTTTTTAAAGATCACAATTTACAACGAAATGGTTCGAAAGAGATGGAGGAAAGCATAGATTTCTACCACGCTAGGCGCACCGCGCACGGTACAGTGAGCTTCTCCCTCTTCCTCGTAGGCATCGTCCCTGGACCCACCCGTCAGTGAGAGAGATCGGCGCACCCGCTCACCACCACCTCTCTGTCCCTTCCCCGCGCCCGCGGCGCAAAAGCCCGCTAAAATTTCCGTTCCGCCGCCTCCCCCACTCTCGCCCGTCGCCGCCACCGCCCAATTCGCCGGAGAAGCTAGTTCCCCCGGGACCCCCGGAATGTACGCCGAGAGCCCCAAGGCCCATCCGGGCCACTGCCCCAAGAACGCCGCCCCGGCGACTGCGAGGCTCATGGAGGTCTGGCCGAGATACTTCCTCGGGGAAACCGAGCTCCCGGGGCGCGACCCCAGGGCCATACTCGTCGGCGCCCTGGTGAATGCCCTGGAGGAGAGGAGCAAGCTCCTCCCACGGGTAAGCACGGGCCTCCATTTCCCCTACATCGCCCCATTTCCGTCACCTCTCACGGCGATGCGATTCTGTTTCTAGGGTTGCTTGCTCGGGTCCGGTGCGATGCAACAGTCGCACGGTTCGTGTGTGATCCCGGTTGGTGGTAATGCCTAGGGTTTTACCGGATTGGCCGATCGGCCGTTAGCTGAAAATGTTCTGGGAGTGGCAGCTGACATTGGAACTGTCAACTGTGTAGTTAAAATGCTTGCAGGCTCTCTGCGCAATGTCCGTTTGGTTCCAAATCTCTTAGCTCCTAATCTGTCCGATGCTAGCTATTTGATCGTGTGCCTTAGTTAGTAGAATGTGTGGTGGTTGACTTGGCTCCTTATTGTTAGGATGATACATGTGTGCTAATTAGATTTTGGCTGGGAGTTTGCTTACCTGATTGAATTGAGCTCTAAATCTGGGGCAGAACTGGGGTGCGCAGTCTTCAATACTAAGGTCCCAATGTGCAGCATGTGCTCTGGTTCCTGGCAGATGAGTAATGAGGGGAAGGGAATAATCTCTTCTTTGAAAAGGGGAATGATTTGGAGCTCGTAATTTTATGAATAAGTTTGCAACCAGTTACTTATCATATGGAGCATGTTTGAATGCATGTCCTCATAGTGTGTTTTTATCTTTACAATGAGCACACTTATAGATGGGAGGATTTTTCTGGTTTCAACAAATGGACAAATTTGCCCTGCTTTCGCTCGGCTGTAACTTATGACTACATTCACAGGTTGAAAAAGATGGTGCTATCTCCTTCCTTCCGATTGATTTCCAGCAGCTTAAGAACTTGTGCGACGACACCGATCTCTTAGATGCTCTCAAGAAAAATCCTAAAGAAGCCTTGCTTTGCATGGGAGTAGCAGTTCATCTGGTTGATGATTCTTTTCATGCTAAATTTACTACTGTTACTCCTATTAGTCATGTTTTTTTTCACTCACTGTGCTTTGCCCCTTGGTGTTTTCTTCAGTACAAGTGGCCAGGCAGGCTGAACGATATAGAAAAGGTCAATATCAGGCTTTATAACCACACCGAGACGATAATTGCTTTGAAGAATTTGAAAGCAGCCTATATTAGTAAGAACCTCTGTCTTTATCCTTGTGTTCTGTATGTTGTGCATCTAAATGAAGTACTGACTTGTAGATTTACCTCACAGAGAAACTGGTGACAGTGCGTGGTACTGTTGTAAAAGTCAGTACTGTGAAGCCTCTAGTTATGGAGCTGGATTTCCAATGCATGAAGTGTGCTACAGTCATCCGCCGTGTGTTCTCTGATGGGAAATTTTCACCTCCAGCATCCTGCGTAATTCAGGGTTGCAAGGGCAGAACCTTCACTCCATTGAGATCTACTACCAAGTTGATAGATTTTCAGAAAATAAGGCAAGTGATAAATAGACCAGCTCCGTCATTCTCTACTAGTTATAGGACTAAACTCTGCTTTTATTTTTTACAATCCAGGATACAGGAGCTTGCTAGTGCTGAAAACCGTGAAGAAGGCCGAGTGCCACGGACTATAGAATGTGAGCTTACAGAGGATCTTGTAGATTGTTGCATCCCTGGTGAGGTTGTAACAGTAACTGGAATTGTCAAAGTGCTGAACAACTATATGGATGTTGGAGGAGGTACAATTTTGAAAAAACTAGTATGTTGTTTGGATACTCTATTTGACACTGCTTCAAAGCCTGAGTCCACTTTTCTAAAAACAAAAAGTGCTAATCTATAGATGCCCAGATTGCCTGAGCACATATGTTGCTAGTCTATTGTTATGCTTGTTCAATAATTTGGATTGATCGTCTAGTATCTAGTTCTTGTGCCTTACAGACTAGTAGGTATAAGTAGTTCAGCAGAAGCATTATCAAGTATTATGTTACTCCTAGGGAAAACCCTATCTCCTGCTATGTTTGGTATCCCTAAAACCACTATCCATTCTATTTCTACCTTACCATGACACTCGCTCTTTGTTAGATATCGACATATCGTTGCTTTATATCATTTTTGTTGAATGTAAGACTCAATGTTTTTTTACAGAACAATTCGCTGCCATGGCCTTGTCACAGACAATAGTCGTGATACTCTTGTCTGTCATGCATGGCATCATGCACAAATCCCATGCACACCACACACAGCAGGGAGGTGGCACAGCAACAGATCATGCCCAGGAGGCACACAAATCAGCAATGAAGCGTGTCCAGGAGGGACTCCGTGCTGTGAGAGGCAGCACCGCAGCATCCACTGTCGCAATCTTGCCTCAGCCATTACTTCTGGGCGAGGGGAGGACAAGACCGATACCCATGTCTCCTTAGCACTATCACGGGTTGGGGCAGATTATAGCTGGTAGGTGCAATGCATTGCATGGGAGATGCAAAGAGTGCGAGTTAGAGAAAATTGTTTATGTAGCACATGTCTTTACTAGGGTCTGACTTTATATATAATAATCCTAACCAACTACAACTCAGATATAATCTAGGTGGTCTGTAGATCGACGATACCTATGGCATAGTCCTCGTCATAGTCTCATAGACAACTAGGAGTAGGTTTGGGTTGTTGCAGAGGCTGCAGCATCGGCAGTTGGGACACCTGGCCTTGATTCTAGGCCCAGCTGATATGGGTTCAGTTGCTGCTCGTCTGGTGGTTATATGCCCCACAACCGACTCCATGATCATACCCTTATCTCTTGTGTACTGCTTTCTGGTTCTACTATACAAATGCGATCATGGAAGCTCATGCGCTGGAGCATTTTTTTGTCAAAACTTTCTTGTTTTTAGTATGTACATGTACATTTTCTGACATTGTTTTGAAGATTTTTTGTTTAATATCTTCAGGGAAGTCCAAAAGCAGAAATCAGGGTTTATACTACTTGTACTTGGAAGCAATCTCAGTAAGGAACTCGAAGGGCCATGCTGTTTCAGAAAATTCAGATGCAAGCTCTACTGATATTCCTCCTAGTGGATCTTTCGGTTTTGAAAGCTTTACTGATAAGGAGCTTGAATTCATTTACGAATATAATAATGAGCATGGTCCTGATGTATTTCGTCAAATACTTCATTCTTTTTGCCCCTCCATCTACGGACATGAACTTGTAAAAGGTATTATATTTTCCCTAATATGGTATTTTCTTGCAGTAATTTGATTAAACGGCATTTCTGCGTTTAATGTGGTTAAATATTTCCATTTTTTTTCTCTGAACTGTCCAAACATTTGCAAATACTTTTTGCTTCACTAGTTCTGGACCTATGTAATGAATATATCCGAATGAATGATTATTCCATGGGAAGTGCACTGAAAAAAAGTAGGTGATTCAGTGGAGGGACTGACCAAGCTATCAGTAGTTGCAGTTGTATAAGGGGATATGTCTTTTCTCAAGAGCATTGTTCTTAAACGTCTGTGCCAGCAGCTGCTAATCCTGCCGGTGAACAGTGCAAACTGTATTTTGGAACTCCAACATATTACAGTACATTATCAGATGTTTTACTTATGACATACATTATTTTGTACGAGAGCAAACATCCAGCATGCATGTTCGTCAATCTCCAATTATTCATAATGACCAATCTATATTATGTACTTGCACCTTCATTAGTAAAATGACCGCCTTGCTGTCTCCTGCTGACCCAAATCGTGGTGGCAAGGGGGCACCTAGCGCCTAGGCGTGTGTCCACTTTTAGAACACTTGATATCATAGAAGTGCTCATTTCAGTCTACATTAGTATTTGTTTGGATGCCACCGCTTCTGATCTGTTTTTATTTCTTCATTGCATTATACTGGACACGACTAAATTAATGTTTTCAAATTTCAGCTGGTATCACTCTTGCACTTTTTGGTGCTGTGCAGAAGCATTCAATGGATCAGAACAAAGTCCCAATCAGAGGAGACATACATGTTATCATAGTTGGTAATCCTTATTGCTTACCAATCTTGATCCATGGAGGATTTGCTTAGTACTGTCCAGGATGCCATTATACTCTTACTTAATGTCATCGCAGGCGATCCAGGACTAGGCAAGAGTCAATTACTAAAAGCTGCCGCATCCGTTTCCCCGCGGGGAATATATGTATGCGGGAATACAACAACGAATGCTGGTCTAACTGTTGCGGTGGTTAAAGATTCAATGACAAGTGATTATGCATTTGAGGCTGGTAAACATGGATGATTTATTTGTTCCTTAGTAGACTGCTAGTTTACGCATCCTATGCAGAATCTTGTTAGAAAGTCACCTAATTTGATCATCTTTTGTCATATAGTTGGTTCTACTGTTACATGACCTGATGTGGCTTTAAGTCTTGGAATTTGTGATGGGATCTAAATAACGCTAAGCTCTTGGTTTTACTTGGTTTTACAGGGGCCATGGTACTTGCTGACCGTGGACTATGTTGCATTGATGAGTTTGACAAAATGTCAGCAGAGTATCAGGTATTGTTCTTAGTTTTCTTCTGATAGAAGCTTCTCAGTGAAATGCTCAGCAGTGGTAAACTTTCCATACTCATCTTGTCATGTTTCGAATTGAATTTGTGTTCCCAGTCCTTACTGGAAGCCATGGAGCAGCAATGTGTATCTGTGGCAAAGGCTGGCCTTGTCGCAAGTTTATCTGCCCGCACCTCTGTGCTGGCAGCTGCTAATCCTGTTGGTGGTCATTACGAGTGGGTTAATCTTTTCCATCCTTCTTTAATACTAGAATTTTCTATCCCTACTTACCGTATAATGTTTGTTGTTCTGGATATGTTGTCTCCATTTCATCTTTCTTTTTCAATTGATACTGATTACCTGTACTTCTGGTCTGGGTGTTTGTGTGCGCCTGGTTTGCAATTACTACAGTATGGTTGTTTTGACTTACAATCGTGGTCCTATACTGCACCTGGAGCAGATAGAGCTGCAAGTAAATATATTTTCTAGTTATTCTGGCGTTGTTTCTTCATCTTGCTTGTCAGCTAGAGGTAATAGATACTCCCTCCGGTCAGATTTAGTCGACGTGGAGGGAGGCTTGCTCATGCATGTCCTTACGCAGGTGGACGCGTCAATTTATAAGGACTGAAGATAGTATTAAGTTTCTGGTTTATTTCCAAGTTCTTAATGTACTATTTCTGCAGCCGAGGGAAAACAGTGAATGAGAATATAAAGATGAATGCCGCCCTCCTCTCTCGGTTTGACTTAGTTTTCATTTTGCTTGACAAGCCAGACGAGTTTCTAGATAAGAGATTATCAGACCATATAATGGCGGTAAGCTTCTGCTATTATTTTCTTTATTCACATCTCAAGCATATATTGTACTGATGAGAATATAGGAATATCCTCACATAAAGTGATGGATCTATAGTTTGTAATAAAATGATATATGTGTTAGGGCTATAATCTAACTGAAAAACTAAGACAAAGTCATTATTTTGTACACACAGCTCCATACAAATGATAGAGATCACTGCACACCCAACAAGAGGTTAAGAACAGGTAGCAACTCTGTAATGATCTTGGTTCCTTTTTGTACAACTGAAACCATATCCATCGTTGCTGAATTGCAATTTTGCTCAGTGTCTCAATGTAGTGACATTATGGGTGCCGAAATTGGTGAGAAATCATTAGCTTCAAAGTTGAGACTACATCCGGAGAAAGACAGAGATTTTGTTCCTTTACCTGAACCACTTCTTCGCAAGTATATATCTTATGCAAGAAACTACGTTACCCCTCGGTATTGTTTCATCTCGTTTTCACTTATTAATGCTATATATGTAATGCAATGAGTTATCATTTTCTTACTTTCCGTCCCTCTTTAAGCATGTCAAAGCAAGCAGCTGAAACTCTGCGAGGCTTTTACTTGTTTTTGAGAGACCGCAGTACTTCTACTGATGGCACACCCATCACAGCGAGACAATTGGAAAGCCTTGTAAGGTTAGCAGAAGCTCGTGCTCGGGTCGATCTAAGAGAAGAAGTGACTGAACAAGATGCAAAGGTAAAATAAGTTGAATACTTAGTCCTCCCCCTCACACTGCCAGCTTAGATTTCCTCATACTTTGTAAATAAATTGCTAGCAGAGAATTTTCTGTTGGCTTAGGTTTGTCCATGGTTGCTGGGAGAGTTCTTTCTCTTGCTACTTTTCATCCGCAGAAAATTGCTGAATCAGACTTAAAATCACATCGAATTAAGCTTTTCAACCTCCAATCATGTAGATGTTGCCAATTTACTTCTGTATATTTGCTGCTTTACTTATAAATCTGAACATGTCACGTTACACTATACTTTTACTGCATGCATAAGGCCTATGCCAGATGGAATTCTTGCAAATAGAGAGTCGAGCAGTTAGATGGCATCAATATGCATACCATTTTTTTAATCTAAAATGGGGGCATGTAGTCTTAACATTGTGCACTTTTGTATGTCGCAGGATGTTATTGACATCATGAAAGAATCATTATATGACAAATATGTTGATGAGCATGGTTATGTGGACTTTACTCGCAGTGGTGGGATGAGCCAACAGAAGGAGGCAAGGAGACTTCTGAGTGCCTTAAACAAGCAATCTGAGTTGCAGCAGAAAGATTGCTTTTCAAGAGCTGTAAGCAACTATCCGTCTAAAATATTCTGTTGAAAACCCTTGGTGTGTTAGTTATTACATTATACAAAATCAAACCAAGCAAATCAACCTTTTAAAACTGAAACAAGCATATTCTATGATCGAAGAATTTTTTTCTTGCTTTTTGTGCATTTTGGTTCCTTTTATATGCTGTCTCTCCAGTAAATATGAGCATATTCTTGGTGTTCCTTTGATGTTCTATAATTTTCGTCTTGCAGGAGATGCAGAGCTTAGCAGATAAACTCAACTTGCAAGTTCCAGATTTAGATAGTATCGTGGAAAGCTTGAACAGTGCCGGGTTTCTTCTAAAAAAAGGACCAAAATACCAGGTATCCTCTCATAAAATTTCTTGACAGGAAGTTCCAATGTTGTTGGTGGTGTCAGTTACATTACATGAGCATCATGCTGATTATGGTTTACGGCTAGTAGACTTGTGATGAGCCCTCCTCTGACTGAGAAAAATAACATAATTTTATCTATCAACAGCTACAGACCTCATCATATTCACGGACCCAGCCAACAAGGTCAAGATGGTGAGTTTTCTTACACCCTACTAAAAACTCTGGGGAGTTTGCTACTGGTATTATGCTGGATTTTGTGCGTGTGTCCCATGTTAACATCTGGTCACAGAGCCAATATTCAATACTTGCATTTTTAATGACAGGATGGTTGATTGATAGTTTCCTCTTCTTTGTTGTCGATTCATGACTAGTTTATTTTCTGTCAGATATGGAGGGGGATACGCTCTGCAGCTCTTGTGGATCGTTATGTACAGCAGTCATGTGATGACCTCTAATTTAATAGTATGGGGATAGTTCTGTGAACGCTGTTTATTGGCAGCTATGTCAGAAAAAAAATTATGTACTTCGAAGTTCCACCATGTTGCTGAAACATGCCGCTTTTCCTTACTTTTCTTAAGAATCCACCATTTCTCAGACATGATCGTGATTCTTTGTCTAAAAGAAACAATGCAAACACTAGCCATCATCTAGCTGTACTTACTGCAGGATATGCTGCAAAAAATCCTGTCAATGCTGCAAAACGTTTCTGAATGTATGTGATATTGTTTTGTAACATTCTTCTGCAATACGTCCAACATTTTTGCCTAACTTATCTAACATTACAGGAATGTGTATGTAACATTGCTTCAATCTCCACAAAAATCATAGTACGTTTTGGCTGTACTAACACAAAAAAAAAACGATGGGCACATGTAGCAAATTGCAACACTGTATCTAATGTCGACAAAATCACCCAAAAATTGACCTTTCCAATAACCAGAGAGCCACTACCATAGCTGTTTCAAGCTTGCCGTTGATGAATCTGCCACGACAGAGGTCCGTAGGCAATCCAATCGTGGACTTCATCTTTTCTGTCTCAGTGTTCTGTGGAGGGGATGCTACCTTCCGAGCTATGCCATGGAAGCGATGTCACATCGCCGTCATCAACCTGCACCCAGGAGAGGTGGTTGTGCCGCTCCCCACTGACCACAGCAATGGTGAAGGACACCCAGGCAGAGGGAGACGCACGCGTCCGAAGCATGCCCAAGCGACAGACCAGCTGATCCATCAGCCGGCAGAAAAGAGTTTTCCAAAAATTCACACATTTCTAAACTTGAATGTGTGCAACTTTAGGAGTAGATGGTCAAGACTTAAAAATAAAAGTTCATTAGGAGTTAGAGCATCCCCACTCGTTGGCGCTCCCCACGTCCAAATCCGGCGAAATTTTCGTCCGGATTGGAGGAAAATTTGGCGTGGGGAGTAGTAGTTTCCCAGCCGCGTGCCCAGGCGTAGTCGACGAGGCGAATTTAAAAACGGAAACTTGACAAACTACGGCTAAAAACGGGTGAATATAGACTAAATTTAATGATATTTATTACATAACAGGCGGAGTTCATACATAGAGGCTGAATTCGACTATATTTCGAATTCGGCTAGGGAATTCAAATGCTAATTCTAAAACACGGCGCTCTACATGCCTAAATGGCGGTAGAACACCGTGTAGTCGCCGCCGTCGTCGTCGGAGCCGTCGTCCTTCGGCTGCGCGGCCTGGCTGCTGCTGCCCTGGCCGGCGTCTCCCCACCCCGGGGATGGCTTGTACATATCGTCGTCGGAGGACTCGAGGTCGACGACGGGGACAGCGACGCCGGAACGAGGTGTCGCAGGACGGCGGTAGCGCGCGGCATCGACGTTGGCGGTTGTGCGGCGCGGGCGGCGCGTTGGCGTGCGGCGGCCGGGTCCGGCAGCCGCCGCTGCGCTCGCCTCTGGCGCTCCCCGCGCCGATCCGATGCGGCGTCGTCGGCGCGCTTCTCCTCTCCATGTCCTTCGCGCAGCGATCGCCTCCGCCATCGCGGCGTCCTCGCGCGCCGCCTCCCTCCTCGGCTGGATTGCGGTGGCTTTCTTCGTCCTCTTCGGCCGCTCTGGCGCGGAAGGCTGGTCGCGGATGACGAGCGCGCGCTGCGCTCCCTCGGGGCGGAGACGCGCTCCTTCTTCGCCGTCGAAGCGGCGTCGTTTCCTCCTCTTCACCGGCGCCAAGGATGACCTCGGCGCCGATCCGACGACGAGCTGGCAGCCATGCGCCGTGCGCCCGGCGGCGGCTCGCCGATGCCCTCGATGGAGGGCATCGTGAGCACGGGAAGTTGCCGCCCTGGATGTGCTCGAGGACGGCCTCGAGGGCCCGGCGCGCTCCACCAACGTTTGCGGCCCGCGAGTTGTTGCGGAGCGAGCGGCGGGGCCGTCGTACGGGCGAGCTCCCGCTCCCACGCCGCGGGAAGTACGAGTTCCACGCCGTATAGTTGTCGGGGTGGTGGCGTGGCTCGGCGCGCTCCTCATCCGTCATTGTCATCCGCGCCTCCTCGATCTCGATGTCTAGGAGGGTCGGGCGGCGGCGGGATTGGTACGCCGCCACGACTCGGCCGCCACCAGCGGAGGCCTCGTGTCCGGCGGGGTACCGCCAGTGGAGGAGGTGCCCCTCCACGCGTGAGCGAGCGGCGGGGAAGCCGTTGTTGGCTGCGCCGTCGTCGTCGGAGAATGCCATCGTCGAGTAGAGGGAGAGTGGACGGAGGCGGAGGGAGAGTGGAGGGAGTGTGGATCACGGGGTACGCCTCGCGACGAGCGGAGCGGCGTATATAGGTGCGGGCGCGCGGGGATTAATGCGGCGTGGGTGCGACGCGTCGCGGCGAGCTGGCCGGCGGCCTTTGACCGCGTGGGTGCGCGCGGAAGACGATGCGTGCGCGGAAGACGCGACATTAACTCGCCGCGTGGACGGCGATGCGACCGGCGCAGCTTTTACGCGCGGAAGACGATGAGGACGACGATCGGTTTCTCTCGCCGACAAGTTGGGGCCAGAGCGCGAAGTTTCCTCGGTTTTCCAGCTTTCGTTTCGTCCGGAGTCTCAGAGCGCTCCCGGGCGGGGATGGCGTGGGATCGCCGGATGAATTTAGCCCAATTCCGAGCAACGAGGAACCGGGGCGCGGCGGGGCGGCGCCGTCCGGATGGAAAAAAGGCTCGCCGGGGGCCTCGTCGGTGGGACGAGTGGAGATGCTCTTAGGACCAAGAGAGAGCAAATCCGCCTTGTCAGTAAAAGGAAGGTGAGAATGCTTGTTCCATCATAATCGATTTTCATGCTCATTTATTTTATCTCGTGAGCCAAATGAGAGAATTGTTTTTATCTTGAAACAAAAAAGATAGCATCAAATCTTAATTTGATTCACACTTCGATACAACAATTAAGATTACTGTGAAGCGACAAACAAGTGCTGGCACTAGCTAAAATCAAACTAACCAACAATTATCAAAAAAAAGTCAAGCAGTACAACATGTGCTTCCACTACACTACCACGGGCAATAAAGCAATTTTTTTAGAAAAAGCATCATATAGAATATAACACTGGTGTGATAAAACTCTCTAGCAAACAGAGTAAGACAGCATTAATTAATATATCCAAATCACAGAAACAAAACTCTTAATAGCAACTGTTAACAACAGCGACAGCTGAGAAGGAACAATCCAAGCTAATACAATTTCCGGTTATATAGGACACTGTAAACATAGCAGGCAACTTCCCTCCTCAAACATCACGAGCCTTAACAGTCCATTCCATCCTTGCCTATCAAAAGAGCAATCTAAGACCTGGGCTTCTCCTTTTTCTCCTTGAAGAGTGCAAGCAGCGACACACCAGATACCTTGACAACCTTGAACCTGACACCGGGAATATCTCCCACGGCATGACCCTTACGGCCAAATCCAGCAATCAGCACCTCGTCCTGAAGCATCCATGAAAAACAAAAGGTTAGGTCAGGTACATATACTAGGACAATTAGATATAACTAAGCTATGGGCAAGAACACATACGTTTTCCTCGATGTAGTTCAGGCAACCATCATTGGGCACAAAGGCAGCAATCTTCTTCCCGTTCTTCACCAGCTGAACACGAGCACACTTACGGATGGCAGAGTTAGGCTGCTTGGCCTCAATACCACTGAAATGGAGCAATTGCACATTAGCAAGAATACAGAACTAGAGATGAAAACAAGGGAACATGAGTCTGCTCTTCAACATACATCTTCTCCAAAACAATGCCCTTGGCATGAGATGATCCAGCGAAGGGTTTCTTCCACTCATTGCCCAAGTGGCTCTTCTTGTATGCCTTGTCAGCCCACCTCTGGTTCCTGCGGTGGGTCTTGAGCTTGCGCCCGGCTCCCATACCACGTGTCTTACTGCAATGAGAATTCAATCATGTTCCCATTAGTTAAACAAATCTCAGCAGTTAGATCATTGATGCAACACTTTTAGTTCTAACATGGCAAGTAGTATTTAAGTCATAACAACACAGCTACAAGAGATGCACAAATAGGAACTGTTCATGACATTGCTAAGTTGGACTATTGGCTATTTGTTGTAATCGACTACCACATGTACACATCCCAAAGCAAATTACAGAATAAACATGTTACTGAACTGAAGTGTCGCATAGTGCATACTGTTAATATGGTCCAACCATTTCACATTGAATTCCAATCCAACTAATGAACACATAAATTATACGCAGCAATCACAGCAACTAAGGAGGTGGACATAATCCAGATACTGTAAACATTCAGAGCATCATTAAAAAAAAGCTACAGATACCAAGACAAAGAGACCAAGCAAGAGGCCATTAGTTAAAAAGGGATCTGTATTGTATGCTACCATGCACAACTTCCAGGGTCCAATCATTTGGACTTAGGATTCAGATTACACGGTGGCAACGAATTTATATCGCTTATGAATATGTTTAGCACTGACGTAGTATCTGATCAGCACTGGACCGTCATTAAGCTCAGTTTTCCGCGCATCGTAACGAAGATCTCACGCTCTAAACCTTAGCATAAACCAGCATAAATCATATTCATGACATTGCTAAGTTGGACTATTGGCTATTTGTTGTAATAATCAACTACGCATGTACACACATCCCAAAGCAAATTACAGAATAAAAACATGTTACTGAACTGAAGTGTCGCATAGTGCACACTGTTAATATGGTCCGACCATTTCACATTGAATTCTAAACCAACTAGTGAACACATAAATTATAGGTAGCAATCACAACAACTAAGAGGTGGACAAATATAGACACTGTAAACATTCAGAGCATCATAAAAAAAAGCTACAGGTACCAAGACAAAGAGACCAAGCAAGAGGCCATTAGTTAAAAAGGTATCTGTATTGTATGCTACCATGCACAACTTCCAGGGCCCAATCATTTGGACTTAGGATTCAGATTACACGGTGGCAACGAATTTATATCGCTTATGAATATGTTTAGCACTGACGTTGTATCTGATCAGCACTGGACCGTCATTAAGCTCAGTTTTCCACGCATCGTAACTAAGATCTCACGCTCTAAACCCTAGCATAAACCAGCCTAAATCATATAGTACTAATTCGCTTATGCTGTGTTTGGTTGCACGGAATTGGGGCTCGGAATTGGAATTGAGGTCCAAAAAGGCCAATTCTGCTGTTTGGTTGCGCTTGGAATTGGGCCGTGGAATTCGGGCTCAATTCCGAGCCCCCCACCCGCATGTGTATTTTTTGGCCCCTTCAATTCAGAGGTCTAGAGCTCTGTATTGCTCGGAATTGCTTGCGCCCTCGTCCCCGCGAGTCCCCTCCTGCGCCTCCTTCCCTCCCATGGAGCCGGAGCGGGCCGGCAAGCCGGAGCAGGGCCCCTCCGCCGCCGCCGCCTGCCTCCAGGCCTCACCGCCGCCATCCGCCGCCGGGTCAGCCTCCTCCCTCCCCATCCCTGGCCTCGGGCCGCCGCCGCCGTGCCGGCCTGCAGGGCCCCTCCACCGCCGCCTGCCTGCCTCCATGACTCACCGCCACCACCAGGCCATCCGCCGCCGCCTGCCTCCAGGCCTCGCCGCCGCCACCCGCCGCTGCCTGCAGGGCCCCTCCGCCGCCGCCTGCCTGCCTCCAGGCCTCGCCGCCGCCGGGTCACCCGCTGCCTGCAGGGCCCCTCCGCCGCCGCCTGCCTGCCTCCAGGCCTCGCCGCCGCCGGTCCACCCGCTGCCTGCAGGGCCCCTCCGCCGCCGCCTGCCTGCTCCAGGCCTCGCCGCCGCCCCTGGCCCCCCTTCTTCCCCGTCGCCCCATTTGCATTTAGGAAAGAGAATAGGGAATAAAAGGAGAAAATAAAAATGGAAAGAGGAAAAAGGTTATTATGTGAAAAATAAATAACATTCTAATATATATGTGTATATTTCATTCATATTACAAAGTTTATATATTGTTTAAAGTTAAAAAAAATCAATTCCACACAATGTGCATCCAAACAGGTTTTAGAATTCCATTGATCTTTTGATTCTGCAAACGAATACCATGCGCATCCAAACAGGTTTTATGGTATTCCATTGAAATTGTTGATTTGGTTTTCCATTGCCAATTGAATTCAGAGTTGAATTCTGTGCATCCAAACACTGCCTTATGCTATTCGAACACCAAAGCACAAGAGATTCAATCGCATAGGCAAATAGCTACACGGCGTACATATAGAAGCAAGAATTGGGGAGCGTAGCAAAGAAAGGTCTCCAGGATAGGGGCTGGTCAGAACTGATAAATCATAGCCGAGAAAGGAAAAGGTGCGCTTGAAACGCATTACAATGAAGGAGGGGAAGGGATGTTAGCACGCACCCCATGATGGCGGAGGGAGGGACCGGGAGATCTCCGGTTGGGCGGCGCTCGGGGAGGTCGGGAGATCTCCGGTGGCAGGGGCTTCGAAGACGACGGCGGCGGCGGCGGCGAGAAGAGTGAGGATGGGAGAAGAGGGGAAATTTATAGCGGGGTTCGGGCGTTTAGGGTTTGCGTTGCTGAGATTCGTGCGGGTGTGATGGACCTGATTTCGTGGCCGTTCCCTGGATGGTGGGACCTGGTAGGGGACCCACTGGATTTTTTTTTGTCTCTACCCTCAGCTAATCTATATCTATATCTATATCTATACCTAATAATAAAGGAGCTAAGGTTTCTGCCATATTTTTCGTCAACGCTTTTTTTTGGGACCGTTTTGCCCTCCCACCAAATCACATAATACATCAAATTGCCACCATACCGGTTCGTTTTAGTTTTCATAACTGCTCTGCCGCGCGTACCGGTTCGTTCCTTCTTTTTCTCTCCCGCAAACTCCACCCGCCGTGGACGCACCACGCTCGCCTGGCCGCCATGGGTCGAGATCTCAAACAAGGCCACCACTGGGCTTTTTTGGTCAAAATATCGCAGAGCTGGCTCACGAACGGATATTTCGTGTCAATAGTCCCACCTCGCTCGCCAATAACGGGTTCCACCGGTTTATATGCCTAAATTTTCTGGATTATAACAAGCTGATTTGGAACAACAAGTATCAGCAAAAGATGGAACGCAGGAATCGAACGTTGCTGGGGGACCCGATTGAAGGAGGGAATTCGGGGAAGGAGGAAATTAAACAAGCAGAATAGAGGAAATTGCACGCTGGTGGCATATAAGGGTGGAATTGATCAGACGAAATTGGGAAAAAGCCTCACACCCGGAGGAGAGATTCCGACGCGAGCGAGGCCTGGCTGACGGCGTCGCGTGAGAGGGAGAGAAGGAGGAGGAACGAATATAGAAGGGGCCGACGAAGGAGACCTGACTGGTGCGGGGCGGCATGGTGGTGGTCTGCTCTGGGGACTGGAGTCTACCGAGTGGGAGGTTATCGGATAGGGTTTGGGTGGTGGTGTCCGTCAGCTCGGTTGCTAGCTGGGCCAAGCGAAGGTTTGTGGGCCAATCTGGTCTGGGCTCTGCATCGGCAGGTCCTTAGGTGAGAGGGTCTCTGCTTTTTTGGTCTTTTCGTAAGTCATGTTGCTAAGGGAAGCCCGTGGCGTCATTTGATGTTAGTGTATTGAAAAACAAATACTCAGAAGAGGATCCGATGAAGTCTAGGATTGTTAGCAAGCCTCGTTAGAAAATAAAACAAGCAGCAGCAGCATTTTTGGGGCTAATATCCAATGATCTGAAGGATATCAGACGAATTTGAGGAGAAAAAAAAGAGGAAAGAAAACGAATAAAGCCTGATGAGGCGCGTTGACTTGGGGAGGTGCCACTGTTGGTCGGACCAAGATCGAAAGGCCAGTACTAGCGTTGGCGAATGGAGCAAGAGTCGGGAGACGCCTCGACGCCGTCGCCATGAACCAGAGGAAGAAGCGCGCCACCAGGACTCCGGGAGAGGTGAGGAGCGAGGACGTGAGGTGATATCAAGCCCCAAGCCACTAAGTGCTACTGCAGTGCTTGTCCCGTCGTAAGGGTCCTGATGTTTCTCGGCGAGGCGAGAAGGAGGCGCTCCTCCTCTATGTCAACTCGAACTCCCTACACAAACCGATTCAGTCATACGTGCTAACAAAAATTGGGGAAAAAAAAAGTTCCATGGTTTATATCTCTATGATTTTGGCTTTGCAAAATAAGTGCCAGAAGAGCAAAAACTTTGTTGGCCCTCTTCTTTAATTTCTCAACCGTGAAATATTTTGTATCATCTTATTTCAGTGGTTCTGATACAATCATATTCTGAATCTGCAAAGTGCACACAAAAATAGTAAATGTGCCTCCACCTGGAAAATTTGGATACGCAATTTAATTTTACACACAGAACTAATGGTTGAGGTTTATGCAGATTAATAATTATGTTAATGGCCTACGAAGCTGAGTTACAACACGATAGTCTGTATTTGTGAACATGTGAACACATCAAATATCCAAGACGATATTTCTACCATGAAATATCGGTTTGGTCTTTAAATAATTATTAGATCTAATTATTATTAGCTTCATGTGAAGAATCTTGTAAGATCGACAACACAATAGTCTCTATTTGTACAAAATGAGTCTATCCTGTGAGCCATTGTGTTTGTTTTGATATTTTTATATTACAGCTAAATGGATGACAATGAATGTAATTTTGTATCTTGGTAGCATGCAAATTAGAGTTTATTCGGGGATTTTTTTTGTAATATAGTTAAACTGTAATAGCAGTCAACGATTTATTCGTCTTCTTTTTCTCTTCTTAACGCCAACGGTATATTGAGTCGGCACTACCACATGTACGGTGTAGCGTGATTGAATCGACGGTTAGGTGAGCCAGTGAAGGCACGCCTAACTGTGGTTGATTAATGGGGCAAACTTATACGAAGAAAATCATACGCAGTGTGCCACAATGGCATATCGCTGATGGACTTTTAGTATTGATTACGATGATGATTAAGACGAAAAGTGTTAACACAAATACTTTACAGAAGCATTGGAATATTTATTTATCCCGATGCAACGCACGGGCACTTTTGCTAGTCTATACCTAATAATAAAGGAGCTAAGGTTTCTGCCAAAAAGTTTCGTCAACGCTTTTTCTTGGACCGTTTTGCCCTCCCACCAAATCGCATAATACATCAATTTGCCATGGTACCGGTTCGGCATGGCCCCGCACGGCCACAGCACCTCCGCTCGCCGCGGCACCAGCTGGTCAACGCTGCCTTCCGCCCACCCGCGCTTCGCCCTGCCAAGGCCCGCACAACCTCGCCCCACCGCTTCCGCCCATCCACCCTGACCCAGACCGTGTCCGGCACCACGCGGTCCCTCCGCCGCCCACACCAGGTCGCCACCATCGAGCGCATCCCGCCGCAGATCCCGCGCAAACCAGCGCCGCGCGCCTCCAGCTCGCAGCTGACCCACCGCACCGCCGCCAGACCCGCGCGCAACTGCCTCCGCTTGCACATCCCGCGCCTTCCGCCTTGCTGCTACGCATGGCGGGTGAAGGGGATGCTTTCTCCAGCCGCACTCCACTGGCTCCTTCAGCTGGACGACAGGAATCGGCACTTACGACCTCTGCAAGGCCCAGCGCGAGGCGCGAGCTGTCCTGGCCAATGGCTATTTGGCGCGTGTTAGTCATCCAGCCACGCTTCACTAGCTACTGGAGATGGGAGATGGACGAACACCGTGAGTTCTAACGTGGGCTTCACTGCCGCCCTTGAGCTGTGCACTTCCGCATGACCGCATCCCCGGCTAGCAGCTACAAAGCATGCGAAATTGATGCCGTATCGTTGTAGTTATGTATAGCTCTGTTCATCTATTTGCAAGAGATCAGAGATTGTCCACGGTTAATCGATAAGAGAGAGGGGATAAGGACACCACGTGTGTGATGCAAAATAATCATTGTCCTTAAAATCAGCTTCACCTATAATTTAATATAAATATTAAATTAATAATAGTGCACGAAATGTAGTACTCCCCATCCTAAAGATTGTCTGAGATTTGTTTAAATTTAAATATATCTAGACACTAAATAGTAGTAGATACAACCAATTTTGACAAACTTCCGACCCTCTTGTGGAACGGATGGAGTAGATGGCATATAACGCACTATTTCCATAGATCTTTTTCTCCCCATTTGTGTGTTCGATCGTGGGGCTCGAAGTAGTCGCAATGGAGGCTAGGACATCGTCTCGGTTGGCGTCTAAGCGCAGACTACGAGGCGTGATGGCTCGCTAGAGCTCGTGCAGGCAGAGCGGCCTGCATTATGGTTGACACGGCGGTGTCTTCTCAGTCCTCAAAACTACCCACGACAGGCGACTGCCATACGACGCGTCACAACATGCTCCTTCTAAGGCGGCGGCAATAATCATGGTTCGAATATAAAAACAAGCCCGACCACCTCGACCTACATGAGCGATGGGAGCACCCGTTCGAGGGTTGCACAACTAGGCGTTGTGTGCTGCTTCTGGTCGTGCATCGAAGCAAGGGGACAAGAACTTGATGCGAGCAAGCAAAAAAGAAGGGGAGCGGCTCCTCGCGGTGTTGCGAGAAGAGATGAGTGAGGCAACGATTCGTGCGTGCTTGCGGTTGGGTACATTTCGGGAGGAACTATCTTCGACTCTTGTTATAGCGTCTAGCTAGGCCGTAGCTAGGTCGGTTGGTCCAGTGGGGGATTCTGCCAGTTTTTTCTTAAAATCTTTCAATCTTCGTTTTAAGAAAAAGATAGGAAAGGTTTGGCGCTTTAAAGAGGTTTTTAAACACTAAAGTTTTTGGAAAACCTTGCTCACTAAATTTAGGTGATTTTTTTTTAAAAAATTATTTGGTAATATCTATATGTCCCAACAATAGCCTAGAAAGTCCAGCGTGAATCATTTGGGCAAGGTTTTTAAAAACTTTCTGACTTGTTTCTGTACAATTATAAAAGACCAAATATTTACCGCGTATCTAGCCCTAAATATGTGCAACCATGGCAACACACATGCAACAATGGGACATAAATTCATAAGCGAACTATATAAATGGGCATATAAAGACATATATCGCCGCCCATACTCAGTTGGACGAGAAAACAGGAAAATGACAAAGTAATGCTCCCTAGATTGTCGAGTCATATGGTTATTTTTAGTACGGAGTACTAAATTTTATAACTATGTTTAAAATATTATGTGTGTGCACTAACTGTCAATTTGTTTGAATTCATATCTTAATAAAATTTAAGGATGGAGCAGACCATAATTAGAAACATGTGGTAAAAGTTGGTGTGGCGAAGGACTTGCAATCTAATCTCATTAGGTATGCTTATATGTTGGTCATGAATATCCGAAAATACGACCAAAACGAATGGTTTGTGTCGCTAATTTGTATGTTAGCTTCTTCCATGGCTCGTTACTTTTTTTTTTTTGAGCTAACCATGGCTCGTTACTGTGCCAGATTTCGCCGTACTGGACCACCCTGCAATGCTGGGCTTGGTACGCACCAATGAGCCGCAAGGACGCAAGTGGGCTTTCTTGGGTCAGCGACAATACCACCGGCGTGGGATTTGTGTTCTCCTTCAAAGGAAAAGAAAGGAACGTCTGGATACCTCGTGTCATAGTCCCACCTCGCTCCCGTATACAGAGTAACGCCGGTTTATATACCTCAACTTTTTAAATATCAACAAGCCTCCTCACAAAAGAACAAGCATGGCAGTCGGTAGGAAACCACTCGGGATGAGGATGGCGAGAGATAGGAGCAGCATGGCGGAGCTGAAAGTCGGGATGAGAGTTGAACGCGGAATCTGTTGCGGGGCGCAGGCGAGCTTGTGGCGACGTGGACCGTCGAGGCAGTGCGTGGGTCGAGTTCGAGTCGGACGCTATCAGAGGCAGAGACAGATGGTCGCGCAGGAGTACTGGATCGCGATGCAAATAGTGAAGACCTCGAACAGATTGGTAGAATTTCCCGGAGGTTGCCATGCTATAACATTGGAACCAGAAATCCTTGTTGCGGCCCAGTTGGATCCGCGGCGCCGCCACACCACCCCGTGTATCTTACGATTTTTTCCATTATATACTCATTAAAAATAGTACTAACCTCCGTCTATAAAAGGATGTCTCAACTTAGGACAAATTTGAATGTATCTAGATTTTAAAACATATGATAAGGTACCATTACAATTATGTGTCACATTTGTTATAGCTAACAATTAGAGGTTTTGCACTTTGTCTTTAAAAGCAGTCATAGCATGGTCATCACAGCAAAAGAACAAAACTTTTCATTTTAAGCGAGATGGTGTGTTTTAACAAATATGCTACATAATTATAATGGTAAATGGCAAAAATATAATCGCGTGGTATATTTCAGCAAATGTTGGAAACTAACGGTGTCCGACACCAAATTTTCCCAAAAAAACAACCTGTTGTATAAAAGAAGATTGTTTCTTTCGAGAACTTTATGTTTTCGCTTGTCATAAATTCTCGAGAGCCATGAAATGAAGAGGTATGAGTGTACGACACTAATCTCACCATGGGTGGTGGGTGCTAGCACAAGGACAATATCTATGTGTCTGGAAAACAACCAACAATACATTGGATAGACGTTTTGCCCTCCCACCAAATCACATAATACTATCCGTCACATGCCGATGAAAGCACAGGCGCTGTGGGAGGCGTGGGCTCGGCTGGTGGCGCGCTTGGCGAAAGAAGTATCGGCCTTGGGCCTTGGCAAGGTGGGCTTCCAGGCCTGCTGTCGCCGGTCCGGCCGCCTGGGTTGAGATCTCGAGCAGTTGTTCTCCTGGTTCATCGCTTTTTTGTCAACATACTACGACGCTAGCTCACACGGGAATATTTTGTGTCAATAGTCCCACCTCGCTCGCATATAACGAATTCTACCGGTTTATATGCCCAAAATTTCTGGGTTATAACAAGTTGACTTGGAATAACAAGCATCAGTAAAGATGGAGTTCAGGAATTGAACGCTGTTGGGGATCGGATTAAAGGACGGAAGGATCAATTCCATAGAATTTGGGAAAGGACGGGAATTAGTGGAGGAAACTGCACGGAAGAATGAATGGGTGAGGAGAGAACCAGGCGCCAGGGAGGCCGGGGCTTGTGCGTCCGGCTTCGATCTCCGCGTCTTGGCCGGCGGGGGAATTGATCCTGGAATGGAGTCCGGTCGACGGTCGCGCGTCTGGCGGCGGAGTGAGGGGAAGCTGGGAGACAGAATACAAGATGAATTCGAGGATGGAGCGCGCAGCTGGCTCACGGGGAGAGGGGGGCGCGTCAAGGGGAACGGAGGCGGCGCGCGGAGCTTCAGGAGCTCGGGATGAAGGAGAAGGACCGGAGCGAGGCGAGCGAACTGACAGGCTGCAAGATTGTCTCTGGGTTGCTCCGGGTTGTTGGGCCAACGTGGGCCGGATGAGGCAGCTCCGGGTGGGGGGAGTTTTTCTCCTTTTGTATCGAAATCGTTAAAAAAAGGCCGACCTTCGCGAAGGGAAGACAACTCGCTCCGCATGCGACAAGTGGCGCGCTCTGGTGTGAAAATCCATGGGAAGTAGTCTCCCTGCTCGCCACGTGTCGTAAGGGGAAGCAAGGTGGGGATGAGAGAGGAGAGAGAAGAGCTGGGTTTTTCCTTTTTTTCATAGATTCGTTTTTTTAAATGAAATATCTTGAGAACCGTAAGTCCAAATGACGAACCGTTTTCACTTTTGAGATCCCCTCGTCGAGATCTTCAAAACTAGATCCCATGTTGATACGTTTCGAGATACTTTTTCGTACTTACTATCTACTTATGGTTGTACTCGTGTCGTGTATCTAGCTGTACTCGTCGTGAACGAGTAAGTACTTGTTTTAAAGGTATTTAGTGCATTTTTCCCTTTACTGTACTCGTTCGTGTGCGCGACTGTACCTGTCTATGTGGACGACTGTACTTACTCGTGTGCGCGACTGTACCTGTCTTGTGTGAGCGACTGTACCTGTACTCGTTCGTGTGCGCGACTGTACCTGTCTTATGTGGACGACTGTACCTGTCTCGTGTGCGCGACCGTACCTGTACTCGTTCGTGTGCGCGACTGTACTCGTGTGGTACATGTAACTGTACTCGTGTATTGTATGTAAATGTACTTGTGTATTATAGCTAGTTGTACTCGTGTCACCTTATCAAGCAGCGTTTATGGAAAAGCTAGCTAAGTGACGCGTGCACGTGCTACATACGTATTTACTGATGCATGCACTAAGTACTTGTGTGATTCAGCTAGGAGTACTTGTGTGATTCAGCTAGCAAACGGAGTGATTCGTCTGCGCGTGAGGAAGCACCAAAGCAGACGTACAGAGAAGTACGTACAGGATGGTTGGTTGCGGCTGCTACGGATGCCAACAGCGCCCGGGAGACGCGAGGAAGTACGTCGTGCGGGACGCTGCGCGCGTAGGGATGAATCAATCAAGTGGGCGCGGAGGCGTACGCGACTACGCGAGGATGCGGGGTTGTACTCGCGCGGCCGCGCGGACGTACTCTCGCGGAGGCATGTGCTACGCGGGCGGCCGATGTACTCGCACGAAGCAACGTACGTACGCGGGCGGCCGATGTACTCGTGTCGTCGTGCGGAGATGGGACGAACGCGCTGTTAACCTGCCACGCGTCAAGACTAGAGCGAACCCGCGCTGATCGGTGGAGTGGTTTTCACGATGGATTGGACCTTCTCAAAGGTCGGTCTTTATGTAGTCCTATCCCCTTTTGTATTCAAATTTTTATTTTATTTTATTTCTGTTTGTTTAAAAACTGTTTTCAAATAGGTGGAAGGTCTTCTCCTACTTTTATTCAAAATATTTTTTAATTATATTCCATATGATCTAAATAAGCATTTAAAAAAATCAACCCGGTATCTATAAATTTGTTTCGACATAGCATGTTCCCCATTACGGCGACATGTTTATCTCAGCGGAATCAACCTGCTAGGAGTTTTCCAACTCTCAATTATGCGACGGCAAAACTCAATTATGAGGGTTCTTAATTTTCCGATAGTTACTCATTGTGCTTACCCAGTGCAACGCACGGGCACTTTTGCTAGTACTAATAATAAAGGAGCTAAGGTTTCTGCCAGAATTTTCGTCCAACTTTTCGTTGGACCGTTTTACCCTCCCACTAAACCACATAATACATCAAAAGTACCAGGTACCGGTTCGGTTCATTTTTTCTTTGTGCCACCGCAACTTTGTCTTCGTGTGCGCCCCATCCTCACAGGCCGCTGGCTGGGACCCTGCGCGGCGCCCGCCGTCGGCCCGCCTCGGGCTCCCTCCTCTCCACCAAGACCCTTCAGATCCGCCTCCGCTCCAGTTCTAAGCCACCCGAGACAGCGGCCACCGACCGGTTCGTTCTCTTTCTTTTCCCAAGTAACCGAATGAACCAACGCCCGCACCGTCGGCGTCTGCAGGGGCGAGCAAACCGAACGAACGCCCGCGCCCGCGCCGTCGGCGTCTGCAGGGGCGGACGCTCCAGGCCGTCCGCGTCTGCGGGGGCGGGGCGATGCTCCAGGCCGCGCGCATCTGCAGGGGCGCGCTCCGACGGCCCGCGTCGTCGGCGTCTGCAGGGGGGACGCTCCAGGCCGCCCGCGTCTGCAGGGGCGAGGCGACGCTCCAGGCCACGCGCATCTGCAGGGGCGCGCTCCGACGGCCCGCGTCGTCGGCGTCTGCAGGGGGGACGCTCCAGGCCGCCCGCATCTGCAGGGGCGGGGCGACGCTCGAGGCCGCGCGCATCTGCAGGGGCGTGCGCCGACAGCCCGCGTCATCGGCGTCTGCAGGGGCGGGGCGACGCTCCAGGTCGTGCGCGTCTCCCGCTGCCGGCAGCGCCCCTCCGGCAAACGAGAAGGCCGCGCCGGCGAGAGGAGCACCGGGCGTGGCACTCCCATCCCGTCGACCACGCGGTGCGACGCGCTGCTCTGATTGCTGGCCGGCCGCGGGTCTCCCGGGGGTGTGCGCGAAGGTCCACGCGGGAATTGAAGCCTGCGGACGGTCAGAGAGAGGACTGTGACGACTCTGTGAGATGGGAGCGACAGCGGCTCCTAGCGCTACGAGGAGAGACGAGCGAGGCACAGGGGTTCAGGTAGGTTTCGGAAGGGGGGGTCGCCTACAACCACACGTTTGATCCATCACGGAAGTTTATTTTTTTCTCCTCATACATGTCAGGCTGATGTTTCTCCTCTGGCAGGTGATTGGTATGCTATACCGTGTAGTCTCCATTTATTTCTGTTTCTTGTGATTTTTATTGGTTCACAAGTGTGATGCTGTTCATTTGTATTGGATTTGAAAAAAATATTACAATCTTACACGGATCCAAGGAATTCTCTAGCAAAGTGAGATGTGATATGTTACTAGACCAAGGTGACAGTGATATCTGAAATTTAATTTTGGCGCCAACTCTTCCTAGCTCGTGAGCTTGGGTAGAGGTCCTGTGAGATGTGGATGGCTTGAGATTGCTTCGACCCGAGCAGACTACCATACTTTCACAAAGCAGAGTTGGCGGAAGTTGTTGGCGATCTTAAGACACTAAAATTAGTTGTTGATGTTTATTCAGGTCCGGTGGTTGCTGGGCCAAAAATGAAAAAGATGGAGCGGGCGGAATAGAAAGCTGACAAAAGGAAATGCTTCGGTTGGTTGCCGGCTAGGTCCGGCCAATATCTGGGATGCTCTCTTACACGCACACTAACAAGCCTATTTCTCTTTTTTCTATTCTCCTAATCTTTCTATAATTTTTTTTTTTACAAAATAAACTCGCCTGCACTAGTGGTCTAGCAGGAGGTGTCCGTAGGTCCGTAGCGAAGCACGGGTATTGTCCTAGTAGTGTACAAAGCCCAAAATGTAGCCTTTTCAAAGGATTGCGACCATAGTTTAAAATAGCCGGCTATCTCATTTAGCCGCGATATTTTTTGAAGCTAGGCAAGGATAGTTTATAGCTAGGCTATAGCGGATTATTCCATTTAGCGGTTTTTAAATCTTTTGTAATATTTCAGTCATATCTTACTAAAGAAACAAAAACTATGATTCAAACACGACTTATGATACAATTTATTGAACTATTCAAAGCAAACAAGTATTGAATTATTCAATTATCTAATCATATTGAAGGCAAATTTCAAAAAAGAAAAAAAAGAAAAAAAGAGAAATTCAAAATACATGAGGTTTAGCGACTAAATTAGAGGCTAATTAGAGGCTAAATATAGCTATATCCGGCTATTAGCGGTGTTTTCTCATTTAGCCTATAAATGGCATAGCCGCAGCAGCGGGTCTCCCAATAAGCTATAGTCGGGCTATAGCTAGGACATAACCGGCTATTTAACAACCCTATTTTTTAACAAAAAAAACAAAATGGATCATTCCATCATTTTGTTACCAACTTACAATGCCTTTTTAAGGAATGCTTTTATTTAACTAATAACAATGTTATATCACGAATTACATGACATGAAATAAAATCTGGAGGATCACCATCCCACACATGGGTATCCTTTGAGCTATAAGAAAATTTCATTAATTCTTGCACCACTTGATTAGCATTTCTCGGACAATGATGAAAATGCACCTCAATCATCTGACCAGCTTTTAAGAAACATTCAACTAAGATCGTCACATGTGGATTCTAGACTTCAATCGCACCGTTACAACATAACTTACAATGCTCTTTGGGTGTGTGGTTTGTCCCAAGTCCCACTTTAGTAGCCATCTTCACGGGGCCTCGTTACGTTGTATGTTTTCCCAAAATTGTAGTAAACATGAGAGAAGTTAATCTACTACAATGAAACCTGATTAGAAATCCAAACAAAAGCTATCTAAAAAATACACCCACGCCCATTTTAGCATTGGGCACGGTGAGCACCACAAAAAACATGCCAACCACACATACAAACCAATGAAGTCAATCTAGCCGGTGTCATGCCACCGTTGAAGGTATTGTAATGAGAGGAGTGGACCTAGAAATCACATACTCATTCGGTTGGGGAGGATACAAGAGCTCCACACGCAGGCCATCACATTTGCTATATTCTTGCCCGATGGTTTGTTTTCTGCAATTAGAGATGACCTGGTAAAGAGGTTTTGGTGTTTTGGCTCTTGAGATCATATGATCCCTTTATTTTAAAATGCATCTTAGGTACGGTCTAAAAGGTTGTTTCATGCAAATTCGACTTACCTTGTGATGTGCGTAGAAAAGATAAAATTCGGTGCTAAAAATAAAGTTTCTCACGACATAAGTTTTCTCTTTTTTATATGGACCATAAAAAATATCATTTTTCCTCGAAACTTGACGAATGCATGTATATTGTGGAGATGTACAGATATATTTTCTTGGCCTAGAAAACCCTCTCCAGCAAAGAAAGGTAAAAACCACAGACGCCAACCAGCAAAATTTTGCTATACCAGGAAGTGTTCTTCTCCTAGTGTGCTTCCCTTGTTGCATCGAGCAGGACCGTATCGACCTCACCGTTGTCGACAGTCAGAGGGCTAGTCACAAGGAACTGCTCTCAGCTCCCAGAAGAAGTCAATGATGCCCAGGAACTTCACACAAGGGTTTTTTGGAATTAACTCAAAGTGCGACATGAATATGTTGACATTTAGAGGTCTGATAGATTAAAACTTGATGTAGAGGGAATAAAAAAGATTATAAGATGACTGGGGTGAAGCAACCCCCCCCCCCTAGAGGTTGCTCAAGCCGCAGCCTCCGGAAAAAATTAAGCATTTTTATGTTAAGAAAATACATAAAGAGGGTTGCTCTTTCATATGCAAACAAAACAAAATCGTTTGTCTTTTAAGCACACAAATAATTCAGATCGGAATTTTTATTACCTGGGCCATGATGGGCGTCGGCGCGTTGGGTAGGAGCAGCTGTGGGAGGAGGGGGATGTTCTCGGAGGAGTGGCCGTCGTCGACTTGGTCGGTGGATCTGGCGGAGAGGAGGAGAGTGAGGAGGACGAGAAGGAGCGTGCGGGTTGCGGCGGCTGATACGTCTCCGACGTATCGATAATTTCTTATGTTCCATGCTACATTATTGATGATATCTACATGTTTTATACACATTATATCGTATTTTGCATTTCCGGCACTAACCTATTAACAAGATGCCGAAGAGCAGTTCTTTTTTGGTTTTGGTTTAGAAATATAAGGAAATATTCTCGAATTGGACGAAATCCCGAGGTCCTATTTTTGCAAAGCTTGAAGGGGAAAGGAAAAGGAAGGCGCCGCCACACTCAGCGGCGCGGCCCCCGGCCGCGCCCGCCTGCGTGTGGGGCCCTCGTGTGGCCCGCCGCGTTGCCCTTCTTAAAGTCTTCGTCGCGACCCTCCGAGAGCCACGATACGGAAAACCTTCCGGAGACGCCGCCGCCGCGAATCCCATCTCGGGGGATTCAGGAGATCGCCTCAACTGCCTGAAGGGAATCATCTGGAGGACTCTTCATCGCCATGATCGCCTCCGAGTGATGAGTGAGTAGTTCCTGGACTATGGGTCCATAGCAGCTAGATGTGTGATCGTCTCCAACATGTCGATAATTTCTTATGTTCCATGCCACTTTATTGATGATACCTACATGTTTATGCACATTTTATATTTACGCATTTTATGGAACTAACCTATTAACAAGATGCCGAAGTGCCAGTTCCTGTTTGCTGCTGTTTGGAGAAATCCTAGTAACGAAATATTCTCGGAATTGGACGAAATCCCGGGTTCTATTTTGCCGAGCATCAGGCCGAGAGCCACCAGAGGGCCCAGTGACCCAGATGACATGGTGGCGCGGCCGGGCGCGCCTATATATAATGTCGTCGCCTGTTGACCCTCTGCGCCTCTTCGCCTTTAACATGCCCAAAACCCTTACGGAGAAAGCCACGATACGAAAAAGTTCCAGAGCCGCCGCCGTGAAGCCAAGATGGGAGGCTCTGTTCCGGCACCCTGCGGAGCGGGGAAGTGCCCGGAAGGCTTCTCCAACCTTATCTCCATCACTTATCTTCATCATTTGCTCCATGAGGAGGAGTAGTTCTCATCGAGGCTGGGGCTGTACCGTAGCTATGTGGTTAATCTCTCTCCTATGTGCTTCAATACAATAGTCTCATGAGCTGCCTTACATGATTAAGATTCATATGATGATGCTTGTAATCTAGATGTCATTATGCTAGTCAAGTGGGTTTTACTTATGTGATCTCAGGAGACTCCTTGTCCCACGTGTGTAAAGGTGACAGTGTGTGCACCGTGTGGGTCTCTTAGGCTATATTTCACGAAGTACTTATTCACTGTTGAAGAGCGTAGTGAAGTGCTTATTTATATCTCTTTATGATTGCAATGTGCATCGTATCACAATTTATCTATGTGCTACTCTAGTGATGTGTTATTAAAGTAGTTTTATTCCTCTGCATGTGTGCAAAGGTGACAGTGTGTGCACCGTGTTAGTACTTGGTTTATGCTATGATCATGATCTCTTGTAGATTGCGAACTATTGCTATGATAATATTGATGTGATCTATTCCTCCTACATATGCATGAAGGTGACGGTGTGCATGCTATGCTAGTACTTGGTTTAGTCTTTTGATCTATCTTACACTAAAGGTTACTAAAATATGAGCATTATTGTGGAGCTTGTTAACTCCGGCATTGAGGGTTCGTGTAATCCTACGCAATGTGTTCATCATCCAACAAAAGTGTAGAGTATGCATTTATCTATTCTATTATGTGATCAATGTTGAGAGTGTCCACTAGTGAAAGTGTAATCCCTAGGCCTTGTCCCTAAATACTACGCCTCTTTGTTTCTGTTTCTTATTTCTGCTGCAATACTACCACCATCAACTACACGCAGCAAGCTATTTTTCACCATTTATCTGCTCATACATATTCATACCACCGTTTTCACTATCTCTTCGCGAACTAGTGCACCTATTAGGTGTGTTGGGGACACAAGAGACTTCTTGCTTTGTGGTGGTTGCATGAGAGGGATATCTTTGACCTCTTCCTCCCTGAGTTCGATAAACCTTGGGTGATCCACTTAAGGGAAACTTGTTGTTCTACAAACCTGCACTTGGAGGCCCAACACTCTACGAAAGGAGGAACGTAGACATCAAGCACTTTTACGGCGTGCCGGGGAAGAAGGTAAAAGGTACTCACACTCCGGATCTCGGCTACTAAGCTATTTTCCGGCGCCATTGTAAGTACTCGAAGCTATTTCCTTTAGACTGCGACAATTGCGTTTGGTTTCTTGTTTACACTAGTTAGGCATAATGGAAAACAACAAAAATGAGAGATCTTTATGAACTTTATCTTGAATTAGGACATGATGTGTTTGAAGAGAGAATTAAAAAACCCATGGAACTTTATATGCATGATAATGGGAATGTTATTAGTATGAATGCTTTGAACACCATTGTTGCTAATGCTATGGAAAATTCTAAGCTTGGGAAGCTGGCTTTGATGAGCATGATATTTTTAGTCCCCCAAGCATTGAGGAGAAAATTTACTTTGATGATACTTTGCCTCCTATTTATGATGATTATAATGATAGTAGTCTTTTGTTACCACCTGTTATGGAGGATGAATTTGATTATGATTACAATATACCTCCTATATTTGATAGCTACTTTGTTGAATTTGCTCCCAACAACTAATAAAATTGATTATGCTTATGTTGGGAGAGTAGTAATTTTATACATGAGACTCATGATAAGAATGCTTTATGTGATAGTTATATTGTTGAGTTTGCTCATGATGCTACTGAAAATTATTATGAGAGAGGAAAATATGGTTGTAGAAATTTTCATGTTACTAAAACACCTCTCTATGTGCTGAAATTTTGAAGCTACACTTGTTTTATCTTCCTATGCTTGTTACTTTGCTCTTCATGAACTTGTTTATTTACAAGATTCCTATGCATAGGAAGCATGTTAGACTTAAATGTGTTTTGAATTTGCCTCTTGATGCTCTCTTTTGCTTCAACTTCTATTTCTTACGAGTGCATCATTAAAACTGCCCATCTTAATGGCTATAAAGAAAGAACTTCTTGGGAGATAACCCATGTGTTTATTTTGCTACAGCAATTTTTATTTTGTTGAGTCTTGGAAGTTGTTTACTGCTAGCAACCTCTCCTTATCTTAGTTTTGTGTTTTGTTGTGCCAAGTAAAGTTTCTATGTTAAAGTTGATGTTATATTTGGGATCGCTGCGCAGAAACAGCATTGCTGTCTGTCACGAATCTGGGCTTATTTCTCTGTAGAAAATTCGAAAAAATCTGCCAATTTACGAGCGTGATCCTCAGATATGTACGCAACTTTCATTAGTTTTGAGTTTTTCCATTTGAGCAAGTCTGGTGCCATCTTAAAATTCGTCTTTACGGACTGTTCTGTTTTGACAGATTCTGCCTTTTATTTCGCATTGCCGCTTTTGTTAAGTTGAATGAGTTTCTTTGTTCCATTAACTTTCAGAAGTTTTGTGCAATGTCAGAAGTGTTAAGAATGATTGTGTCACCTCTGAACATGTGAATTTTTGATTATGCACTAACCCTCTAACGAGTTTGCTTGAAGTTTGGTGTGAAGGAAGTTTTCAAGGGTCAATAGAAGAGGGTGATATAATGTGATCGAGAAGAGTGAAAGGTCTAAGCTTGGGGATGCCCCGGTGGTTCATCCCTGCATATTTCAAGAAGACTCAAGCATCTAAGCTTGGGGATGCCCAAGGCATCCCCTTCTTCATCGACAACTTATCAGGTTTCTTCTAGTGAAACTATATTTTTATTCCATCACATCCTATGTATTTTACTTGGAGCGTCTGTGCTTTTATTTTTGTTTTTGTTTTGTTATCTTAGTTCTCTGAATAAGTTCATCCTTGTGTGGAGAGAGACACGCTCCGCTGGTTCGTATGAACACATGTTCTTAGCTCATAATATTCTTGGCGAAGTTTCTTCTTCGTTAAATTGTTATATGGTTGGAATTGGAAAATGCTACATGTAGTAATTCTAAAATGTCTTGGGTAATGTGATACTTGGCAATTGTTGTGTTCATGTTTAAGCTCTTGCATCATATACTTTGCACCTATTAATGAAGAAATACATAGAGCTTGCTAAAATTTGGTTTGCATAATTGGTCTCTCTAAGGTCTAGATAATTTCTAGTATTGAGTTTGAACAACAAGGAAGGCAGTGTAGAGTCTTATAATGTTTACAATATGTCTTTTATGTGAGTCTTGCTGCACTTGTTCATCCTTGAGTTTGCTTCAAATAACCTTGCTAGCCTAAACCTTGTATCGAGAGGGAATACTTCTCATGCATCCAAAATCCTTGAGCCAACTACTATGCCATTTGTACCATATACCTACCTACTACATGGTATTTCTCCGCCATTCCAAAGTAAATTGCTTGAGTGCTACCTTTAAAATTCCATCATTCGCCTTTGCAATATATAGCTCATGGGACAAAATAGCCTTAAAAACTATCGTAGTATTGAATATGTACTTATGCACTTTATATTTTATTAAGTTGCTCGTTGTGCGATAACCTGGGGAACGCCATCAACTATTGTTGAATATCATGTGAGTTGCTATGCATGTCCGTCTTGTCTGAAGGTCTATCATTTTAGTGGTTGGAGCATGCAAAATTGTTAGAGAAGAACATTGGGCCGCTAACTAAAGCCATGAATCATGGTTGAAGTTTCAGTTTTGGACATATATCCTCAATCTCATATGAGAATAATAACTTTGCTACATGCTTATGCATTTAAGAGGAGTCCATTATCTGTTGTCCATGTTGTCCCGGTATGGATGTCTAAGTTGAGAATAATCAAAAGCGAGAAATCCGAAATGCGAGCATTCTCCTTAGACCTTTGTACAGGCGGCATGGAGGTACCCCTTTGTGACACTTGGTTGAAACATGGCATGCAAAGATCCGGTAGTCCAAGCTAAGTAGGACGAGGTGCGGGCACTATTAGTATACTATGCATGAGGCTTGCAACTTGTAAGATATAATTTTCATAACTCATATGCTTTATTACTACCGTTGACAAAATTGTTTCATGTTTTCAAAATAAAAGCTCTAGCACAAATACGGCAATCGATGCTTTCCTCTTTGAAGGACCATTCTTTTACTTTTATTGTTGAGTCAGTTTACCTCCTTCCACCTTAAGAAGCAAACACTTGTGTGATGTGATTCCTACATACTTGCATATTGCACTTGTTATATTACTCTATGTTGACAATATCCATGAGATATACATGTTATAAGTTGAAAGCAACCGCTGAAACTTAATCTTCTTTTGTGTTGCTTCAATGCCTCTACTTTGAATTATTGCTTTATGAGTTAACTCTTATGCAAGACTTATTGATGCTTGTCTTTAAGTACTATTCATGAAAAGTCTTTGCTTTATGATTCAGTTGTTTACTCATGTCATTACCATTGTTTTGATCGCTGCATTCATTACATATGTTTACAATATGATCAAGTTTATGATGGCATGTCACTTAAGAAATTATCTTTGTTATCGTTTTACTGCTCGGGACGAGCAGAACTGCTTTGGGGATGCGATACGTCTCAACGTATCGATAATTTCTTATGTTCCATGCCACTTTATTGATGATACCTACATGTTTTATGCACATTTTATGTCGTATTTACGCATTTTATGGAACTAACCTATTAACAAGATGCCGAAGTGCCGGTTCTTTCTGCTGTTTTTGGTTTCGAGAAATCCTAGTAAAAATATTCTCGAATTGGACGAAATCAACGCCGGGTTCCTATTTTGCCGGAAGCATCCGAGAGAGCCACGGAGGAGGGCCCTGGTGGGCCGAGATGACATGGTGGCGCGGCCGGGCCCTGGCCGCGCCACCCTATGTGTCGTCGCCTCGTTGACCCTCTGCGCCGCATCTTCGCCTATTTAAAGCCCCTGCATCGAAACCCTTAAGGAGAAAGCCACGATACGAGAAAAGTTCAGGACGCCGTCATCGAAGCCAAGATGCGGGGACGGGAGTCTGTTCGGCACCCTGCCGGACGGGGAAGTGCCCGGAAGGCTTCTCCATCGACACCGCTACCATCTCCACCGCCATCTTCATCACGCTGCTGCCCATGAGGAGGAGTAGTTCTCCATCGAGGCTCGGGCTGTCCCGGTAGCTATGTGGTTAATCTCTCTCTATGTGCTTCAATACAATAGTCTCATGAGCTGCCTTACATGATTGAGATTCATATGATGATGCTTGTAATCTAGATGTCATTATGCTAGTCAAGTGGGTTTTACTTATGTGATCTCCGGAGACTCCTTGTCCCACGTGTGTAAAGGTGACAGTGTGTGCACCGTGTGGGTCTCTTAGGCTATATTTCACGAAGTACTTATTCACTGTTGAAGAGCGTAGTGAAGTGCTTATTTATATCTCTTTATGATTGCAATGTGCATCGTATCACAATTTATCTATGTGCTACTCTAGTGATGTGTTATTAAAGTAGTTTTATTCCTCCTGCATGTGTGCAAAGGTGACAGTGTGTGCACCGTGTTAGTACTTGGTTTATGCTATGATCATGATCTCTTGTAGATTGCGAAGTTAACTATTGCTATGATAATATTGATGTGATCTATTCCTCCTACATATGCATGAAGGTGACAGTGTGCATGCTATGCTAGTACTTGGTTTAGTCTTTTGATCTATCTTACACTAAAGGTTACTAAAATATGAGCATTATTGTGGAGCTTGTTAACTCCGGCATTGAGGTTCGTGTAATCCTACGCAATGTGTTCATCATCCAACAAAAGTGTAGAGTATGCATTTATCTATTCTGTTATGTGATCAATGTTGAGAGTGTCCACTAGTGAAAGTGTAATCCCTAGGCCTTGTCCCTAAATATATGCGTTACTACGCTTGTTTCTTGTTTCTTGCGTTACTCTGCGCAATACTACCACCATCAACTACACGCCAGCAAGCTATTTTCTGGCACCGTTGCTACTGCTCATACATATTCATACCACATGTATTTCACTATCTCTTCGCCGAACTAGTGCACCTATTAGGTGTGTTGGGGACACAAGAGACTTCTTGCTTTGTGGTTGCAGGGTTGCATGAGAGGGATATCTTTGACCTCTTCCTCCCTGAGTTCGATAAACCTTGGGTGATCCACTTAAGGGAAACTTGCTGCTGTTCTACAAACCTCTGCACTTGGAGGCCCAACACTGTCTACAGGAAAGGAGGGGGAACGTAGACATCATCGTCTTCTCCTTATGTGCTTCATTGTTGGATCTTGTGAGCTGCCTAACATGATCAAGATCATCTATCTGTAATACTATATGTTGTGTTTGTCGGGATCCGATGGATAGAGAATACTATGTTATGATGATTATCAATCTATTACCTATGTGTTGTTTATGATCTTGCATGCTCTCCGTTATTAGTAGAGGCTGGCCAAGTTTTTGCTCTTAACTCCAAGAGGGAGTATTTATGCTCGATAGTGGGTTCATGCCTCCATTAAATCTGGGACAGTGACAGAAAGTTCTAAGGTTGTGGATGTCTTGTTGCCACTAGGGTAAGGGTATTTTACCCTTATCCATTATTTTGGTAACTATGACACCGTGCTAGAGTATTTGGACTAATACATGTCTACAAGATAATTCACAGGTATTAGCCAAAGAGGTATAATGGTGTATCGATAGAACAAGAAGGCAACGGGAGACCCCCCAATTCGATGAAGAATCAGCAAGGTTTGCAGAGTCGGCCGGTCCCAGATCCGGTCGGACCGCCAGCGCCGGACGACCAGTCAACCGGACCAGGACCGGTGCCATCGGACGAGATCCTGATTGAAGATTGGCCGGTCGGTGTCCGGTCTGCCGGTTTGAACCGGCTGCTCGGTTCTGGCCCGGTCGGACCGGGCTCCAGACAGGCGTCCTCGGCAACCGCCTTTGCGCTGTGCCATCGGGCACTATCCGAAGAATGGCGCTGCCGGTCAAGACCCGGTCCAGCTCCGGTTGGAAACCGGCGGTCCGATCGGTGGCTCGTCGGGCCGGGCTGTGGACCGGCCTGTCCGGCGCCATCCGATCGACCGGGCTCCTCGAGGAATCTGCTGATGTGGCAAGTGACCAACGGCCATATTTGAAGTACACTATAAATAGGCCTTCTTCTACCTCTGAACAGTTAGGCACTACACTACAAGCTGTTCTTGAGCTCCTTCTCTCATACTCCATTGTTAGAAACACCAAAAGCCTCAGATCTCCCTCCTCCTCCACCCAAACTCAAATCCCTCGGGGAAACGATAGAGGAGGACCCGATCTACCGTTCTACCAAGCCAAATCTTATTCCCCCTTGTATTCATCAAGAAGCTTGCTTCCTAGGGTTCTTTGGAAACCCTAGGTGGGCAAGAGGAGTCCGGAAGCATCCGGGCTGTGGATCTGCTCCGGGCAAGATTGTGAAGGTTTGGAGGCTACCTCAAAGTCTACCACAAGTGAGAGAGCTATTCCTTCGTGGGATAGGCTCCGGAGAATAGGGTGAGCCTTCGTGGCGCGGGGAATCCTTCGTGGGACCTCCACTCCTCCAAACGTGACGTACCTTGTTGCAAAGCAAGGGAACACGGGAATACATCTCGTCTCCGCGTGCTATCGGTTATCTCTAACCGAACTCCTTACTTGTGATTTAACTGCCTGTGAGAGCCTTCGTGCTCGAGTTAGTTGTATCCTCATATAGGTTGCTTCACCTAGTTTGCATTAGGCTCACCTTTATATTCCGCAAAGCCTAATATTGCAAAGAAAGAATTAAAATCTGTAGAAACCTATTCACCCCCCCTCTAGGTTTACCATCTCTATACTTTCACTAGGGATAAAACATTGATGCTATGTCTAAGGATGTAGTTGTTGATTACATTACGCACCATACTTAATGCAATTGTCTGTTGCTTGCAACTTAATACTGGAAGGGGTTCGGATGATAACCTGAAGGTGGACTTTTTAGGCATAGATGCATGTTGGATAGCGGTCTATGTACTTTGTCGTAATGCCCAATTAAATCTCACTATATTTATCATATCATGTATATGCATTGTTATGCCCTTTTCTATTTGTCAATTGCCCGACTGTAATTTGTTCACCCAACATGCTTTTATCTTATGGGAGAGACACCTCTAGTGAACTGTGGACCCGGTCCTATTCTTTACATCGCATACAATCTACTGCAATTGTTCTTTACTGTTTTCTTCGCAAACAATCATCTTCCACACAATACGGTTAATCCTTTGTTACAGCAAGCCGGTGAGATTGACAACCTCACTGTTTCGTTGGGGCAAAGTACTTTGGTTGTGTTGTGCAGGTTCCACGTTGGCGCCGGAATCCCTGGTGTTGCGCCGCATCACATTTCGCCACCATCAACCTTCAACGTGCTTCTTGGCTCCTCCTGGTTCGATTAAACCTTGGTTTCTTTCTGAGGGAAAACTTGCCACTGTGCGCATCATACCTTCCTCTTGGGGTTCCCAACGGACGTGTACATCTACGCGCATCAGCGGCCATGTTTGCTGGGCTTTGGTGTGGGAGTGGGGCGATGTGTTGGCTGGCGGCGGTACTTTTAGCAACGGGATGGCGTGCCGACGGTGGCCGTGAAATCCATCCGGTAAGTATATCTAGAAACGGCGATGAGGGGCGGTGGAAGGGCAAGGCAAGAACCCGAAATGGAGAGTTGGGGACTGAAACGAAGGAGATGGGAGTAAAATGCTCGTGGGAAGGGGAAGGGCAAGGGGAAGGGGAGGGCGAGCGTCGGAAGGGGAAGGGGAGGGCGAGCGCCGGAAGGGGAAGGGGAGGGCGAGCGCCGGAAGGGGAAGGGGAAGGTGAGGGGCGAGCGGCGGAAAGGAAGGATCTTGGCAGTTGCCACCCACAATGGAAGGAGATGGGAGTAGAATGCTCGTGGTGTCCGCCACCGATGGGTAGGTTACAACTCAATGTTGATGTGGCCTTATTCGCTTCGTCTGGCAGAATGAGAGACGGTGTGGTTGCACTGCACGGGACGACACGGGTGAGTTTATTGTCTGCTTTTTTTTTATAAACAAGAAGAGGCATTAAATGGTGGGATTTACAGAGAGGAACACCAATAAAAAGGAAAATACAACTTGGTCCTCCAGTTTTGCACAGAAGACCCTAGAACTAAAACTGAAAAAGCAATCGGGTCCTAGTCTTCTTCCTCCACCGTAATGAAGAACCAGATCACACCGCCGGTCTTGTTCTCCATCGCCAGGGAGCATGCCACTTGGGATGGGAAAAAAGAGAAACCTGTTGATGAAGAGCCTCCAAAGGAGGTTGAACATGCGCATCAACGAAACGAGGCTCATGTAGGTATCTCCCTGTTGCAACAGATTTCTTAGCTCACCTCCATATCTGTTGATCCTCTCGCTACCTCCCGACCTCCCCTCGCTTCCATGGCCGGCCGGAGAGAGAAGTAGCAGAGCAGGCCGCTAGCTCGAGAAGAGAGCAACATGGATTAAGATGATATCCAGCTACATATATTTGAACAGATGAAGTGATACGAAGAAAACTCCTTCTAGATCGATAGTTCTAGCAATTTGATGGATGATGTCAAAAAATTAATTACTTTACAATATAACATCCTGGAGTATCTTGAAGCTTGATGGTTGTGGTAGCCGTCAAGCTGCCAGACGAAGTCGCCAATTTAACTAACTTGAAGCATGATGTAAAAAAAATTAATTACTTTACACAGTCGAAATGACTTTAACCTTGACGGTTGTGGCAGCTTGTTGCTGCTGGTTCTTCGTTTTATTTTCTCTTTTGACTGTAACCTGCAACAATGAAGAAGGAAAGAAGAACCGGCATCAAATCAGCAATGCTTTTTTTTACAGACGCACATTGAGAATCTACGAAAAGGAGGAATCGTAATTATTTGATGCACGAAGGCAGATCAGTTCACACAAAAAGTTTACCAAGAACCTGGCAAGCAAAAAAGGTTGAGAGGAAGATGGGTTTATCCAGTGAAGATCAATAATACGGACCGGAGTAGGGGGAGCCTTACTACGTGAAATAAGACAACTAAGCTTACAACTTATGCATTACCAAATATAAATAACTTTGTCAATCTACTGCAGTGGAGATTGTCATACACGGATAGAGATGAAAGGAAAGTGATTGGGCACCTACTGGTAGCACGCCACGATTTTAACACACAATATTAACTTGTCACTCCCACCTTTCTGCCGCCACTTCCTCATCCTCATGCATCTCTTGTTGCCACCATCTTCTCTTCCTCATCCACCTTGATGTGACATGCTTGCTCGTCCATCACCGTCAAGATGTAGATTTCCAATGCTCGAGAAAGGGACGATAGTATTTTTTGTTGTCTAGTTCACATTCCGCGCCAACCAAAGCATCATCTATCCTTGTTGACAAGTTTTAACCATTTATTATTAAAGTTGTGCTGATTTATTACGCAAGTTATTATTATTGCAGCAAGAGGTGTAAGTTGTCTACGGTCGATTCATACAGCTCCAAGTCATCCATAACCGCGGACACGGCTTATCGATAAGATTTAACCTTGCAGGAGTGCCCAATGTGCCCACACGCACGATCAATCCAACCTGGCGAGGGCAAAATATCATGACTCGCACTCTCCTTCACGACAACAATGTTTAGGAAGCCACCTAACTAAGTTGAACTCGTATCGAAGTCCGGCCGAATCTCTGAAGCGGACCTAGCTATTGCGTGCACGGCTTCCGAGAGTCAAAACACACACATGGACGAATGACCCGCTTCAGCATGCGATAAACATCGTCATGCTCACACGTCGCTCCTCCTCCTCCTCCCATATCAAGCGGCGATATGTTTGATCTTCAAGACAATGATAGGTTTACCAATTGATACGCGTAGATGCACACGTCCGTTGGGAACCCCAAGTGGAAGGTATGATGCGTATAGAAGCAAGTTCCCTCAGTATGAAACCAAGGTTTAATCGAACCAGTAGGAGCCAAGAAGCACGTTGAAGGTTGATGGTCGCGAAATGTGATGCGGCGCAACACCAGGGATTCCGGCGCCAACTAGGAACCTGCACAACACAACCCAAGTACTTTGTCCCAACGAAACAGTGAGGTTGTCAATCTCACCGGCTTGCTGTAACAAAGGATCAAAAGTATCGAGTGGAAGATGTTTGCAAAGAAAACAGTAAAACAAGTAGATTGTATGCTATGTAAAGAATAGGACCGGGGTCCACAGTTCACTAGAGGTGTCTCTCCCATAAGATAAAAGCATGTTGGGTGAACAAATTACAGTCGGGCAATTGACAAATAGAGAAAGGCATAACAATGCATATACATGACATGATAAATATAGTGAGATTTAATTGGGCATTACGACAAAGAACATAGACCGCCATCCAACTGCATCTATGCCTAAAAAGTCCACCTTCAGGTTATCGTCCGAACCCCCTCCAGTATTAAGTTGCAAAGCAACAGACAATTGCATTAAGTATGGTGCGTAATGTAATCAACAACTACATCCTTAGACATAGCATCAATGTTTTATCCCTAGTGGCAACAGCACATCCACAACCTTAGAACTTTCTGTCACTGTCCCAGATTCAATGGAGGCATGAACCCACTATCGAGCATAAATACTCCCTCTTGGAGTTAAGAGTAAAAACTTGGCCAGAGCCTCTACTAATAACGGAGAGCATGCAAGATCATAAACAACACATGAACAATAGATTGATAATCACCATAATCATAGTACTCTCTATCCATCGGATCCCGACAAACACAACATATAGAATTACATATAGATGATCTTGATCATGTTAGGCAGCTCACAAGATCCAACAATGAATCACAACAAGGAGAAGACGACCATCTAGCTACTGCTATGGACCCATGGTCCAGGGTGAACTACTCACTCATCACTCCGGAGCGACCATGGCGGTGTAGAGTCCTCCGGGAGATGAATCCCTCTCCGCAGGGTGCCGGAGGTGATCTCGAGAATCCCCGAGATGGGATTCGCGGCGGCGGTGTCTCTGGAAGGTTTTCCGTATCGTGGCTCTCGGTGCTGGGGGTTTCGCGACGGAAGCTTTAAGTAGGCGGAGGGTCAACGGGGGCCACACGAGGGGCCGAGGGGATAGGTCGGCGCGGCCGGGCTGGGCCGCGCCGGCCCCCCCCCTGGCTGCCTCGTGGCCCCACTTCGTTAGGTCTTCGGTCTTCTGGAAGCTTCGTGCAAAAATAGGACCCTGGGCGAAAGTTTCGTCCAATTCCGAGAATATTTCTTTACTAGGATTTCTGAAACCAAAAACAGAAAACAGCAACTGGCTCTTCGGCATCTTGTTAATAGGTTAGTTCGAGAAAATGCATAAATATGACATATAATGTGCATAAAACATGTAGGTATCATCAATAAAGTAGCATGGAACATAAGAAATTATCGATACGTTGGAGACGTATCAGCATCCCCAAGCTTAGTTCTGCTCGTCCCGAGCAGGTAAAACGATAACAAAGATAATTTCTGAAGTGACATGCCATCATAATCTTGATCATACTATTTGTAAACATATGTAATGAATGCAGCGATCAAAGCAAACGTAATGACATGAGTAAACAACTGAATCATATAGCAAAGACTTTTCATGAATAGTACTTCAAGACAAGCATCAATAAGTCTTGCATAAGAGTTAACTCATAAAGCAATAAATCAAAGTAAAGGTGTTGAAGCAACACATAAGAAGATTAAAGCGGTTGCTTTCAACTTGTAACATGTATATCTCATGGATATTGTCAACATAAAGTAATATAACAAGTGCAATATGCAAGTATGTAGGAATCAATGCACAGTTCACACAAGTGTTTGCTTCTTAAGGTGGAAGGAGATAGGTAAACTGACTCAACAATAAAAGTAAAAGAATGGTCCTTCAATGAGGAAAGCATCGATTGTTGTATTTGTGCTAGAGCTTTTATTTTGAAAACATGAAACAATTTTGTCAACGGTAGTAATAAAGCATATGAGTTATGAAAATTATATCTTACAAGTTGCAAGCCTCATGCATAGTATACTAATAGTGTCCGCACCTCGTCCTACTTAACTTGGACTACCGGGTCTTCGCATGCCATGTTTCAACCAAGTGTCACAAAGGGGTACCTCCATGCCGCCTGTACAAAGGTCCAAGGAGAATGCTCGCATTTCGGATTTCTCGCTTTTGATTATTCTCAACTTAGACATCCATACCGGGACAACATGGACAACAGATAATGGACTCCTCTTAAATGCATAAGCATGTAGCAAAGTTATTATTCTCATATGAGATTGAGGATATATGTCCAAAACTGAAACTTCCACCATGGTTCATGGCTTTAGTTAGCGGCCCAATGTTCTTCTCTAACAATTTGGCATGCTCCAACCACTAAAATGATAGACCTTCAGACAAGACGGACATGCATAGCAACTCACATGATATTCAACAATGGTTGATGGCGTTCCCCAGAAGCATGGTTATCGCACAACAAGCAACTTAATAAAATATAAAGTGCATAAGTACATATTCAATACTACGATAGTTTTTAAGGCTATTTTGTCCCATGAGCTATATATTGCAAAGGTGAATGATGGAATTTTAAAGGTAGCACTCAAGCAATTTACTTTGGAATGGCGGAGAAATACCATGTAGTAGGTAGGTATGGTGGACACAAATGGCATAGTAGTTGGCTCAAGGATTTTGGATGCATGAGAAGTATTCCCTCTCGATACAAGGTTTAGGCTAGCAAGGTTATTTGAAGCAAACTCAAGGATGAACAAGTGCAGCAAAACTCACATAAAAGACATATTGTAAACATTATAAGACTCTACACTGTCTTCCTTGTTGTTCAAAACTCAATACTAGATATTATCTAGACCTTAGAGAAACCAAATATGCAAATCAGATTTTAGCAAGCTCTATGTATTTCTTCATTAATGGGTGCAAAGCATATGATGCAAGAGCTTAAACATGAGCACAACAATTGCAAAGTATCACATTATCCAAGACATTTTAGAATTACTACATGTAGCATTTTCCAATTCCAACCATATAACAATTTAACGAAGAAGAAACTTCGCCATGAACATTATGAGTAAAGCCTAAGGACACATGTGTCCATATGCAACAGCGGAGCGTGTCTCTCTCCCACAAAGTGAATGCTAGGATCCATCTTATTCAAACAAAAACAAAAACAAAAACAAACCGACGCTCCAAGTAAAGAATACAAGATGTGATTGAATAAAAATATAGTTTCAGGGGAGGAACCTGATGATGTTGTCGATGAAGCTTAGACGCTTGAGTCTTCTTAAAATATGCAGGGGTGAACCACGGGGGCATCCCCAAGCTTAGAGCTTTCACTCCTCTTGATCATAGTATATCATTCTCCTCTCTTGACCCTTGAAAACTTCCTTCACACCAAACTTCAAGCAAACTCATTAGAGGGTTAGTGCACAATTAATAATTCACACATTCAGAGGTGACACAATCATTATTTTCACTTCTGGACATTGCATAATGCTACTGGACATTAGTGGATCAAAGAAATAAATCCAACATAGCAAAAGAGGCAATGCGAAATAAAAGGCAGAATCTGTCAAAAACAGAACAGTCCGTAAAGACGAATTTAGAAATGGCACCAGACTTGCTCAAATGGAAAAACTCAAAACTAATGAAAGTTGCGTACATATCTGAGGATCACGCTCGTAAATTGGCAGATTTTTTCGAATTTTCTACAGAGAATTGTGCCCAGATTCGTGACAGACAGCAATGCTGTTTCTGCGCAGCGATCCCAAATATAACATCAACTTTGACATAGAAACTTTACTTGGCACAAAAACATGATGAGAGGTTGCTACAGTAGTAAACAACTTCCAAGACTCAACAAAACAAAAAATTGCTGTAGGTAAAAACATGGGTTGTCTCCCATAAGCGCTTTTCTTTAACGCCTTTCAGCTAGGCGCAGAAAGTGCAAATCAAGTAACATCGAGAGTAGAAGCATCAACATCATAGCTTGTTCTAATAATAGAATCAAAAGGCAACTTCATTCTCTTTCTAGGGAAGTGTTCCATACCTTTCTTGAGAGGAAATTGATATTTAATATTACCTTCCCTCATATCAATAACAGCACCAACAGTTCGAAGAAAAGGTCTTCCCAACACAATTGGACAAGATGCATTGCATTCGATATCCAAGACAACAAAATCAACGGGGACAAGGTTATTGTTAACCGTAATGTGCACATTATCAATCCTCCCCAAAGGTTTCTTTTTAACATTATCGGCAAGATTAACATCCAAATAACAATTCTTCAATGGTGGCAAGTCAAGCATATCATAAATCTTTTTAGGCATAACAGAAATACTTGCACCAAGATCACATAAAGCATTACATTCAAAGTCATTGAATTTCATTTTAATGATGGGCTCCCAACCATCTTCTAACTTTCTAGGAATAGAAGTTTCAAGTTTTAGTTTCTCTTCTCTAGCTTTTATGAGAGCATTTGTAATATGTTTTGTAAAGGCTAAATTTATAGCACTAGCATTAGAACTTTTAGCAAGTTTTTGTAAGAACTTTATAACTTCAGAGATGTGGCAATCATCAAAATCTAAATCATTATGAGCTACAGCAATGGGATCATTGTTCCCAAGGTTGGAAAAATTTCAGCAGTTTTATCACAAGCAGTTTCAGCAGTTTTAGCAATTTCAGGCAGTTTTGTTCGCTTTGCACTAGGAGTAGAAACATTGCCAACACCAATTATATTACCATTGATAGTAGGAGGTGCAGCAACATGTGGAGAATTAGCATTACTAGTGGTGGTAATAGTCCAAACTTTAACTACATTATTCTCTTTAGCTAGTTTTTCATTTTCTTCTCTATCCCACCTAGCACGCAGTTCAGCCATTAATCTTATATTCTCATTAATTCTAACTTGGATGGCATTTGCTGTAGTAGTAATCTTATTATCAATATCATTATTAGGCATAACTTTCAACTTTAAAAGATTTACATCAGAGGCAAGTCTATCAACTCTAGAAGCAATAGTATCAATTTTATCAAGCTTTTCCTCAACAGATTTGTTAAAAGCAGTTTGTGTACTAATAAATTCTTTAAGCATAGCTTCAAGACCAGAGGGTACACTCCTATTATTATTGTAAGAATTCCCATAAGAATTACCATAACCATTACCATTAGCAGAAGGATATGGCCTATAGTTATTACCAGAGTTGTTCCTATAAGCATTGTTGTTGAAATTATTGTTTTTAATGAAATTCACATCAACATTTTCTTCTTGAGCAACCAATGAAGCTAAAGGAACATTATTTGGATCAACATTAGATCTACCATTCACAAGCATAGACATAATCACATCAATCTTATCACTCAAGGAAGAGGTTTCTTCAATAGAATTTACCTTCTTACCTTGTGGAGCTCTTTCCGTGTGCCATTCGAGTAATTTATCATCATATCATCAAGAAGTTTTGTAGCCGCCCCAATGTGATGGACATAAAGGTACCTCCAGCAGCTGAATCCAATAAATTCCGCGAAGAAAAATTTAGTCCTGCATAGAAGGTTTGGATAATCATCCAAGTAGTCGGTCCATGGGTTGGGCAATTCTTTACCAAAGTTTTCATTCTCTCCCAAGCTTGAGCAACATGTTCAGTATCTAATTGTTTAAAATTCATTATGCTACTTCTCAAAGATATAATTTTAGCGGGAGGATAATATCTACCAATAAAAGCATCCTTGCATTTAGTCCATGAATCAATACTATTCTTAGGCAAAGATAGCAACCAATCTTTAGCTCTTCCTCTTAATGAGAAAGGAAACACTTTCAATTTAATAATATCACCATCTACATCTTTATACTTTTGCATTTCACAAAGTTCAACAAAATTATTGAGATGGGCAGCAGCATCATCAGAACTAGCACCAGAAAATTGTTCTCTCATAACCAAATTCAGTAAAGCAGGTTTAATTTCAAAGAATTCTGCTGTAGTAGCAGGTGGAGCAATAGGTGTGCATAGGAAATCATTATTATTTGCATTTGTGAAGTCACACAATTTAGTATTTTCATGGTTGGCCATTTTAGCAACGGTAAATAAAACAAACTAGATAAAGTAAATGCAAGTAACTAATTTTTTTGTGTTTTTGATATAGAGAGCAAGACAGTAAATAAAGTAAAACTAGCAACTAATTTTTTTGTGTTTTGATTTAGTGCAGCAAACAAAGTAGTAAATAAAATAAAGCAAGACAAAAACAAAGTAAAGAGATTGAGAAGTGGAGACTCCCCTTGCAGCGTGTCTTGATCTCCCCGGCAACGGCGCGAAATTTAGCTTGATACGCGTAGATGCACACGTCCGTTGGGAACCCCAAGTGGAAGGTATGATGCGTATAGAAGCAAGTTTCCCTCGGTATGAAACCAAGGTTTAATCGAACCGGTAGGAGCCAAGAAGCACGTTGAAGGTTGATGGTCGCGAAATGTGATGCGGCGCAACACCGGGATTCCGGCGCCAACTAGGAACCTGCACAACACAACCCAAGTACTTTGTCCCAACGAAACAGTGAGGTTGTCAATCTCACCGGCTTGCTGTAACAAAGGATTAAAAGTATCGAGTGGAAGATGTTTGCAACGGTAAAACAAGTAGATTGTATGCTATGTAAAGAATAGGACCGGGGTCCACAGTTCACTAGAGGTGTCTCTCCCATAAGATAAAAGCATGTTGGGTGAACAAATTACAGTCGGGCAATTGACAAATAGAGAAAGGCATAACAATGCATATACATGACATGATAAATATAGTGAGATTTAATTGGGCATTACGACAAAGAACATAGACCGCCATCCAACTGCATCTATGCCTAAAAAGTCCACCTTCAGGTTATCGTCCGAACCCCCTCCAGTATTAAGTTGCAAAGCAACAGACAATTGCATTAAGTATGGTGCGTAATGTAATCAACAACTACATCCTTAGACATAGCATCAATGTTTTATCCCTAGTGGCAACACATCCACAACCTTAGAACTTTCTGTCACTGTCCCATATTCAATGGAGGCATGAACCCACTATCGAGCATAAATACTCCCTCTTGGAGTTAAGAGTAAAAACTTGGCCAGAGCCTCTACTAATAACGGAGAGCATGCAAGATCATAAACAACACATGAACAATAGATTGATAATCACCATAATCATAGTACTCTCTATCCATCGGATCCGACAAACACAACATATAGAATTACATATAGATGATCTTGATCATGTTAGGCAGCTCACAAGATCCAACAATGAAGCACAACAAGGAGAAGACGACCATCTAGCTACTGCTATGGACCCATGGTCCGGGTGAACTACTCACTCATCACTCCGAGGCGACCATGGCGGTGTAGAGTCCTCCGGGAGATGAATCCCCTCTGGTGCCGGAGGCGATCTCCAAATCCCCCGAGATGGGATTCGCGGCGCGGTGTCTCTGTAAGGTTTTCCGTATCGTGGCTCTCGGTCGGGGTTTCGCGACGGAAGCTTTAAGTAGGCGGAGGGTCAACGGGGGCCACACGAGGGCCGGGGGATAGGTCGGCGCGGCCGGGGCCTGGGCCGCGCCACCCCCTGGCTGCCTCGTGGCCCCACTTCGTTAGGTCTTCGGTCTTCGGAAGCTTCGTGCAAAAATAGGACCCTGGGCGAAAGTTTCGTCCAATTAGAATATTTCTTTACTAGGATTTAAAAACAAAAAAAACAGCATGGCTCTTCGGCATCTTGTTAATAGGTTAGTTCCAGAAAATGCATAAATATGACATATAATGTGCATAAAACATGTAGGTATCATCAATAAAGTAGCATGGAACATAAGAAATTATCGATACGTTGGAGACGTATCACCAATCTAGCGGAGACGAACACCACAATACCTTTAATGCCATGGCTTGGCGAGTTTTTAAAGCATACGTATCTTCTTCGTATTCCATTTAGTATCTTGCATCCGTGTTACGATTGCCCAAGGCAAAATGCAACAATGGCTGGATTGCCGACAATATTATCCTGTAATAATACGAAAAAATGTTGCGCATCTACACCCAACTTGTTATGACATCAACATCCTGTCTATAGTATTTTTGGCTAGTTTTTTTTTTTGTGTTCATAAGGCCAATTTTTGGTGTTCGTTTTCAAAGGAGAGCCAAGAATGTGGGAGTGTGGGACATACTTTCCATGTGTTTTTTTTTCCGGAAGAAAGGCCATAATTTACAGATGGGCCACATTGTTTTGTCGGCCGATGGACTGGGATTCGAGCCCTGTATGGCAGACAGGGGGTTTCCAATCAGGCTCGTGCGCCTCGGCTTGCTTGTTGGCTCGGCTAGTCCACTGCTCGCTGGTCCGTTCATCCGCTACATCGTCGGCCCGGGGCCCTCCTCCTCCGGCACCGAGCCTACGGGACACGTCATCTCGTCTCGCTGGGTTCCCATTTCGTCTGCTCACTCCGCCCCGACGCAGCGCCGTCGCGCACGCACGCGGCTAGCGCCCCCGCCGCCCCGCACGCTGCCACTCTCCCTCCCCCCGCCTCTGCGTCGGCTCCGCCGCGCCCCTCCTCGCCCTCCACCGCCGCCCCGTGTTACCTCCACCAAATCACACCCTGCCGGCCGCCCTCCTCCTCCTCCCCCCCCGCGGATCGTCCGTCTCCCCGCCGCCGCCGGGTCCGATCCGGCCGCGGCCCGCCGCTTCCGCCGCAGATCTTACCGGCAATCGCCGTCCCCGCTGTTCTTTATCTGTCTCGATCCCCAAATTCGCCGCCCCCTACCCAGTCGACCCCCCGATCCCGCCCCGCCCCGCCGGCGCTGGGCTGGCGCGGGGTGAACAAGATCCGTCCGGACGCGACTCCCGCCGCTGGTAAGGAACGCCCTAGCCCTGCTTTGCATCGCTGTTCGTGTGTTGCCTCGGGTCACGATCGTGTCCGGCCAGATCCTTAGATCGATCTTGGACTCATCACGCAGGACCATACAGGGTTCCATGAGCTAATGGTACTTGTAGAGGTCTGTTTTCGGTCGAATTGGAGGTTCACCTGAACCCCCACGCTCCCCGGGTTAAGCCCAGCATTGACTGGTGGTCTGGTGGTTGTGATCATGAGTGCAGTCATGGAAAGTCTGCGCCTTGGATGTGCTTCTGTTGATCGCAGAGTAGCTTGTGGGCGAGTGACACATACAACATAGCTGTGTGTTCTCATAGGTTGTTGCTCGGTTGTGTATGTATGTGAATGTCTGTGTTGTTGCTATTAGTGCTCTTTGTATATCATAGGGTGTTGTTGGACACATCGATAGCACAATTTCTTATATTGATATCGATCCAATGTATTCTAGAGTATATAGCTATAATTAGGGCATATTACCTTAGCTGCAACTCCTTTTTATTTTTGCACTGTACCGAGTAGGAGCATACTGTTTACCAATTTCTGAAAATCCAGTGTGTTCGTGTGCTTGAAAATTTAGTTTTGTCGATTGGATGGTGGCATGGTAGTACATTTCTAAAAATGGGAAATTTATTGCAGGCAGAGGCTGTGGACTAATCTACCGGGAAATGTGCTGCCTACAGCCTACTTGTGACCTATGCTACTGTTTGCCAACATCACTCCCTACTGCTCCTTGTCAGTGACACCTTGAACTAATTTCCACCTCAGCTACAAAAGAAGCAGCTATGCGGCTTTCTTCTTCTCTCCAAGATCTGCCGACCTTCTCCAGAATTGATGCTTTAGAGAGGGGCTCTAGCATCGGTGGCGATCTGAGCTCAGGGCGTGCGAAGCCTCCTGTCCGCACACTTCAGAGGGAAGGTCCTGTAGCAAGCTTTTCAAAAGAGAGGACACCCCCGTCGTCGCCAACAAACCGTAAGAAATGCATGAGAACAGTTGGCTGCGCTATTGCGCTGTTCCTGTTGGTGTGCTCCATATATGCTTCTTTGAGATATTTCCATGTCTTCCTCTCGGAAGGTAGCTCTGAATACTATGTGATTCTTGACTGTGGCAGCACTGGTACAAGAGTGTATGTTTACGAGTGGTCCATTAATCATAATGATGGGAACACGCTTCCTATTGCCTTGAAACCTTTAGGGACTGCTCCTAAGAAAAAATTGGGTAAATTGACTGGACGCGCCTATCAGAGAATGGAAACTGAGCCTGGATTGAGCAAGCTTGTCCACAATGAAGCTGGAATGAAGAAGGCAATAGAGCCTCTCCTTCAAATGGCTGAGCAGCAGATCCCTAGACGTGCACACAAGCACACACCTGTTTTTCTGTATGCCACAGCTGGTGTCCGCAAGCTACCAAGTGCGGATTCAGAGTGGCTTCTGGATAATGCCTGGGATGTTCTGAAGAACTCATCGTTTTCTTGTAGTAGAGACAGAGTTAAGATCATCAGTGGCATGGATGAAGCTTATTATGGATGGATAGCTCTTAACCACCACTTGAACGTGCTCGGCACCTCATCTTCTGAAATGACTTATGGTTCTCTTGATTTAGGCGGATCATCATTACAGGTGACATTTGAGACTGAGAAGACCGTTCAGGATGACACAAGCATTCATCTGAGGATTGGTTCTGTCAATCATCAACTTAGTGCTTATTCTCTTTCCGGATATGGATTAAATGATGCATTTGACAAATCTGTGGCACATCTGGTGAAGATGGTGGGAGGAACAGCTGGTAATGGCAAAGTGCAGGTCAAACATCCTTGTCTACAAACTGGATACAAGGAAGATTATGTCTGCTCCTACTGCCACCCACTTACACAAGATGGGAGTCCCAGTGTATCAGGGAAGACGGCTGGAAAAGAGAAGCAGGGAACAGCAGTTGAACTGGTCGGGGCGCCTCAGTGGGACGAATGTAGTGCTCTTGCAAAAGTAACAGTGAATCTTTCAGAGTGGTCCAATACAAGTTCTGTAGTTGATTGTAACATTCAACCTTGTGCTCTTGCTAGTACCCTCCCCCAACCACATGGGCAGTTTTACGCCATGTCTGGTTTCTATGTGGTTTTCAAGTTTTTCAATTTGACTCCTGATGCTACTCTCGTTGATGTTCTAAAAAGAGGGCAGGAATATTGTGAAAAACCATGGGATGTTGCAAAGAGTAGCGTTCCACCACAGCCTTTTATAGAGCAGTATTGCTTCAGGGCTCCTTATATTACATCTCTCCTGAGAGAGGGACTGCAGATCAAAGATAACCAGGTGATAATTGGCTCAGGTAGTATCACTTGGACTCTTGGCGTTGCTTTGCTAGAGGCTGGACAGGCAGTGTCTACACGGATGGATATTCAAGGATACATGATACTACACCGGGAGATAAACCCAAATATTATTATAGTATTGTTTGTAATTTCAGCTGTGCTGGTCATATGCGCCATATTGTGCGTCAGCAATTCGTTCCCAAGGTCGTTCCGCAAATCCTATTTGCCACTTTTTAGGCCGAGCAGTGGAGGTAGTTCTGCACTTGGTATGGGATCACCTTTCAGATTTCATTTATGGAGACACATTAATTCAGGTATGTCTTTAAATATACTGAGCTGTCATCTCGTGGTTTTTCCTCTTGTCTAAAAAGTATCGTCTAAAGACTACAAATGCTAGAATGTTATACTCACATTTCTTTTGACCATTATATATCATCTGTTAGGACTTGGAGTTATTATTACCCTGCTTAATTTAGAAGGTGAAATTTGTCACACTATTTAACCTTCTAACGATGCCTTTAAGAAGTAGCAGCATCACATATAGCTGTCATCAGTAGGATTTATTGCCGACTAAATTCTTGTAATGAGAGTATTGAGACCTCACTGAGTCAGTGTATCTACTACAGCACTCTAATTATGTAATGTTGCTCTATGAAATCACTAATGCTGTTGGCGAATATGAAGATATTTGTTTTGTCAGTAAAGTTAAACAATCTGGCAGTTTTTGTTTGATTGTTACACTCTCCCTTTTTTTCAATGTATCTTTTAAAGATACCAGAATTTTGCATTCCCCTTATATTGCCTTCCTCTATGCACAGGCGATGGAAGAACAAAGACACCATTGAGCCCTACTGTGGCTGGGTCAGAACCCCATCCATTCAGCATGAGTCATGGACTAGGAGGCAGCAGTGTGCAGCTTATGGAGTCTTCCAGGCAATCGTTGGGTTCATATCATAGCTATTCAGTTGGGAGCTTAGGCCAGATGCAGTTTTCTAGTGGATCACGGAACCCTGGCAGAGGTCAGACAACACTTCAAAGCCGGAGATCCCAGTCAAGAGAAGATCTCACTTCTTCATTAGCTGATCTTGTTCAAAAGGTGTAGCATTACACTTCAGGATGACATGACTAGTATGTGATCCCATGCCAACTTTGTGTAAATAATAGCTGAGACTGCTTGATTTCTTCTCTAGCCAGAAGTCAATTTTGTCGGTACACTGACAATTCAAAGGTTTAGGATTCACAGCATTTAAAGTATATGATGTCTCGTGGACATGACACATCCATCCCTTACAAATGTATTTGTGCAATAGAAACATGCCATAAAGATGACCTTGCAAGCTGTTTGAGTGTTGCGCCAGAAGAAATGTTGCATGGTCCACCCAAGCGATTGGCAATGGCCTGCAGGTGTATGGTCAGCTTGTAGCCCCAAATATCATCAATATATGCCAGAAGAAATGTTGCATGGTCCACCCAAGTGATTGGCAATGGCCTGCAGGTGTATGGTCAGCTTGTAGCCCCAAATATCATCAATGTTTTCAGATCCCTGCAACAAGGTATCATTGTATACTCTTCATAGGCTCTTAACTATATTTTGTTTTACGACATAATAAAGAAATACATGTGCCTTGTGTGTCGTTGATGTAATTTTTATGAAATGGAGGCAAATTCTTTGTGCAAATGGCCTTGTGCTGTCTCAAAACTTGCCCAGTTAATTTACGGGAAAACCGGATGTGTCATCATGGTATCATCTTATGTTCTTTCCTTGTGTAACACCATTTGATCCATTGATATACTTGACTCCACCTTGGATATTACAGCTGAAACATGGAAATCGTCGATAGGTAATTTGGATGCCCTTATTTGGCATGAATTCCTTTCTTTTTTTTGCGAAGTTTTCCAGTTGGTTTTTGCCAAGTGCATTTGTACAGTTTGTTTCTCTTCAGATTCACAAATCGAAACTGATCACTAGCTTCAACTCGGATGCAGTGCATCTTGTTTTTGATACTAGCTAGAACCACTTCTTTTTCTTAAAAACCTTACATGATCAATCAACATGGTCCTCCGATGATCAAGCTGACTTTCTGCGCTTGGAATAAAATGATTTTCTGATGATGGGTTGACCGACTGTCTATTTCGGTAGCTGGACACTTGAGCAGAGATACCGTGTGGGTGGATGGCCGGTTGCTTTCAGAAGATAGCAAGTCAATCCCGGCAAACGTTCATTAGTTTACTGCTAATTGGCGCGAAGCGTTCAATCAAACGAAGTGTTTGGCGTTCGGCAGCAAGCTAACTCTGGGTGGAGTCTTGCTTGACTTGGACTCGACCGATGAGCTTGGATGCTAGTGACTTCAGAGCTAAGACTAGACTAGGAGCAGCGCTTTTGTCTGTTGTAGCTGCACTTGCTTCGCAAGAAACAATCTTTTGTGCCCCTTTGGGAATCTTGTGACGTTTGTCCCTCAGACAAAACAGAGTAAACGATTTTCTTGCATCACACACACATGATATAGAAAGGGAACGGCCTTTTTGTAGGGGAGCAGCACCTACTCATTCATATGCACACAGAGGTTTAGCAAAAATGTGATAGAACTTGAAGCAGAATTTTAGGATCGGCAAACAGTTTACAAACACGAAATGCACAATATTCTAGTAGTGTTTTTTTTTTGCGGGTAAAACTACATCTTTATTAAGCAAAAGGGCTTACAAGGAGTTCCAATTCCAGCTCCTGAAGAAACACAGCAGGGCCAGAACTGAACAAGAACCCTCAAACGCAGCAGAGTACTAATATTTTTCTCGCGTCACACAAGATACATGCTAGAGAGGGAATGAGTTCTGCTGGGTACTTATTCATGTCTCATCATGCAGATGTTAAGCAAAAAATGTAACTTGAAGCATACTCCTCTCATCAAGATCGGTCTCAAACACGAAATGCATAATAGTATTGATTTGAGAAAAAACGGAAGTAGAGTACATAGTAAGAGCACACAAGCAAGCAAAGCAAGGACGGACGGACCAGGCGATAAAACTTGCTGATCCGTCCATCCTTTTACAATACGGCACACACATACACAACCATGAGTAGACAAGCAAACAACACAGAAACCTGAAAACTGACGATCGACCAGCTCCAGATGATGAAGAACGCAGCGGCAACATCAGGAGGTTATCATTCAAAAACCTTCGACATCTCCTGAGATGCCAGCTGAGACTTCACCACCAACAGCAAGAAGACCAAGACCCGGAGAACGTTAAGAGGACTTAGGGATGGATCAGTTGCTTCTCAAATAAGGCAGCTGAATCCGTCCAGACCAGGACCGACGTACGCGACGAAGAAAAAAATACCAACTGTAGGTAGGAGGCTGTTGGGCGTGATAGCTCCGTCCTCTGCTGCGCGCACGAAAAATGAGCACACAGATTAGCAGCAGAGGACTAGGGAGCACATCGGCCGAGCGTCCGAGCGGATGCAGGGGATGTTCACTTGCCGTCGGCGTCGCCGGCGACCACCGGACCGGCACCGTTCATGTCGGCGCGGGCGATCGGACCGCCGCCGTTCTTGCTGGCGCGGGCGACAAGCCCGGCGGCCATGCTGGAGAAGGCGGCGATCACGTCCTTGATGATCTTCTCCTTGATCTGGCCGCGACGCGGCGGGGGCGTGCTCGCCGCAGTCGGCGCCTTGTTGCCGCCGGCGGCGGGAGCTTGAGCCTGGCGCCCCTTGGTGGACATCGTCGAGCTAGGCGATTCCGGCGGCGCGTGCTAGCTGGTGGTGGGGGAAGAAGAGGGAGGGAAGGTGTGCTGTGTGTGTGTGGCTCGATCAGTGGATTCTTCTGCAGTATAGGCTGCACTGGATATATAGGCCACGACCTCCATGGCCGCGGGCACAGTCAGCACAGCATGTCTGAAAAGGGCCCGATGGTGGGTCCAAAAGCGCCAGCGTGGGTCCTACTGGCGTGCGAGTCGGGCCGCGGTCGCAATTCCGCCAGGAGCATGTACGTTTTACGTCTCATTGACAGGTGGGGCTGGACAGTATCTGGACCCAGCGTCAGTGTGTATGCATGTGGGGACGTGTCAGTGACACAGTAGGATTTCGTGGGTACCAAAACGTGGTCGGTCGGTCGACAGTGGGGCCGTCGTGTACTTTCCACGTAGTTAATGGCCCACTTGCTGCGAGTGCAACTAAACTGCCTGGTTTGGATGGCAAATCCGGGGACGAAGTAGTCGCGACTCGCGGCATCTCTCGTGAAGTCGTGCAGCGAGGATAGCAAATCAAGCGAAGCAGGTTGGATTTGGAAGATCTCATGCGCATATTTGCTTTCTTGCTTGCCTCATTGCCTGCGTGGCGTACTTTGTGCGCTTTGCCATCGCATGCTAAGCCATGGATGGTGAGGCCAATTGGCACCTTGGCGAAATTAAAGGTGGGTTCACATACGGTAAGATAGGAGCAATTCCAATAATATAGCTAACTGCTGGCTATAACAAGATGCCATGTTATTTGTAGTCACCATATAGCTAACATGTACAATAATTAACTATAAAATTGGAGTACTTTACTAACATATGACCCACCTTTCACTCTCACAAAGTGCCTAGGAACACGCGCAAGAGCTGACTATTGCATAAGAGCCCACCTCCCTTCTCTCTCCCCTTCTCTCCTCCAAGTCATCTAACATATACTACCTCTGTCCGGATTTAATTGACGTCAATCTGTTCATTAGCCTTCTCCCCCCACGTCGATTAAATAGGAACGAAGGGAGTATTATTTAATGTCTTATACTCAGCTGACTGGACTCTATTGTACTTGCTCTAAGGTGATAAACTTCTCCGTGTTGCATTAAATAATCATTAAACTATCGTTATAAATACAGCTTCACAAGAATGACCCGATCGAAAAAAAGTGCCTGTATGAACACACTTCTCAAAACTCAACAATCAGAATTCTATGGTCCCTCTAAGACCAGGGGCGGAGTCAGGAATGAAATATAAGGGGGACAATCTTAGTATGAGGGGGGCAGAACTAGCTAAAATCACACAAATAAAAAAATGAATTAGTGCTAGGAGGAACTAGACACTAAATGATATAGTAGAAGCGGGACCTCGGCGTGAGAATTCCAGAAATTCGTTCTAGAATATTATTGGGTTTGATTTCCGTGCGATGAGAGCGAAGCAAATAAGTGCATTGGGAAGATATGAGTACACTCTTTTGTGGACAAAGTTTAGAGCTAGATGTCCACTTATTTGTGGACGTGGAGAGTAACCGCCATCCTCTACACCCACGCCCAGCGCGCTGCCACGGCGCCTCACTGCCCCGCTTTTCCCAAAGCTCATCGTCCACTATCCACCACCGCCCCGCGCCATCCCTCTAAGCCTCGTCCTCTTCTTCTCCGGTGTAAGCAACCCCGCACCCACATCCCTAGCCCTAATTTTCCATGATGGGCCGGACTCAGGCAAGGTAGGTGGCCACCTCTCTCATCACTCTTTGTTTTCTGGTTCGGTTGGAGAGCGAGGTAGGAGGTTCGTGCGGCGAGGAGGGGTGGGGAAGAGATAAGATAAGGTGGAACTCACCAACACGGTTCTTGGAACAATGATCCAATGGTGAAGGAGTGAATGAGCACTAATCTAGTTGAGAATTATAAAAATGCAATTTTATAAGGTTTCACACCTAGGTTATGGAATTCACTTCGATGACCTGCAAAAACGCACAGAGTGAGCACTCCCCCGCAACCAACACCACACCCCGAGCAGAAAGACCATACTTATGTCGGCATAAAAATCAAGGGCGAGTTTGGTTGCTTGCATAGGGCTTTCCCCATTTTGTCTTTATGGCCCGCAAGATGTTGCATAAGGGAAAATGCGGCATGGGCTTGTTTTTGCATTTCAATCAGATGCCAACAAAGTCTCATGCAGTATTAAGGCACCATTTTTGTCCAGATTGTTTTGCTGGCCACAATTTGTGTTTTGGGTCTGGGATGCTGCAACACACTGCATTAGGGAGCTCACATAAGGTCCAATATGGTTACTTTGCACCTCTCTATGGTGAGAATACCATCTACTAGTTCGGAGTTTAGCGAAAAGTGACTTTGGCACAAGAGCACCAGTGCTCCCGGAAAAAAAAAACATATTTATGAGATTACAAAAAAATTGAGCTTAAATCTACACATACATAGAAATATCCTAAATGTACTGTAATTTTTTTTGGAAGAAAATACGTTGTATTATAAACTATATAAAAAGACAATTTTTTTTACAAAAATGTCCCTATGCACAACCATAAATTTGTTTTTTTTTTCCTGTAGCTAAAACTCTAACATAATTTTTACCGAAACTTCGCACGAGTATTCATGACATATGTATGTACTCATGGAATTATTTTTATGATTTTTTGAAACATAAATATATAGTTTTCAAATATTTCAAAAACCGAGAGCACTGGTTCTCATGTGCACCAAATCTTCGTCCATAGTTTAGGGTCTTACATGTGATCACATAGGATTAGAACAACAACAAAACACGATATACAATACCAGGATATACAATACCAGACAGATCGACAGAGGATGATGAAGTCCTTGAGCATTCTACCATCATCATGACCTGCGTGTTAGAGTATCTAGTGTTCACGACAGAGAAGTTCAGATGAACCTAGACAGAAGTACAGATAGAGGTAGACGGCAGTTCAAACAGATATGTCATTGATCTGATCGGTTTATAAGATCAAGATCAATCCCTTGTTTTACTCTATTTGTTGTAAACTTCCTTGTATCTAGCTCTGCCGTTGTTGGCCTATATAAGTTAACACGTAACCGATGGAAGTCCCCATCGTTCCCAACAAACCCTTGAGCGATCATATGGTATCAGAGCCAACTTCCTAAAACACATCTACGATCTCTTTCCATCCTCTCTCGCCACCATGACCAATCCTTTAGCCGGCATCAATGTGAGCGAGAAGTTGACGAGGACAAACCACCTCCTATGGCAGTCACAGATTCTGCCCCCGATTCGTGGAGCCCGTCTCATGAGTTTCCTCGACAGCAAGACGGAGCCGCCGGCCGAATCCATCATCATCGAGAAAGACGGCAAGACCACCAAGGAGCCCAACCCTGCCTACGACGCATGGGTGGCCACGGACCAGCAGGTGCTCACCTTCCTGCTCGGTTCCCTCACGCCGGACATCCTGGTTTCAGTCATTGGGATGGACACGGCGGCAGAGGTCTGGGGAGCAATCAAGGCGATGTTTGCTTCCCAGTCCAGAACGCGGGTCTCCAATCTCCGCGTCGCCCTCGCCAAGACGAGGAAGGAGAATATGACAACGGCGGCTTTCTTCACCAAGATGAAGGGCCTCGCCGACGAGCTTGCTGCAGCAGGCCGGCCCATTGACGAAGAGGAGCTCGTGGAGTATCTTCTCGCGGGCCTAGACGAGTCCTACAATCCTCTCTTCGCCGCCATCGGCGTCAATGGAGGGGAGGATCTCACCGTGAGCGAACTCTACGCTCAAGTCTGTGCCTATGACAGTCGCATGGAGCTGCTCACCGACGGCAGCATCAGCGGAGGCGCCTCCGTCAACTCGGCCCAGCGTGGACGTGGTGGACCACGCGGACGCGGGCACTATGGTGGACGAAGAGGTGGCCGCGGCAACACCAACAACAACCGCGGCCATGTTCGTCGCGGCGGCAGCGGCGGTGGACGCCGCGGAGGAGGCAGGCACGGCAAAGATCGTGACCGCGATCTCGTCACATGCCAGATCTGTGGCAAACAAGGGCATGAGGCGTGGAAGTGCTGGCACCGCTACTCCGAAGACGATGAAGAAGAGGAGGAGAAGGGTGCCAATGCAGTGTCCTATGGAGTGGACACCAATTGGTACAGCGACACCGGCGCCACCGACCACATCACCGGTGAGCTTAACAAGCTCACCATGAAGGAAAAGTACACCGGCCGCGAGCAAATTCATGCGGCAAATGGACAAGGTATGAGCATTAGACATGTTGGTCATGCAATTGTTAGTACCCCCTCTAAATCCTTGCATCTTAAGAATGTTCTTCATGTTCCACATGTCACAAAAAATCTCGTTTCTGTCCATCGTTTTACTAAAGATAACCATGTCTTCATCAAATTTCACCCTTGGTATTTCTATGTCAAGGATCAGGCAACGAAGAAGGTTCTTCTTAAAGGTAGATGTTTGCGTGGCCTCTACCCGTTGATTTCTTCATCACCAATCAAGAATAAACAAGTGTTCAGTGTCACAAAGCCTTCAGCTTCAAGGTGGCACAGTCGTTTAGGGCATCCTTCGTTTCGAATAGTTCAACAAGTTCTTAGCAATTATGATCTTCCTTATACAAATAAATTGCATGATGAGTCGGTTTGTGACTCTTGTCAAAGAGCCAAAAGCCATCAACTCCCCTATTTGAGGTCTACTAGTGTATCCACTTCTCCTCTACAACTTGTGTTCTCTGATGTATGGGGACCAGCTCCTACCTCAGTAGGGAGATTTTCATACTATGTAAGCTTCATTGATGATTTTAGCAAATTTTCATGGATTTATCTTCTTAAGCACAAATCTGATGTGTTTCAAGTCTTTCACCAATTCCAGCAACTTGTTGAACGTCAATTTAACACAAAAATCCTTGCCATACAATCTGATTGGGGTGGAGAATATGAAAAACTAAATTCCTTTTTTCAAAAGATTGGCATTGAACATCATGTATCTTGCCCACATGCACATCAGCAAAATGGCTCAGCTGAACGCAAGCACCGCCACATTGTAGAAGTAGGCATTGCACTACTTGCCAATTCATCCATGCCACTTAAGTTTTGGGATGAAGCTTTTTTGACCGCCACATATCTCATCAATATGCTACCCACCAAGGTCATCAATCATGAAACACCAATGGGACGTCTCCTTCATAAAACACCAGACTATGCATCTCTTCGCATCTTTGGTTGTGCATGCTGGCCGAATTTGCGTCCCTTCAACAAAAGAAAACTTGCCTTTCGGTCACAACAATGTGTATTCCTTGGTTATAGTCCCATGCACAAAGGAGTCAAATGTCTTGATGTCAAAACTGGTCGAGTATATATATCTCGTGACGTTGTTTTTGATGAAACGGTGTTTCCCTTTGCTAATCTTCATCCCAATGCCGGTGCTCTTCTTCGCAAAGAAATCCTTCTCTTGCCCGAATATCTCCAAAATCAACCGGTGTCATCTCATGAGGGGGAATGATACGTCCAAAACGTATCTACTTTCCCGAACACTTTTGCTATTGTTTTGCCTCTAATTTGTGTATTTTGGATACAACTAACACGGACTAACGCTGTTTTCAGCAGAATTGCTCTGTGTCTCGTTTTTGTGCAGAAATCCAACTTTCGGGAAAAACCTCGGAATTTATACAAGGCCCTATTTTCCCGGAAGACTCACGGAGCGGGGGCAAGTCGGTGGAGGAGGGCCCCACACCCTAGGCGGCGCGGCCCCGGAGGGCGCGCGGCCCTAGTGTGGCCCCCTCGGCGGCCTCGACGCCCTTCGGACTACTTATCGCCCTCGACCTAAAAACGCACGGGGAAGAAGTCACCGAACGCCGCCACATCGCGAAACTCCGTCTCGGGAGCCGAAGTCTCGTTCGGCACTCCGGGACGGGGAATTGGAGGAGATCTTCACCGCCATCACCACCGACGTCTCTCCATCGACCAGCCATGTTTCCCCAATCCATGTGTGAGTAATTCCCCCGCTGTAGGCTGAAGGGGATGGTAGGGATTGGATGAGATTGATCATGTAATAGTCACAAGATTGTTAGGGCATGGTGCCTAGTATCCGTAGATGTTAGTTTTATGATATTGTTGCAACTTGTTATGCTTAATGCTTGTCACTAGGGCCCGAGTGCCATGATCTCAGATCTGAACATGTTATTGTTTCATCATGATATGCATTGTTTATTGATCTTACCAAGTTGTATACACACGTTGCTGTCCGGAACCAATGGCCCCGAAGTGACAGAAATCGGGACAACCGGAGGGGATGGTAGTGATGTGAGGATCACATGTGTTCACAGTGTTAATGCTTTGCTCCGGTACTCTATTAAAGGAGTACCTTAATTTCCAGTAGTTTCCCTAGAGGCCCGGCTGCCACCGGCTGGTAGGACAAAAGATGCAAGTTTCTCATTGCGAGCACGTACGACTATATATGGAACACATGCCTATAGATTGATTAGTACTTGGATACCGCTTTATTATTACCTGCAAATGCCCTATCATGATTGTTATATGAATTCTCTCATCCATGCAACGCCCGTTCATCCGTCCCGTGCCTACAATATTTTAATCCTGTTTACTATAATCACTACAGCTGTCTTTATTTCTGCTGCCGTTATTTCACTATTCCTACTGCCATAAAACTGTTGCTACTGATAAACTCTTGCGAGCAAGTCGTTTCCAGTGCAGCTGAATTGACAACTCATTTGTTAAGGCTTACAAGTATTCTTTGTCTCCCCTTGTGTCGAATCAATAAATTGGGTAATACTTCCCTCGAAGACTGTTGCGATCCCCTATACTTGTGGGTCATCAAGACTATTTTCTGGCGCCGTTGCCGGGAGCATAGCTTTATTTGCAAGTTCACTTGGATTGATATTGTTCGCTGCAAATTCTCCATCATGGGTAAACCTCGCGATACTAAAGTCGCCATATTACCATCCACTACAAGAAAAGGTACAACTCTGAGTACCTCTGCTGCTCTTGATTCACCATCTGTGATAAGTCAACTTGTTTCACCACCACAAACTTCACGTGTTGGTACTTCTGCTGAATCTGAAAATTCCTCGATAATTTTGATGATGCTTCTACTGTGCTTGATAATGCTGGTTCATTAGGTCCTTTTCTAGATGCTACAATTGCTAGGTCTAGACAAATTGAAACTACTGAAACTCCTAATGAAAATACTGTTACACCTGTTAATTCACCTGAGATTGATGATCTTGATGAAGATTATGTAGAACTTGATGATGATTTTATTGATAAATGCAATGCTACTACTAGTACAAGTAACCTCAAAAAGCTTATTGCACAACATGCTGTTAGATATAAACTGTCTCCTGATCCTAAATTTGCCACATCTCCTATAAACATTAAGGATAAAGATTATGATTTTTCTCTTGATTTATCTCATATATCTATTGTTGAGAAAACACCTTTTTGTGGTACTGAAAAAGAGAGTGTTGTAGAACATATGAATGAGCTTTCTACTTTAAGTAGCTTGTTTTTGATGATGTTAAGATGCGTACTTATTTTGTTGCTAAGATTTTCCCTTTCTCATTAAAGGATGATGCTAAGATTTGGTATAATAATTTGCCTCCTGATTCTATTAATAGTCCAAGTTGTTTGCTTGATGTTTTCTTTCGGAAATACTTTCCCGCTAGTGCTCAACATATGGCTTTGCAGAGAATTTATAGTTTTGATCAAGAAGATGGAGAGAAATTGCCTGAAGCTTGGGCAAGATTTTGCTCTCTTATTAGAGCTCGGCCTGGACATGATTTGGAAAAGCATGATTTACTTGATATATTTTATAGTGGACTAACCATTGAGTCTAGGGCATACCTGGATAGTTGTGCTGATTGTGTTTTCAGGAAAAGAACTCCGGACGAAGCTGAAGAATTGTTGGCAAAGATAAGCAAAAATCATGATGATTGGTCTACACCTGAGCCAACCCCTACACCAATATTGAAGAAGAGGGGTATGATTGAATTAAATGATGAAGATATGAGGGAAGCCAAGAAATCTCTTATGGAGAAAGGTATTAAATCTGAAGATGTGAAGAATTTACCTCCTATAGAAGACCTATGTAAGATAATTCCCCCTTCATCTACAATCGAGGTACATTCTCTTCAACGCTTTGATAGAGGAGATATTCCGTATTCAAAACCTCCTGATCAATGTTTAGATGAATTTGATAATTATATTGTTAAGCAAAATAATTTTAATATGAGAGTAGAGAATCATCTAATGGAAAATTCTCAAGCTATTGGTAAATTGCATGATATTGTGGAGAGAACCTCCAATGATGTTAAGATGCTTGTTAAACATTTTGATATGATTCAAACACAAATTGATCAACTTACTAAAGTGCAAAATGACTTGTTAAAAAATAATAATGAAGAGAAACAAGTTTATGAAGTAACAACTAGAGGCGGTGTTTCTACCCAGGATCCTCTATATCCTGAAGGGCACCCCAAAAGAATTGAACAAGATTCTCAACGAACTAAAGAAATTAGTAGTCCTTCTAAGAAAAAGAAGAAGAAACATAAAACTGTTGTAGAATCCTCTGAACCTGTTAATGATCCTAATAGTATTTCTATTTCTGATGCTGAAACTGAAAGTGGTAATGAACATGATGAAGATAATGATAAGAATGATGCTCCTGATAAAGAAGAAATTGAAAAAGAACCTGAAAAGCATGATAAAAATAAAAAGTACACTAAAGAAGATTTTATTACAAAGAAACATGGTAATGAAAGAGAACCTTGGGTTCAAAAGCCAATGCCTTTTCCTGCTAAGAAACTAAAATCAAAGGAGGAGGAACATTATAATAAATTTTGTGATTGGATGAAACCTTTATTTTTGCAAATCCCTTTGACTGATGCTATTAAATTGCCTCCTTATTCAAAGTATATGAAAGATATTGTTTCTAACAAAAGGAAAATTCCCAATGAGGAGATTTCCACCATGCTCGCTAATTACTCCTTCAATGGTAAGGTTCCAAAGAAGCTGGGATACCCAGGTATACCGACTATTCCTTGTTCCATCAAGAATAATTATGTTAGAGCTGCTCTATGTGATTTGGGAGCGGTGTTAGTGTAATGCCTTTTTCTCTTTATAAGAGACTTGATTTAGATAAGTTAATACCAACTGATATATCTTTGCAAATGGCTGATAAATCTACTGCTATTCCTGTTGGTGTATGTGAAAATGTTCCTGTTCAAGTTACTCAACATTGCTTGATATTAACTGATTTTGTTGTGTTGGAAATGCCTGAAGATGATAATATGTCCATTATTCTTGGAAGACCCTTTCTTAATACTGCAGGGGCTGTTATTGATTGCAATAAAGGCAAGGTTACTTTCAATGTTGATGACAAGGAACATACCGTCTATTTTCCCAAGAGGATTGATAAAGTATATGGAGTTAATACAATTTTTAATGTGAAAACTATCAAGGTGGGATCCATTGATTGTCCTATATATGAGCCTAAAGAAGAATATCAAACTCTTGTGATTGGATCCATATCAATTCAATATAAGGTAACATGATTGATTTGAGGTTTATTTCTTCTTATGTCATATAAAATTTATTTGGTAGCAAGACTTGATCAACCTTGTTAACAAGTATATTTTAATGCATAAGAGAGGTAAACAACATTTCTTTCTCTCTTTCTCCCTCCACTTGTTTTACTTGCTGTAGCACCTTTTGTTTTGCAATATGCTTTAGTTGTTAAGATTTTGGAAATCATTTTCCTGCGCAGTAATAATTAATTTAACACCCAGAAATGTGCATTTTTCGAAGTTCTCAAAAATTTACAAAAATTATACTGGTAGTCTTATTTTTCGAAGAGGCACCTGGGGCTGACCAATGGGGCACCCAGGTGGCACCCCAGGGCGCGGCCAACAAGGCGCGCCACCCTGGTGTGTGGGCCCCTCCTTGCCCCACTTCATCATCTCTTTCACTCAGTGCACTCTCTCTCCCGAAAAAACTCGTACTCACTTTCTCCCACTCGCGTTTCTGCTCAAGAACTCGCGATTTCTCGATCTCTTTGCTCAGCCCAGATTTGTCTGAAATTTGGCACATTTGCTCCCTGGTATGTGACTCCTTTGATTGTCCAATTAGAATTTTGTTTGGTTGAGTATATCTTGAATATTTTGCTGCTGTAGATAACATGTTTAGTGAGCTTGCATGCTTGTTCTAAGTGGTAGAAACTAGTTTTGATGCATGTTTAGTACTCTAGCAAGTTCCTATAGTAGTTCCCCTCAATTATATACCTTGAAATCAAATTTTATAATGATTGTTGAAAAATTTCAGAAAAGGAAAATGAACAACTACAACTTTGGAGAGGTGTTCGAAGGAGAGACGACGAGCACGGGGAGGCCCTCGAGGGCATCCACTCGGATTAGACGATCCTATAATGAGGACGTGATTGCACCAAGCTTCGATGAGGGCAATGGAGACCCTAATGCTTCATCTTTTCCATGCTATGAATTTTTGAGCAATGCAGGGTTATTGGATGATTTCTTGACTCTCATCGGAAAGGCGGGTTTAACCACCTATATGGAGGATGAGAGGAAGCAATACTACATGCTCACTAAAATCTTTGTGGAGAGCTTCAAGTTCAACAACAAGCACTTCAACCCGACGGTTGCATTCAAGATCTATGGTACTCCTGTCACTATGAAGTTGAAGGATTTTTGTGCTGCATTGGGTATTGCCCCTGCAGGTACCGCGAAGAAGATTGAGGACAACCCCCGGGTTTTGCTGGAACTCTATCGAGAAATTACAAATGATGATTGCCGCACCATTCAGCGCGGCAAGATAAGAAACATTCAACTCCCCGCCATTAAGTATTTTACTTATTACCTTGCTACTAGCATTCTTGGTAGGGAAAACACTAGTAATATTTCTAGTTACCATCTTGCTTTCTTAATTGCTGCACTCACTGGGGAGACACCTTATCATCTTGGTTCTGTGATTGCTCGCCGTTTGTCCAACAAGGGGCCTATTTATGGGGGAATAATTGCATCGCGTATTTTGGCACGCCTAGATCTCCCTCTTGACCCTAATGATGTAGAAATACCACCTGTTAGGTTAGATATTGCTGCTATGAAGAGTCACCAATTTGTTACAATTGACTCTAGTATGGATAATATTGTTTATAGAATGTTATTTGCTGACGGGGATGAGAGGGAAGTCCTCTTGCCCCAAACAGATTTGTTCAGTATTAACAGGAAACCATGGTCGCGCTCTAAGGAGAAGGTGGATGAGCAACTGAAGATACAAGGCTTCCACCAGCAACATGACTCCGAGGACGCCGAGCCCTCCTACGACTACACCGTCACGTACCTGTTGCTTCCTCCAGCACATACCTGGAACCGGGTCGTTCTTCGTCGTACTACGGAGACACCACTTCATGGGGACCGTGGGAATGAACTCCACTTAGGCCAAAAGCCTAAACTTGGGGGGAGGTATACCGGCATCACTCATTCTTTGCATATTATGGTTGCTGGATACTTGTACATACTTGTTTAGTTTCTTAGAGTGGTTTTCTAATGAGAAGGAGATGATATTTGGGGAAGTGCTGTCCAAAAACATATTCTGGGCTGTCACCAAAAACATTCGTACGCACAGCCAGAACGTTATTTTGAGTTGCCAATTTTTGAGCATGTGCCCCAGGTTGTTATCTAACTTTCATTAGTTGAACACCTTTTGAGCTGAGCAACGGAAGATTTTTGTTAAATTCGATTTCTGTACTGCTGTCAGGTTTTGGCAGATTTCTGTCATCCTGCTTTTCTGTGTTTCTGTTAGTTTACATTCTCTTGTTTTCGCTTTGTTTCTTTCCTAAAACACAAAAAGACCAAAAATATTTCTGTTGTTTCTCTTCACCATTTGTTTATTTGGTTCTTTGCTCTTATTTTACTTTGTTTGCTATCGGTAGTTTGCCATGAGAAAACCCAAAAAGATTTTGCTTTGTTTTCTTGTTTCCTTTTGTTCTTGTTTCTAACCCGAAAACACCAAAAATATTTGCTGTTCTTCTTTGGTTTTGTAAAGTTTATTAGGGAGTTCAGAGGTCTCCGGTGGTTGGAGCTTGGTTTCATTCCATATTATTATTCAAGCTACACAAGTGAAAGGCAATAATGACGATCTACGGCAATTGATTGCGGTGAGAGGCTGGTATGAACTCTATTTGTTTTCATTTTTGTACATATACTCATCCATGTGAGCATGCTTAGTTGGTTCATGTGAGGTATATGTCATTTAATGAAAGTCTAGTAGTTTATGATCTCTCATGATTAGTTCCAATTTATTAATAATGAGTAGCATGTCATGAATATTTGCTTGCGTTGTTTTATTCATAGATCGGTATGACATTGTGGTATCCTCCTCTGAATAATTCACTTGAATCGACTTGGCACATGCTCACGCATGCATATGACTAAACAAAAGTCAATTAAGCCTCGCTGATCTACTTTGCTTCAGAGTTCTTGTATCACTTTTATGCCTCTGTTAATTTTGTTTTGTCGCAAGCATGATTATGACAGTTATTGCTCTCTTGATTGTCGCTCCCTAGTCTTTTGCTAGCCTCCACTTGTACTGAGCGGGAACGCTGCTCGTGCTTCCAAACACTGAAAACCAAGTTATTCCAAAGTGTCCACCATAAATACCTATGCATGGCATTTCAAACCATTCCAAGTAAATTCTCATGTGCTACCTTTAAACCTTCAAACTACTTCTCAATTTGTGTTAATGTTTTATAGCTCATGAGGAAAATATGTGGTGTTTTGTCTTTCAATCTTGTCATTTACTCCGGACAGACTTTCATCAATGGACTAGTGGCACATCCACTTATCCAATCATTTGCAAAAAGAGCTGGCAACGGGGTTCCCAGCCCCAATTAATCAACCTTCATTAATAATTCTCTTCACGTGTTTTGCTCTGATTCATCAGTAAGCAACTTAACCTGCAAATAGACACTTCCCCATGGTATGTGAATGTTGGAAGGCACCTGAGGATTCGGTTAGCCATGGCTTTTGTAAGCAAAGGTTGGGGGAGTGTCATCCATAATGAAACTAAAATACATGTGTAAACAAAAGAGAAGAGGGATGATCTACCTTGCTGGTAGAGATAACGTCCTTCATGGGAGCCGCTCTTGAGAGTCTGGTTGGCGAGGTGGTTAGAGTACCCACTATCATTCGTTGACAACAACAAACACCTCTCAAAATAATTTTATTTCTGTCTTTGAAAAATGAAAAGCTCTAGCACATGTCAATCCCTGCTTCCCTCTGCGAAGGGTCAATCTTTTACTTTTACGTTGAGTCATCATCCTTTCTTTGAGCACTTTCTTGAGAGCATGACTGTCATTCTTAGTATAATATGCTTGTCCCAAAATATGATCAGCCGTGGTATAACTTTGATGCTTTTATCTTTGACAAATTTACTTCTAGTCTTTCTATGAACTTCAGAGGTGCCTGGGCATTTATGTTTTGCTACAAATACAGGCAAGCGAGATACTACTTTATCATATCCTTCTATGAACATTGCAATCCTGCTTATTGAAGTGTTTCATGATGCTTGTTATTAGTTTGTTGGTATCTCTTTTATGATTGACACAGTTACTAGATGACTTTATTTGCATGTACCTTATTATGAATTGTTTAAGCACCTGCCATATCATGAGAATATTTACATCATATGAACAAATGTGTTCGTGAAAGTTCTTTTATCGCACTCAGTTGTTAACTGAATTGCTTGAGGACAAGCAATAAGCTAAGCTTGGGGGGAGTTGATACGTCCAAAACGTATCTACTTTCCCGAACACTTTTGCTATTGTTTTGCCTCTAATTTGTGTATTTTGGATACAACTAACACGGACTAACTCTTTCAGCAGAATTGCTCGGTGTCTCGTTTTTGTGCAGAAATCCAACTTTCGGAAAAACCTCGGAATTTATACGAAGGCCCTATTTTCCCGGAAGACTCACGGAGCGAAGGGCAAGTCAGGTGGAGGGCAGGGCCCCACACCCTAGGCGGCGTGGCCCGGAGGGCGCGCGCCCTAGTGTGTGGCCCTCGGCGGGCCTCCGACGCCCTCCTTCGGACTACTTATTGCCCTCGACCTAAAAACGCACGGGAGAAGTCGAAGTCACCGAAACCCTCCAGAACGCCGCCACATCGCGAAACTCCGTCTCGGGAGCCAGAAGTCTCCGTTCTGGCACTCCGCCGGGACGGGGAATTGGAGGAGATCTTCACCGCCATCACCACCGACGTCTCTCCATCGACCAGCCATGTTTCCCCCATCCATGTGTGAGTAATTCCCCGCTGTAGGCTGAAGGGGATGGTAGGGATTGGATGAGATTGATCATGTAATAGTCACAAGATTGTTAGGGCATGGTGCCTAGTATCCGTAGATGTTACTTTTATGATATTGTTGCAACTTGTTATGCTTAATGCTTGTCACTAGGGCCCGAGTGCCATGATCTCAGATCTGAACATGTTATTGTTTCATCATGATATGCATTGTTTATTGATCTTACTTGCAAGTTGTATACACACGTTGCTGTCCGGAACCAATGGCCCCGTGTGAGAAATCGGGACAACCGGAGGGGATGGTTGTGATGTGAGGATCACATGTGTTCACGGAGTGTTAATGCTTTGCTCCGGTACTCTATTAAAAGGAGTACCTTAATTTCCAGTAGTTTCCCTAGAGGCCCGGCTGCCACCGGCTGGTAGGACAAAAGATGTTGTGCAAGTTTCTCATTGCGAGCACGTACAACTATATATGGAACACATGCCTATAGATTGATTAGTACTTGGATACCGCTTTATTATTACCTGCAAATGCCCTATCATGATTGTTATATGAATTCTCTCATCCATGCAACGCCCGTTCATCCGTCCTGTGCCTACGATTTTAATCCTGCTGTTTACTATAATCACTACTGCTGTCTTTATTTCACTGCTTGTTATTTCACTATTCCTACGCCATAAAACTGCTCTGATAAACTCTTGAGCAAGTCTGTTTCCAGTGCGCTGAATTGACAACTCCGCTGTTAAGACTTACAAGTATTCTTTGTCTCCCCTTGTGTCGAATCAATAAATTGGGTAATACTTCCCTCGAAGACTGTTGCGATCCCCTATACTTGTGGGTCATCAGGGAACAACATTGTACTGAGCTAACACCTAATGACTCTATAATTCCTGGTGCTACTAATGCTTCTCAGGTCCAGCAGCAATCAGGTGAAAATTTGGTGCAAAACATTGAAGAAACAAGGCCAAACGGAGCGTTCACGTCATTGCATGCTCCTGGCACAAGACACGAGGCGAATCCGCCTTGGATCGGGCAATCCTCGGACGACAGCAGCCGCAGCAGCGGATCTGCCTCGGGATCGCCAGGCGCGACAGGGCCATCAGGTGCGGCAGCGCAGCCTCTGGCTTCGACGCGCCAGCCAACAGGCGCCACGTCGTGCGGTCCCACGGAGACAACGCCCACGCCCACGCGCGCGTCTCCTGCAACGTCCAGAGGCCAGAGGGGCAGCGAATCTTCTGCTACTGCCGTCAGCCACGACAGTGGCGAATCAAGCACTGCCACGCGCCAGATGGAGACAACAGGCGGATCCCCTGCACCAGGATCTTCTGTGCCTGAGCCGTCTGCAGCTCAGCGTGCGGCGCCTACCTATAGAACACGGTCAAAAACAGGTAATGCCAAACCAAAAGTCTACAATGATGGTACAGTCAGGTATGGGCTGTCATGCTTGTCTAATGAACCTGAAAATCTACAAGTAGCTCTATCTAATAAAAATTGGAAACAAGCCATGGATGATGAATACAAGGCTCTAATTGAGAATAAAACATGGCATCTAGTACCACACAAAAAAGGAAATAACTTAATAGATTGTAAATGGGTCTATAGAATTAAAAGGAAAGCTGATGGTACTATTGATAGATACAAAGCTAGATTAGTAGCAAAAGGTTTTAAACAACGATATGGCATAGACTATGAAGATACTTTTAGTCCTGTTGTTAAAGCTGCTACTATCAGACTTGTTCTAGCTATTTCAGTATCAAGAGGATGGAGTTTAAGGCAACTAGATGTGAAGAACGCGTTTCTTCATGGTGTTCTGGAAGAAGAGGTATACATGAAGCAGCCACCTGGTTATGAGAATCCCAATGCGCCCTATCATGTATTCAAGCTTGACAAGTCACTTTATGGACTAAAACAAGCACCAAGAGCATGGTTCTCCAAGTTAAGTTCTAAGCTACAAGAACTTGGCTTTCTGGCATCAAAGGCAGACACATCACTCTTTATATACAATAAGTCAGGTATCATCATTTTTGTATTAGTGTATGTTGATGATATTATTGTTACCAGCTCCTCCAACAAAGCAATTACTGCACTCCTTCAAGATCTTGGTTCAGCATTTGCACTAAAGGACCTTGGTGACCTTCACTTCTTCTTGGGAATTGAGGTAAAGAAATTTAATCAAGGAATTATATTAACCCAAGAGAAATATGCTTCAGATTTGCTCAACAGAGTTGGATTAAAGGGATGCAAGACACTCTCCACTCCACTGTCAGCATCAGAGAAGCTTTCTGTCACTGAAGGAGAACTCCTGGGACCAGAAGACAGTACAAGGTACAGGAGCATTGTTGGAGCACTGCAGTACTTGACTCTTACTAGACCAGATATAGCATTTTCTGTCAACAAGGTATGCCAGTTTCTTCATGCTCCCACCACTGTACACTGGACAGCTGTAAAAAGAATATTGAGATATGTCAGTGGTACAGTGAGTCTTGGGCTAACCTTTAGAAGATCTTCCTCTACATTAGTAAGTGCCTTCTCAGATGCAGATTGGGCAGGTTGTGTAGATGACAGAAGATCTACAGGAGGTTTTGCTGTATATTTTGGACCCAATCTGATTTCCTGGAGTGCTAGAAAACAGGCAACAGTGTCAAGGTCAAGTACAGAAGCTGAGTATAAATCTCTAGCAAATGCTACAGCAGAAATTATATGGATTGAGTCTCTGCTGAAAGAACTTGGGATCCGAAGATATGAAACTTCATGCTTGTGGTGTGATAATATGGGTGCAACATATCTTTCTGCTAATCCTATATTTCATGCTAGGACTAAACATATTGAAATTGATTTTCATTTTGTAAGAGAAAGAGTAGCAAACAGACAACTGGACATCAGATTTATTCCGTCCAGAGATCAGGTGGCAGATGGCTTCACAAAGGCCTTACCAGCTCGGCAGTTTGAAGAGTTCAAGTACAATCTCAACCTGAAGAAGGCTGTGATTGAGGAGGGGTGTTAGAGTATCTAGTGTTCACGACAGAGAAGTTCAGATGAACCTAGACAGAAGTACAGATAGAGGTAGACGGCAGTTCAAACAGATATGTCATTGATCTGATCGGTTTATAAGATCAAGATCAATCCCTTGTTTTACTCTATTTGTTGTAACCTTCCTTGTATCTAGCTCTGCCGTTGTTGGCCTATATAAGTTAACACGTAACCGATGGAAGTCCCCATCGTTCCCAACAAACCCTTGAGCGATCATACTGCGATGTTCGGAGCGTCATGAATTGCGATCTTCGGAGCGACATAGTTGCCAGACTATTACGATGACAACTTGGAGTAAGCTTTTTTCCGCCTCCTCTCTAATTTTATACCCTTTTGTGGGTGTTATGCTTCGTAATCCATCAGTTTTGGGCATGACATCCTCCCATGAGTGGTTGCTTGGAAGAAAGCAAGTCAATCCCGGCAAACCTTCATTAGTTTACTGTTAATTTGCGCTAAGCGTTCAAACGAAGCGTTTGGCACCATCGGCAGCAAGTTAACTTTGGGCGGAGTCTTTGACTTAGACTGGACTGGCGAGTTCTCTGGGATGTCGATCGACCGATGAGCTGGGAGCTGGGAGGCTACCTGGAACGCTTTTTGTTTGTTATGGCTGCACTTGCTTTGCAAGAAACAATCTTTTTTTCCCCTTTAGGAATCTTGTGACGATTGTCACCCAAACAAAGCAGAGTAAAAGATTCTCTTGCATCACACACATGATGTAGAAAGGGAACGACCTTTTTGTAGGGGAGCAGTACCTACTCATGCATCACGCAGAGGTTAAGGAAATAATGTGGTCGAACTTGAAACAGAATCATATGACCGGCAAAAAGATTTCAAGCACGAAATGCACAATATATAGTATAGTATTGGTTTGACAAGAAGGGAACCAGAAGTACATAGTAGGGGCACACAAGCAAGCAAGCAAAGCAAGGACGGAGAACGGACAGACCAGGCGATAATACTTGCTGATCCGTCCATCCTTTTACAGTACCGACATGGATACACAACCAAAGACAAGCACACAAATCGATGACTGACGATCGACCAGCTCCAGATGATGAAAAAGCAGCGGCAACATCAAGAGGTTATCACTCAAAAACCTTCGACAACCTCCTGAGATGCCAGCTGAGACCTCACCACCAACAGCAAGAAGATCGCAGCAAAGACCAAGACCCGGAGAACGCTAACACGACTTAGGGATGGATCAGTTGCTTCTCAAATAAGGCAGCTGAATCCGTCCAGACCAGGACCGACGAACGCGACGAAAAAAAAATACCAACTCTAGGAGGCTGTTGATGATTTTTGCTCCGTCCTCTGCTGCGCGCGCTAAAAATGAGCACAGGTTAGCAGCAGAGGACTAGGGAGCGCATCGACCAAGCGGATGTTCACTTGTCGTCGGCGTCGCCGGCCACCGGGAGGCCTCCGCCGTTCTTGTCGGCGCGGGCGGCGAGCCCGGCGGCCATCCTGACGACGGCGGCGATCACGTCCTTGATGATCTTCTCCTTGATCTGGCCACGGCGCGGCGGCGGCGTGCTCCCCGCTGTCGGCGCCTTGTTGCCGCCGCCCCCGCCGGCGGGAGCTTGAGCCTGGCACCCCTTGCCCTTGGTGGACATCGTCGAGCTAGGCTACTCCGGCGGCGCGTGCTGGTGGGGGGAAGAAGGAGAAGAGGGAGGGGAGGTGCACTGTGTCTGTGTGGTTCTGTGGATTCTTCTGCAGTCGAGCGGATATAGGCCACCGCCTCCATGGCCGTGGGCACGGCAGGCCGGAAAAAGGACAGATGGTGGGTCCAAAAGCAAGCAGCGTGGGTCCCACTGGCGTGCGAGGCGGGACGCGGGCGCAATTCCGCCAGGAGCATGCACGTCTCTGTGACAGGTGCGGCACCATAGTATATGGACCCAGCGTCAGTGTGCATGCATGTGGGGACGTGTCAGTGACACAGTAAGATTTTGTGGATAGCAAAACTAGTCGGCCGAAAGTGGGCCCGCCATGTACTTTCCAGGTAGTTTAATGGCCCACTTGCTGTGAGTGCCAACTATAACCGGTTGATTATAACCGGTTGATGTGGATGGCAAGAGATCGATCGTTGCAGTAGTACTCCGTAGGAGTGTAGCACTTGGTTTCTGGAAGAAATCCGGAGACGAACTAGTCGCGTCATGCCTGATGCCTCGTGAGATCATGATAGCAACCAAGGGAGAGCAGATAGAATGTGGTGCGCATTTGCTTGGTTGCCTGCGTGGTGTACTTTGCGAAAAGATAAGGTGATAAGCAGTCGGCCTGCCGAGGAATCAACCAATCTAGTACGTCATGGTAAAGACTAAAGACACAGAGATTTTTGGCGAACTAGCCTATCTCGGGTATGATTATGACCATTACTCTTAGTATGTGATAGCGCAACACTTGTCCACCCTAGGTGTTAGAATAAGCCATTTGTCGCTATGAAGTTGTCATATGTTACATCGTGTAATAAGGTGATAATCTAGCCAAACGTAAGTGGAAAGGATGTCAAAAATATTGTTTTTGTGATTCCACGGAAACTGTTAATCATTTGTTTATTCATTGTCCTTTTGCGAAGATAATATGGCGAATGATTTATTTTACATATAATATTCCAACACCAGCTAATATTACTAATATGTTTGGTAGATGGCTGAATGGTGTCAAGAAAGATGACAAACAAAAAATAAGAATTGGAGTGTCAGCCATTTGTTGGGCTGTTTGGAGAACTAGAAATGATATTATCTTTAACAAACAAATTGGAACTAATTTTTTGCAGGTTATCCGGCGAGCTGCTCATTCAATTCAACAATGGGTTTTCCTCTTCCCGGTGGAGCAGCGGGAGGCTATGGTTATTGGATGCAACCGGATGCTAGCGGTTGCTCAGGACTTCTTTTTCCAGGCTACTGGGTGGCGGCATCTTAATAAAATAGCAAATGTTTAGCTTTTCTGAGTGCCATATTTTCAGTTGGTTGATTCATGTATCGACCGTAGTTTTTCCATGATTGTAATAAGGGATGATGAATTGTTGGTGACTTGATACTTTCATTAATAAAGCAAGCCGTGTGCATCTATTGATGCAGAGGCTGGGGCAATGCTCCTTTATAAAAAAAAAAGTTACATAGTGTGACACTGTTGTGGGTATACTTCATGGGTGTACCATCGACAGTGCCTAGATCCGGCAAGCCCGGGTGGCCCATAGACGGTGATGGTGGCGTGTGGCCCATCGGGCGGCCCAGTTGCTGTTGATCATGAAGGATGAAGTCCGGCCCAGGATCGGTTAGCCGGATCCGCACCGACCTTAGGAGGAACCCGGATCCGAGGAGGCCCATGAGGAACCCGGATCCAGTACGACGTATAAGGAAGGCGGATCCTTGACGTGCACGGCAAGATATTGTACCGTAGTTTAGGCAATCTGTAATCCGGCAAGGACTCTCCATGTAAACCCTAGATCCGTGCGCTATATAAGCCGGATCCCGGGAGCCCTAGAGGCACAACCACAACCATTGTAACAACGCGCAAGCCCCCAGATAATTCCAGACAAGCAGCGGTAGGCCCGTCATCGTGCGGGTGTTCGGCTGGGTAACTCGCGTACTACCGTCCCGTGTGCACTCCGCCCTATGGCCCCTACTTCTTTTCCCTCGTGAGGATCCCTCCTCCCGGTACCGTCGATTAGGCAACGACGGTTGGCGCCCACCGTGGGGCCTGAGGCGTCTGGAGGCCGGAACCGGAGGGCTCCGCCATGGGAAGCTACGACGACTCGATCGCTGTGGGGCGAGTACTCTATCTGGGAATTTTCCGATCGTCCCTCCGGACGAATTCTGGATTCCGCTAGGTCAAACCCCGTCAAGCTCTCCATCGTCCCAATCGGCGGCATCCACATCTTCATCGGTGAGACGATTCGATTAAAACGCACTGGTAAGTAACGCTGACGCGTCCGCCGCTGAGCTGGACGCCATCGCGAAGATCCGATCTGAGTCACAGGAGCTCCCTAAGGAAGATTCCGCCTTAGATCTGAAAAAATCAAAGCCCACCCAATCCGCCCCTGAGCAGGAGAAAACGGTGGAAGACCAATGCAGATCCGCCTGGGTCTCCCAGGTGTTAGAGAAGCAAAGGTGTCACTTCGTGCACTTCTTGGCCCATACCGTAGGAGACACCCTCCACCAGGACGAGGCCGATCCTTTGCAGGTTGGGGCACCCGGAAACAACGCCGCTCCGGATCTGCAAGAAGCAGTCGGAGACAGCGACACTCCGGGACAAGAGGAAGCCGGAAACCTTGAGGAATCAATCCTCGGTAACTTGAGCCCAAATTCCGACGATGCCTCCTCAATAGGCACAGAAGAATACAATCGCTTGACGAAAGAGCTCGAGATCGGGGAAGAAGCTGACGGTGCCTCATCCATGAATACAGAAGAATTCAACCGCAAGCTCGAGGAACTCGGAGGCGGTGAGCAAGCTGACGTAGAATCCGCCCAGCCAATGCAGGTTCTAGCAACCGTAGCACCGCTGGATCAGCAGGAAACGGAAGACGAAGACTCCACCTCCGACCCAGGACCATCCAACGTAAGGTCTCCCTTAGATCGGGCACGACCACGAAAGGATGTCCTGTCACCAGAAGAGATGGTCGAGCAAGCGCGCATGGATTTAGTCGCGCAGTCTGATATTCTCAACAAACCAATAACTCCCGAGGAGGCTGCAGATCCGGAGGCCTTAGAAGCCAAAAGGCAGGAGATGCTGGCAACAACTCAGAAATTTGCCAGGACCGCAGCCGCAATGCTGGAAGAAAGAACCCTAGCTGCGAACTTTGTGGACCACTTCCAAAAGAAGGATCGCGAGGTCGACGAATCACTTGCGACAGTCAAGAAGCTCCGAAAGGAATGGGAGGAAAGGGTGGCCTGTGCGCAGGAGGAGGTTGATAGGATCGCTCGAGAAGCCATCCCTCCCCGCAAGATTACCTTTGCAACACCCACAGAGCAACAGCCGCTCGCAACTCCAAAGGATAACATGAAGAAGGCTGCGGAGCTCCTGAAAAAGAAGGACGAGGAGATTGACATCAACTACGTCCGGAAGCTCGTTGCTTCAGCAATGCAGCAACAGAGCAAGGCAGATACTTCGCGCAGGTTGGAATCCAATCCGGATCATTGCATATCCACCGCGCAGAAGGACGCCATAGCAAGTCAACACCGTGATGGCGAGTCGCGCACCGGATCCACGGAGCGCAGGAGGAAAGTCAGAGAACATCCGAATCCAATCCCGGTGCCCTCGGATTCAACCCCGAAAAACCCGGCAAAGGGAAAGGACCCGATGTATACTGGCAGAGACAAGTATCGTGTTCCATCACCACCACCCCGAGCTTCGCGTCCTCCGCTACCTCCTCGACGTCGCAGTCCTGCCGGAAACACCAGGCCCCATGGGCCTGGAGGAATCAATATCCGCGACAACATGCCACCTCCTAGGGAAAGGAGCAAGGAGCGTACGCCGGAGCCACGCAGGAGCCGGAACCAAGACCGCGAGCCTGAGCCTCGTCGGAACCAAGAACGCGAGCTCGAGCCTCGCAGAAGCCAAGGGCGCGAGCCTGAACCTAGGAGGAGCCGGAACGAAGAGCGCGCTCCTGAACCTCGCAGGAGTCGGAACGACGGAGGCGACCACCACCAAGAGGAAGGGAGTCACCGAAGCCGGAGCCAGCCGCGGGAGCAGCGCCGAGAGTCCGAAGGCGGAAGATCATCCCACAGGCCCCCTCGCAGATCTCCCTCGCCACCGCCTAGTGGAGGCGGAGGTGGAGGCGGAGGCGGAGGCCGGAGATCCCGTTCCCGCTCAAAGTCACCCGGCGGCGGTCCTCGCGACGCTCGGGAACGCCTCAACGAGTACAGATCCGACTACATTGGTCCAAGGTGCTTTGGCCGGATGATCCGAGAGGAACCAAAGCCAAGAAGCTTGAACCTTAAGCTACCTGGAAACCTGAAGCATTATGATGGCAGCGAGAGGCCGGATACCTGGATTGAGGATTACTACAATGCGGTAACCTTTGCCGGAGGAACCCCGAATATAGCCTGCCGCATGCTCCAGTTGTACCTTATTGGTCCAGCTCGAGTTTGGCTCAGCGACCTGATACGTCTCCAACGTATCGATAATTTCTTATGTTCCATGCTACTTTATTGATGATACCTACATGTTTTATGCACATTATATTTCGTATTTACGCATTTTCTGGAACTAACCTATTAACAAGATGCCGAAGTGCCAGTTCCTGTTTTCTGCTGTTTTGGTTTCAAATCCTAGTAACGAAATATTCGGAATTGGACGAAATCAACGCCCGGGTTCCTATTTTGCCGGAAGCATCCAGAACACCCGAGAGCGCGAGAGGAGGGCCTGTGGGCCCGGATGATAGGGTGGCGCGGCTCAGGCCCTGGCCGCGCCCGCCCTATGGTGTCGTCGCCCTTCGACCTTCGACGCTGCCCTTTCGCCTATATAAAGCCCGCATCGAAAACCCTTACGGAGGAAGCCACGTACGCGAAACCTTCCGAGCCGCCGCCATCGCGAAGCCAAGATCTGGGGGACAGGAGTCTCTGTTCGGCACGCCGCCGGACGGGGAAGTGCCCCGGAAGGCTTCTCCATCGACACCGCTGCCATCTCCACCGCCATCTTCATCAACGCTGCTGCTCCCATGAAGAGGGAGTAGTTCTCCATCGAGGCTCGGGGCTGTACCGGTAGCTATGTGGTTCATCTCTCTCCTATGTGCTTCAATACAATAATCTCATGAGCTGCCTTACATGATTGAGATTCATATGATGATGCTTGTAATCTAGATGTCATTATGCTAGTCAAGTGAATTTTACTTATGTGATCTCCGGAGACTCCTTGTCCCACGTGTGTAAAGGTGACAGTGTGTGCACCGTGTGGGTCTCTTAGGCTATATTTCACAGAATACTTATTCACTGTTATGAATGGCATAATGAAGTGCTTATTTATATCTCTTAATGATTGCAATGTATTTTGTATCACAATTTATCTATGTGCTACTCTAGCAATGTTATTAAAGTAGTTTTATTCCTCCTGCACGATGTAATGGTGACAGTGTGTGCATCCGTGTTAGTACTTGGTTTATGCTATGATCATGATCTCTTGTAGATTGCGAAGTTAACTATTGCTATGATAGTATTGATGTGTATTATTCCTCCTACATAAGCATGAAGGTGACAGTGTGCATGCTACGTTAGTACTTGGTTTAGTCGTATTGATCTATCTTACACTCTAAGGTTATTTAAATATGAACATTGAATTGTGGAGCTTGTTAACTCCGGCATTGAGGGTTCGTGTAATCCTACGCAATGTGTTCATCATCCAACAAGAGAGTGTAGAGTATGCATTTATCTATTCTGTTATGTGATCAATGTTGAGAGTGTCCACTAGTGAAAGTTTAATCCCTAGGCCTTGTTCCTAAATATCGCTATCGCTTGTTTCTTGTTTTACTGAATTACTACTGCTGCGTTACTACTGCTTGTTTACTTCCTACAATATTACTACCATCAACTGCACGCCAGCAAGCTATTTTCTGGCGCCATACTACTGCTCATATTCATTCATACCACTTGTATTTCACTATCTCTTCGCCGAACTAGTACACCTATTAGGTGTGTTGGGGACACAAGAGACTTCTTGCTTTGTGGTTGCAGGGTTGCATGAGAGGGATATCTTTGACCTCTTCCTCCCTGAGTTCGATAAACCTTGGGTAATCCACTTAAGGGAAACTTGCTGTTCTACAAACCTCTGCTCTTGGAGGCCCAACACTGTCTACAAGAATAGAAGCACCGTAGACATCAAGCACTTTTCTGGTGCCGGGGAGGAAAGGTAAAAGGCACTCATACTTCGGTTCCAGGTAACAGTACTTTTCTGGCGCCATTGTGTGTGTGCTCGAAGCTATTTTCTTTAGACTCTGCAATCGCGACATTTGGTTTCTTGTTTACACTAGTTAGGCATAATGGACAACAATGACCTTTTTATTCTATTTCCTGATTTAAGACATGGATGGTTTGATGCGAAAATTAAAAAACCCATGGAACATATTAATATGAATGCTTTGAACACTATTGTTGCTAATGCTATGGGAAATTCTAAGCTTGGGGAAGCTGGCTTTGATGAGCATGATATTTTTAGTCCCCCAAGCATTGAGGAGAAAATTTACTTTGATGATACTTTGCCTCCTATTTATGATGATTATAATGATAGTAGTCTTTTGTTACCACCTGTTATGGAGGATAAATTTGATTATGATTACAATATACCTCCTATATTTGATAGCTACTTTGTTGAATTTGCTCCCACTACAATTAATAAGAATGACTATGCTTATGTTGGGAGTAGTAATAATTTTATGCATGAGACTCATGATAAGAATGCTTTATGTGATAGTTATATTGTTGAGTTTGCTCATGATGCTACTGAAAGTTATTATGAGAGAGGAAAATATGGTTGTAGAAATTTTCATGTTACTAAAACACCTCTCTATGTGTTGAAATTTTTGAAGCTACACTTGTTTAATCTTCCTATGCTTGTTACTTTGCTCTTCATGAACTTGTTTATTTACAAGATTCCTATGCATAGGAAGCATGTTAGACTTAAATGTGTTTTGAATTTGCCTCTTGATGCTCTCTTTTGCTTCAACTTCTATTTCTTGCGAGTGCATCATTAAAACTGCTGAGCCCATCTTAATGGCTATAAAGAAAGAACTTCTTGGGAGATAACCCATGTGTTTTTTTTACTACAGTACTTTGTTTTATATTTGAGTCTTGGAAGTTGTTTACTACTGTAGCAACCTCTCCTTATCATGTTTTTGTGCCAAGTAAAGTTTCTATGTTAAAGTTGATGTTATATTTGGGATCGCTGCGCAGAAACAGCATTGCTGTCTGTCACGAATCTGGGCACAAGTCTCTGTAGAAAATTCGAAAAAATCTGCCAATTTACGAGCGTGATCCTCAGATATGTACGCAACTTTCATTAGTTTTGAGTTTTTCCATTTGAGCAAGTCTGGTGCCATTTTAAAATTCGTCTTTACGGACTGTTCTGTTTTTGACAGATTCTGCCTTTTATTTCGCATTGCCGCTTTTGTTAAGTTGAATGAGTTTCTTTGTTCCATTAACTTTCAGAAGTTTTATGCAATGTCCAGAAGTGTAAAGAATGATTGTGTCACCTCTGAACATGTAAATTTTTATTGTGCACTAACCCTCTAATGAGTTTGCTTGAAGTTTGGTGTGAAGGAAGTTTTCAAGGGTCAAGAGAGGAGTATGATATACTATGATCAAGAGGAGTGAAAGCTCTAAGCTTGGGGATGCCCCGTGGTTCACCCCTGCATATTTCAAGAAGACTCAAGCATCTAAGCTTGGGGATGCCCAAGGCATCCCCTTCTTCATCGACAAAGTATCAGGTTCCTCCCTGAAACTATATTTTTATTCGGTCACATCTTATGTACTTTACTTGGAGCGTCTGTGTGTGCTTTTATTTTTGTTTTGTTATCTTAGTTCTCTGAATAAGTTCATCCTTGTGTGGGAGAGAGACACGCTCCGCTGGTTCGTATGAACACATGTGTTCTTAGCTCATAATATTCATGGCGAAGTTTCCTCTTCGTTAAATTGTTATATGGTTGGAATTGAAAAATGCTACATGTAGTAATTGGTAAAATGTCTTGGATAATGTGATACTTGGCAATTGTTGTGCTCATGTTTAAGCTCTTTCATCATATACTTTGCACCCATTAATGAAGAAATACATAGAGCTTGCTAAAATTTGGTTTGCATAATTGGTCTCTCTAAGGTCTAGATAATATCTAGTATTGAGTTTTGAACAACAAGGAAGACGGTGTAGAGTCTTATAATGTTTACAATATGTATTTTATGTGAGTTTTGCTGCACCGGTTCATCCTTGAGTTTGCTTCAAATAACCTTGCTAGCCTAAACCTTGTATCGAGAGGGAATACTTCTCATGCATCCAAAATCCTTGAGCCAACCACTATGCCATTTGTGTCCACCATACCTACCTACTACATGGTATTTCTCCGCCATTCCAAAGTAAATTGCTTGAGTGCTACCTTTAAACAATTCAAAAGTTATTACCTCTTATTTGTGTCAATGTTTTATAGCTCATGAGGAAGTATGTGGTGTTTTATCTTTCGATCTTGTCATTTACTTTTGACAGACTTTCACAATGGACTAGTGGCACATCCGCTTATCCAATAATTTTGCAAAAAGAGCTGGCAATGGGGTTCCCAGCCCCAATTAATTAACTTTCATTAATAATTCTCTTCACATGTTTTGCTCTGATTCATCAGTAAGCAACTTAATTTTGCAAATAGACACTCCTCCATGGTATGTGAATGTTGGAAGGCACCCGAGGATTCGGTTAGCCATGGTTTGTGTAAGCAAAAGGTTGGGAGGAGTGTCATCCATAAATAAAGAAAAACTAAACTAAAGTACATGTGTAAACAAAAGAGAAGAGGGATGATCTACCTTGCTGGTAGAGATAACGTCCTTCATGGGAGCCGCTCTTGAAAGTCTGGTTGATGAGGTAGTTAGAGTGCCCACTACCATTCGTTGACAACAACAAACACCTCTCAAAACTTTATTTTTATGCTCTCTTCATGTTTTCAAAATAAAAGCTCTAGCACAAATATAGCAATCAATGCTTTCCTCTTTGAAGGACCTTTCTTTTACTTTTATTGTTGAGTCAGTTTACCTATCTCTCTCCACCTCAAGAAGCAAACACTTGTGTGAACTGTGCATTGATTCTTACATATTTGCATATTGCATTTGTTATATTGCTCTATGTTGACAATATCCATGAGATATACATGTTATAAGTTGAAAGCAACCGCTGAAACTTAATCTTCCTTTGTGTTGCTTCAATACCTTTACTTTGATTTATTGCTTTATGAGTTAACTCTTATGCAAGACTTATTGATGCTTGTCTTGAAGTACTATTCATGAAAAGTCTTTGCTTTATGATTCACTTGTTTACTCATGTCATTACCATTGTTTTGATCGCTGCATTCATTACATATGTTTACAAATAGTATGATCAAGATTATGATGGCATGTCACTTAAGAAATTATCTTTGTTATCGTTTTACCTGCTCGGGACGAGCAGAGCTTGGGGATGCTGATACGTCTCCAACGTATCGATAATTTCTTATGTTCCATGCTACTTTATTGATGATACCTACATGTTTTATGCACATTATATGTCGTATTTACGCATTTTCGGAACTAACCTATTAACAAGATGCCGAAGTGCCGTTCCTGTTTTCGCTGTTTTTGGTTTCAGAAATCCTAGTAACGAAATATTCTCGGAATTGGACGAAATCAACGCCGGGTTCCTATTTTGCCCGGAAGCATCCAGAACACCCGAGAGCCGCAGGAGGGGCCTGTGGGCCCCAGATGATAGGGTGGCGCGGCTGGGCCCTGGCGCGCCCCTATGGTGTCGTCGCCCCTTCGACCTTCGCTGCCCTTTCGCCTATAAAGCCCCTGCATCGAAAACCCTTACGGAGGAAGCCACGGTACGCGAAACCTTCCGAGCCGCCGCCATCGCGAAGCCAAGATGGGGGACAGGAGTCTCTGTTCCGGCACGCCGCCGGACGGGGAAGTGCCCCGGAAGGCTTCTCCATCGACACCGCTGCCATCTCCACCGCCATCTTCATCAACGCTGCTGCTCCCATGAGAGGGAGTAGTTCTCCATCGAGGCTCGGGGCTGTACCGGTAGCTATGTGGTTCATCTCTCTCCTATGTGCTTCAATACAATAATCTCATGAGCTGCCTTACATGATTGAGATTCATATGATGATGCTTGTAATCTAGATGTCATTATGCTAGTCAAGTGAATTTTACTTATGTGATCTCCGGAGACTCCTTGTCCCACGTGTGTAAAGGTGACAGTGTGTGCACCGTGTGGGTCTCTTAGGCTATATTTCACAGAATACTTATTCACTGTTATGAATGGCATAATGAAGTGCTTATTTATATCTCTTAATGATTGCAATGTATTTTGTATCACAATTTATCTATGTGCTACTCTAGCAATGTTATTAAAGTAGTTTTATTCCTCCTGCACGATGTAATGGTGACAGTGTGTGCATCCGTGTTAGTACTTGGTTTATGCTATGATCATGATCTCTTGTAGATTGCGAAGTTAACTATTGCTATGATAGTATTGATGTGTATTATTCCTCCTACATAAGCATGAAGGTGACAGTGTGCATGCTACGTTAGTACTTGGTTTAGTCGTATTGATCTATCTTACACTCTAAGGTTATTTAAATATGAACATTGAATTGTGGAGCTTGTTAACTCCGGCATTGAGGGTTCGTGTAATCCTACGCAATGTGTTCATCATCCAACAAGAGAGTGTAGAGTATGCATTTATCTATTCTGTTATGTGATCAATGTTGAGAGTGTCCACTAGTGAAAGTTTAATCCCTAGGCCTTGTTCCTAAATACTGCTATCGCTGCTTGTTTACTGTTTTTGAATTACTACTGCTGCGTTACTACTGCTTATTTACTTCCTACAATATTACTACCATCAACTGCACGCCAGCAAGCTATTTTCTGGCGCCATACTACTGCTCATATTCATTCATACCACTTGTATTTCACTATCTCTTCGCCGAACTAGTACACCTATTAGGTGTGTTGGGGACACAAGAGACTTCTTGCTTTGTGGTTGCAGGGTTGCATGAGAGGGATATCTTTGACCTCTTCCTCCCTGAGTTCGATAAACCTTGGGTAATCCACTTAAGGGAAACTTGCTGCTGTTCTACAAACCTCTGCTCTTGGAGGCCCAACACTGTCTACAAGAATAGAAGCACCCGTAGACATCAAGCACTTTTCTGGCGCCGTTGCCGGGGAGGAAAGGTAAAAGGCACTCATACTTCGGTTCCAGGTAACAGTACTTTTCTGGCGCCATTGTGTGTGTGCTCGAAGCTATTTCCTTTAGACTCTGCAATTGCGACATTTGGTTTCTTGTTTACACTAGTTAGGCATAATGGACAACAATGACCTTTTTATTCTATTTCCTGATTTAAGACATGGATGGTTTGATGCGAAAATTAAAAAACCCATGGAACATATTAATATGAATGCTTTGAACACTATTGTTGCTAATGCTATGGAAAATTCTAAGCTTGGGGAAGCTGGCTTTGATGAGCATGATATTTTTAGTCCCCCAAGCATTGAGGAGAAAATTTACTTTGATGATACTTTGCCTCCTATTTATGATGATTATAATGATAGTAGTCTTTTGTTACCACCTGTTATGGAGGATAAATTTGATTATGATTACAATATACCTCCTATATTTGATAGCTACTTTGTTGAATTTGCTCCCACTACAATTAATAAGAATGACTATGCTTATGTTGGGAGTAGTAATAATTTTATGCATGAGACTCATGATAAGAATGCTTTATGTGATAGTTATATTGTTGAGTTTGCTCATGATGCTACTGAAAGTTATTATGAGAGAGGAAAATATGGTTGTAGAAATTTTCATGTTACTAAAACACCTCTCTATGTGTTGAAATTTTTGAAGCTACACTTGTTTTATCTTCCTATGCTTGTTACTTTGCTCTTCATGAACTTGTTTATTTACAAGATTCCTATGCATAGGAAGCATGTTAGACTTAAATGTGTTTTGAATTTGCCTCTTGATGCTCTCTTTTGCTTCAACTTCTATTTCTTGCGAGTGCATCATTAAAACTGCTGAGCCCATCTTAATGGCTATAAAGAAAGAACTTCTTGGGAGATAACCCATGTGTTTTTTTACTACAGTACTTTGTTTTATATTTGAGTCTTGGAAGTTGTTTACTACTGTAGCAACCTCTCCTTATCATGTTTTTGTGCCAAGTAAAGTTTCTATGTTAAAGTTGATGTTATATTTGGGATCGCTGCGCAGAAACAGCATTGCTGTCTGTCACGAATCTGGGCACAAGTCTCTGTAGAAAATTCGAAAAAATCTGCCAATTTACGAGCGTGATCCTCAGATATGTACGCAACTTTCATTAGTTTTGAGTTTTTCCATTTGAGCAAGTCTGGTGCCATTTTAAAATTCGTCTTTACGGACTGTTCTGTTTTTGACAGATTCTGCCTTTTATTTCGCATTGCCGCTTTTGTTAAGTTGAATGAGTTTCTTTGTTCCATTAACTTTCAGAAGTTTTATGCAATGTCCAGAAGTGTAAAGAATGATTGTGTCACCTCTGAACATGTAAATTTTTATTGTGCACTAACCCTCTAATGAGTTTGCTTGAAGTTTGGTGTGAAGGAAGTTTTCAAGGGTCAAGAGAGGAGTATGATATACTATGATCAAGAGGAGTGAAAGCTCTAAGCTTGGGGATGCCCCCGTGGTTCACCCCTGCATATTTCAAGAAGACTCAAGCATCTAAGCTTGGGGATGCCCAAGGCATCCCCTTCTTCATCGACAAAGTATCAGGTTCCTCCCCTGAAACTATATTTTTATTCGGTCACATCTTATGTACTTTACTTGGAGCGTCTGTGTGTGCTTTTATTTTTGTTTTGTTATCTTAGTTCTCTGAATAAGTTCATCCTTGTGTGGGAGAGAGACACGCTCCGCTGGTTCGTATGAACACATGTGTTCTTAGCTCATAATATTCATGGCGAAGTTTCCTCTTCGTTAAATTGTTATATGGTTGGAATTGAAAAATGCTACATGTAGTAATTGGTAAAATGTCTTGGATAATGTGATACTTGGCAATTGTTGTGCTTATGTTTAAGCTCTTTCATCATATACTTTGCACCCATTAATGAAGAAATACATAGAGCTTGCTAAAATTTGGTTTGCATAATTGGTCTCTCTAAGGTCTAGATAATATCTAGTATTGAGTTTTGAACAACAAGGAAGACGGTGTAGAGTCTTATAATGTTTACAATATGTATTTTATGTGAGTTTTGCTGCACCGGTTCATCCTTGAGTTTGCTTCAAATAACCTTGCTAGCCTAAACCTTGTATCGAGAGGGAATACTTCTCATGCATCCAAAATCCTTGAGCCAACCACTATGCCATTTGTGTCCACCATACCTACCTACTACATGGTATTTCTCCGCCATTCCAAAGTAAATTGCTTGAGTGCTACCTTTAAACAATTCAAAAGTTATTACCTCTTATTTGTGTCAATGTTTTATAGCTCATGAGGAAGTATGTGGTGTTTTATCTTTCGATCTTGTCATTTACTTTTGACAGACTTTCACAATGGACTAGTGGCACATCCGCTTATCCAATAATTTTGCAAAAAGAGCTGGCAATGGGGTTCCCAGCCCCAATTAATTAACTTTCATTAATAATTCTCTTCACATGTTTTGCTCTGATTCATCAGTAAGCAACTTAATTTTGCAAATAGACACTCCTCCATGGTATGTGAATGTTGGAAGGCACCCGAGGATTCGGTTAGCCATGGCTTGTGTAAGCAAAAGGTTGGGAGGAGTGTCATCCATAAATAAAGAAAAACTAAACTAAAGTACATGTGTAAACAAAAGAGAAGAGGGATGATCTACCTTGCTGGTAGAGATAACGTCCTTCATGGGAGCCGCTCTTGAAAGTCTGGTTGATGAGGTAGTTAGAGTGCCCACTACCATTCGTTGACAACAACAAACACCTCTCAAAACTTTATTTTTATGCTCTCTTCATGTTTTCAAAATAAAAGCTCTAGCACAAATATAGCAATCAATGCTTTCCTCTTTGAAGGACCTTTCTTTTACTTTTATTGTTGAGTCAGTTTACCTATCTCTCTCCACCTCAAGAAGCAAACACTTGTGTGAACTGTGCATTGATTCTTACATATTTGCATATTGCATTTGTTATATTGCTCTATGTTGACAATATCCATGAGATATACATGTTATAAGTTGAAAGCAACCGCTGAAACTTAATCTTCCTTTGTGTTGCTTCAATACCTTTACTTTGATTTATTGCTTTATGAGTTAACTCTTATGCAAGACTTATTGATGCTTGTCTTGAAGTACTATTCATGAAAAGTCTTTGCTTTATGATTCACTTGTTTACTCATGTCATTACCATTGTTTTGATCGCTGCATTCATTACATATGTTTACAAATAGTATGATCAAGATTATGATGGCATGTCACTTAAGAAATTATCTTTGTTATCGTTTTACCTGCTCGGGACGAGCAGAACTAAGCTTGGGGATGCTGATACGTCTCCAACGTATCGATAATTTCTTATGTTCCATGCTACTTTATTGATGATACCTACATGTTTTATGCACATTATATGTCGTATTTACGCATTTTGGAACTAACCTATTAACAAGATGCCGAAGTGCAGTTCCTTTTCTGCTGTTTTTGGTTTCAGAAATCCTAGTAACGAAATATTCTCGGAATTGGACGAAATCAACGCCCAGGTTCCTATTTTGCCCGGAAGCATCCAACACCCGAGAGCCGCCAGAGGAGGGTGGGCCCCAGATGATAGGGTGGCGCGGCCAGGCCCGGCCGCGCCGCCTATGGTGTCGTCGCCCCTTCGACCTTCGACGCTGCCCTTTCGCCTATATAAAGCCCCCATCGAAAACCTTACGGAGGAAGCCACGGTACGCGAAACCTTCCAGAGCCGCCGCCATCGCGAAGCCAAGATCGGGGGACAGGAGTCTCTGTTCGGCACGCCGCCGGACGGGGAAGTGCCCCGGAAGGCTTCTCCATCGACACCGCTGCCATCTCCACCGCCATCTTCATCAACGCTGCTGCTCCCATGAAGAGGGAGTAGTTCTCCATCGAGGCTCGGGGCTGTACCGGTAGCTATGTGGTTCATCTCTCTCCTATGTGCTTCAATACAATAATCTCATGAGCTGCCTTACATGATTGAGATTCATATGATGATGCTTGTAATCTAGATGTCATTATGCTAGTCAAGTGAATTTTACTTATGTGATCTCCGGAGACTCCTTGTCCCACGTGTGTAAAGGTGACAGTGTGTGCACCGTGTGGGTCTCTTAGGCTATATTTCACAGAATACTTATTCACTGTTATGAATGGCATAATGAAGTGCTTATTTATATCTCTTAATGATTGCAATGTATTTTGTATCACAATTTATCTATGTGCTACTCTAGCAATGTTATTAAAGTAGTTTTATTCCTCCTGCACGATGTAATGGTGACAGTGTGTGCATCCGTGTTAGTACTTGGTTTATGCTATGATCATGATCTCTTGTAGATTGCGAAGTTAACTATTGCTATGATAGTATTGATGTGTATTATTCCTCCTACATAAGCATGAAGGTGACAGTGTGCATGCTACGTTAGTACTTGGTTTAGTCGTATTGATCTATCTTACACTCTAAGGTTATTTAAATATGAACATTGAATTGTGGAGCTTGTTAACTCCGGCATTGAGGGTTCGTGTAATCCTACGCAATGTGTTCATCATCCAACAAGAGAGTGTAGAGTATGCATTTATCTATTCTGTTATGTGATCAATGTTGAGAGTGTCCACTAGTGAAAGTTTAATCCCTAGGCCTTGTTCCTAAATACTGCTATCGCTGCTTGTTTACTGTTTTACTGAATTACTACTGCTGCGTTACTACTGCTTGTTTACTTCCTACAATATTACTACCATCAACTGCACGCCAGCAAGCTATTTTCTGGCGCCATACTACTGCTCATATTCATTCATACCACTTGTATTTCACTATCTCTTCGCCGAACTAGTACACCTATTAGGTGTGTTGGGGACACAAGAGACTTCTTGCTTTGTGGTTGCAGGGTTGCATGAGAGGGATATCTTTGACCTCTTCCTCCCTGAGTTCGATAAACCTTGGGTAATCCACTTAAGGGAAACTTGCTGCTGTTCTACAAACCTCTGCTCTTGGAGGCCCAACACTGTCTACAAGAATAGAAGCACCCGTAGACATCAAGCACTTTTCTGTTGCCGGGGAGGAAAGGTAAAAGGCACTCATACTTCGGTTCCAGGTAACAGTACTTTCTGGCGCCATTGTGTGTGTGCTCGAAGCTATTTCCTTTAGACTCTGCAATTGCGACATTTGGTTTCTTGTTTACACTAGTTAGGCATAATGGACAACAATGACCTTTTTATTCTATTTCCTGATTTAAGACATGGATGGTTTGATGCGAAAATTAAAAAACCCATGGAACATATTAATATGAATGCTTTGAACACTATTGTTGCTAATGCTATGGAAAATTCTAAGCTTGGGGAAGCTGGCTTTGATGAGCATGATATTTTTAGTCCCCCAAGCATTGAGGAGAAAATTTACTTTGATGATACTTTGCCTCCTATTTATGATGATTATAATGATAGTAGTCTTTTGTTACCACCTGTTATGGAGGATAAATTTGATTATGATTACAATATACCTCCTATATTTGATAGCTACTTTGTTGAATTTGCTCCCACTACAATTAATAAGAATGACTATGCTTATGTTGGGAGTAGTAATAATTTTATGCATGAGACTCATGATAAGAATGCTTTATGTGATAGTTATATTGTTGAGTTTGCTCATGATGCTACTGAAAGTTATTATGAGAGAGGAAAATATGGTTGTAGAAATTTTCATGTTACTAAAACACCTCTCTATGTGCTGAAATTTTTGAAGCTACACTTGTTTTATCTTCCTATGCTTGTTACTTTGCTCTTCATGAACTTGTTTATTTACAAGATTCCTATGCATAGGAAGCATGTTAGACTTAAATGTGTTTTGAATTTGCCTCTTGATGCTCTCTTTTGCTTCAACTTCTATTTCTTGCGAGTGCATCATTAAAACTGCTGAGCCCATCTTAATGGCTATAAAGAAAGAACTTCTTGGGAGATAACCCATGTGTTTTTTTTACTACAGTACTTTGTTTTATATTTGAGTCTTGGAAGTTGTTTACTACTGTAGCAACCTCTCCTTATCATGTTTTTGTGCCAAGTAAAGTTTCTATGTTAAAGTTGATGTTATATTTGGGATCGCTGCGCAGAAACAGCATTGCTGTCTGTCACGAATCTGGGCACAAGTCTCTGTAGAAAATTCGAAAAAATCTGCCAATTTACGAGCGTGATCCTCAGATATGTACGCAACTTTCATTAGTTTTGAGTTTTTCCATTTGAGCAAGTCTGGTGCCATTTTAAAATTCGTCTTTACGGACTGTTCTGTTTTTGACAGATTCTGCCTTTTATTTCGCATTGCCGCTTTTGTTAAGTTGAATGAGTTTCTTTGTTCCATTAACTTTCAGAAGTTTTATGCAATGTCCAGAAGTGTAAAGAATGATTGTGTCACCTCTGAACATGTAAATTTTTATTGTGCACTAACCCTCTAATGAGTTTGCTTGAAGTTTGGTGTGAAGGAAGTTTTCAAGGGTCAAGAGAGGAGTATGATATACTATGATCAAGAGGAGTGAAAGCTCTAAGCTTGGGGATGCCCCGTGGTTCACCCCTGCATATTTCAAGAAGACTCAAGCATCTAAGCTTGGGGATGCCCAAGGCATCCCCTTCTTTATCGACAAAGTATCAGGTTCCTCCCCTGAAACTATATTTTTATTCGGTCACATCTTATGTACTTTACTTGGAGCGTCTGTGTGTGCTTTTATTTTTGTTTTGTTATCTTAGTTCTCTGAATAAGTTCATCCTTGTGTGGGAGAGAGACACGCTCCGCTGGTTCGTATGAACACATGTGTTCTTAGCTCATAATATTCATGGCGAAGTTTCCTCTTCGTTAAATTGTTATATGGTTGGAATTGAAAAATGCTACATGTAGTAATTGGTAAAATGTCTTGGATAATGTGATACTTGGCAATTGTTGTGCTCATGTTTAAGCTCTTTCATCATATACTTTGCACCCATTAATGAAGAAATACATAGAGCTTGCTAAAATTTGGTTTGCATAATTGGTCTCTCTAAGGTCTAGATAATATCTAGTATTGAGTTTTGAACAACAAGGAAGACGGTGTAGAGTCTTATAATGTTTACAATATGTATTTTATGTGAGTTTTGCTGCACCGGTTCATCCTTGAGTTTGCTTCAAATAACCTTGCTAGCCTAAACCTTGTATCGAGAGGGAATACTTCTCATGCATCCAAAATCCTTGAGCCAACCACTATGCCATTTGTGTCCACCATACCTACCTACTACATGGTATTTCTCCGCCATTCCAAAGTAAATTGCTTGAGTGCTACCTTTAAACAATTCAAAAGTTATTACCTCTTATTTGTGTCAATGTTTTATAGCTCATGAGGAAGTATGTGGTGTTTTATCTTTCGATCTTGTCATTTACTTTTGACAGACTTTCACAATGGACTAGTGGCACATCCGCTTATCCAATAATTTTGCAAAAAGAGCTGGCAATGGGGTTCCCAGCCCCAATTAATTAACTTTCATTAATAATTCTCTTCACATGTTTTGCTCTGATTCATCAGTAAGCAACTTAATTTTGCAAATAGACACTCCTCCATGGTATGTGAATGTTGGAAGGCACCCGAGGATTCGGTTAGCCATGGCTTGTGTAAGCAAAAGGTTGGGAGGAGTGTCATCCATAAATAAAGAAAAACTAAACTAAAGTACATGTGTAAACAAAAGAGAAGAGGGATGATCTACCTTGCTGGTAGAGATAACGTCCTTCATGGGAGCCGCTCTTGAAAGTCTGGTTGATGAGGTAGTTAGAGTGCCCACTACCATTCGTTGACAACAACAAACACCTCTCAAAACTTTATTTTTATGCTCTCTTCATGTTTTCAAAATAAAAGCTCTAGCACAAATATAGCAATCAATGCTTTCCTCTTTGAAGGACCTTTCTTTTACTTTTATTGTTGAGTCAGTTTACCTATCTCTCTCCACCTCAAGAAGCAAACACTTGTGTGAACTGTGCATTGATTCTTACATATTTGCATATTGCATTTGTTATATTGCTCTATGTTGACAATATCCATGAGATATACATGTTATAAGTTGAAAGCAACCGCTGAAACTTAATCTTCCTTTGTGTTGCTTCAATACCTTTACTTTGATTTATTGCTTTATGAGTTAACTCTTATGCAAGACTTATTGATGCTTGTCTTGAAGTACTATTCATGAAAAGTCTTTGCTTTATGATTCACTTGTTTACTCATGTCATTACCATTGTTTTGATCGCTGCATTCATTACATATGTTTACAAATAGTATGATCAAGATTATGATGGCATGTCACTTAAGAAATTATCTTTGTTATCGTTTTACCTGCTCGGGACGAGCAGAACTAAGCTTGGGGATGCTGATACGTCTCCAACGTATCGATAATTTCTTATGTTCCATGCTACTTTATTGATGATACCTACATGTTTTATGCACATTATATGTCGTATTTACGCATTTTCTGGAACTAACCTATTAACAAGATGCCGAAGTGCCAGTTCCTGTTTTCTGCTGTTTTTGGTTTCAGAAATCCTAGTAACGAAATATTCTCGGAATTGGACGAAATCAACGCCCAGGTTCCTATTTTGCTCGGAAGCATCCAGAACACCCGAGAGCCGCCAGAGGGGGGCCCTGTGGGCCCCGATGATAGGGTGGCGCGGCCTGGGCCCTGGCCGCGCCAGCCTATGGTGTCGTCGCCCCTTCGACCTTGCGCTGCCCTTTCGCCTATATAAAGCCCCGCATCGAAAACCCTTACGGAGGAAGCCACGGTACGCGAAACCTTCCAGAGCCGCCGCCATCGCGAAGCCAAGATCTGGGGGACAGGAGTCTCTGTTCCGGCACGCCGCGGACGGGGAAGTGCCCCGGAAGGCTTCTCCATCGACACCGCTGCCATCTCCACCGCCATCTTCATCAACGCTGCTGCTCCCATGAAGAGGGAGTAGTTCTCCATCGAGGCTCGGGGCTGTACCGGTAGCTATGTGGTTCATCTCTCTCCTATGTGCTTCAATACAATAATCTCATGAGCTGCCTTACATGATTGAGATTCATATGATGATGCTTGTAATCTAGATGTCATTATGCTAGTCAAGTGAATTTTACTTATGTGATCTCCGGAGACTCCTTGTCCCACGTGTGTAAAGGTGACAGTGTGTGCACCGTGTGGGTCTCTTAGGCTATATTTCACAGAATACTTATTCACTGTTATGAATGGCATAATGAAGTGCTTATTTATATCTCTTAATGATTGCAATGTATTTTGTATCACAATTTATCTATGTGCTACTCTAGCAATGTTATTAAAGTAGTTTTATTCCTCCTGCACGATGTAATGGTGACAGTGTGTGCATCCGTGTTAGTACTTGGTTTATGCTATGATCATGATCTCTTGTAGATTGCGAAGTTAACTATTGCTATGATAGTATTGATGTGTATTATTCCTCCTACATAAGCATGAAGGTGACAGTGTGCATGCTACGTTAGTACTTGGTTTAGTCGTATTGATCTATCTTACACTCTAAGGTTATTTAAATATGAACATTGAATTGTGGAGCTTGTTAACTCCGGCATTGAGGGTTCGTGTAATCCTACGCAATGTGTTCATCATCCAACAAGAGAGTGTAGAGTATGCATTTATCTATTCTGTTATGTGATCAATGTTGAGAGTGTCCACTAGTGAAAGTTTAATCCCTAGGCCTTGTTCCTAAATACTGCTATCGCTGCTTTTACTGTTTTACTGAATTACTACTGCTGCGTTACTACTGCTTGTTTACTTCCTACAATATTACTACCATCAACTGCACGCCAGCAAGCTATTTTCTGGCGCCGTACTACTGCTCATATTCATTCATACCACTTGTATTTCACTATCTCTTCGCCGAACTAGTACACCTATTAGGTGTGTTGGGGACACAAGAGACTTCTTGCTTTGTGGTTGCAGGGTTGCATGAGAGGGATATCTTTGACCTCTTCCTCCCTGAGTTCGATAAACCTTGGGTAATCCACTTAAGGGAAACTTGCTGCTGTTCTACAAACCTCTGCTCTTGGAGGCCCAACACTGTCTACAAGAATAGAAGCACCCGTAGACATCAAGCACTTTTCTGGCGCCGTTGCCGGGGAGGAAAGGTAAAAGGCACTCATACTTCGGTTCCAGGTAACAGTACTTTTCTGGCGCCATTGTGTGTGTGCTCGAAGCTATTTCCTTTAGACTCTGCAATCGCGACATTTGGTTTCTTGTTTACACTAGTTAGGCATAATGGACAACAATGACCTTTTTATTCTATTTCCTGATTTAAGACATGGATGGTTTGATGCGAAAATTAAAAAACCCATGGAACATATTAATATGAATGCTTTGAACACTATTGTTGCTAATGCTATGGAAAATTCTAAGCTTGGGGAAGCTGGCTTTGATGAGCATGATATTTTTAGTCCCCCAAGCATTGAGGAGAAAATTTACTTTGATGATACTTTGCCTCCTATTTATGATGATTATAATGATAGTAGTCTTTTGTTACCACCTGTTATGGAGGATAAATTTGATTATGATTACAATATACCTCCTATATTTGATAGCTACTTTGTTGAATTTGCTCCCACTACAATTAATAAGAATGACTATGCTTATGTTGGGAGTAGTAATAATTTTATGCATGAGACTCATGATAAGAATGCTTTATGTGATAGTTATATTGTTGAGTTTGCTCATGATGCTACTGAAAGTTATTATGAGAGAGGAAAATATGGTTGTAGAAATTTTCATGTTACTAAAACACCTCTCTATGTGTTGAAATTTTTGAAGCTACACTTGTTTTATCTTCCTATGCTTGTTACTTTGCTCTTCATGAACTTGTTTATTTACAAGATTCCTATGCATAGGAAGCATGTTAGACTTAAATGTGTTTTGAATTTGCCTCTTGATGCTCTCTTTTGCTTCAACTTCTATTTCTTGCGAGTGCATCATTAAAACTGCTGAGCCCATCTTAATGGCTATAAAGAAAGAACTTCTTGGGAGATAACCCATGTGTTTTTTTTACTACAGTACTTTGTTTTATATTTGAGTCTTGGAAGTTGTTTACTACTGTAGCAACCTCTCCTTATCATGTTTTTGTGCCAAGTAAAGTTTCTATGTTAAAGTTGATGTTATATTTGGGATCGCTGCGCAGAAACAGCATTGCTGTCTGTCACGAATCTGGGCACAAGTCTCTGTAGAAAATTCGAAAAAATCTGCCAATTTACGAGCGTGATCCTCAGATATGTACGCAACTTTCATTAGTTTTGAGTTTTTCCATTTGAGCAAGTCTGGTGCCATTTTAAAATTCGTCTTTACGGACTGTTCTGTTTTTGACAGATTCTGCCTTTTATTTCGCATTGCCGCTTTTGTTAAGTTGAATGAGTTTCTTTGTTCCATTAACTTTCAGAAGTTTTATGCAATGTCCAGAAGTGTAAAGAATGATTGTGTCACCTCTGAACATGTAAATTTTTATTGTGCACTAACCCTCTAATGAGTTTGCTTGAAGTTTGGTGTGAAGGAAGTTTTCAAGGGTCAAGAGAGGAGTATGATATACTATGATCAAGAGGAGTGAAAGCTCTAAGCTTGGGGATGCCCCCGTGGTTCACCCCTGCATATTTCAAGAAGACTCAAGCATCTAAGCTTGGGGATGCCCAAGGCATCCCCTTCTTCATCGACAACTTATCAGGTTCCTCCCCTGAAACTATATTTTTATTCGGTCACATCTTATGTACTTTACTTGGAGCGTCTGTGTGCTTTTATTTTTGTTTTGTTATCTTAGTTCTCTGAATAAGTTCATCCTTGTGTGGGAGAGAGACACGCTCCGCTGGTTCGTATGAACACATGTGTTCTTAGCTCATAATATTCATGGCGAAGTTTCCTCTTCGTTAAATTGTTATATGGTTGGAATTGAAAAATGCTACATGTAGTAATTGGTAAAATGTCTTGGATAATGTGATACTTGGCAATTGTTGTGCTCATGTTTAAGCTCTTTCATCATATACTTTGCACCCATTAATGAAGAAATACATAGAGCTTGCTAAAATTTGGTTTGCATAATTGGTCTCTCTAAGGTCTAGATAATATCTAGTATTGAGTTTTGAACAACAAGGAAGACGGTGTAGAGTCTTATAATGTTTACAATATGTATTTTATGTGAGTTTTGCTGCACCGGTTCATCCTTGAGTTTGCTTCAAATAACCTTGCTAGCCTAAACCTTGTATCGAGAGGGAATACTTCTCATGCATCCAAAATCCTTGAGCCAACCACTATGCCATTTGTGTCCACCATACCTACCTACTACATGGTATTTCTCCGCCATTCCAAAGTAAATTGCTTGAGTGCTACCTTTAAACAATTCAAAAGTTATTACCTCTTATTTGTGTCAATGTTTTATAGCTCATGAGGAAGTATGTGGTGTTTTATCTTTCGATCTTGTCATTTACTTTTGACAGACTTTCACAATGGACTAGTGGCACATCCGCTTATCCAATAATTTTGCAAAAAGAGCTGGCAATGGGGTTCCCAGCCCCAATTAATTAACTTTCATTAATAATTCTCTTCACATGTTTTGCTCTGATTCATCAGTAAGCAACTTAATTTTGCAAATAGACACTCCTCCATGGTATGTGAATGTTGGAAGGCACCCGAGGATTCGGTTAGCCATGGCTTGTGTAAGCAAAAGGTTGGGAGGAGTGTCATCCATAAATAAAGAAAAACTAAACTAAAGTACATGTGTAAACAAAAGAGAAGAGGGATGATCTACCTTGCTGGTAGAGATAACGTCCTTCATGGGAGCCGCTCTTGAAAGTCTGGTTGATGAGGTAGTTAGAGTGCCCACTACCATTCGTTGACAACAACAAACACCTCTCAAAACTTTATTTTTATGCTCTCTTCATGTTTTCAAAATAAAAGCTCTAGCACAAATATAGCAATCAATGCTTTCCTCTTTGAAGGACCTTTCTTTTACTTTTATTGTTGAGTCAGTTTACCTATCTCTCTCCACCTCAAGAAGCAAACACTTGTGTGAACTGTGCATTGATTCTTACATATTTGCATATTGCATTTGTTATATTGCTCTATGTTGACAATATCCATGAGATATACATGTTATAAGTTGAAAGCAACCGCTGAAACTTAATCTTCCTTTGTGTTGCTTCAATACCTTTACTTTGATTTATTGCTTTATGAGTTAACTCTTATGCAAGACTTATTGATGCTTGTCTTGAAGTACTATTCATGAAAAGTCTTTGCTTTATGATTCACTTGTTTACTCATGTCATTACCATTGTTTTGATCGCTGCATTCATTACATATGTTTACAAATAGTATGATCAAGATTATGATGGCATGTCACTTAAGAAATTATCTTTGTTATCGTTTTACCTGCTCGGGACGAGCAGAACTAAGCTTGGGGATGCTGATACGTCTCCAACGTATCGATAATTTCTTATGTTCCATGCTACTTTATTGATGATACCTACATGTTTTATGCACATTATATGTCGTATTACGCATTTTCTGGAACTAACCTATTAACAAGATGCGAAGTGCCAGTTCCTGTTTTCTGCTGTTTTTGGTTTCAGAAATCCTAGTAACGAAATATTCTCGGAATTGGACGAAATCAACGCCCAGGTTCCTATTTTGCTCGGAAGCATCCAGAACACCCGAGAGCCGCCAGAGGAGGGCCCTGTGGGCCCCAGATGATAGGGTGGCGCGGCCTGGCTGGCCGCGCCAGCCTATGGTGTCGTCGCCCCTTCGACCTTCGACGCTGCCCTTTCGCCTATATAAAGCCCCCTGCATCGAAAACCCTTACGGAGGAAGCCACGGTACGCGAAACCTTCCAGAGCCGCCGCCATCGCGAAGCCAAGATCTGGGGGACAGGAGTCTCTGTTCCGGCACGCCGCCGGACGGGGAAGTGCCCCCGGAAGGCTTCTCCATCGACACCGCTGCCATCTCCACCGCCATCTTCATCAACGCTGCTGCTCCCATGAAGAGGGAGTAGTTCTCCATCGAGGCTCGGGGCTCTACCGGTAGCTATGTGGTTCATCTCTCTCCTATGTGCTTCAATACAATAATCTCATGAGCTGCCTTACATGATTGAGATTCATATGATGATGCTTGTAATCTAGATGTCATTATGCTAGTCAAGTGAATTTTACTTATGTGATCTCCGGAGACTCCTTGTCCCACGTGTGTAAAGGTGACAGTGTGTGCACCGTGTGGGTCTCTTAGGCTATATTTCACAGAATACTTATTCACTGTTATGAATGGCATAATGAAGTGCTTATTTATATCTCTTAATGATTGCAATGTATTTTGTATCACAATTTATCTATGTGCTACTCTAGCAATGTTATTAAAGTAGTTTTATTCCTCCTGCACGATGTAATGGTGACAGTGTGTGCATCCGTGTTAGTACTTGGTTTATGCTATGATCATGATCTCTTGTAGATTGCGAAGTTAACTATTGCTATGATAGTATTGATGTGTATTATTCCTCCTACATAAGCATGAAGGTGACAGTGTGCATGCTATGTTAGTACTTGGTTTAGTCGTATTGATCTATCTTACACTCTAAGGTTATTTAAATATGAACATTGAATTGTGGAGCTTGTTAACTCCGGCATTGAGGGTTCGTGTAATCCTACGCAATGTGTTCATCATCCAACAAGAGAGTGTAGAGTATGCATTTATCTATTCTGTTATGTGATCAATGTTGAGAGTGTCCACTAGTGAAAGTTTAATCCCTAGGCCTTGTTCCTAAATACGCTATCGCTGCTTGTTTACTTTTTTACTACTGCTGCGTTACTGCTTATTTACTTCCTACAATATTACTACCATCAACTGCACGCCAGCAAGCTATTTTCTGGCGCCATACTACTGCTCATATTCATTCATACCACTTGTATTTCACTATCTCTTCGCCGAACTAGTACACCTATTAGGTGTGTTGGGGACACAAGAGACTTCTTGCTTTGTGGTTGCAGGGTTGCATGAGAGGGATATCTTTGACCTCTTCCTCCCTGAGTTCGATAAACCTTGGGTAATCCACTTAAGGGAAACTTGTTGCTGTTCTACAAACCTCTGCTCTTGGAGGCCCAACACTGTCTACAAGAATAGAAGCACCCGTAGACATCACGACCTCGAGGAAAACACCATCTTTTGCTGGTTTGACCTGAAGAAGGCTTTCGAGAACCACTTCAGGGGCACCTACAAGAGACCGGCCACCACCAGCGACCTTCAAGCTTGCATCCAGAAGAAGGGTGAAACATCCAGAAGTTTCCTCACCCGATGGTTGGCGACCAGAAACGAGTGCGAGAACGTAGATAACCGCACAGCAATGCACGCCTTCATTGGTGGTTTGCAGCGTGGAGGGCTGCTGCGCCACAAGCTTACTTGCCTGGTGAACGCGAACAAGCTCACTCTTGACGAGATGATAAACATCGCCAGCGATCACACTGCCGCCGATGACGACGCAGGCGGAGATCTCGCAGCTACAGCCATACCCCTGCACCAACAAAAGAAAAACCGTGACAATGGCGTCAGCAACAGCAACAAGCGGAAGAACCCCCCTGAAGACCAGAAAGGCGGAGGATCCGACATGGTCGCCATGACGTTCCAACGCGGAGGTCCAGGAGGAGGAAGAGGCCGCGGACGTGGAGGCGGAGCAGGCAGGGGCCAGCAGCGCGCTGACGAGGTCACCGCAGCCGGATCCCGCGCCCCCCAAACGTACGAAGAATACAGGGATATGCCGTGCCTGGCTCATCTGGATCCGGCTACGGGCAAATCCACTCACACCAATCGCAACTGCAAGTGGGTCAACGATCTGAAGAACGACCCGGAGGCAGGATACAAGCGAGCCCGGAAGCACCGCCCACGCGGCAAAGGAGGCAAGGGCAAGAACAAGGACAAAGAAGAGGACAGTTCCGAGGCCATGGATGAGGATGACGCTTCGCCGGAACCCAAGGAGGGTACCGCAGCCAACAAATCCAATCCCTTCGGCAAAAAGAGTGTCGGAACCTACCACACCTTCCTCGGAACCCCAACTGTCCGCGCGAAAAAATCGGCGCTCCGGATCTTGAACGCCACAGTTCCGGCTGTGCCGCAGTATGTCAAGTGGTCGGAGAAAGCCTGTACCTTTGACAGGTCGGATCACCCGGCCGTCATCCCCAAAGAGTGCTACGCCCTGGTTGTAAGTCCCCGCATAGACGGGTATGACTTTTCCAAGTGCCTTATGGATGGTGGAGCTAGCCTGAACATCATGTACCTGGAGACCCTGGAGAAGATGAACCTAACCAAGGACCAGCTGAAGCACAGCACCACTGAATTTCATGGTGTGGTTCCGGGTAAAAGGCCAACTCCCAGCATCAAACTTCCCGTGGCCTTCGGCGATGTTAACAATTACCGCGAAGAGATGATCACGTTTGAAGTAGTGCCCTTCAAAAGCTCCTACCACGTGATCTTCGGCAGGCCCACCTACCACAAGTTCCACGCCAGGGCATGCTACATCTACAACAAGCTCAAGATTCCGGGCCCTAACGGTATGATCACCGTGTCCGGAGACTACAAGAAAGCTAGGGACTGCGAGGAGGGCGAAGCCGCCTTTGCAGAATCCGTCATATCTGGAAGAGCTGCAAGGCTACAGAGCCGCGGTGGATCCGACTGAGATGCAGACCACCAAGAAGCAGATCTCCGAACAGAAAACCTCGTTCAAGGCCGCGATAGAAACCAAGAAGCACGACCTCGTCGAAGGCGACAGCTCCAAGCAGGTTTCAGTCGGAGCCAACATGGACCCCAAATAGGAAAGCGCGCTCGTCGAGTTCCTCAGAGCTAACATGGATATCTTCGCATGGCAACCTTCTGACATGTCCGGAGTACCAAGGGAACTCGCCGAGCACTACCTCAACATAAATCCGGGTGCAAAACCGGTGAAGCAAGCTATGCGACGCTTTGGAGACAAGAAGCGCCGCGCCATAGGAATGGAATTAGCAAAGTTACTAGAGGCAGGTTTTGTAGTAGAAGTTATCCATACTGATTGGGTCGCAAACCCCGTCCTTGTACCCAAAAAGAATTCTGAAATACTAAGAATGTGCATCGATTACTCCGGCTTGAATAAGCATTGTCCGAAGGATCCGTTCCCTTTGCCGCGCATTGACCAAGTCATTGATTCGACGGCAGGGGCGGAACTTCTGTGTTTTCTTGACGCATATTCCGGGTATCATCAGATCCGGATGAAGGAGTCTGACCAAAAGGCGACCTCTTTCATCACACCCTTTGGCACATACTGCTATGTTACCATGCCTTTTGGCTTGAAAAACGCAGGTGCCACATACCAACGTACGATGCAGCGGTGCCTGAAGGACCAGATTGGCCGGAACGTGCACGCTACGTCGACGACATCGCGGTCATGACCCGGAAGGGATCCGACTTGCTCAGCGACCTCAAGGAAACCTTCGATAATCTCCGACGGTACAAGATGATGTTAAATCCGCTGAAGTGCGTCTTTGGCGTACCAGCCGGAAAACTCCTTGGCTTCATTGTTTCTCACAGGGGCATTGAAGTTAACCCGGAAAAAATCAAGGCTATCCTGAACATCAAGAGGCCAACTTGTCTCAAAGATGTGCAACGATTAACTGGTTGCGTCGCGGCAATCAGTAGATTTGTTAGCCGTCTTGGCGAGAAAGCCCTACCTCTATACAAGCTGCTGAAGAAAACAGACAAATTTGTCTGGGACGAGGCAGCAGATGAAGCACTTCAGGGATTGAAGAACATACTCTCCTCCCCACCCATATTGGCAGCTCCAGCTGAGTCAGAGCCTATGCTCCTCTACATGGCAGCTACCAACAAAGTCATCAGCCTCGTAATTGTGGTGGTGCGATAGGAAGAAGGGTATGAGCACGGAGTCCAAAGGCCTGTCTATTACATTAGCGAAGTCTTGACGGAATCCAAGCAGAGATACCCTCACTTTCAGAAGCTAGCCTATGGAGTATTCCTAGGCAGCCGGAAGCTGAGACACTACTTCCAGGAGCACCCAATAACAGTGGTGAGCAAGGCTCCCCTGGCAACAATCATCAACAACTCCGACGCAACAGGGCGCGTAGCAAAATGGGGCATCGAGCTATCTGCCTTTGACATCAACTACGAAGCCCGAACTGCAATCAAGTCTCAAATTCTAGCAGATTTCATCGCGGATTGGACTGAAGCGCCGGAGGGCACACCTGTGCCGGAACCTGAAGCTTGGGTCATGCACTTGACGGATCCAAGCAACATCAAGGCTCGGGGGCTGGAGTTACCCTGAAGTCACCTACCGGAGAAGAACTGCAGTACGTTCTGCAGATTCACTTCGAAGCTACCAACAATATGGCGGAATACGAGGCTCTACTACACGGTCTGCGCATCGCTAAGGAGATTGGAATCAAGCACATCATATGCTGCGGAGATTCCGACTTGGTGGCACAACAAGTAGCCGGAACCTGGAACGCCAGAAACTCCGTCATGGCGGCTTACAGAGACGAAGTTGACGAGATCGCCAAGTGCTTCCTCGGATACGAAGTCAAATACGTCAGGAGAGACGATAACACAGCAGCAGACATGCTGTCCAAGCTCGGATCCGGCAGGAAGCCAATTCCGCCTGGAATTTTCCTTGAGCATCTACGAGTACCCTCAGTGAAGGGTGCAAACCCGGAAAATCCCGATCTGGCAGTTTCTCCGGCTAAGGAAGTGATGGCAGTCATTCCGGCCTGGACTCAGCCGTTCTGGATTACCTCATCGATCGAAAGCTGCCGGAGGACGAGGTCCACGCACGACAGATCATCAGGCGAGCAAGATCCTACACAATTGTTGATGGACAGCTCTACAAACGAAGCGCAAACGGGGTGTTTCTCAAATGCGTCTCCAATCAAGATGGCATTGAAATCCTCCGAGAGATCCACGCAGGGGATTGCGGGCATCATGCCGCCCCCAGGTCCCTCGTTGCAAAAGCTTTTCGGTTAGGATTTTACTGGCTAACAGCTAAAGAAGACGCTGAGAAGCTGGTGAAAACTTGCCGAGGTTGTCAGTACTACGCTACTCAACCAAACGCTCCAGCCCAAGAGCTGAGGACCATACCTATCACCTGGCCGTTTGCGGTCTGGGGGCTTGATATGGTTGGTAAGTTAAAGAAATCATCTCCTGGTGGTCATGAATACCTCCTGGTCGCTATTGACAAGTTCAGTAAATGGATCGAGGCAAAGCCAGTGAGAAAAGCCGATGGTGCTACGGCACTAAAATTTGTTTGCAGCCTCGTGACGAGATTCGGCATCCCACACAGCATAATCACAGATAATGGCACAAACTTTGCGCAAGGAGAACTCAAGGATTATTGCGATGAAGTTGGGATCGGCTTGACCTTGCATCTGTGGCCCATCCACAATCTAATGGTCAGGTCGAACGAGCCAATGGCCTTATACTAGCCGGAATCAAACCTCGCCTTGAAGAACCGCTGCGTCGCGCAGCCGGAGCTTGGGCTGATGAACTGACTCTGTTCTGTGGAGTTTGCGAACTACCCCTAACAGGTCAACCGGATTTACTCCGTTCTTCCTATATGGATCCGAAGCTGTGCTCCCCACGGACATCATCCATGATTCACCGCGAGTTTCCGCCTACAATGAAGAAACTGCTGACGAGGCTCGACAGCTATCTGTGGACCTGATCGAAGAAGCTCGGAATTTAGCTGACCAACGCTCCACCATCTATCAGCAGAAGCTCCGACGCTATCACAGCCGTCGAGTTCGGAACCGCTCGTTCATGGTCGGAGACTTAGTCCTCCGCCTTCGCCAGGTGAAAGATCACAAGTTGCAATCTCCATGGGAAGGACCTTTTGTCATCAGCAAAGTACTACACAACGGATCTTATTACCTTGTTGATTTCCGGGAATTAAAGGATAGACCTGCCAACTGGCACCGGAAACGAAAACGAGAGGATCCGGGTGACATATATGATGAAACAGATCGTCCCTGGAACATAGCACAGCTACGTCCTTTCCACACTTAGCGCTTTACGCATTACATACCTTGTAATATATATGATACATGATCAATGAAATAAAGCTTTTGGTTCACTCTTAGAGTCTTTTACCTCCTTTAATTTTTCATTTCTGGATCGTGTACGTTTTTCCGACTAAAACCGCAGAGCTGGACTTTCCGCCTAGGCGTGTATGAAAGTTGTGATTTTCAAAATCGTCCTTTAGGACGTAAGCTTAAGTTTTCTGGTGGAAAATTTTCTCGTTGCGAATTCATGGATTCCTGGTAGCGACTTCCGGCACCTAGGCTGGGGGGCTTGTTTCCGCGGTTATGGACGAACGCCATTGGGCTTCGTCGCCGCTGGCGAGTGTCTCCGGCTAAAGGTTTTCCGGCTCGTGGAAGGTCAAGTGAACAAGCCGGAAACATTCATAAACCAGCACTTGCTTTTTCAATCAAAAGACGAAAACATGCAAATATATTAAACGGATCGCAGGATGAGTTTTTCCGCCCAAATGCATAGATATTTCGTCCCTAACTACTTAAGAATTTAAGTTATATTACAAACCCACTCCGGGGCCAAAATGATGCATCAGTTTTATTTGATACACAGGTTTCACTCGGAGGCTTGATCCTCGTCCGAAGCAACGTAGGCGGAGCCGTCGCCGGAGTCGTCGCCGGAGTTGTCTTCTTCATGATCAGAGCTTGATCCGGAGCCTTCCTCTTCGGGATATTCCTCCTCAGGTTCATCTTCCGCGTCAGAAAATCCCTCGGGGAGGTCGTGCTTGTTGTACCAGAACGAGTGGTTAACTCGCCCGACAAAGACACGATCAAACCCTTGGGTTTCCGCGAGAAGCTTCCTCAGGTTGGCACTCTTGGGGACTCCGCGTGCGACATCAGAAAAGTTCATGGTCGGAACGTGCGCTTTGCACGTGGCCAACACCAGAGAGGCAACTCGAAAGTACAACAACACAGTTAGTTCAAAAAATAAGTTGTGTTGACAACCTTGGGGGCTCAGTCGGAGTTAGTACCTTCAAAATTTTTGAGGCGGGTCTCCAGCAGCGCAATGGCTTTCTGACTATCCGCGTCCTTGGCTTGCAATAGATCGATCTCTTTTTTCTGCTCCAGAATGTGGGTGCGCAAGTCTTCATGCAGCTTCCGCGTGTTCTGTGAGAGCGGTTCAAAGATTAGTCGGAAATTCAAACTTCTGGGGCTGAACGGAACTTAAATTCTTTTAGCATGTGAAAATTTTGATTTTCCGCTACAATCTACAGGTCAAGACATTGGCTCATACATGTTACTCGGAAAAATGCATTATCCAATGCCTGGGGGCTAGTGTTACCTAGTGCACGTTCTTGTGCTTAGCAAAGAAAACTTTGAGGCCACTCTCGAGATCGGCCAGCTCCTGCTCTTCCGTGTTCGCAGGCCCCCACACTTTCTCCATCATGTCGGAGATCTCCGCGTGGCGTTGTGCGAGGGGAGCTTTTTGCAGAACCGGAAAGAGATGCGGATGAGTCTGGGGCGTGCCTGTGGCGCCGCTCAAGGCTAACTTGTTCTCAACTTGGTCAGTCGGAGCTTCAGTTGAGGTAACATTGGGTTGCTCAGGCGGAGGTGCGTTGAGGATGCGTCCTTGCCGGAATCGCCTTTGCCGGATTCGGCAGTTGGGTCTTCTGGAAGGTCATCAAGGTTGATGACGTCCTTGGGATCCGGCTTGGCGGCGGAAGAGGCCTTGGGCGGAACCTCCACTTCCGGTGTGACGGGCATAGAGGCCGGATAAGGTTTTACCTTCTTCTTGGCAATCCTGGGGGCTTGGCTTCTGGAGCTAGTGCTGCACAACATAAAAAGCTTAACAGTGAGAATATGTTGGTCCTTTGCGGCAATAAGACTTTATGACGGAAACTAGATGTTCACCCGGATGGAATGAAAAACTGTTGAATGTTGGGTTGGGCGCGGTTGCTGGTGTCGATAAGCTTGAGGCGTTCTTTTCCGCCTCCGCCTTACGAGTGGCCGCGATGCTAGGTGCTTCGCGGGCACGTTTGGCTGCAGGGCTGGAGGAAGCAGCTTTCCTCCTCTTGGAAGGACGCGGAACTTCAGGAGCTTCCGCCTCTGACGCGGCTTCCGGGTCATTATTTCCCGCTTGAGGGACCCGGAGGAGAGTTCCGAGTTCGCTCTCCTCGAGGGCTTCGAGCTTTGTGACCAAGCCAACACTTAGACAATATTCGAAATGTAAAAGGAATCAGTATGTGGGTCAAGGTAACATACCGCGGTCCCGGAGCCGTCGGTGTGGATGTCCTTGTTGCACACGTGAATGTGAAGATCACGCGGAATCTTGATCAGGAGTTGGATCCGTTTGTCGATGGCGTCGGCGGAGAGGTTGTCCTTGCAGGCGCGCATAGGGTCATCACCCCCCGTGTATTGGAACATCAGGCGATCTCGATGTTGAAGTGGTTGGATCCGCCTGGTGAACCAAGACATGGTAAGGTCCTTCCCCGTTAGACCTTCTTGTCGGTTGCAGATCCGCCTAGCTGCGAGTGTGAGGTGACTCGGAAAGATGAGGACATTGTGTCCAGGCTGGATTCTCGTGGCGGGGCTATTTTTAAAGGCGGTAGCACCCTCTCGCTCGCCGGGTCGGAAACGTCCTTCAAGTAGAAGAAACCTCCAGACCCAACGCGCGGATTCGTGGCGGTCGGTTGGAGGGTAGACGCGGCCAGGGCGGAGCATAAAAGTTATTGACCGCAGGTGGCCAACTCGGAAGCTTTAGGAATTTTCTCCTTTTTGACAGAGAAGAAGTACGAAACAGAGGAAGCTGGAGGGATCCGGAGGTGGCCCTCGCAAAGGGTGGCGTGATTGGTGATCGCCAAAATACTATTTGGGGATATGTTGTGGGGCTGGAGCCCATATACCTTCAAGATTTCCGAGAAGAAATCACTTGGAGGGAAGGAGAAGCCGCGCTCTACAAGAGCCTTTGTTACCACCATTTCTCCGGCTTCGGGAGCTGGAGCCAGAGAACCCGGAATTGTCCGCCAGGATTTGGGCTTCAGGAATCCCTCCGCCTCGAGGTTGTTGAGCTCTGTATCGGTGGTGGTACAAGGCCACCATTTCCCTTTGGACTCTGAGTCTCGCTTACGAGCCTTGGACTTCTTGGCGGCGACCTCTTACGCCTTCTGCTCTGCCTGTTCCTCCCCGGAAGCTTTCTCCGGGATAGCAGATGTTCCTTCGGTGTCCTTGCCGGAGTCCTTAGTGGGATCCAGCTGGACCGGGGCAAAGGGTGGGGGAGCGGAAGAGATGGGCGTTGCCATGATTGGCTCGGAGCTTGGAGGCGGAGTTGCAGAAGACATCTGAAGAAGAAAGCATATGGCGGAAAACTAACTTAGTCGGATCCAAGAACTAAAACCCAACAACTCGTCCCTACCAGCTACGGCGCAAAGACGAAGCACGAGAGCTTACCGGAATGGTGTTCGCGGTGGCCGGAGTCGCCGGCGACGAGGTTTTGACGCGGTGGCTCGCTGGAGTTAAGAACACGAAGAACACCGAGCGGCGAAGTAGGCGCTCCGGCGAGATTCCGGCAGACTCCGGTACGGCGGAGAGAGAGCTGGGGGCGGCGCTGCGTCGAGAGGTGAATGGGGGGTGAATGAGGAGATTTGGGTCGACGGTGGATATTTATAAGCCGTGGGAGGAGATTCGTGCTCCGCATCCTATGGTCGGAACGCAAGCGTCGCGCCGTTGGATGCTTGACACGTGTCGTGAACCCTAAACGGTGAAAATGGCTAAGGATAAGTTACCACTCAAATCGCGCGAAAATGACACCAGAATTGGCGGAACCGTTTGAATCTTTTAAGGTTCCGGGTAGCGGCGAGAAAATAATCAGATCCTTGTCCGCTGCAGGGGAGTAACCCGGAGACATGCAATACACTGTCGATGGATGAAGTCCTGCAGGATGGGAGGTTCTCCGACTAGAAGTTGGGGAACAGGAAAATGTGAAGTTGGAGTTCTTCAAGTTTCTCCGCGTTATCAACGTTGCCGGAAATCATAAGGAACTAGCAAGGCGGAAACTGAAGGTGAAACTCGGAGAACTCTGGGGGCTACTGTTGTGGGTATACTTCATGGGTGTACCATCGACAGTGCCTAGATCCGGCAAGCCCGGGTGGCCCATAGACGGTGATGGTGGCGTGTGGCCCATCGGGCGGCCCAGTTGCTGTTGATCATGAAGGATGAAGTCCGGCCCAGGATCAGATTAGCCGGATCCGCACCGACCTTAGGAGGAACCCGGATCCGTGGAGGCCCATGAGGAACCCGGATCCAGTACGACGTATAAGGAAGGCGGATCCTTGACGTGCACGGCAAGATATTGTACCGTAGTTTAGGCAATCTGTAATCCGGCTAGGACTCTCCATGTAAACCCTAGATCCGTGCGTCTATATAAGCCGGATCCCGGGAGCCCTAGAGGCACAACCACAACCATTGTAACAACGCGCAAGCGCCCAGATAATTCCAGACAAGCAGCAGTAGGCCCTGTCATCGTGCGGGTGTTCCGAAGCTGGGTAACTCGCGTACTACCGTCCCGTGTGCACTCCGCCCTATGGCCCCTACTTCTTTTCCCCCTCGTGAGGATCCCTCCTCCGGGGTACCGTCGATTAGGCAACGACAGACACCTTCCTCATTATATCGAGGACCAAGGCTATAAAAATTTGACTCTAACACTGCTTGTACCTGTACGCTCCTAATACAACTCGAATTCTAAACATAACCAAACTCATACACAATACTCGACACAAACTTCAATTTGACGGATTAAAAAAACTTCACCTTGACGAACCTTGAGTTCTTCCAACCATCAAACTACCATGTACTCCGAGCTTCGCTGCTACTTCGAGACTTCATGTGACTTCACCCGTGGTTGTTTTTCTATTTGATACCATCACACACCAACCATTGATTTGCGAAAAAGTGCTTCCAACTTTAAAGGAATTTCACCTTCGCCTCTATGTCACCTTGAGTCAAATTCACAGTGGTTTCAATTTCGGATGGTCTAATACATGTCCCACAACTACAACACTCCGCCTCCTTTTGCATCCAATCACATGCACTTTGCCATGTGCACTCAACATTGCATAATAATACGACCATGCACTCTATAAGCCTGAGACATTCCAGATATTCCAAAAGACTCTCGGATTTTCCATGGCCAACTCATGTCCAACACTTGAGGCCAATCCCGATAGGCCTAGTCACCAGCTCGAACTGGGTACTCGTCAACACTGTTTTGGCAACCCCGCACACATGTCGACTGGCTAGTGCCCTTGTCTGTCATTGTGTCTCGTGCTACCGCACACCTCGCCGTTATTATCATGTCGAATACCCACAATTTTGGCCAAGATCTACTAGGTAGGTAACCCACACCACCTCAAGCCCATTGCAGATAACCACATGTCATACCTGATCGGTGACGAGTTTACATCTACTCCAGACCACTAAGATCTAGCCCGAGCCACGTGCCTCTTGTCGTCCCACTAACTCTAGCTCTAATACCACTTGTGAACGTCATAGGCGCACTTCGATATACCGATGAACCAAGCAATCAAAAAAAGGCACGACCCCGAGATTTGTTAACGAGGTTCGGCAAACTTGCCTACTCCCTAGAGCATGACTACGGGAACTCCTCCACTCGATGGCCACTTTGGGCGCTGACACAAGCCACCGACTCCCTTTACGTTCCTGTTGGTATCACCTCATCATAGGTTACATCGTGTGACGCCCCCTCCCCCCCCCACCCAAAAAAATAGGAGGTTGTTGCCACAAGAATTCGACTCCAACACTACTTGTATCTATCCACACCTAATACAACTTGATACGTCCCAAACGTATCTATAATTTCTTATGTTCCATGTTACTTTTATGACAATACTCACATGTTTTATACATACTTTACATCATTATTATGCATTTTCCGGCACTAACCTATTAACAAGATGCCGAAGCGCCGATTGCTGTTTTTTTGCTGTTTTTGGTTTCAGAAATCCTACAAAGGAAATATTCTCGGAATTGGACGAAATCAACGCCTAGGGTCTTATTTTTCCACGAAGCTTCCGAGAAGACCGAAAGGGATACGAGGAGGGCGACGAGGCGCCGACACCACGGGCCGCGCAACTGGGTGGGGCCGCGCCGCCCTATGGTGTGGGCCCCTCGCCGCCTCGACCTACCCTTCCGCCTACTTATAGCCTTCGTCGCGAATACCCATGTACCGAGAGCCACGATACGGAAAACCTTCGGAGACGCCGCCGCCAATCCCATCTCGGGGATTCAGGAGATCGCCTCCGGCACCTGCGGAGAGGGGAATCATCACCGGAGGGCTCTACATCATCATGCCCGCCTCCGGATTGATGCGTGAGTAGTTCATCCTTGGACTATGGGTCCATAGCAGTAGCTAGTTGGTTGTCTTCTCCTCTTGTGCTATCATGTTTAGATCTTGTGAGCTGCCTAACATGATCAAGATCATTTATTTGTAATGCTACATGTTGTGTTTGGCGGGATCCGATGAATATAGAATATTATGTCAAGTTGATTATCAATCTATCATATATGTGTTGTTTATGTTCTTGCATGCTCTCCGTTGTTAGTAGAGGCTCTGGCCAAGTTGATACTTGTAACTCCAAGAGGGAGTATTTATGCTCGATAGTGGGTTCATGCCTCCATTGAATGGGACAGTGACAGAAAGTTCTAAGGTTGTGGATGTGCTGTTGCTACTAGGGATAAAACATCAATGCTTTGTCTAAAGATATTTGTGTTGATTACATTACGCACCATACTTAATGCAATTGTCGGTTGTTTACTTAATACTGGAAGGGGTGCGGATGCTAACCTGAAGGTGGACTATTTAGGCATAGATGCATGCTGGATGGCGGTCTATGTACTTTGTCATAATGCCCTGATTAAATCTCATAGTGATCATCATGATATGTATTGAATCTTTATTTGTCGATTGCTCCTGTAATTTGTTCACCCAGCATGTTATTTATCTTATTAGAGAGACACCACTAGTGAACTGTGGACCCCGGTCCATTCTTTTACATCTGAATACAATCTACTGCAATCATTGTTCTCTTGTTCTTTGCAAACAAACATCATCTTCCACACGATACGTTTAATCCTTTGTTTTCAGCAAGCCGGTGAGATTGACAACCTCACTGTTACGTTGGGGAAAAGTATCTTGATTGTGTTGTGCAGGTTCCACGTTGGCGCCGGTTTCACTGGTGTTGCGCCGCACTACACTCCTCCACCAACAACCTTCACGTGTTCCTTGACTCCTACTGGTTCGATAACCTTGGTTTCATACTGAGGGAAACTTGCTTCTATACGCATCACACCTTCCACTTGGGGTTCCCAACGGACGTGTGCTTCACGCGTGTCAAGCTAAATTTCTGGCGCCGTTGCCGGGGAGATCAAGACACGCTGCAAGGGGAGTCTTCCACATCCAATCTCTTTACTTTGTTTTTGTCTTGCTTTACTTTATTTTATTTTCTGTCTTGTTTGCTTTCTTATATCAAAAACACACACAAAAAAATTAGTTACTTGTTTTTACTTTATTTAATTCCGTTTGTTTAGTTTATTTTTATTATTGCTAAAATGGGTACTCCTGAGAACACTAAGTTGTGAGACTTCACTAGTTAGGCTTATTGGAAAACAACAAAAAAATTAGAGATCTTTATGAACTTTATATTGAATTAGGACATGATGTGTTTGAAGAGAGAATTAAAAAACCCATGGAACTTTGTTTGCAAAATAGTTGTAGCAATGTTATTAGCATGAACTCTTTGAACACTATTATTGTTAATGCTATGGAAGAATTTAGGAGGTCGGCTTTGATGAAAATGATCTCTTTAGTCCTCCGGGTATGGAGGAGAAAGTTTATGTTGATATGCCTCCTATATATGATGTTTGCAATGATGAATATGATATTTTCAGTCCATCTACTATTGAGGATAAAATTCATTATGATTATTCTATGCCTCCAATTTATGATGATTATAATGATGGATGTGATAGTTTTACTCCCACTATTACTAATAAAATTGATTATGCTTATGTGGAGAGTAATGATACTTTTATGCATGTGGATAAGAATGCTTTATGTGATAGTTATATTGTAGAGTTTGTTCATGATGCTACTGAAAATTATTATGAGAGAGGAAAATATGGTTGTAGAAATTTTCATGGTACTAAAACACCTCTCTACATGCTGAAAATTTTGAAGTTACTCGTGTTTTATCTTCCTATGCTTGTCACTTTGTTCTTTTTGAATTTATTTGTGTACAAGATTCCTATGCATAGGAAGCGGGTTAGGCTTAAATGTGTTTTGAATTTGCTTCTTGATGCTCTCTTTTGCTTCAACTCTTATTTCTTGCGAGAACATCATTAAAATTACTGAGCCCATCTTAATGGCTATAAAGAAAGCACTTCTTGGGAGATAACCCATGTTGTTTTTGTTTTTTCTACTGTATTGTTGAGTCTTGGAAGTTGTTACTATTGTAACAACCTCTCCTTATCATGTTTTTGTGCCAAGTAAAGTCTCTATGGTAAAGTTGATGCTAGATTTGGATTACTGCGCAGAAACAGATTTCTGTCTATCACAAATTTGCGTAGATCTTTCTGTAGAAAAATCAAAAAAATCTGCCAATTTACATGCGTGATCCTCAGATATGTATGCAACTTTCATTAGTTTTGAGTTTTTCCGTTTGAGCAAGTTAAGTGCCTCTGGAAAATTCGTCTTTATGGACTGTTCTGTTTTGACAGATTCTGCCTTTTATTTCGCATTGCCGCTTTTGCTATGTTGAATGGGTTTCTTTGTTCCATTAACTTTCAGTAGCTTTGTGCAATGTCCAGAAGTGTTAATAATAATTATGTCACCTCTGAACGTATGAATTTTTGATTATGCACTAACCCTCTAATGAGTTTGCTTTAAGTTTGGTGTGGAGGAAGTTTTCAAGGGTCAAGAGAAGAGGATGATACAATATGATCAAGAAGAGTGAAAGGTCTAAGCTTGGGGATGCCCCGGTGGTTCATCCCTGCATATTTTAAGAAGACTCAAGCATCTAAGCTTGGGGATGCCCAAGGCATCCCCTTCTTCATCGACAACTTATCAGGCCACTTCTAGTGAAACTATATTTTTATTCCATCACATCTTATGTTCTTTACTTGGAGGGTCTTTTTGCTTTTATTTTTGTTTTTATTTGAATAAAGTTGGATCCCACCATCCTTATATTGGAGATATTACGCTCCGCTTTTTCATATGGAACACTTGTGTTCTTAGTTGTGCTTTAATGTTCATGGCGAAGGCTGAAAATTGCTTCGTTGATTGCTATTTGGTTGGAATCAGAAAATGCTTCATATGGTTTGGAATAACTTGATACTTGGCAATTGTTTTGAGCTCTCATAGATCATGTTTAAGCTCTTGCATCATGTAGTTTAATCTATTAGTGGAGAACTACCGTAGAGCTTGTTAAAATTTGGTTTGCATGATTGGTCTCTCTAAGTCTAGATATTTTCTGGTAAAGTGTTTGAACAACAAGGAAGAAGACAGTGTAGAGTCTTATAATGCTTGCAATATGTTCTTGTGTAAGTTTTGTACCTGTTCATACTTGTGTTTGCTTCAAACAACCTTGCTAGCCAAAGCCTTGTACTGAGAGGAAATGCTTCTCGTGCATCCAAACACCTTGAGCCAAAACCCATGCCATTTGTGTCCACCATATCTACCTACTATGTGGTATTTTTCTGCCATTCCAAAGTAAATTACTTGAGTGCTACCTTTAAAATTTCATTCCTTTATCTTTGCAATATATAGCTCATCGGACAAATAGCTTAAAAACTATTGTGGTGATGAATATGTAGTTATGTGTCTTAGTTCTTATAAGTTGCTTGTTGAGCGGTAACCATGTTTCTGGGGACGCCATCAACTTTTTACCTTTGTTGGATATCATGTGAGATGCTATGCATGTTCGTCTTGTCTGAAGTAAGGGTGATTTATCATGATCAAATGGTTTGAGTATGCATATGTTAGAGAAGAACATTGGTCGCTAACCAAAGCCATGTATCATGGTGGAAGTTTTCAGTTTGGACATACATCCTCAATCTCTTATGAGAATATTATCTGTTGTTGAATGCTTAAGCATTAAAGAGGAGTCCATTATCTGTTGTCTATGTTGTCCCGGTATGGATGTCCTAAGTTGAGATCTATTAAAAACGAGAAATCAAATGCGATTGATCTCCTTGGACCTTTGTACATGCGGCATAGAGGTACCCCTTTGTGACACTTGGTTGAAACATATGTTATGCAATGATAATCCATGTAAATCCAAGCTAATTAGGACAAGGTGCGGGCACTATTGGTATTCTATGCATGAGGCTTGCAACTTGTAGGAAGTATTATGCATAACACATATGAATTATTACTACCGTTGACAAAATTGTTTATATGTTTTCAAAACAAAAGCTCTAGCACAAAAATAGTAATCCATGCTTCCCTCTGCGAAGGGCCATTCTTTTACTTTATGTTGAGTCAGTTTACCTACTTCTTTCTATCTTAGAAGCAAACACTTGTGTCAACTGTGTTCATTGATTCTTACATGATTACTTATTGCACTTGTTATACTACTCTATGTTGACAAATATCCATGAGATATACATGTTACAAGTTGAAAGCAATCGCTGAAACTTAATCATCCTTTGTGTTGCTTCAATGCATTCTACTTTGAATTTATTGCTTTATGAGTTAGCTCTTATGCAAGTCTTATTGATACTTGTCTTGAAAGTACTATTCATGAAAAGTTTTGCTATATGATTTAATTGTTTAGTCATTATCTTTTGTTAGCAATCTTTTGCTTCAGATCACTCCATTCATCTCATATGCTTTATAATAATGTTGATCAAGATTATGTTGGTAGCATGTCACTTCAGAAATTATTTGTTGTTATCGTTTACCTACTCGAGGGCGAGTAGGAACTAAGCTTGGGGATGCTTGATACGTCCCAAACGTATCTATAATTTCTTATGTTCCATGCTACTTTTATGACAATACTCACATGTTTTATACATACTTTACATTATTATTATGCATTTTCCGGCACTAACCTATTAACAAGATGCCGAAGCGCCAGTTGTTGTTTTCTGCTGTTTTTGGTTTCAGAAATCCTACAAAGGAAATATTCTCGGAATTGGACGAAATCAACGCCCATGGTCTTATTTTTCCACGAAGCTTCCGGAACACCGAAAGGGATACGAGGAGGGGCGACGAGGCGCCGACACCACAGGGCCGCGCGGCACAGGTGGGGCCGCGCCGCCCTATGGTGTGGGCCCTCGCCGCCTCCTGACCTATCCTTCCGCCTACTTATAGCCTTCTTCGCGAATACCCCTGTACCGAGAGCCACGATACGGAAAACCTTCCAGAGACGCCGCCGCCAATCCCATCACGGGGGATTCAGGAGATCGCCTCCGGCACCCCCGGAGAGGGGAATCATCACCGGAGGGCTCTACATCATCATGCCCGCCTCCGGATTGATGCGTGAGTAGTTCATCCTTGGACTATGGGTCCATAGCAGTAGCTAGTTGGTTGTCTTCTCCTCTTGTGCTATCATGTTTAGATCTTGTGAGCTGCCTAACATGATCAAGATCATTTATTTGTAATGCTACATGTTGTGTTTGGCGGGATCCGATGAATATAGAATATTATGTCAAGTTGATTATCAATCTATCATATATGTGTTGTTTATGTTCTTGCATGCTCTCCGTTGCTAGTAGAGGCTCTGGCCAAGTTGATACTTGTAACTCCAAGAGGGAGTATTTATGCTCGATAGTGGGTTCATGCCTCCATTGAATCTGGGACAGTGAGAGAAAGTTCTAAGGTTGTGGATGTGTTGTTGCTACTAGGGATAAAACATCAATGCTTTGTCTAAAGATATTTGTGTTGATTATATTACGCACCATACTTAATGCAATTGTCTGTTGTTTGCAACTTAATAAAGGCTGATACGTCTCCACGTATCGATAATTTCTTATGTTCCATGCCACATTATTGATGATATCTACATGTTTTATACACTTTATGTCATATTCGTGCATTTTGGAACTAACCTATTAACAAGATGCGAAGTGCCAGTTCCTGTTTCTTCTGTTTTTGGTTTAAATCCTAGTAACGAAATATTCTCGGAATTGGACGAAATCAACGCCCGGTTCCTATTTTGCCGGAAGCATCCGAGAACACCGAGTCGCGAGGAGGGGCCACACGGGCCCCAGATGATAGGCCGGCGCGGCCCAGGCCCTGGCCGCGCCGCCTTATGGTGTCGTCGCCCCGTTGACCCTCCGACTCCGCCTCTTCGCCTATATAAAGGTCCCTGACCTAAAACCCGAGACGGAATAAGCCACGGTACGCGAAACCTTCCAGAGCCGCCGCCATCGCGAAGCCAAGATCTGGGGGACAGGAGTCTCTGTTCCGGCACCCTGCCGGACGGGGAAGTGCCCCGGAAGGCTTCTCCATCGACACCGCTGCCATCTCCACCGCCATCTTCATCAACGCTGCTGCTCCCATGAAGAGGGAGTAGTTCTCCATCGAGGCTCGGGGCTGTACCGGTAGCTATGTGGTTCATCTCTCTCTATGTACTTCAATACAATAATCTCATGAGCTGCCTTACATGATTGAGATTCATATGATGATGCTTGTAATCTAGATGTCATTGTGCTAGTCAAGTGAGTTTTACTTATGTGATCTCCGGAGACTCCTTGTCCCACGTGTGTAAAGGTGACAGTGTGTGCACCGTGTGGGTCTCTTAGGCTATATTTCACAGAATACTTATTCACTGTTATGAATGGCATAGTGAAGTGCTTATTTATATCTCTTTATGATTGCAATGTGTTTCGTATCACAATTTATCTATGTGCTACTCTAGCAATGTTATTAAAGTAGTTTTATTCCTCCTGCACGATGTAATGGTGACAGTGTGTGCATCCGTGTTAGTACTTGGTTTATGCTATGATCATGATCTCTTGTAGATTGCGAAGTTAACTATTGCTATGATAGTATTGATGTGTATTATTCCTCCTACATAAGCATGAAGGTGACAGTGTGCATGCTATGCTAGTACTTGGTTTAGTCGTATCGATCTTTCATGCACTCTAAGGTTATTTAAATATGAACATTGAATTGTGGAGCTTGTTAACTCCGGCATTGAGGGTTCGTGTAATCCTACGTAATGTGTTCATCATCCAACAAGAGAGTGTAGAGTATGCATTTATCTATTCTGTTATGTGATCAATGTTGAGAGTGTCCACTAGTGAAAGTCTATTCCCTAGGCCTTGTTCCTAAATACTGCTATCATGCTTTTACTTTCTTGAATTACTACTGCTGCGTTACTACGCATGTTTACTTCCTGCAATATTACTACCATCAACTGCACGCCAGCAAGCTATCAGCGCCGTACTTCTGCTCATATTCATTCATACCATTTGTATTTCACTATCTCTTCGCCGAACTAGTACACCTATTAGGTGTGTTGGGGACACAAGAGACTTCTTGCTTTGTGGTTGCGGGGTTGCATGAGAGGGATATCTTTGACCTCTTCCTCCCTGAGTTCGATAAACCTTGGGTAATCCACTTAAGGGAAACTTGCTGCTGTTCTACAAACCTCTGCTCTTGGAGGCCCAACACTGTCTACAAGAATAGAAGCACCGTAGACATCAAGCACTTTTATGGCGCCGTTGCCGGGGAGGAAAGGTAAAAGGCACTCATACTCCGGTTCCAGGTAACAGTACTTTTCTGGCGCCATTGTGTGTGTGCTCGAAGCTATTTCCTTTAGACTCTGCAATTGCGACATTTGGTTTCTTGTTTACACTAGTTAGGCATAATGGACAACAATGACCTTTTTATTCTATTTCCTGATTTAAGACATGGATGGTTTGATGCGAAAATTAAAAAACCCATGGAACATATTAATATGAATGCTTTGAACACTATTGTTGCTAATGCTATGGAAAATTCTAAGCTTGGGGAAGTTGGCTTTGATGAGCATGATATTTTTAGTCCCCAAGCATTGAGGAGAAAATTTACTTTGATGATACTTTGCCTCCCATTTATGATGATTATAATGATAGTAGCCTTTTGTTACCACCTGTTATGGAGGATAAATTTGATTATGATTACAATATACCTCCTATATTTGATAGCTACTTTGTTGAATTTGCTCCCACTACAATTAATAAGAATGACTATGCTTATGTTGGGAGTAGTAATTATTTTATGCATGAGACTCATGATAAGAATGCTTTATGTGATAGTTATATTGTTGAGTTTGCTCATGTTGCTACTGAAAGTTATTATGAGAGAGGAAAATATGGTTGTAAAAATTTTCATGTTACTAAAACACCTCTCTATGTGCTGAAATTTTTGAAGCTACACTTGTTTTATCTTCCTATGCTTGTTACTTTGCTCTTCATGAACTTGTTTATTTACAAGATTCCTATGCATAGGAAGCATGTTAGACTTAAATGTGTTTTGAATTTGCCTCTTGATGCTCTCTTTTGCTTCAACTTTTATTTCTTGCGAGTGCATCATTAAAACTGCTGAGCCCATCTTAATGGCTATAAAGAAAGAACTTCTTGGGAGATAACCCATGTGTTTATTTTACTACAGCAATTTTTGTTTTGTTGAGTCTTGGAAGTTGTTTACTACTGTAGCAACCTCTCCTTATCATGTTTTTGTGCCAGGTAAAGTTTCTATGTCAAAGTTGATGTTATATTTGGGATCGCTGCGCAGAAACAGCATTGCTGTCTGTCACGAATCTGGGCACAAGTCTCTGTAGAAAATTCGAAAAAATCTGCCAATTTACGAGCGTGATCCTCAGATATGTACGCAACTTTCATTAGTTTTGAGTTTTTCCGTTTGAGCAAGTCTGGTGCCATTTTAAAATTCGTCTTTACGGACTGTTCTGTTTTTGACAGATTCTGCCTTTTATTTCGCATTGCCGCTTTTGTTAAGTTGAATGAGTTTCTTTGTTCCATTAACTTTCAGAAGTTATGTGCAATGTCCAGAAGTGTTAAGAATGATTGTGTCACCTCTGAACATGTGAATTTTTGATTATGCACTAACCCTCTAATGAGTTTGCTTGAAGTTTGGTGTGAAGGAAGTTTTCAAGGGTCAAGAGAGGAGTATGATATACTATGATCAAGAGGAGTGAAAGCTCTAAGCTTGGGGATGCCCCCGTGGTTCATCCCTGCATATTTTAAGAAGACTCAAGCGTCTAAGCTTGGGGATGCCCAAGGCATCCCCTTCTTCATCGACAACTTATCAGGTTCCTCCCCTGAAACTATATTTTTATTCAATCACATCTTGTGTTTTTTACTTGGAGCGTCGGTTTGTTTTTGTTTTTGTTTTTGTTTGAATAAAATGGATCCTAGCATTCACTTTGTGGGAGAGAGACACGCTCCGCTGTTGCATATGGACAAATATGTCCTTAGGCTTTACTCATAATGTTCAAGGCGAAGTTTCTTCTTCGTTAAATTGTTATATGGTTGGAATTGGAAAATGCTACATGTAGTAATTCTAAAATGTCTTGGATAATGTGATACTTGGCAATTGTTGTGCTCATGTTTAAGCTCTTGCATCATATACTTTGCACCCATTAATGAAGAAATACATAGAGCTTGCTAAAATTTGATTTGCATATTTGGTCTCTCTAAGGTCTAGATAATATCTAGTATTGAGTTTTGAACAACAAGGAAGACGGTGTAGAGTCTTATAATGTTTACAATATGTCTTTTATGTGAGTTTTGCTGCACTGTTCATCCTTGAGTTTGCTTCAAATAACCTTGCTAGCCTAAACCTTGTATCGAGAGGGAATACTTCTCATGCATCCAAAATCCTTGAGCCAACTACTATGCCATTTGTGTCCACCATACCTACCTACTACATGGTATTTCTCCGCCATTCCAAAGTAAATTGCTTGAGTGCTACCTTTAAAATTCCATCATTCACCTTTGCAATATATAGCTCATGGGACAAAATAGCCTTAAAAACTATCGTAGTATTGAATATGTACTTATGCACTTTATCTTTTATTAAGTTGCTTGTTGTGCGATAACCATGCTTCTGGGGAACGCCATCAACTATTGTTGAATATCATGTGAGTTGCTATGCATGTCCGTCTTGTCTGAAGGATCTATCACCTTAATGATTGGAGCATGCAAATTGTTAGAGAAGAACATTGGGCCGCTAACTAAAGCCATGAATCATGGTTGAAGTTTCAGTTTTGGACATATATCCTCAATCTCATATGAGAATAATAATTGTTGCTACATGCTTATGCATTAAAGAGGAGTCCATTATCTGTTGTCCATGTTGTCCCGGTATGGATGTCTAAGTTGAGAATAATCAAAAGCGAGAAATCCAAAATGCGAGCTTTCTCCTTAGACCTTTGTACAGGCGGCATGGAGGTACCCCTTTGTGACACTTGGTTGAAACATGGCATGCAAAGATCCGGTAGTCCAAGCTAAGTAGGACAAGGTGCGGGCACTATTAGTATACTATGCATGAGGCTTGCAACTTGTAAGATATAATTTACATAACTCATATGCTTTATTACTACCGTTGACAAAATTGTTTCATGTTTTCAAAATAAAAGCTCTAGCACAAATACAACAATCGATGCTTTCCTCTTTGAAGGACCATTCTTTTACTTTTATTGTTGAGTCAGTTTACCTATCTCCCTCCACCTTAAGAAGCAAACACTTGTGTGAACTGTGCATTGATTCCTACATACTTGCATATTGCACTTGTTATATTACTTTATGTTGACAATATCCATGAGATATACATGTTATAAGTTGAAAGCAACCGCTGAAACTTAATCTTCCTTTGTGTTGCTTCAACACCTTTACTTTGATTTATTGCTTTATGAGTTAACTCTTATGCAAGACTTATTGATGCTTGTCTTGAAGTACTATTCATGAAAAGTCTTTGCTTTATGATTCACTTGTTTACTCATGTCATTACCATTGTTTTGATCGTTGCATTCATTACATATGTTTACAAATAGTATGATCAAGGTTATGATGGCATGTCACTTCAGAAATTATCTTTGTTATCGTTTTACCTGCTCGGGACGAGCAGAACTAAGCTTGGGGATGCTGATACGTCTCCGACGTATCGATAATTTCTTATGTTCCATGCCACATTATTGATGATATCTACATGTTTTATGCACACTTTATGTCATATTCGTGCATTTTCTGGAACTAACCTATTAACAAGATGCCGAAGTGCCAGTTCCTGCTTTCTTGGTTTCAGAAATCCTAGTAACGAAATATTCTCGGAATTGGACGAAATCAACGCCCGGGTTCCTATTTTGCCCGGAAGCATCAGAACACCCGAGAGTCGCCGAGGGGGGCCACACAGGCCCCGGATGATAGGCCGGCGCGCCCGGCCCTGCCGCGCCGCCTTATGGTGTCGTCGCCCGTTGACCCTCCGACTCCGCCTCTTCGCCTATATAAAGGTCCCTGACCTAAAACCCGAGACGGAATAAGCCACGGTACGCGAAACCTTCCGAGCCGCCGCCATCGCGAAGCCAAGATCGGGGACATGACTCTCGGCACCTGCCGGACGGGAAGTGCCCCGGAAGGCTTCTCCATCGACACCGCTGCCATCTCCACCGCCATCTTCATCACGCTGCTGCTCCCATGAAGAGGGAGTAGTTCTCCAGCTCGGGGCTGTACCGGTAGCTATGTGGTTCATCTCTCTCTATGTACTTCAATACAATAATCTCATGAGCTGCCTTACATGATTGAGATTCATATGATGATGCTTGTAATCTAGATGTCATTGTGCTAGTCAAGTGAGTTTTACTTATGTGATCTCCGGAGACTCCTTGTCCCACGTGTGTAAAGGTGACAGTGTGTGCACCGTGTGGGTCTCTTAGGCTATATTTCACAGAATACTTATTCACTGTTATGAATGGCATAGTGAAGTGCTTATTTATATCTCTTTATGATTGCAATGTGTTTTGTATCACAATTTATCTATGTGCTACTCTAGCAATGTTATTAAAGTAGTTTTATTCCTCCTGCACGATGTAATGGTGACAGTGTGTGCATCCGTGTTAGTACTTGGTTTATGCTATGATCATGATCTCTTGTAGATTGCGAAGTTAACTATTGCTATGATAGTATTGATGTGTATTATTCCTCCTACATAAGCATGAAGGTGACAGTGTGCATGCTATGCTAGTACTTGGTTTAGTCGTATCGATCTTTCATGCACTCTAAGGTTATTTAAATATGAACATTGAATTGTGGAGCTTGTTAACTCCGGCATTGAGGGTTCGTGTAATCCTACGCAATGTGTTCATCATCCAACAAGAGAGTGTAGAGTATGCATTTATCTATTCTGTTATGTGATCAATGTTGAGAGTGTCCACTAGTGAAAGTCTATTCCCTAGGCCTTGTTCCTAAATACTGCTATCACTGCTTGTTACTGTTTACTGAATTACTACTGCTGCGTTACTACTGCATGTTTACTTCCTGCAATATTACTACCATCAACTGCACGCCAGTAAGCTATTTTCTGGCGCCGTACTACTGCTCATATTCATTCATACCACTTGTATTTCACTATCTCTTCGCCGAACTAGTACACCTATTAGGTGTGTTGGGGACACAAGAGACTTCTTGCTTTGTGGTTGCAGGGTTGCATGAGAGGGATATCTTTGACCTCTTCCTCCCGAGTTCGATAAACCTTGGGTAATCCACTTAAGGGAAACTTGCTGCTGTTCTACAAACCTCTGCTCTTGGAGGCCCAACACTGTCTACAAGAATAGAAGCACCCGTAGACATCAGGATGCTAACCTGAAGGTGGACTATTTAGGCATAGATGCATGCTGGATGACGGTCTATGTACTTTGTCGTAATGCCCTGATTAAATCTCATAGTGATCATCATGATATGTATTGAATCTTTATTTGTCAGTTGCACGCCTGTAATTTGTTCACCCAGCATGTTATTTATCTTATTAGAGAGACACCACTAGTGAACTGTGAACCCGGTCCATTCTTTTACATCTGAATACAATCTACTGCAATCATTGTTCTCTACTGTTCTTTGCAAACAAACATCATCTTCCACACGATACGTTTAATCCTTTGTTTTCAGCAAGCCGGTGAGATTGACAACCTCACTGTTACGTTGGGGAAAAGTATCTTGATTGTATTGTGCAGGTTCCACGTTGGCGCCGGTTTCACTGGTGTTGCGCCGCACTACACTCCTCCACCAACAACCTTCACATGTTCCTTGACTCATACTGGTTCGATAACCTTGGTTTCATACTGAGGGAAACTTGCTTCTATACGCATCACACCTTCCACTTGGGGTTCCCAACGGACGTGTGCTTCACGCGTGTCACAACTCGAACTCAAAACGTAACCCAACTTGTACCTAATACTACCACCATCCCTTAGATTAAGGCTTGTATTTGTTTTGAAAAGTCAAACCAAGTAAAGTTTGACCAAACCTTTACAATAATCTGTCAACAAATATAATATTTTGTAGATACCATACAAAAATATATTTCATTATCTATCTAATGATATTAATTTTGTATTTTTGCATGCTAATGATTTTTGGTAAAAACTTGGTCAAACTTGAAATAGTTTGTGATAGGGCAAAGGTGTCCGATCTTTCGATGAGAGTATGATAACGTCGATTTGTTGGTGGAGTTCGTGCTTGACGATCCGACTACACGTGCAAAGCTCGTGCGCCAATGCAATCGCTAGGACAATCTCCGGGAGTTACTGATCTTGCGGATGCACGATCAGCCTGACCAGCGAGGGTCTTAATTCCTACCTGAAATCGAGAACAAGTAAGAACTAATATTGCAATCAGAATATTGCGGATATAGATGAAAGCTTTATTGAAAAGGTGGGATTCCGAATAGTCGGTCTTGTTCTGGGCGTTGGCCTCAAAAGAAGTACACGAGAGTTGCAGCAATGGCTAACTTTTAATCTAATCAAAATCCGAGTCTAAACGTGACGGCTATGGGGGTATTTAAAGGAGGAAAAGGTGGGGTTTCGGCCAGCCATACGTATGGTGGCCGAACCAAACCCTAGAAGGCCTTTCCCCTTCAATACGGACTCTAAAAAGTGGCTGACTTAATTCCTGCGAAAATGACATGGGCTGGCCCAAAACTAAAGGTGACGCAGCACCATATTATGCTATGGATGAAATTATGAAGTGGAGAACTCTATATTTCGTCCATGTCTTCATCTCTTCTTATGGTGGCTTCAAAGTTCTGAAATCTCCACTTGTGGCGTCATCTTCAATCCTCAAACGCTTGCTGCCATCTCCTCCATGTGTGATCATGCTCCAATGCTTGTCCTCCTCATCCATGCTAGGTCCATCATTCCTAAGAGTAACAAACATATCTGATTTAGGCAGCATCATATTCTCATGTATATGAGGAATAGTTCCAAGAAACGAAAGTACCTGATAGTTAAGTTGTTTGGCACGAGCTCGAGTGATTGGTCCTTGTATTTGTGTGGCTGTAGGTACAGCGGTTGTATCAATAGATGGGATGTCCTCATCATGCTCCCCTTCTTGAATTGAAGTCGTCCTCGACGCGATCTCATCTTCTTCACCAAAGTAAGGCTTCAAATCTGCAATGTTAAATGTAGGACTAACCGGACCCAATTCTGCAGGAAGCTCAAGTTTATATGCATTATCATTTATCTTCTCTAACACCTTAAAAGGACCAGCGGCACGTGGCATGAGCTTAGACTTGCGCAATGCAGGAAAACGATCTTTGCGCAAATGCAACCAAACAAGATCACCAACATCAAACACAACATGCTTTCTTCCTCTATCCCCAGCAATTTTATACTTAGCATTCATGCGTTCTATGTTGTCTTTAGTAGTCTCATGCAATTTTAATATCAATTCAGCTCGTTGTGTAGCATCCAAATCATTTTGCACCGAAGATGGTAAAGGCAATAAATCAATAGGTGCACGTGGAACAAAACCATACACAATCTCAAAAGGGCACATCTTAGTAGTAGAATGCAGCGAACGATTGTAAGCAAATTCAATATGAGGTAAACATTCTTCCCACAATTTTAAGTTCTTCTTCAAAACAGCCCGCATCATAGTAGACAATGTTCTATTTACTACTTCAGTTTGTCCATCAGTTTGGGGATGACATGTAGTACTAAACAGCAATTTAGTCCCCAACTTAGCCCATAAACATCTCCAAAAGTGGCTAAGAAACTTAGTATCACGATCAGAAACAATAGTATTTGGCACACCATGTAAACGCATGATACGTCTCCAACGTATCTATAATTTCTTATGTTCCATGCTACTTTATTGATGATATCTACATATTTTATGCATACTTTATATCGTTTTGATGCGTTTTCCGAACTAACCTATTGACGAGATGCCGAAGTGCCAGTTTTTTGCTGTTTTTGGTTTCGAAATCCTAGTAAGGAAATATTCTCGGAATCGGACGAAATCAACGCCCAGTACCCTATTTTCACCGGAAGCTTCGGAACACCCGAGAGGGACAGGAGGGGGCGGGCCACGGACACCACCCGGCGCGGCCCGGGGGCGCCCTAGTGTGTCGTCGCCTCGTTGACCTTCGCGCCGCCTCTTCGCCTATATAAAGGCCCCCCGAAACATGATACAAATAAGCCACGGTGAGAAAAGTTCCAGAGCCGCCGCCATCGCGAAGCCAAGATCTGGGGACAGAGTCTGTTCGGCACGCCGGACGGGGAAGTGCCCCGGAAGGCTTCTCCATCGACACCGCTGCCATCTCCACCGCCATCTTCATCACCGCTGCTGCTCCCATGAGGAGGGAGTAGTTCTCCATCGAGGCTCGGGGCTGTACCGGTAGCTATGTGGTTCATCTCTCTCCTATGTACTTCAATACAATAATCTCATGAGCTGTCTTACATGATTGAGATTCATATGATGATGCTTGTAATCTAGATGTCATTATGCTAGTCAAGTGGGTTTTACTTATGTGATCTCCGGAGACTCCTTGTCCCACGTGTGTAAAGGTGACAGTGTGTGCACCGTGTGGGTCTCTTAGGCTATATTTCACAGAATACTTATTCACTGTTATGAATGGCATAGTGAAGTGCTTATTTATATCCCTTTATGATTGCAATGTGTTTTGTATCACTATTTATCTATGTGCTACTCATGTGATGTTATTAAAGTAGTCTATTCCTCCTGCATGGTGTAATGGTGACAATGTGTGCATCGTGTAGTTCTTGTCGTAGATTATGATCATAATCTCTTGTAGGTTATTGAGTTGATTATCGCTATGATAGTATTGATGTGATCTATGCCTCCTTCATAGTGTGATGGTGACAGTGTGCATGCTATGTTAGTACTTGGTCTATTTTGCAAAGATCTATTATACTCTAAGGTTACTTAAACATGAATATCGAATGTTGTGGAGCTTGTTAACTCCGGCATTGAGGGTTCGTGTAATCCTACACAATTAGTGGTGTTCATCATCCAACAAAAGTATATGTAGCACAAAGGAAAGAGAACTTATTTATTATGTGATCAATGTTGAGATTGTCCACTAGTGAAAGTATGATCCCTAGGCCTTGTTTCCACCACAAAGAATTGCTTCCCACGCCAGCAAGCTATTTTCTGGCGCCGCTTGTTTCCTGTTTTACTGCATCTTTACTTTCTGCAATATTACCACCATCTATACCACCTGTGTTTTACTATCTCTTCGCCGAACTAGTGCACCTATACATCGACAAGTGTATTAGGTGTGTTGGGGACACAAGAGACTTCTTGCTTTGTGATCGCGGGGTTGCTTGAGGGATATCTTTGACCTCTTCCTCCCGAGTTCGATAAACCTTGGGTGATCCACTTAAGGGAAAACTTGCTGCTGTTCTACAAACCTCTGCTCTTGGAGGCCCAACACTGTCTACAAGAATAGAAGCACCCGTAGACATCAAGCTATTTCGGGCCGGGGAGGAAAGGTAAAAGGTACTCACACTCCGGATCTCGGCTACTAAGCTATTTTCCGGCGCCGTTGTAAGTACTCGAAGCTATTTCCTTTAGATCCTGCAATTGCATCTTTTTGTTTCTTGTTTACACTAGTTAGGCATAATGGAAAGTAACAATGAGCTTCTTATTCTATTTCCTGAGTTAAGACATGGATTGTTTGCTGCGAAAATTAAAAAACCTATGGAATCTTATTTGCATGCTAGTAGCAATGATATTAGTATGAACGCTTTGAACACCATTGTTGTTAATGATATGGAAAATTCTAAGCTTGGGGAAGCTGGTTTTGATGAGCATGATATTTTTAGTCCCCCAAGCATTGAGGAGAAAATTTTCTTTGATGATACTTTGCCTCCTATTTATGATGATTATAATGATAGTGGTCTTTTGGTGCCGCCTACTATGGAGAGTAAATTTTATTATGATTATACTATGCCTCCTACACTTGATGAGAATAATAATGATAGCTACTTTGTTGAATTTGCTCCCACTACAACTAATAAAATTAATTATGCTTATGTGGAGAGTAATAAATTTATGCATGAGACTCATGATAAGAATGCTTTATGTGATAGTTATATTGTTGAGTTTGTTCATGATGCTACTGAAAGTTATTATGAGAGAGGGAAATATGGTTATATGCATCTTAATAATATTAAGTTTCCGCTCTTTATGTTGAGAATCTTGAAATTGCACTTGTGTTGCTTTTCTATGCTTGCCACTTTGTTCTTCATGAATTTATTTGTGTACAAGATTCCTTTTCATAGGAAGTGGGTTAGGCTTAAATGTGTTTTGAATTTGCTTCTTGATGCTCTCTTTTGCTTCAACTCTCATCCTTATGAGAGCATTATCATTAAAATTGCTGAGCCCATCTTAATGGCTATAAAGAAAGAACTTCTTGGGAGATAACCCATGTGTTTATTTTACTACAGCAATTTTTGTTTTGTTGAGTCTTGGAAGTTGTTTACTACTGTATCAACCTCTCCTTATCATGTTTTTGTGCCAAGTAAAGTCTCTATGGTAAAGTTGATGCTAGATTTGGATTGCTGCGCAGAAACAGCATTGCTGTCTGTCACGAATTTGAGCAGAAGTCTCTGTAAAAAAATCAAAAAAATCTGCAAATTTACGTGTGTGATCCTCAGATATGTACGCAACTTTCATTAGTTTTGAGTTTTTCCATTTGAGCAAGTTAAGTGCCCCTGTCAGATTCATCTTTACGGACTGTTCTGTTTTTGACAGATTCTGCCTTTTATTTCGCATTGCCGCTTTTGCTTTGTTGAATGGGTTTCTTTGTTCCATTAACTTTCAGAAGTTTTGTGCAATGTCCAGAAGTGTTAAGAATGATTGTGTCACCTCTGAACATATGAATTTTTATTATGCACTAACCCTCTAATGAGTTTGCTTGAAGTTTGGTGTGGCAGAAGTTTTCAAGGGTCAATATAAGAGGGTGATATACTATGATCAAGAAGAGTGAAAGGTCTAAGCTTGGGGATGCCCCGGTTCATCCCTGCATATTTTAAGAAGACTCAAGCATCTAAGCTTGGGGATGCCCAAGGCATCCCCTTCTTCATCGACAACATTATCAGGTCACTTCTAGTGAAACTATATTTTTATTTCGTCACATCTTATGTACTTTACTTGGAGCGTCTGTGTGCTTTTATTTTCGTTTTGTTATTTTCATTCTCTGAATAAGTTCATCCTTGTGTGGGAGAGAGACACGCTCCGCTTTTTCATATGAACACATGTGTTCTTAGCTTTTAATGTTCATGGCGAAGGTTGAAACTGCTTCGTTAATTGTTATATGGTTGGAAACGGGAAATGCTACATGTAGTAATTGGTAGAATGTCTTGAATAATTTGATACTTGGCAATTGTTGTGCTCATGTTTAAGCTCTTGCATCATATACTTTGCACCTATTAATGAAGAAATACATAGAGCTTGCTAAAATTTGGTTTGCATAATTGGTCTCTCTAAGGTCTAGATAATTTCTAGTATTGGGTTGAACAACAAGGAAGACGGTGTAAAGTCTTATAATGTTTACAATATGTCTTTTATGTGAGTTTTGCTGCACCGGTTCATCCTTGTGTTTGTTTCAAATAACCTTGCTAGCCTAAGCCTTGTATCGAGAGGGAATACTTCTCATGCATCCAAATCCTTGAGCCAACCACTATGCCATTTGTGTCCACCATACCTACCTACTACATGGTATTTCTCCGCCATTCCAAAGTAAATTGCTTGAGTGCTACCTTTAAACAATTCAAAAGTTATTACCTCTTATTTGTGTCAATGTTTTATAGCTCATGAGGAAGTATGTGGTGTTTATCTTTCAATCTTGTTGGGCAACTTTCACCAATGGACTAGTGGCTTCATCCGCTTTTCCAATAATTTTGCAAAAAGAGCTGGCAATGGGATTCCCAGTCCCAAATTAATTAACAAAAATAGACACTCCTCCATGGTATGTGATTGTTGGACGGCACCCGAAGGATTCGGTTAGCCATGGCTTGAGAAAGCAAAGGTGGGGAGGAGTGTCATCATAATAAAACTAAAATAAAAAGGCACTCCTTCATGGTATGAGATTGTTGGCAGGCACCCGAGGATTCGGTTAGCCATGGTTTGTGAAAGAAAGGTTGGAAGGAGTGCCACCCAAAAATAAAATAAAATGGGAGCCGCTCTTTGAAGGTTTGTCTGGCAAGGGGGTTAGAGTGCCCATTACCATTCGTTGACAACAACAAACACCTCTCAAAACTTTACTTTTATGCTCTCTTCATGTTTTCAAAATAAAAGCTCTAGCATAAATATAGCCATCGATGCTTTCCTCTTTGAAGGACCTTTCTTTTACTTTTATGTTGAGTCAGTTCACCTCTCTCCACCCCAAGAAGCAAACACTTGTGTGAACTGTGCATTGATTCCTACATACTTGCATATTGCACTTGTTATATTACTTTACATTGACACTATCCATGAGATATACATGTTATAAGTTGAAAGCAACCGCTGAAACTTAATCTTCCTTTGTGTTGCTTCAATACCTCTACTTTGAATTATTGCTTTACGAGCTAACTCTTATGCAAGACTTATTGATGCTTGTCTTGAAAGTACTATTCATGAAAAGTCTTTGCTTTATGATTCATTTGTTTACTCATGTCATTACCATTGTTTTTGATCGCTGCATTCATTACATATGCTTACAATAGTATGATCAAGGTTATGATGGCATGTCACTTAAGAAATTATCATTGTTATCGTTTACCTACTCGAGGACGAGTAGGAACTAAGCTTGGGGATGCTGATACGTCTCCAACGTATCTATAATTTCTTATGTTCCATGCTACTTTATTGATGATATCTACATGTTTTATGCATACTTTATATCGTTTTGATGCGTTTTCCGGAACTAACCTATTGACGAGATGCCGAAGTGCCGTTCTGTTTTTTTGGTTTCAGAAATCCTAGTAAGGAAATATTCTCGAATCGGACGAAATCAACGCCCAGTACCCTATTTTCACCGGAAGCTTCCAGAACACCCGAGAGGGACCAGAGGGGGGGCCACTGGGCCACCAGACACCACCCCGGCGCGGCCCAGGGGGGGGCCCTAGTGTGTCGTCGCCTCGTTGACCTTCGCGCCGCCTCTTCGCCTATATAAGGTCCCTGACCTAAAACACGATACGAATAAGCCACGGTACGAGAAAAGTTCCAGCCGCCGCCATCGCGAAGCCAAGATGGGGGACAGGAGTCTCTGTTCCGCACGCCGCCGGGACGGAAGTGCCCCGGAAGGCTTCTCCATCGACACCGCTGCCATCTCCACCGCCATCTTCATCAACGCTGCTGCTCCCATGAGGAGGGAGTAGTTCTCCATCGAGGCTCGGGGCTGTACCGGTAGCTATGTGGTTCATCTCTCTCCTATGTACTTCAATACAATAATCTCATGAGCTGCCTTACATGATTGAGATTCATATGATGATGCTTGTAATCTAGATGTCATTATGCTAGTCAAGTGGGTTTTACTCATGTGATCTCCGGAGACTCCTTGTCCCACGTGTGTAAAGGTGACAGTGTGTGCACCGTGTGGGTCTCTTAGGCTATATTTCACAGAATACTTATTCACTGTTATGAATGGCATAGTGAAGTGCTTACTTATATCCCTTTATGATTGCAATGTGTTTTGTATCACTATTTATCTATGTGCTACTCATGTGATGTTATTAAAGTAGTCTATTCCTCCTGCATGGTGTAATGGTGACAGTGTGTGCATCGTGTAGTTCTTGTCGTAGATTATGATCATAATCTTGTAGGTTATGGAGTTGATTATCGCTGTGATAGTATTGATGTGATCTATGCCTCCTTCATAGTGTGATGGTGACAGTGTGCATGCTATGTTAGTACTTGGTCTATTTTGCAAAGATCTATTATACTCTAAGGTTACTTAAACATGAATATCGAATGTTGTGGAGCTTGTTAACTCCGACATTGAGGGTTCGTGTAATCCTACACAATTAATGGTGTTCATCATCCAACAAGAGAGGTAAAGGAAAGAGAACTTATTTATTATGTGATCAATGTTGAGAGTGTCCACTAGTGAAAGTATGATCCCTAGGCCTTGTTTCCACCACAAAGAATTGCTTCCCACGCCACAAGCTATTTTCTGGCGCCGCTTGTTTCTGTTTTTTGCATCTTTACTTTCTGCAATATTACCACCATCTATACCACCTGTGTTTTACTATCTCTTCGCCGAACTAGTGCACCTATACATCGACAAGTGTATTAGGTGTGTTGGGGACACAAGAGACTTCTTGCTTTGTGATCGCAGGGTTGCTTGAGAGGGATATCTTTGACCTCTTCCTCCCTGAGTTCGATAAACCTTGGGTGATCCACTTAAGGAAAACTTGCTGCTGTTCTACAAACCTCTGCTCTTGGAGGCCCAACACTGTCTACAAGAATAGAAGCACCCGTAGACATCAACGCACAATTTCGCGAAAGAACAAATCAGCAACATGTGTAGCATCATCAGTTTTGTGACATGAAATAAAGTGTGCCATCTTAGAAAACCTATCCACAACAACAAAGATACTATCCCTCCCCTTTTGTGTACGAGGCAAACCCAAAACGAAATCCATAGAAATATCCTCCCAAGGTACACTAGGAACAGGAAGAGGCATATATAAACCATGTGGATTAAGTCGAGACTTAGCTTTTTGACATGTAGTGCAGCGTGCCACAAATCTCTCAACATCTCGACGCATACGTGGCCAAAAGAAGTGTGCATCAAGTACATCCTCCGTCTTCTTCACACCAAAGTGACCCATCAATCCTCCTCCATGCGCCTCCTGCAACAACAAAAGACGAACGGAACTATCTGGGATGCATAGCTTGTTAGCACGGAACACAAATCCATCATTGAGGACGAATTTGTTCCATGTTCTACCATCTTTACAATTTAGCAACACATCTTTAAAATCAGCATCATGCAAGTATTGTTCCTTTATAGTTTCCAATCCAAAAATCTTGAAGTCAAGTTGAGATAGCATGGTATAACGGCGCGACAAAGCATCAACAATAACATTATCTTTACCCTTTTTGTGTTTGATAACATAAGGAAAAGACTCAATAAATTCTACCCACTTTGCATGGCGACGATTCAACTTAGCTTGACTACGAATATGCTTCAAAGATTCATGATCAGAATGTATAACAAATTCTTTAGGCCATAAATAATGTTGCCAAGTTTCTAATGTCCGAACCAGCGCATATAATTATTTATCATAAGTAGAATAATTCAGACTAGGCCCACTCAATTTCTCACTCAATAGATGGGATGTCCTCATCAGTTTGACTTTCTAAAAATAATATAATCCTTAAACTTTGGGATGGAGGTAGTATTGGACATAAATTCAACAAATACTAATCCTTCCATTTTAAAATAATTGAAGTTGCAATTTTATCCTAAGTCAAATAATTTTGGGGTTGACCATGATTATAGAAAATTTGCTAATATTTACAACGTCAATTCTTAAAGGTATGAAAACAATCTTTATGATGAATCTAAAGAAAGTAAGTTGATTTTTAAGATTTTTATATATCTTTAATAAACTTGGTTAAACTTAATGTAGTTTGACTTAGTAAAAATCTACAATTTCAATTAGTTTGAAACAGAGTCGTTAAACAAGCCGTGTTATAAATACATCTTCAAAACTACGTCCCTACAAAAAAATCAATCAACATGTTCCTCCTCTCCGATGATCAAGCTGACTTTCTGCGCTCGGAATAAAATGATTTCCGAAGATGGGCTGACGGACTGTCTATTTCAGTAGTTGGGCACTTGATCAGAGATACCGTGGGTGGATTGGTGGTTTCTTTCAGAAGAAAGCAAGTCAATCCCGGCAAACGTTTACTGTTAATTTACGCGAAGCGTTCAAACGAAGTGTTTGGCATCGGCAGCAAGTGTGCTCTGGGTGGAGTCTTGCTTGGCTTGACTGGACTGGCGAGTTCTCTGGGATGTGTCGATCGACCGATGAGTTTGGAGGCTAATGACTTCAGAGCTAAGACTAGCTGGAACGCTTTTATGTTGTTATAGCTGCACTTGCTTCGCAAGAAACAATCTTTTTTTCCCCTTTGGGAATCTTGTGACGACTGTCCCTCGGACAAAGCAGAGTAAAAGATTATCTTGCATCACGCACACCTGATGTAGAAAGGGCACGACCTTTTTGTAGGCGAATAGCACCTAGTCATTCATCATGCACGCAGAGGTCTAGCAAAAATGTGATAGAACTTGAAGCAGAATTTAGGATCGGCAAACAGGATTCAAACACGAAATGCACAATATATATAGTAGTATAGTATTGATTTGACAAGAAGGAAACCTGAAGTACATAGCAAGAGCACACAAGCAAGCAAAGCAAGGATGGAAGGACGGACGGACCAGGCGATAATACTTGCTGACCCCTCCATCCTTTTGACAGTACCGTATACTACATGCATACACAACCAAAGACAAAGCACACACACAACCAAAGACAAAGCACACAGCAGCACACAAATCGATGACTGACGGTCGACCAGCTCCGGATGACGAAAACGCAGCGGCAACATCAGGAGGCTGTCACTCAAAAACCTTCGACAACCTGCTGAGACGCCAGCTGAGACTTCAGCACCAACAGCAGAAGACCGCACAAGACCAAGACCTGGAGAACGCTAACGGGATCGACTCGGGGATGGATCAGTTGCTTCTCAAATAAGGCATCTGAATCCGTCCAGGACAGCAGGAGGTAGTTGATAATTTTTGCTCCGTCCCCTGCTGCGCGCGCTGAAGATGAGCACAGGTTAGCAGCAGAGGACTAGGGAGCGCATCGACCGAGCGGTGCTCACTTGCCGTCGGCGTCGCCGGCGACCGGGAGGCCTCCGCCGCCGTTCTTGTCGGCGCGGGCGACGAGCCCCGCGGCCATGCTGATGATCGCGGCGACCACGTCCTTGATGATCTTCTCCTTGATCTGGCCACGGCGCGGCGTGCTCCCCGCAGTCGGCGCCCTGTTGCCGCCGCCGCCCCCGCCGCCCCCGCCGGCTGGAGCTTGAGCCTGGCACCCCTTGGTGGACATCGTCGAGCTAGCCGATTCCGGCGGGGATTCCGGAGGCGCGTGCTGGTGGTGGGTGAAGAAGAGGGAGGGGAGGTGTGCTGTGGCTTCTTTTGCTGTAGAGGCGGCTGTACTCGAGTGATATATAGGCTACGGCTTCCGTCGCCGTGGGCACGGCACTTCGGCAGGCCTGAAAAAGGACCGGTGGTGGGTCCCTAAAGCGCGCAGCGTAGGTCCCACTGGCGTGCGAGTCGGGCCGCGGGCGAAATTCAGCCAGGAGCATGCACGTCTAATTGACATGTGGGGCAGGGTAGTATCTGGACCCAGCGTCAGTGTGTAGATATGTGGGGACGTATCAGTGACTCAGTAGGATTTCGTGGATAGCAAAACGTGGTCGGTCCACCGTGGGCCCAACATGTACTTTCCAGGTAGTTTAATGGCCCACTTGCTGCGAGTGGCAACTATAGCCGGCTGATTTGGATGGCAAGCTGTCGTCGTAGCACTGGGTAGTAGGAGTTCTTGGTTTGTGGAGCATATCCAGAGACGAGCTACTCGCGTCATCTCTCGTGAAATCGTGATGTTGGCAGTGATGATTAGCAATCAGGGGAAGCAGATTGGATCCGGAGGATCTCATGCGCATTTGCTCGCTTGCCTGCCTGGTGTACTTCGCGATAAGATAAGGTGATAAGCATGTGTACAATGCGGTGATGTTAGCCTTCTATTAGAGATGCCACGTCAGATTTTTTGCTTAGTTGGAGAAGAGATAATTAAGAGGGAGAAGATTGTCTTCTCTTAGCTAAGGAATCATCTCTTATGAAATAAGGAAAGACTATTTTCTCCATTGTATCACATATGTCTTCCCTTAGCAACAAATTTCCTACTAAAATTTAATTATTCGTATTAATTGTTAGAGATGGCTATAAGAGATAATGCATTGTATGACTTATATCTAATATCTTCTCTAGCTGATGTGGCGGGGTAAGGGAAGGCGTGCCTTCTCTACCATTGTACATGTCCTAAGAGTTCAATTCCAACCCTAATCTTACCTATCCACTCATAATATAACTCGAATTTCAAACATAACCTAACTCATACATAACATTTGACACAAACTTTAACTTGACGAATATTCTTCACCACCTCGAGTTCACCCGGTCATCAAAATCCCATGCATTCTCAACTTCGTCGCTACTTCCGGACTCCATGTGACTTCACCTACAACTGTGGTCCCTTTTCCGTTCAACGCCATCACACACCAACCAGTGATCTGTAAAAGTTCTTCCAACTTTGAAGAAATTTCACCTTCACCCTTGTGCCACATTGAGTCAAATCCATAGTAGTTTCATCCTTTCAGATAGTCTTCTACATGTCGTCTCATGGCTACAACACCATGCCTCCTTTCGCATCCCATCACATGCACTTTGCCATGTGCATTGAACATCACATAATATACGACCATGCACTTCGCCACATTGCTCTCATCATCCCACTGAGCTCCAGTTCCACGTGTTACCGACGTAGATGCGCAGTCGCTTTACCGAGGAATCAAGAAATCACAATAAGACGACGACATCAAGATTTATTAACAAGGTTCTCCGAATTCGCCTACTTCCCTTGGCATGATTAGGTGGACTCCTCTCATCTAGTACTGCAACACGTGGCCTCCTCAGGCGCTGACACAAGCCACCCTGCGTGCGTGTTGCTATCATCTCGTCATAAGTTACATTGGATGGCACCCCCAAATTATATAGGATGCCATTGCTACAAGAGTTTGACTCCAGCGCTACTCATAACTGATCCAAACCTAATATAACTCGAAATCAAATCGAGCCCAACTCGTACCTAATATTCGACACAAACTCAACAAATACTAATATTTCCATTTTAATGTTGAAGTTATAATTTTATCCTAAGTCAAATAATTTTAGGTTTGACCATGATTATAGAAGAGTCGCTAGTAATATTTACAACGTCAATTCTATCTAACGGTGGTAGCTAGAAAAATAGCTCCCTCTCTATCTGTCTCTCCTCCTTTTATCCAAATCTTAATGCAAAACAAACAGTAGTCGAACTTAAACGTTGTGTGAAAGTCGGACTTGTCACTCCTGCCGAAAAATGACGGGAGCCAAAAATAACCTACTGGGCAACTCTGGGCGGAGACTTGACTTGGACTAGGAGATGATGAGCTAGGAGGTTGGTAACTTAAGACTAGGAGCGCTTTTATTTTATTTGGTTGATTTGAGATAGCTTATCACGTATATATCATAGGATAGACAGCACCGGCCATTAGGACCAAGCAAATGGGGTTAGTTTTTAGGATAAATTGTTAACATGTATAACACAAAATCAATATTGTTAGACACACCATGAAATGTTTTTCATATATAATATCTATATGGTGCTATAGTAATTAATAGTTTTTCTATAACTTTGATCAAAGTTTACTTAGCTTGATTTTTTAAAATATATATAAAACTTATTCATTGAAACAGAAGGAGCATCAAATGTGTCTACTCTATACTCACTTTTTGCATGGGCATATGAATTGGTTACTTCCATAATTTTATATTGTGATTATCTTTAGAAGTACATACGTATACAACGTGTATGAAGAAGGTGTTGTTAGAAATAAGTAACATGGTATATATCGATTAATAAAAATAAGTAGTTTTAAATGTCTTCACCGAGATTCCAAAGGCCATGGGTCTATCATATGTACGGATTATTGAATTTTCTATTGCATTAGAGTTATATTTTTCTTGCGAAATGCTAACATTTTTTAAGTATTTGTGTGTGACCAAGTGATGGAACCTGATAGAGATTGTTTAGGGGCCAAGAACACTAATCATACTCAAACTTGGTGGGTTGGGGGGGGGGGGGGGGGGGGGGGGCAATTGTCCCCCTTGGCTTGACCTAAGGAAGCTCCACCACTGTGAACAAGGGGTTCTTGGTGTCTGTGTTTCCCTAGGAACCCAAAAATGTGGACTGTGATGGTAGTACCGGTCGGCACCGTCGTAATGTTCGTCGTGGAGCTGTATCTGCCTCGGATCACCATTGACTTCGGGCACTATGCTGGATGGTTAGCTCTCATTTGGCGTCGCCACGGAGAACCACACCCCACGGATGGCCATCGTCTTCAGCGACCTGAGCCTCCGCTTGCTCTTTCACAACAAACTATTCGATTTTGTTACAAAGGATTCAATCGAGCTGCTGAGCAATCTTGCTCTTGCTCTGTCAACTACACGTCCTTGCCGTGTCACTCCGCCCTAGACGGGTCTGAGTGAGGAGAGCTAAAAGATGTACTCAACAACAGTTTTGTACGTAGGCTTCACCCTCGCACATGGGCGGACGCAGAGGGTGGACCGGGTGAGCCACGGCCCACCCTAAAATCTGGGCAATTTTCTGAGTATCCTTAATCTGAGCGGCCTAGTTTAATGTTTAACATAGGAGCCAGTAACCACCCGAGCGTCCCGAGGCCGAGCCATGGATTCCTTATCGACAGAGTGGTGAACAGGGGAAGAGCAAGACCTAGCTACGCCCTCCGACCGTCTGGCGGCCACCCCCTTCGCTCTCCGGCCTCTGCTCCCGCCAGGCCCCATCTCAGATCTCCTCGCCGCATCGGCCCTCCCATGGCTCACCAATCACCGTCTCCCCTCTCCCGCAGCCGGCAACCGCCGGCTCCTCTGCTCTCGCCTTCTGCTCCAGTTTTCCCAGCTATGTCGTTTGGCCGGCCACTGCTCGCTGCTACGGGCCCGTAGCAGTCCAGCAGCCAGCAGCCAAGAAGATAGTAGCAGTCTAGCTCCAACAGGAGCAAGAACGTATGTTGCAATTCAGTTTTGTGCCCATTATTCTATCGTTTTGTGCCAATTATTCATAGTGATATTAAATCATCAATTATGTAGTGGTACTAAATCAATTCTTACAGCTGTTTTGTGCCCATTATTTGTAGTGGCATTACTCAATTATGTAGTGGTATTTAATCAATTAGACAAGTGTTTAGAATTAAGGATTTATGTTGATAAATGGGGACAAATAGGTTATATATATGTAAAATCTATTGTAATTGTACATATAAGTTATATATAGTTTTGAAAGAGTCTTTTCTATGATGAGTCTTGTGAAGAATAAATATAGAAATCGTATAATTGATGAGCTCATGAACAATTGCTTAGCAGAATTTATCCAGCGAGATGTATTGTTAAAAGTAAGTAAAGATGAAGTTGAAACTTTCATGGAAATACGAGAACGTAGAGTTAAGAAATCCTAGTGATGTAATTTTCCTTTTTATGATATATTTCATCGTGTAAGACTCTTTTCATGCTCCGAAATTTTTGTGTTGTAATTATGCACATTTAATATGTTTGTGTTGAATTTCAATGTTGCCAATCAATTGTCCTTATATTTGTCAATCTTTTATAACAACTAGGGGAGTGCAAATTTTTTTTAAGGTGTGCCCACCCTCTAATTTTTTCCTGCGTTCGCCAGTGCCCTCGCAGGGTGAACAAGGGCGAGCTGGATGGAGGGCTTTGTCGGCGTCTCACTCTCTCGCGAGCTACTGTACCAATTCCCCCCTTGGCTCTAGGGAACTCGTGAAAAGGAGCCCTTAGCGCGGTATCAGAAACGGCGACCAAAATCTTTAACGCGGCCCTTGTGGCGGAGCGACCAAGGCTCCCGGCGCCGGTGGCCAGCTGGTGGACGGGAGGGCTTTAGTCGCGGTTGGCCGGCCAACCGCGACTAAATGTCCTCAGGCCTAAAGGCCTTTAGTCGCGGTTGGCCGGCCAACCGCGACTAAATCCTCCCCTATATATACCACTCAGCCCACAGCACTTAGCCATTTGGTGCCACTTCTCTTCACAAACTTCACAAGAGGGTGTAGGGTTTGCTTTTGGCTCCTCTTATGCACACAAGGTGTTTGATGAAATGTCCCAAGAGCATGAAACAAACATGATATGAAGTGTCGGAGCCACACTTGATCGAGCTTCCTCATTTATTTTTTCCTCCTCGATCGCGGTTAGCAACAACTTGAACCTTTCATATATATGTGTCATTGATAAAATATGCATATGTGTGTAGTTCATTGTTTAATTTGTATTTAGTTTAACAAATGCATGATGGTTAATTATATATTTTGTATTATAATAATGCAGATGAATCGGCAATGGATGTACGCTAGCCGACTCTCCGGCGAATTCACTACGGGTTTGAAAGATTTCCTCGTAGTGGCTAATGCGAACAAGCGGGGGGGTTTTGTTATCTGTCCATGTGTTGACTGTAAGAATCAGAAGGGTTACTCTTCCTCAAGGGAAGTTCACCTGCACCTGATTCGGCATGGTTTCATGCCAAGCTATAATTGTTGGACCAAGCATGGAGAAAGAGGGGTTATAATGGAAGAAGATGAAGAAGGGGATGACATCGATGAGAGCTATCTTGATCATTTCGGTGATACTTTCATGGATGATGTTGAAGGTGGGGAAGGTGAAGGGGAAGGTGATCAAGAAGAGGCACGTGATGAGCCCGTTGATGATCTTGGTCGGACCATTGCTGATGCACGGAGTCGCTGCGAAACTGAAAAGGAGAGGGAGAATTTGGATCGCATGTTAGAGGATCACGAAAAGCGCCCGGATGCGATGATGGTCGAAAAAGCTGGGCTGCACACTGGATTTGCTGAAATGGAAGGCATAGGCAGGTGTAGCTGACTCGGCATTTGAAAACTTGCTGAAAATGTTGAAGAATATGTTTCCAAAGAATAACGAGTTGCCCGCCAGTACGTACGAAGCAAAGAAGGTTGTCTGCCCTCTAGGTTTAGAGGTTATGAAGATACATGCATGCATAAACGTGCATCCTCTACCGCGGTGAATACGAGAATTTGAATGAATGCCCGGTATGCACTGCATTGCGTTATAAGATCGGAGGCGATGACCCTGGTGACGATGTTGAGGGCCAGAAACCAGGAAGAAGGTTCCCGCCAAGGTGATGTGGTATGCTCCTATAATACCACGGTTGAAACGTCTGTTCGGGAACAAAGAGCATGCCAAGTTGTTGCGATGGCACAAAGAGGACGTAAGTCGGACGGGAGTTGAGACACCCGCAGATGGAACGCAATGGAGAAAGATCGACGGAGAGTTTAAAGATTTTGCAGCTGACGCAAGGAACATAAGATTTGGTCTAAGTACATATGGCATGAATCCTTTTGGCGAGCTCCAGCCATAGCACCTGGCCCGTGACTCTATGCATCTACAACCTTCCTCCTTGGTTGTGCATGAAGCGGAAGTTCATTATGATGCCGGTGCTCATCCAAGGTCCGAAGCAACCCGGCAACGACATCGATGTGTACCTAAGGCCATTAGTTGATGAACTTTTACAGCTGTGGGGAAGACCTGGTGTCCGTGTGTGGGATGAGCACAAAGAAGAGGAATTTGACCTACGAGCGTTGCTTTTCGTAACCATCAACGATTGGCCTGCTCTTAGTAACCTTTCGGGACAGTCAAATAAGGGATACAATGCATGCACGCACTGCTTACATGAGACTGAAGTGTACATTTGCCAAATTGTAAGAAGAACGTGTACCTTGGGCATCGTCGATTTCTTCCGAAAAATCATCCAGTAAAAAAGAAAGGCAAGCATTACAACGGCAAGGCAGATCACCGAAGCCAGTGGTGCTGAGGTATTTGATATGGTCAAGGATTTGAAAGTCATCTTTGGAAAGGGTCCTGGCGGACAATCAATTCCGAAGGGAGCTGACGGGCACGCACCCATGTGGAAGAAGAAATCTATATTCTGGGAGCTAGAATATTGGAAAGTCCTAGAAGTCCGCTCTGCAATCGACGTGATGCACGTTACGAAGAATATTTGCGTGAACCTCCTAAGCTTCTTGGGCGTGTATGGGAAGACAAATGATACAAAGGAAGCACGGCCCAACAACGTTTGAAAGACCCGATGACCGGAATCAAGGTCGTGCCGGCTACACTGACCAAAGAAGAGAAGGTCATCTTTTTTGAATGCCTGAGCAGTATGAAGGTCCCGTCTGGATTCTCGTCCAATATAAAGGGAATAATAAACATGGCGGAGAAAAAGTTCCAAAACCTGAAGTCTCACGACTGCCACGTGATTATGACGCAATTGCTTCCGATTGCTTTGAGGGGGCTCCTGCCGGAAAATGTTCGAGTAGCCATTGTGAAGCTATGTGCATTCCTCAATGCAATCTCTCAGAAGGTAATCAATCCAGAAGTTCTACCACGGTTACAGAACGATGTGGTCCAATGTCTTGTCATTTCAGTTGGCCATCCTTCTTCAACATTATGACGCACCTCCTGGTTCACCTAGTCGAAGAGATTTCCATTCTTGGTCCTGTATTTCTACACAATATGTTCCCCTTCGAGAGGTTCATGGGAATATTAAAGAAATATGTTCGTAACCGTGCTAGGCCAGAAGGAAGCATCGCCAAGGGCTATGGAAATGAGGAGGTAATTGAGTTTTGTGTTGACTTTGTTCCTGACCTTAAGCCGATTGGTCTTCCTCGATCGCGGCACGAGGGGAGACTAAGTGGAAAAGGCACGATCGGAAGGAAATCAACGATATGTATGGACGACCATTCTCTGACTGAAGCACACCACACAGTTCTGACCAATTCCAGCTTGGTGGCTCCGTATTTTGAGAAACACAAGAATATTTTACGCTCGGACAACCGGGGAAGCCTGAATCCTGGATTAGGAAGGCCCACATGGAGACTTTCGGCAGTTGGTTGAGAAAACATTTAATGAGTGACAATGCTGTTGTAGATCAGCTGTACATGTTGGCCAAGACACCATCTTCGACTATAACGACTTTCCAAGGGTACGAGATAAATGGGAATACATTTTACACGATCGCCCAAGATAAAAAGAGCACCAACCAAAACAGTGGTGTCCGCTTTGATGCAGCAACCGAGAATGGGCAAAAGGTCACATATTATGGTTACATAGAGAAGATATGGGAACTTGACTATGGACCCTCCTTCAAGGTCCCTTTGTTCCGGTGCAAATGGTTCAAGCTAACAGGAGGTGGGGTAAAGGTGGACCAGCAATACGGAATGACAATGGTGGATTTCAACAATCTTGGTTACCTTGACGAACCATTCGTCCTAGCGAAAGATGTCGCTCAGGTTTTCTATGTCAAGGACATGAGTAGCAAACCGAGGAAACGGAAAGATAAGAAAACGATCAGTACATCATGCGATGATCCAAAGCGCCACATTGTTCTTTCGGGGAAAAGAAACATCGTGGGAGTGGAGGACAAGACAGACATGTCAGAAGATTATAATATGTTTGCTGAAATTCCGCCCTTCAAAGTGAACACCGACCCAAGCATTAAGTTAAATGATGAGGATGCTCCATGGATACGGCACAATCGTAAGCAAGCAGGGACACAAGGGAAGAAATGATGTGTAATAATTTATTATACCAAACTTTGTTGAATGGATCACGTGAATTATATTATCCGTGATGTGTTTTCGTGTCCATTTTCGAATGATTCGATTGATTCTAGATAGCACTGATGATACATGAAATTTGGAGTGATTCAGTCATACTCCTGCCTAGGCGTATAATATGCATACTCGTAGTCTTCATAGCCGCCGTTGTACTGGTAGTCGTCGCCTTCTAGTTTGCCGCCGTCGTCGTCGCTTTGTCGTCTGTCGTCGGGCGGCGCTCGTGGCTCGACGAGGTAGCGCAGGCGGGGGATATCGCCGGCCGTGATGTAGTCCATGACGCTCTGCAGTCGGCCGTACCACCATAGCCGACGGCCGGCCTCATGGAAGTTCCCAGGAGGCAGACCGTCTCCTGGCCAGACGCCCTCTCACGCCGATTGATGAAGAAGGCGTCCCAAGTATGATGCTTATCAGGATGCCAGCGGGGATTCATCCGCTGCTCCGGCGTGAGGTCGAGGTAGTAGTGGTTCGTGATGGCCGCCCGGCGCGCAGTACCCGAGGGACGGGAGGGACCGGCACGCCGCCGGCGCTAGGCTCCGGCCGGCGGGGACGCGGTAGCCGGTGGGCAAGGGTAGTTCGAGGCGCAAAGCTCCTCCACCTGGTAGGTTAGAGTGGGTGCGGTGGAAGCCATGAGAGATTGATGAGAGATTGTAGAGATGTGATAATGCTGGCCAAGCCGGGCTACATATATGTAGTGAGAAATGGCGGAAAAATGGGAGCGGGAAGACAGGAGGCGGAAGAAAGTGGCGGGAAGAAAGAGGCGGGAAGAAAGTGGCGGGAAGAAATTGGCGGGAAGAAAGAGGCGGGAAGAAATTGGCGGGAAGAAAGTGGCGGGAAGAAAGTGGCGGGAAAAATTGGCGGGAAGAAAGAGGCGGGAAGAAAGAGGCGGGAAAGAACTGGCGGGAAGAAAGTGGCGGGAAATGAATTAGTTTTATTTTTCTGAGTTTTTTGATATATTATTTGTATTTTTAAGAATTTGAATTGAATTAGTTTTATTTTTCTGAATTTTTTGATATATTATTTGTATTTTTAAGAATTTGAATTGAATTAGTTTTATTTTTCTGAGTTTTTGATATATTATTTGTATTTTTAAGAATTTGAATTGAATTAGTTTTATTTTTCTGAATTTTTTGATATATTATTTGTATTTTTAAGAATTTGAATTGAATTAGTTTTATTTTTCTGAATTTTTTGATATATTATTTGTATTTTTAAGAATTTGAATTGAATTAGTTTTATTTTTCTGATTTTTTTGATATATTATTTGTATTTTTAAGAATTTGAATTGAATTAGTTTTATTTTTATTGATATATTTCTGAAAAAGAAAAGAAATTTGAAAAATAGCTTTAGTCGCGGTTGGTGAGGCCAACCGCGACTAAAGGGCATTTTTCCGCGGGAAACTAAAACGCGGCGAAAATACCCTTTAGTCGCGGTTGGGGTCGCCAACCGCGACTAAAGGTACCCCTTTAGTCGCGGTTGGCGACCCCAACCGCGACTAAAGGGTGTCCCTATAAATTCTCCGCGCGCGAACGGCCGCGCCACTCGTCTTCTCCGCCGAAACGTCTTCTGCGCCGCGCGCGCGCAATCGCCGTCGTCGCCCTCGTCGCCCGCCCTCGTCGCCGCGCCCTCGCGCGCCCTCGTCGACGTCTCGCGCCCGCCCGTGACCGCCGTCGCCGCGCCCTCCTCTTCTCGTCGCCGGCCCGAGTCCCGGCGCCGCCGCCACGTCCCAAACGACCGCCGCCGTCGCGCCGCGCGTCGTGTACGTGCCGCCGCACCGTGACCGCCGCGCCGCCTGCCGTGACCGCAGCCGCCGCGCCCTCCTCCCATACGCCGCCAAACAGTACATGCACCGCCCGACCGATGTCCGCCGCGCCTCAGTGACATCGAGGCCGGGGCCCTTTTTTTTTGTTCTTCTTAATTAAGTGTATAACAAAAAATTTGTATATAACTAAAAATTTGTATAACTAAAATTTGTAACTTAAAATTTGTATAACTTAAAATTTATAACTTAAAATTTGTATATAACTAAAAATTTTGTATACTTAACAAAATGTTGTCTTAACAAAATTATGACATAACAAAAATTTAACTTAACAAAATTTTTGACATAACAAAAATTTAACTTAACAAAAATTTTACTTACAAAATTTTGACTTAAGAAAAATTTTACTTAACAAAATTTAGACTTAACAAAATTTTAACTTAAGAAAAATTTTACTTAACAAAATTTAGACTTAATAAAAAATCTCCCTCTTTTCCTTTTTACTTAACTAAAAATTAACTTCACTAAAATTTTGTGAGGATAAAAATTGATTTAATAAAAAAATCTCCCTCATTTCTTTTTTACTTAACAAAAAAGTAACTTAAAAAACTAAAAGAAGACTTAAAATTTGAGACTTAAAAATTTCAGACTTAAAATTTAAGACTTAAAATTTAAGACTTAAAATTAACTAAATAATTCAGACTTAAAATTTTGAGACTTAAAAAACTAAAAGAAGACTTAAAATTTGAGACTTAAAAATTTCAGACTTAAAATTTTAGACTTAAAATTTAAGACTTAAAATTAACTAAATAATTGAGACTTAAAATTTTGAGACTTAAAAAACTAAAAGAAGACTTATAATTTGAGACTTAAAATTTGAGACTTAAAATAGCTAGGGCGGGGGCGCGCGCCACACACGCACACATGCAATAGCTAGGGCGGCGCCCGCCGGCGCCCCGGCCCCTCCAATCTCTCCCGACGCACACACGCGCTCTTCCGCGACACCCTCTCACCCCTTCCAGCTCGCCGGCCCCTCCTTTTGGCACCGCCCTTTCGCCCACCGCCCCGCTTCTGCACTTAATTAATTTGTTTTTACTACATGTTTTCAGGACTGACATATGGCGGACGATAGAGCTGACCCGATTCGACAACTATGATCTGGCGCTGAAGACCATATGTTCGGCATCATAAACGGCGATATTCCATATATGCCGACCGGAGAAGAAGAAGATGATATCTCTTCTTATCTGAACCTTGACGGTGAAGATGAAGGGCGCCGTCAGCAAGATGATGCCGAAGAAACGTCGATAAACGACGATCTTCAATTGGAAGTAGCAACCACCTCCCGCCGAGGTATATATATACATTGAGCCTCCGGTGATACAAACTAACCGATTTGAATAAATATGTGTGTACTAACGCGCGCGACTCTCTTTCTTATTTTAGCCCTCGGCCGGATCGTCGAAACAATCGAGTACGTCGTCAAAGCGTGGCGCAACCAAGACGCTGAAACAAGGAGAAATATATACCATCGAGGTGATCGACAGTGCAACCGGCAAGCCGCTGGAGCCCGAGAAGAACGCCACCAAGTTTATCAACCAATGCGGAGCCGTTGTTAGAGACAACGTCTCGATCACCGTCCAGGAGTGGAATGAGCCAAAGAAGGCACGTCTTGGTTTCACTTTTGTCGACAAGAGAACAAAAAAGATTGCTTGCAAAAGCTTCTGCAACATGTCGTCCTACCTCCGGAATACCACAAATTGGATGAGGAGGGTAACAAGATTGCGGAAAACAAGAAGAGGAGGAAGCTACTCAAACAGTTCGCTCTTGGAAAGATGGCCAGTGCATTTCGGAAATTCAAGCAAAATCTAGCCCGTGACTATGTCAACCAGAACAAGACTCCGGATTTCAAAGGACAATATGAGAAACTGAAACATGATTGGCCAGAATTTGTGAAGCAAAAGAAATCGGAGCAGTTCCTTGAACTATCGAAAAAAATAAGGAAAATGCGGCTAAGAAGGAGTACAATCATATTATGGGGCCAGGAGGGTATCGCCTTTGGGAGCCTAGGTGGGAGAAGATGGAGAACGAGCTGAGGGCGCGAGGAATCCGTCCAGGTACGGAGGGATGGGACCCAAGGGCCAAAAGCTGGTGGTACGGGCATGGGGGATCGCTGAACCCGGAGACAGGAGAGTGTGTTTACCGGGGCAAAATAATTAAACCCACCGAAAAGCTTATTGAGGCAATGAGGGATGCTCAAGAGGGGAAGATCAAGTTCAACGGAAGGCAGACGCGGCGACGAAAGCCCTCGGGAATCCTGAACACGGAGGACGTGTACGAGGCATTGGGCACATTCCGTGGAAAATAGGGTTCCCCCAGAACGATGACCCGTACGGTTACAGAACGTAAAGAAAGATGGATCGGGATGCAGATGTTGTGGCGCGGTTGGCATCGGAAATGGATGTGATGAAGAAAACCGTGAGTGTACTAGTAGCCGAAAGAGATGCATCTCGGGCGCAGCATGAAGATCATCCAATGGATCTCGGAAGCCAGCAGCAGAGAAGAAGCAGCGTGGCTTCCACGGAGGCCCCGGCTGGTGCACCGACGATCGAAATTGCACCGGAGCCTCGGTGGTCGAAATTACTGCGGAGCCTCCTCGCTACCCCGTGGACGATATAAAGGAGATGAAAGCATGTCGTATTATCCTATCGGGAACATGTCCATGAAGGTAGCCATCGGCGCTTTACCCTGGAGCACTCCACCACAACAACCCCATTCCAGATGGCTATGCTCGTGTCACGGTGGAGGACATAGTCCAAGGGTTTGAGGACCTGGACATTGACATTGCTACACCTGAAGGGGCGACAAGACTTGGAGATGTCAAGCGCCAGTTCATTCTATGGCAGAAGAAGTTTATCAAGTTTCCAGGCGAGGCGCCAAGGCAAACAAGTCCACCCCTCCGGTGGTGGTGGTGGCGGCGGTGGTGGTGGTGGTGGTTCACCTACACCTCCTTCACGTCGCCGACGCCGTCCCCAATTCACCTCCGGCGGAAGCGACGCCGCCCCAGTCCTCGTCCGGCGGTGATCGAGCCACCCCCAATCCACCTCCGGCGAAGAAGCAGGGGCGGTCTTGGGTTATTAACCCGGAGCCTTATGTACCTGCAACCACAAAGATACCAGAGCCATCACTAAAGCCTCTCACCCCGAGGCCTTGGGAACTTAGTGTGGAGCAAAATGCAGCGGTCGTGGCTGCTCAGCATGAGAAATGGCAGGCGGACTGCAAGAAGAAAAGAGAGCCCGAGCCCAAACAAGTATTTTCTGAGAAGGAAAAGAGCTGGGCTAAGTCATTTTTGAACACACCGTCCCAAGCCGCGAAGAATCTGCCTGACGACTATGAACGTGAACTTCGTAGTCAAGCACTCGCGGTCGGGGAAACAAGTTGCCCAGCTCGGGGAACAAAGTAAACAGTCGATCGCCGCTCATAGTGAAAGCCGCAGTCCGGAGGACGATGCCCCGATGTCATAGCAGGCTGCGGCCACAGGGATTGAGCGCAGCGAGCCAGAACAAGCGGCAGACTTAGGTCGACTCTTCGTGCAGCATTAGGCCTTGATGAGGTGGCAATGAAGGACGTAGTATTTGCATATGTGAAGGATGGTCCTCTCGTCGAGCCTGCGCAGGAAGAGGATCTACCTCGACAAATGAAAGGTCTGCTAAATTGGTACAAGGGTTACATAAAACTTAAAAACGCCAGAGAATATATTTATGCGGAAGTTAGACCTGAGCATCACTTCAAACATTACTATATAACAATTCATCGGAGTGAATTGTTCCAGCTGTTCAATCTGCGCGAGCTCGATCTATCATCAGTTGCTATGTTCTGTAAGTGATTTATTAATTTCTACCCCATCTCGTTCATTGCCTGCACTATAAATATGTATATTGTCCTAACTATCTTGTTGTGTACGCTATTATGAATGAAGAAGCGGGAAATGCGAATAAGGCACACCCATGATGTTGGGTTCATTGACCCACAAATCGTTAATTCATATGTGTTAGAACACCACCCCAAAGACGTGGAGGGTGACCTGTGGCGGTTTCTTACAAAACAGGAACTCAAAAGTGATATTCTATTTCCTTACCATTTTGGGTGAGTGTTTCTGTCTTGAGCACATTCTCTTTTGTTTACTCCATGCATGGTATGTGGCTAATCGATGAGTTATGCATGACTGTGCATGTATCGTGTCCGCAGGTTCCACTGGATTCTGCTAGTAATTCAAATTCAGAACTCCACAGTTCTCGTCCACGACTCTCTGAATATGGATACGAAGCTTTGGGCCAACATGAGAAAAATGATGCAAAAGTAACTACTTTCATTCGTTTGCGCTCTATATCGATCGGCCTATTTCGTTCATCATTTCCTAATATCAAGTAACTAATTAATAACTCTCTTGTTCATTTAATTTTCCTTGCCTCGTAGGGTTTGGAGACGGTTCGTAGATCAAAAGGTCGGTGAATTCAAAAAAAAACTACATTTTAAAAGGGCAAAGGCTGCGACCGGGGATATTCAGCCACCCGGGACCAATCTATGTGGATACTATGTTTATGAGAGGATCCGGAGATACACCACTGAGCGGCAGCCGTCTGAGAACAACATCAGGAGGAATAACCTCCGGACGACGCTTACTCCGAAGCTCGCTTCCGACCACTTCAAGAGGAACTAGCTGGATGGTTCGCCAGGGAAGTCATCGATCCTAGAGGAGAACACTATGTAGAGGACGTAGAACTTTATATGCACTAAATATGTATGGAAACTTGTTCAAAATTGTATATGGTCATCCGATATCGAATATATATTGTATATTCCTCTTGAATTCTTTTTGATTCTAATTTCAAATTTGTTTGAAATTGTACATTCATATGCATGTATGTAGTACGGTAGAATATGTGAAACTCCTTCAAAATTAAAACCCAAAAGAAATAAAACAATACAAATTAAAAAAACCAGATTTAGGGGGGAGGGGGCTAAACCCTAAACCTGCGGAGGCCTTCATCGCGGTTGGCCGGAAGAACCGCGACTAAAGGTCCTCCGCCCTGGCCGCTTTGCGCGTGGACGGGCCTTTAGTCGCGGTTCGTAAGGGCCGACTAAAGGGGGGCCTTTAGTCGTGCCTAATTGGTCGCGGTTGCGCAACCGCGACTAATGGCAGTTGCCAACCGCGACCAAAGGCCATTTTTCTACCAGTGGAAGCTCCGCCATCGTGAACAAGGAGCCCTTGCTGTCGTGTCACGCTACGGCCCCAAAATCTGTGAACCGGCCTTAGGGGAGGAGGCAATTGTCTCCCTTCCCCCGTGACTCTAGGGAAGCTCTACCACTATGAACAAGAGGCTCTTCCTATCGTCTTAGGGACCAAAAATATATAACCGGCACTAACGATAGGATCACTTGTATTGTAGCTGCACTTGCTTAGCAAGAAACCATCTTCTTTTGTTTTCTCTTCTCTTCTCAATTGGTAATCTTATGACGATTGTCCCAAAACGAAGCAGAGTACCAATATTGTTCTTGCATCACACACGATATTAGGATGGGGATGACGTACTTCTGGAGGATGGCGCTTATTCATGTGTCATCATGCAGAAATTATTAAGCAAAAACACGAAATGCATAATAGTACAGTATATTTATTTGACAAGAAAGGAAGTACATATAACGAGCACACAATCAAGCAAAGCAAAGGAGTGACGGACGGACCAGGCCATAATACTCGCTGATCCGTCCATCATTTTACAGTACCGTACTTATGGCAACTTTTCCAAAATGCTATTCTAACTAGAGACAATCTTAAAAAGCGTAAATGGGGTGGTTCGCCTCTCTGTTCTTTTTGTCAACAGGAAGAAACAATGACTCATCTTTTCTTTGAATGCTCCAATACTAAAGTGATCTGGGGCAACCTGGGTGGGATTTTGGGAACATCTTTGTGTCCTTCTTCTTTATGGCAGAGTGTGGCTTGGTTCTATCGTTTTTATCCTCGAGGAAGAAGATTTCATATGTTACTTCTTGCTGCTATTTGCTGGGGGATTTGGAATATAAGAAACAAAATAACCTTTGAGAAAGCTATTGTGCGTCAGGGGTGAAAGCACACCTGGGTAATCAAGCTAAATTCTCTTTTGAGTTACATTGGTTGCGTCAAGAGGGTTTTTTTTTACATGATATTAAAGGAATGGAACTCAGTTCTAGATGGAGCTAGTCCAATGGAGACCTGGCTAAATAAACTCAGACATATAAGAAGATACCTTAAGGGTTGGGCTAAAAATCAAAGTGGTAAGTATAAAAGAGAAAAGAAAGATTATTAAATATCATTGAGAGGCTTGATTTGAAAGCAGAAACAACTTTGTTGAATACAAATGAAAGGGATGAGCTTAAAAAATCAAACGAGATTCTGAATAAATTAAGAAGGGAAGAAAAGGCCAAATGGGCACAACGAGCGAAAGTTAAACATATTCAAGAAGGGGGAAATAATACGAGATACTTCCACTTGATAGCAAATGGTAAACATCGTAAAAAAAAGATATTTCAATTAGAACAGCAAGAGGGAACTATCGTTGGGGAAGATAATTTGAAGGTGTATATCACTGAATTCTATAAGAAATTGTTTGGTGCACCGGCACCAACCAATATCTCCCTGGTTGCAGAGGAATTTCAGGATATTACACAAATTTCACCTATGGAGAATGAGATCTTGACGGCACCTTTTACTGAAAAGGAGGTCTTCGAGGCAATTTCTCAGATGGAATTGAATAAAGCTCCTGGCCCTGATGAATTTCCAGCTGAGTTTTATCAAAAAATTTGGGATGTTATAAAAAAGGACTTGATGGCTTTATTTGCTCAGTTTAGTCATGGGGACTTGCCTCTTTACAAACTAAATTTTGGAGTCATCACTTTATTACCCAAAAAGGAGAATGCTGTTCAAATTCAACAATACAGACCTATTTGTTTGTTAAATGTTTGTTTTAAGATATTTACTAAAGTTGGCACGAATCGCATCTCGGGGATTGCCCCTAGAGTCATCAAACCAACCCAATCTGCGTTTATGCTGGGAAGGAACATTTTGGAAGGGGTTGTGATCCTTCATGAAATAATTCATGAGTTACATACTAAAAAATTGGATGGAGTGTTATTTAAAATCGACTTTGAAAAAGCTTATGATAAGGTGAAATGGCCTTTTTTGCAACAAACTCTGAGGATGAAGGGCTTTGCGCCTGAATGGGGAAGAGTAGTCCAACAGTTTGTTCAAGGGGGTAGTGTTGGTATAAAGGTGAATGATGATATTGGTCATTACTTTCAGACAAAGAAAGGTCTAAGGCAAGGGGATCCGTTATCCCCAATGCTTTTTAATATTGTAGTGGATATGCTTGCCATCTTAATTGAAAGGGCAAAACAGGATGGTCAAGTAGGAGGACTAATTCCGCATTTGGTTGAGGGAGGTCTCTGCTTGATGCGCGTAGATGTACACGTCCGTCCTGGGAATGAAGCGGCAGCAAATTAATTTTTCCTCCAAGGTTATCGAACCGTAAGAGAAGAAGCACGTGAATGTTGGAGGAAAGTGCGGCGCAACACCGGCGCCGGCGTGGAACCTGCACAACACAATCAAAGTACTTTGCTTAACGTAATGATGAGGTTGTCAATCTCACGGCTTGCTGAAAACAAAGGATTAAGCGTATCGAGTGGAAGATGGTGGTTGTTTGCAGAACAAAAGAGTAGAATGTATTCAGATGTAAAAGAATGGACCGGGGTCCACAGTTCACTAGTGGTGTCTCTCCAATAAGATAACTAGCATGCTGGGTGAACAAATTACAGGTGAGCAATTGACAAATAAAGATTCAATACATATCAACGATGATTACTATGTGATTTAATCGGGGCATTACGACAAAGTACATAGACCGCTATCCGGCATGCATCTATGGCTAAATAATCCACCTTCAGGTTATCATCCGACCCCTTCCAGTATTAAGTTGCGAACAACAGATAATTGCATTAAGTATGGTGCGTAATGTAATCAACACAAATATCCTTAGACAAAGCATCAATGTTTTATCCCTAGTAGCAGCACACACAACCTTAGAACCTACTGTCACGATCCCAGATTCAATGGAGGCATGAACCCACTATCGAGCATAATTACTCCCTCTTGGAGTTACAAGTATCAACTTGGCCAGAGCCTCTACTAGCAACGGAGAGCATGCAAGAACATAAACAACACATATATGATAGATTGATAATCAACTTAACATAGTATTCTCTATTCATCGGATCTCACCAAACACAACATGTAGCATTACAAATAGATGATCTTGATCATGTTAGGCAGCTCACAAGATCTATAACAATTAAAGCACAAGCGGAGAAGACAACCATCTAGCTACTGCTATGGACCCATAGTCCAATGATGAACTACTCACGCATCAATCCGAGGCGGGCATGATGATGTAGAGCCCCTCCAGGTGATGATTCCCCTCTCCGGCGGTGCCGAGGCGATCTCCTGAATCCCCGAGATGGGATTGGCGGCGGCGGCCTCTCGGTAATGTTTTCGTATCGTGGCTCTCGGTACGGGGGTTTCGTGACGGAGGCTTTAAGTAGGCGGAAGGGTAGGTCAAGGGCGGCACGAGGGCCCACACCACAGCCAGCGTGGCCGGGGGCACAGGCGCCCATGGTGTCGGCCGCCTCGTGGCCCCATCGTCTCCTCTTCGGTCTTCGGAAGCTTCGTGCAAAAATAGGACCAGGCGTTGATTTCGTCCAATTAGAGAATATTTCCTTACTAGGATTTCAAACCAAAAACAGCAGAAAACAGCAGCAAGGCACTTCGGCATCTTGTTAATAGGTTAGTGCCGGAAAATGTAAAATAACGCTGTAAAGTATGTATAAATCACTCAAGTATTGTAATAAAAGTAGCATGGAACGTTTGCGACGTATCAAGCATCCCCAAGCTTAGTTCCTACTCGTCCTCGAGTAGGTAAACGATAACACAAATAATTTCTGAAGTGACATGCTACCAACATAATCTTGATCAACATTATTGTAAAGCATATGAGATGAATGGAGTGATCTGAACAAAAGATTGCTAACAAAGATAATGACTAAGCAAATGAATCATATAGCAAAACTTTTCATGAATAATACTTTCAAGACAAGTATCAATAAGGCTTGCATAAGAGTTAACTCATAAGCAATAAATTCATAGTAGAATGCATTGAAGCAACACAAAGGATGATTAAGTTTCAGCAATTGCTTTCAACTTGTAACATGTACATCTCATGGATATTTGTCAACATAGAGTAATATAACAGGTGCAATAAGTAAACATGTAAGAATCAATGCACACAGTTAACACAAGTGTTTGCTTCTAAGATAGAAGGGAATGGGTAAACTGACTCAACAATAAAGTAAAAGATTGGCCCTTCGCAGAAGGAAGCATTGATTACTATTTTTGTGCTAGAGCTTTTGTTTTGAAAACATAGAAACAATTTTGTCAACGGTAGTAATAATTCATATGTGCTATGCATAATACTTCCTACAAGTTGCATGTCTCATGCATAGAGTACTAATAGTGCTCGCACCTTGTCCTACTATCTCGGAAAACACGGATTCTCATCGCATAACATATGTTTCAACCAAGTGTCACAAAGGGGTACCTCTATGCCGCCTGTACAAGTGTCTAAGGAGAAAGCACGCATTGGATTTCTCGCTTTTGATTATTCTCAACTTAGACATCCATACCGGGACAACATAGACAATAGATAATGGACTCCTCTTTTTAATGCTTAAGCATTCAACAATAGTTAATATTCTCATAAGAGATTGAGGTTGTATGTCCAAACTGAAACTTCCACCATGATACATGGCTTTAGTTAGCGGCCCAATGTTCTTCTCTAACATATGCATACTCAAACCATTTGATCATGAAATCCACTACTTCAGACAAGACGAACATGCATAGCATCTCACATGATATCCAACAAAGGTAAAGTTGATGGCGTCCCCAGAAACATGGTTACCGCTCAACAAGCAACTTATAAGAATTAAAACACATAACTACATATTCATCACCACAATAGTTTTTAAGCTATTTGTCCCATGAGCTATATATTGTAAAGGTAGAGAAATGAAATTTAAAGGTAGCACTCAACTAATTTACTTTGGAATGGCAGAAAATACCACATAATAGGTAGATATGGTGGACACAAATGGCATGGAGTTTGGCTCAAGGTGTTTGGATGCACGAGAAGCATTTCCTCTCAGTACAAGGTTTGGGCTAGCAAGGTTGTTTGAAGCAAACACAAGTATGAACAGTACACAAAACTCACACAAGAACATATTGCAAGCATTATAAGGCTCTACACGTCTTCCTTGTTGTTCAAACACTTTACCCGAAAATATCGAGATCAATCATGCAAACCAAATTAAACAAGCTCTACAGTAGTTCTTCATTAATAGATTAAACTACATGATGCAAGAGCTTAAACATGATCTATGAGAGCTCAAACAATTGCCAAATTGTCAAACCATATGCATCATTTCCCAATTCCAACCATATAGCAATTTAACGAAGCAATAAGCTTTCGCCATGAACATTAAAGCACAATTAAGAACACAAGTGTTCCATAAGAAAAAGCGGAGCGTAATATCTCCAATATAAGGATGGCGAGATCCAACTTTATTCAAAACAAAACAAAAATAAAAACAAACCGACGCTCCAAGTAAAGAACATAAGAATGTGACGGAATAAAAATATAGTTTCACTAGAAGTGACCTGATAATGTTGTCGATGAAGAAGGGGATGCCTTGGGCATCCCCAAGCTTAGATGCTTGAGTCTTCTTAAAATATGCAGGGATGAACCACCGGGGCATCCCCAAGCTTAGACCTTTCACTCTTCTTGATCATAGTATATCATCCTCTTCTCTTGACCCTTGAAAACTTCCTTCACACAAACTTCAAGCAAACTCATGAGAGGGTTAGTGCATAATCAAAATTCACATATTCAGAGGTGACACAATAATTCTTAACACTTCTGGACATTGCACAAAGCTTCTGAAAGTTAATGGAACAAAGAAACTCATTCAACATAGCAAAAGCGACAATGCGAAATAAAAGACAGAATCTGTCAAAAACAGAACAGTCCGTAAAGATGCATCTGGACTGGGCACTTAACTTGCTCAAATGGAAAAACTCAAAACTAATGAAAGTTGCGTACGTATCTGAGGATCACGCTCGTAATTTTGCAGATTTTTAGATTTTTTACAGAGACTTGTGCCAGAATTCGTGACAGACACAATGTTGTTTCTCAGCGATCCCAAATATAACATCAACTTTAGCATAGAAACTTTACTTGGCACAAAAACATGATAAGAAGAGGTTGCTACAGTAGTAAACAACTTCCAAGACTCAACAAAACAAAAATTGCTGTAGTAAAATAAACACATGGGTTATCTCCCAAGAAGTGCTTTTCTTTAACGCCTTTCAGCTAGGCGCAGAAAGTGCAAATCAAGTAACATCAAGAGTAGAAGCATCAACATCATAGCTTGTTCTAATAATAGAATCAAAAGGCAACTTCATTCTCTTTCTAGGGAAGTGTTCCATACCTTTCTTGAGAGGAAATTGATATCTAATATTACCTTCCCTCATATCAATAACAGCACCAACGGTTCGAAGAAAAGGTCTTCCCAACACAATAGGACAAGATGCATTGCATTCGATATCCAAGACAACAAAATCAACGGGGACAAGGTTATTGTTAACCGTAATGCGCACATTATCAATCCTCCCCAAAGGTTTCTTTTTAACATTATCGGCAAGATTAACATCCAAATAACAATTCTTTAATGGTGGCAAGTCAAGCATATCATAAATCTTTTTAGGCATAACGGAAATACTTGCACCAAGATCACATAAAGCATTACACTCAAAATCATTGAATTTCATTTTAATGATGGGCTCCCAACCATCTTCTAACTTCCTAGGAATAGAAGCTTCAAGTTTTAATTTCTCTTCCCTAGCTTTAATGAGAGCATTTGTAATGTGTTTTGTAAAGGCTAAATTTATAGCACTAGCATTGGGACTTCTAGCAAGTTTTTATAAGAACTTTATAACTTCAGTAATATGACAATCATCAAAGTCTAAACCATTATGTTCTACAGCAATGGAATCATTGTCACCAATATTTTGAAAAATTTCAGCAGTTTTATCACAAACAGCAGTTTCAGCAGTTTCAGGCAATTTTGTACGCTTTGCACTAGGAGTAGAAACATTGCCAACACCAATTATTTTACCATTGATAGTAGGAGGTGCAGCAACATGTGAAGAATTAACATTACTAGTGGTGGTAATAGTCCATACTTTAGCTACATTATTCTCTTTAGCAAGTTTTTCTTTTTCTTCTCTATCCCACCTAGCATGCAATTCAGCCAACAATCTAATATTATCATTAATTTTAACTTGGATGGCATTTGTTTTAGCAAACCTAGCATCTTCAACTTTCTCAGGCATGACTTTCAATTTTAAAAGATCAACATCAAGAGCAAGACTATCAACCTTATAAGCAAGAATATCAATTTTACCAAGCTTTTCTTCAACAGTTTTATTGAAAGCAGTTTGTGTACTAATAAATTCTTTAAGCTGGCTTCAAGACCAGAGGGTACACTCTTATTATTATTGTAAGAATTACCATAAGAATTACCATACCCATTACTATTATTAGAAGGATATGGCCTAAAGTTGTTGTTACCATAATTATTCCTATAAGCATTGTTGTTGAAATTATTGCTCTTAATGAAATTCACATCAACATTTTCTTCTTGAGCAACCAATGAAGCTAAAGGAACATTATTAGGATCAATATGAGATCTACCATTTGCAAGCATAGACATAATAGCATCAATCTTATCACCCAAAAAGAGGTTTCTTCAACAGAATTTACCTTCTTACCTTGAGGAGTTCTTTCAGTGTGCCATTCAAAGTAATTGATCATCATATCATCAAGTAATTTAGTTGCGGCGCCCAAGGTGATGGACATAAAAGTACCTCCAGCAGCTGAATCCAATAGGTTCCTCGAGGAAAAATTCAATCCTGCATAAAAGGTTTGGATGATCATCCAAGTAGTCAGTCCATGGGTTGGGCAATTCTTTACCAAAGATTTCATTCTCTCCCATGCTTGAGCAAAATGTTCATTATCAAATTGTTTAAAATTCATTATGCTACTTCTCAAAGATATAATCTTAGCAGGAGGATAATATTTACTAATAAAAGCATCTTTGCATTTAGTCCATGAATCAATACTATTTTTAGGCAAAGAAAGCAACCAATCTTTAGCTCTTCCTCTTAATGAGAAAGAAAACAATTTCAGTTTTATAATATCACCATGTATATCCTTATACTTTTGCTTTTCACAAAGTTCAACAAAATTATTAAGATGGGCAGCAGCATCATCAGTACTAACACCAGAAAATTGCTCTCTCATAACAAGATTCAGTAAAGCAGGTTTAATTTCATAGAATTCTGCTGTAGTAGCAGGTGGAGCAATAGGAGTACATATAAAATCATTATTATTTGTGCTAGTGAAGTCACACAACTTAGTATTTTCAGGAGTACCCATTATAACAGTAGTAAAGTAAACTAGGCAAATAAAGTAAAGACAAGTAACTAATTTTTTGTGTTTTTGATATAGAGAACAAGACAGTAAATAAAGTAAAGCTAGCAACTAATTTTTTTGTGTTTTGTTTAAGTGCAACAAACAAAGTAGTAAATAAAATAAAGCAAGACAAAAACAAAGTAAAGAGATTGGAAGTGGAGACTCCCTTGCGGCGTGTCTTGATCTCCCAACGGCGCCAGAAATTTATTTGCTTGTTGCGCGTAGATGTACACGTCCGTTGGGAACCCCAAGAGGAAGGTATGATGCGCACGGCAAGTTTCCCTCGTATGAAACCAAGGTTATCGAACAGTAGGAGCCAAGAAGCATGTGAAGGTTGTTGGTGGAGGAATGTAGTGCGGCGCAACACCGGCGCCAACGTGGAACCTGCACAACACAATCAAAGTACTTTGCCCCAACGTAACTGAGGTTGTCAATCTCACCGGCTTGCTGAAAACAAAGGATTAAGCGTATCGAGTGGAAGATGGTGGTTGTTTGCAAAGAACAGTAAAAGCAGTAGAATGTATTCAGATGTAAAAGAATGGACCGGGGTCCACAGTTCACTAGTGGTGTCTCTCCAATAAGATAACTAGCATGCTGGGTGAACAAATTACAGGTGAGCAATTGACAAATAAAGATTCAATACATATCAACGATGATTACTATGTGATTTAATCGGGGCATTACGACAAAGTACATAGACCGCTATCCAGCATGCATCTATGCCTAAATAATCCACCTTCAGGTTGTCATCCGAACCCCTTCCAGTATTAAGTTGCGAACAACAGATAATTGCATTAAGTATGGTGCGTAATGTAATCAACACAAATATCCTTAGACAAAGCATCAATGTTTTATCCCTAGTAGCAACATCACATCCACAACCTTAGAACCTCTGTCACGATCCCAGATTCAATGGAGGCATGAACCCACTATCGAGCATAATTACTCCCTCTTGGAGTTACAAGTATCAACTTGGCCGAGCCTCTACTAGCAACGGAGAGCATGCAAGAACATAAACAACACATATATGATAGATTGATAATCAACTTAACATAGTATTCTCTATTCATCGGATCTCACCAAACACAACATGTAGCATTACAAATAGATGATCTTGATCATGTTAGGCAGCTCACAAGATCTATAACAATGAAAGCACAAGCGAGAAGACAACCATCTAGCTACTGCTATGGACCCATAGTCCAAGGATGAACTACTCACGCATCAATCCGGAGGCGGGCATGATGATGTAGAGCCCCTCCGGTGATGATTCCCCTCTCCGGCAGGGTGCCGGAGGCGATCTCTGAATCCCCGAGATGGGATTGGCGGCGGCGGCCTCTCGTAATGTTTTCCGTATCGTGGCTCTCGGTACGGGGGTTTCGCGACGGAGGCTTTAAGTAGGCGGAGGCGGAAGGGTAGGTCAAAGGGGCGGCACGAGGGGCCCACACCACGGCCGGCGCGCAGGGCACAGGCCGCCCGCCCTGGTGTCTGGCCGCCTTTGGCCCCCTTCGTCTCCTCTTGGTCTTGGAAGCTTCGTGCAAAAATAGGACCCGGGCGTTGTCCAATTCCGAGAATATTTCCTTACTAGGATTTCTGAAACCAAAAACAGCACCGGCACTTCGGCATCTTGTTAATAGGTTAGTGCCGGAAAATGTAAAATAACGCTGTAAAGTATGTATAAATCACTCAAGTATTGTAATAAAAGTAGCATGAAACATAAGAAATTATAGATACGTTTGCGACGTATCACTCTCTGTATACTACGATATGCAGATGACACCATTCTTTTCTTGGAACATGACCTTGATAAGGCGGTTAATATGAAATTAATTCTATGCCTTTTTGAAGAGTTATCGGGTCTTAAGATTAATTTTCATAAGAGCGAGATTTTTTGTTTTGGAAAGGCAAAAGAGGATGAGGCTCAGTATAAACACATCTTTGGGTGTGATGCTGGACAACTCCCCTTTAGATACTTGGGTATCCCAATTCATTACAAAAAACTTAAGAACTCGGATTGGTATCCGGTAGAAACACGGTTTGAGAGTAAATTAGGATGCTGGAAAGGAAAGTTACTATCCTATGGACATAGGTTGGTTCTTATTAATTCAGTATTAACTAGCTTACCGATGTTTATGTTGTCCTTCCTACAAATACCTGTTGGGGTAAGGAAAAGATTGGATTTCTATAGATCCAGATTTTTTTGGCAATCAGATGAAAACAAAAAGAAATACCGCCTAACAAAATGGAATATTGTGTGCCGTCCCAAAGATCAGGGGGGTTTAGGTATTGAAGTTCTTGAAATTAAAAATAGATGTTTACTGAGTAAATGGCTCTTTAAACTTCTCAATGAGGATGGGGTATGGCAAGAATTGCTACATAACAAATATCTTGGACATAAGTCGTTGTCGGAGGTTCAAGCCAAGCCCTCTGATTCTCCTTTTTGGAAAGGATTGATGGAGGTGAAACATGATTTTTTCTCAAGGGGCTCTTTCAAAGTAGGTAATGGTATGACCATCCGCTTTTGGGAAGACATCTGGTTGGGAACTACTACATTGGCTCAGCAATATCCTTCATTGTATAACATTGTCCACCATAAAAATGTCACTGTGGCACAGGTGCTTGCTCAACCACCTTTAAATATTACTTTCCGAAGAGTGTTGAATGGTAATAAATGGACTTTATGGCTACAATTATGTCGGAAACTAATAGCGGTTACTTTGAAAGACGAGGATGATAAGTTCTGTTGGAATTTGACATCTAACGGGGTATTTACTGTCAAGTCCATGTATGAAGACCTTATGTGTGATCATACCCCCTTCTTGCGAAAATATCTATGGAAAGTCAAAATACCCCTTAAGATTAAGATATTCATGTGGTTCATGAGTAATAAGGTTTTGTTAACAAAAGATAACCTAGCTAAACGCCAGTGGAATGGGTGTACAAAATGTGTATTCTGTGGGGAACAGGAGACCATTCAACACCTGTTTATTGATTGTCCGTTAGCTAAACTTTTATGGCGTACAGTAAATTTCACTTATGATCTTCCACCTCCTACCAATATTACCAATATGTTTGGTAATTGGCTTAAAGGAGTAGATAGAAAATCTAAGGCGTTTATCCGAATTGGGGTGTCTGCCTTATGTTGGTCTATTTGGAGGGTCAGAAATGATATTATCTTTAATAAAAAAGTCACTTTTCATTTCTTGCAGGTTATTCACATGGTCTCCCATTGGGTCCAGCTTTGGGCTCTACTATCCCCGGAGGGATTGCGGGATACCATGGCTTCTGGATGCACACGTCTCCTGATGGTCGCTCAGGATATCTTGTGCCAGGCTGGTTGGCGGCATACTAGAAGACTATGTTGAGTTGTAGTCGTAGTATGCTTTTCTTTCGGTGGTTGATTCTTGTATCAATCCTCGAGCATGTGTGATTTGTAAACTATACTTTTGGATCTTTTTAATAAAGGGCCGTGTGCATCGTCATGATGCAGAAGCCGGGGTACATCCCCATTTCGAAAAAAAAGCTATTGTCCGTTCTCCTTTGGTTACTATTGCTTTGATTTGTTCCTTGTTACATTACTGGGCAGGTCTGTTTGGGCGCGAAGATGGAGGAAGAATCAAGCTGGGAGCGGATCAAATGCTCCAGCGGGCGTCCGCGCTTCACTCCAAGGAGTCTTCGATGGCTCCGGGGACTTCCTCTGGAAGACAGGGACTGCTGATGATAACCAATGGCGGAGAGTGAATTCCTCATGTTTGTTGCTGTTAAGTCTTGCTGTAGTTGAACTCTGCTATGGATGTTGCTTTTGGTTGGCTGTTTGCTGGAATGATGTGGCAAAAATCTGAACTGTGTAGGTTAGGGTAGGTTTTTTGCCCCGTAGCTTGATTTTCGATGCCGAGATCAAGCAGCGGGTTTTCCTACCATGTAGTTTCCTTTGTTGGGCATATCCCTATTTCCTTTGTTACTTCTTTTGTTCAGGTTTTGTTGTCAGTATTGAACATCTGCCGTTATGCTTATAATGGAAAAGGGAGTAAGTTCCAGTTGGATTTTACAGTACCGTACTACTACACAGATACACATCCAAAGACGAGCAAATAGCACACAACCTGAAGACTGACGATATACCAGATTCAGATGATGAAGAATGCAGCGGCAGCATCGGCCATCAGGAGGTTGTCACTCAAAAACCTTGGCAACCTGCTGAGATGCTAGCTGGGAGACTTCACCACCTGCACCAGCAGCCCAATGACCAGGACCCAGAAGACACTCAAACTAGGGATGGACCAGTTGCTTGCTCAAATAAGGCAACTGAATCCGTCCAGGACCGACGACGCGACGAAAAGTAAGACGGAGACTATTCTGCTCTATGCTCTGCCCCGTGCACTAAAATGAGCACAGATTAGCAGCAGAGGACTAGCGAGCACACCGACCGAGCGAGAGGATGCAGGGGAGAACAGCCCGGCCTTTCACTTGCCGTCGGCGTCGGCGGCCACCGGGAGGCCTCCGGGGCCGTTCTTGTCGGCGCGGGCGACGAGCCCCGCGGCCATGCTGGCGACGGCGGCGACCACGTCCTTGATGATCTTCTCCTTGATCTGGCCGCGACGCGGCAGCGGCGTGCTCCCCGCAGTCGGCGCCCTGTTGCCGGCGGCGGGAGCTTGAGCCTGGCACCCCTTGGTGGACATCGGCTGGTAGGGGAGGCCGGAGGGAGACGAGGTAGGAAAGGTCAGGTGTAGTTTGTCTTTGGGGATACTTCTGCAGCAGAGGCTGCAGACCAGCAGATATAGTATAGGCGAGGCGAGCCGATGGCCGTGAGCGGAGCATGGCCGGCGAAAGCGCAGCGATGGTGGGCCCAAAGTGCGCTGGCGCAGGTCCCACTGCGTGAGGCATGGACGATGGAAGTCGCCTGGTGCTGGTGGGGTAGTCCAATATCCGGCCTAGTGTGACTGAGCTATCTGAAACTCAAAGGTGGCGCTATCTGAAACTCAAAGGTGGGGACGTGTGAGTGACTCAGTGGGATTCGTGGATATCCAGCCATGGTTGGCCGATCCCTGGGCCCACCATTCCGTGTAATACTTTCTCCACGTAGATGTTCGCGCCAACTAGCCGGCAGGCTTGGCTTGGATAGCAAGGTAGTATATGGTGCATGGTTTCTGGAAGAAATACCGAGGTGGTGGCAAAGCTCGCGTCATCGGTCGGGTGAAGTGGTGACGTTGGCAACGATGACACCGGCCAATCAAGCGAAGCAAATTGGGTTTGGAGGATCTCGTGCGCGTCTGCTTGCTTGATTGCTTTGCCTGCGTTTTGCCACCAAACGGCAAACGCTACCTCGACTCGAAAGTCGTGGACGGGTAGCCCAACTTACAGGGCCGGGCCGGCAAAATCCGGGGCCCTGTGCGAAAATTTAAAATGGGCCCCTATCTCACTAAAAAAAATTTAACTAATGAACAATTATAACATATGTTATTAATAGTTAAGTGGACGTTCAAGCTGAAAAACTACTCTCGACACCCGTAGACACCCATATGTGTACTTTCTGACATCTTTAAGACTTCAACTAGAAATTTATTTCAAAAGTAGGTATAGTTTGATTTATAAATGCAGCTTTTCTATTCAGTGCTAATAAAATTAATAGTTAAGTATTTGTATATCATAGGCATCAACCAATCAAGCGAATAGAAAAAAGACAAGAAAAGATAGTAACATGAAGCGCTTTCTAATATTCAGTGCTAATAAAATTAATAGTTAAGTATTTTTGTATATCATAGGCTCCAACCATCAAACAGAACAGGAAGCGCGTTGGTTCCTGATTCGAACTTGCAACCTCATAAAACTTTCATACGCGAGCAACCAACTGAACTGCGCTTGTTTCGTGGTCTCTATCTGAACTGCGCTTGTTTCGTGGTCTCTATCTGAAGTAAATTTCTATACTCTATATAGAAGGTCCATTTCAAAATTCTGGGCCCCCAAAATTTTGTGGCCCTGTGCGGCCGCACGGGCCGCACTCCCATCGGCCCGGGCCTGCCAACTTGGCGAGAAAGCCGTGTTCACATTACACATCAGGACTTGCGATGAGATAAGGCAATGAGGTTTCTTCCGAGCTCTTTGCCTTAAGTGGCCCTTAATCGAACGTTTAGCCACTTTTCATCAAAAACTTTGAACCAGTTATGGCCAGCCGTAGTGGCGCTATTTTGGTTGTCTTATCTGAAATACCAGACATTATTACCAGTTGGGTTGGCTAGTTTCTTTCAAGTTGGGTTGGCTAGTTTCTTTCAAGATTTCTGTTGAGTCGTTTGAGCCAGCCTAACTGGTGTGTCATAGCTGTTTTCGATTCAAAGAGTTCAAAATCTTTTTTTTTAAAGAACCATGGGTACAATCTACGCATTATTGTATTAAGCTTTAAGGAGAATGCCAAATAACGGCTACATCACACAACACTCGCAGTGTGGCTACCAACACACTCATCCAACATGACTACAAGCTTGCCATGCTCACCCTCGGTCCAAGAATGGCGACGAGACGGAGCACTAAGCCTCAAGACCTTATGTTCTATATTTTTTTGTTCTGCCTCGTACCCCTCTCTCTCTCTCTCTCTCTCTCTCTCTCTCTCTCTCTCTCTCTCTCTCTCTCTCTCTCTCTCTCTCCCTCCCCCTCTCTCTCTCTCTCAAAAATTCCTAATGGAAATGGGCCCACCTTGGCGTGTCTAGGATTTTTGGGCGCACCGAGGGGCTTCCTAGTCCCCTCCTTTGCCTCTTGGTCCATAGCTTCGACTGGTATTCTTCATTTCACAAGAAAATTGATGTAGGATTCCCCGAATTCATAGGGTTTAAAAAATACGAAAATAGGAGTTCAGACACAAAAATAATGGGATGGAGTGGAAAATCCTGTAATTCATTAAAAACGATGGTGAAGAGATCATTTATTGCAAGTGCCATGGGTAATGTTATAATAAGCTTCACACTACACTGATACATTTCCGACGTATCAACATCCCTGTAGATTAATCTACGCATGATTTTCCGCTAAAGATAAAAGAGCAACAAACAACCATCATAGAACATAATAAATAACATTGCCATCATACTAGTTCAAGAGTAGGATCAAAATCTTGTCCTAAACATCTTATGTACCATGAAACAAAACTACAAGCTTATTTGCGTGAAGGTATGCAAAGTGAAATTATAAATTCATTAGGCAAGCTTATGCAAAAAGGAATTTGTTCTAGAAAGATTTTTAAGAGCTTAATCAGGGGTGTCTCTTTTCCATCTATACCAAAATCTGATATTGAGCTTGATACTTCCAGATGTTTTATGAAGTTGTGTCTTCTGAATTAAGAAATATAGAATCATTCTTTTACTCCCTCCGATTCATACGTTGTAGATATATCCATTTTAGCATCAAGTAATATGGATAGGAGGGAGTACTAGAATCTTACTCCCTCATGTCTCTTTAATTGACTCGAATTTATTATAACTTTGTACTGAATTCGAGTCAATTAAAAGGGATTAGAGAGAAGTACTAGATACATCCAAATTTAGGCAAACCTGATGTGTTTCATGGAACGGAAAATACTTGACTAGAGGAATATTTAAACCATTATATTAGGTGCCTGGTTCATTTAAGGGAAAACCGTAGGCCTGCTCCCAAGAGTATGCATGTTTTGTAAAGTTTGAGTACTTCAGTACTTGGTTCAAATTAGACTAAAATACTCCCTCAGTCCAAGAAGATTGTGATGTATCTAGACACTAAATAGCATTTAGATATATCTAAATTTTATCAAATCTTAGACACTTTTGATGGAACGGAGGGAGTACGAACCATCCGAAGAAATATTGTTTGAATCTAACTTTTCACTTGTTGTTTGGAGTTTAACTCTCCCAACAATGCTAGAGAGCAAGTGATGCATGTAAAATGCATACATGAACTTTGTCATTTATCATATTGAATTAACACATATTTGCAACATATGATGATAATACCATGTTTTACATTGATTTATGTAGATTTACCAATGTTTTACATCGGGATCATCATCACCATCATCTCCACCACCAGCACCATCATCACCGCCACCTCCACGCCGTCCCGCTGTAACATCTTGGATTCAATACTTGTCTAGTTCCTAGGGGAAACTTTCCCGGTGTTGATTACTCTTTGTAGTTCATGCTATTGAGTGAAACCATTGAATTAAGTTTATGTCCAGATTATTATTGATCATCATATCACCTCTGATCATGATCCATATGATGTCTCGTGAGTAGTTCGTTTAGTTCTTGAGGACATGAGATAAGTCATGCTGTTAGTAGTGGAACTGTGTTGAGTTGCAATGATTTGATATTTAAGTTGTGGTGCTATTCTTCTAGTGGTGTCATGTGAACGTCGACTACATGATACTTCATCTTTATGGGCCTAGGGGAATGCATTGTATATTTGGCTACTAATTGTAGGGTTGCGGGAGTACAGAAACCCAAACCCCCGTTAGGAAACCGGTGCACAAGGGAGTGTAGGATCTCAAAGTTTAAGGCCGTGGTTAGATTCATCTTAATTACTTTCTTGTAGTTGCGGATGCTTGCAAGAGGTATAATCACAAGTATGAATTAGTTCCAGTACGGGGTAGTGCATTAGCATAGGTTCACCCACACAATACTTACCAAACCACTAAATATTATTCACCTATGTGAAGCAAAAGCACTTGACGTGATTCCCGTGTGTCCTCAGGAACGTTTGTTCATCATAAGTAAAACAACCGTTTGTCCTTTGCTCTAAAAAGGATTGGGCCACTCGCTGCAATTATTACTACTGCATTCTATTTACTCGTACTTTATTTATTTGCAATATAAAATACCCCTGCAAACCTGTTCGCTAGTGTTTACAGTGAATCCTCGATCAAAACTGCTCGTCAACACCTTCTGATCCTCGTTGGGTTCGACACTCTTATTTATCGAAAGTACTACGATACACCACCTATACTTGTGGGCCATCACAACCCTAGTTTGCTTTCAACTCTAAAACCCTAGGAGCTTATGAAATTTAATCATGTGTACTTAAACTTACTTATAGATCCATACTAAGAAAACAAATGCATGCTCATGTTCTACTAAAGTAGTACAAGTCCTAAATACCAATGGAGTTGTCATTTCATGTCTTTCTAAACTCTAGGTGATCAAGTAATAATAAATAAAAGTAAACCCTAATTGTTACTTCATAGCGCCACCTCTTGATAATCATCATAATACCCTATGATCAACCATAGTAATAAGCATGTGTAGTAATTTACTTTGTTTTCTATGTTTATCTAAACCCTAACAGTACTTAATGAATATGAATTCATCTTACTTAGGAACTAACTAATCTCTACTTAGTGACTCAAATGAATCCAATAATAAAACCTAGAAACCAAAAGATCTTGTTTTAAAAGTACTTCTTTTTCATTAAGAAACATGTTCTTCAAAAGTTATTCTTTTGAAATAAATAACAAGTAATCATTAACCATGCCCTATAGGACTTAAAATTGACAACTGCTCTTTACATACTAAGATTGTATCAACTACTATTCCATTGTGTGCTAGTATGATTATTATGATGTATTACAACACTTGTAAATAATATCAAACTAGCCAAACCCTAATAATAACCTTGTTTGTAAAACACTCTAAAAGTGCAACACACCCTAAACAAATAATCACAAACCACTAATCCAAAATCATCGGGGTTAGGTCACGATTTGAGCGATTGCATCTCATACTATGAATTATAGCATTTTTGCCAATTCTTCAAACATTGTCCTTACCGGACAATGATGCTATTTCAGAATTTGGAGTTATTCGTATCGAAGCTTTTGCATGCATAGTCTTGCAGTCAAGAAAGGCAAGTTCACTTTTGCTCATATCATTTGATTATTTTATCAAACCACTTGCAAATCAATATACTTATCACTCCTACATTGAAAATAAAATGTTACTTTTCCCAATTATGAATATGATTGGCGATGGAACATGGAGGTTCCATTGCAAAGGATGGTATATCATCTAGGATTAACAACAAATGTCGTCCAGTGATTCTAGCGCCGTATATTGCGTGCTAACAATAAGATCTTTAATGGGGCAGAGAAGTTAGCTGTATCTTTTTCCTCTCGCAACCTACGGACTTGATAGAGCCTGCATGTGAGTTCGGTGGTTCCACATGGGTTGGGAAGGACATATGTTCTCCATCGTATTTTATAGGCGAAGGGTGCTCTATCGTCTCAGATGGATTGAAGGGGAATGGATTGAGGGTTATGCGCCAAATTAGGGCAAGCGACCAAAGGTGCAGTCGGAACCTAAACTCAGCCACCACTTCAACCAGGTCGGTATGTGGGGTCGCGAGAAAAGCAATGATTTATTTGGATCTTATACAGGGCCTCACACCAAGGAAGTGTGGACGGGAATAAGCTGCCCGGTTGGTAACAAGGATAAGGTCTCTTATGGGTAAAGTAACACACCTCTGCAAAATGTATTGAATTGTGACATGTCACTCCCTGTTTCGGGAAGGAACTATGAATGCGGCAGGAAAGGAGCTCCATGAAGTGCTGGTCAACCTGTGAAGACTAACCGGCATAGTTTTTAAAAATAAAATAAACCTTCTGAAGAAATGATTACAAAAACTTGCATTTGCCTAAGACTTTCTAGTCTATGGATGTAGCTAGTGCATGATACACCTATTTCTATTATTGAACTTGCTGAGTACACTCGTACTCATCCGTTCCCTCTTGAACCCCCTTCTTAGATTCAAAGTCACCGGAGGAGAAACTACCGTGGAACTCGAAGACAGAGGAGTCAACTACAACAAGATGGAGAACCCAATCAATGAAGTCAATGGAGTCACTTCTACATCAGCTAGCGTGAAAATTTAGACTAGTAATAGAAGGGAACCATTTCCCTAATACTAGCACCTAAGTAGCTAGAGTTAGCCATAAGTTAGTCGATGAGTTGTTCATTTGGAGGTTTATTTGAAGTTTTACCTCACTGTGAAGTAGGAGGCTGTGTTGATCTTTTATAAACAGTTCGTGTGTATTTCTATAGACATGCCTTGAACTTGCATATGTTTCTGTTGTACCACTCTGAGGGATGTAATACTAGTGGAATAGTGTTTCATTGGTGTTATGTCAATGACTTGCATACTACAACATGCAGTGATATGCTGGGTCACCACAGTGCCGAACAATAGTTCACAGAGATTGGAGCATACCAAATGCCGAAAGAGGTGCCTCCGACAATAATGAGGAATGACACATGCGGCAGCGTTGCGGTGGTGTCACGAGGGATAGGGAGGGGAAAAATTTAGGGGTGGACCTGGTAGTGTACCACTGTGACTAGGGAGGACATGAATATAACACACTAGGACACGAACGCTATCCGTGCCGCTAAGGCCATCTCCAACGCGGCTGACCAAATAGGACACCTTTGTGTGTCATATTTGATCCGTTTGGGTGGCCCCGTGGACGTGGAAGGAGAGGTGGGAGTCTGCCTGCCCGTTTGGGTCGCATGCTGCACCCAACGTGGCCACCCATTTGGACAGCGAGGGCCTAAATGATTTCATTTGGCAAGCCAACTATTTGGGAAAATAGGGACACAAGTAGTTTTTATAAATAGAAAAAATGCACACAACGATTCAAAATTTATTACAGAAATAGATAATCTAATAATTAAATAATATAGTATGTGAATTGCATGGTACGTTAAATGATACTATGTGGCATACGCAGGGTTTTCTTCATTGTTCTGGATATTGTTGCCAACATGTGTCCACATGTGCTCAACGAAATCAGTTTGCAGCTGAGCGCGAATTTCGTGATGCACATGGAAGATATCCTAGAACATTGTCGGACCACCGTGAGGTTGAACCAACTCTCCTTGGCGTTCCCAATCATTGTCAAACATGGAATCATCCCGCTTTTGCTCAACAATTATGTTGTGCATGATCACACACAAGGGCCATCACCTCCCACATGGTTTCGACACTCCATGCTTGAGCAGGGTGCCGGACAATAGCCCAACGAGCTTCGAGGACACCAAACGCCGGTCAACATCTTTCCTAGCCGATTCTTGCTCTTTAGCAAACCTTGATTGTTTCTTGCCCGTTGGGATGCCGGATTGTCTTCAAAAGCGTAGCCCAAGATGGATAGATGCCCTCAGCTAGATAGTACCCCTTACTGTACCGGTGACCATTGATCTCAAACAGGACATCAAGGGACTCGCCATGTGCAAGCCTATCAAATACCGGAGAGCGTTGCAGCACATTATATCGTTATGGGAGCAAGCCATCCCAAAAAATGAGTACCCAATCCATAGGTCATGTGAAACGACAGCTTCAAGTATGATAGTACATCCTTCTGAATGTTCCTTGTACTGCCCCTGCCAACCAAATGGGAAGTTCTTCTACTGCCAGTGCCTACAGTCTATGTTGCCAAGCATCCCAGGGAACCCCTGAAAGCGTTGATTGACAACAGACAGACTATGTCCAATGCAATTGGTTGTCTCAAATATTTTCCATCGAACACACAAATCACTGCTCTACAGAACCTGCTACATTGATTCCAGGCATCTGGGCTCGCTCATCCGCACATACTCATCTACCGGATCACCGGGAACACCGTATGAAAACATCCTAATCACCGTTGTGCATTTCTGGTAAGAAGACAAGCTCACCTTGCCAATTGCATCCTCCTTGGAGACGAAGTAGTTTTCGTAGACCTTGACTCCGTCCATGAGTCGTTTGAACAATGGTCTTGACATCCGGAACTGCCGACGAAACATAGCCGGCGTGTAAATTGCCTTGGTGCGCTGGAAGTAGTCGCCGAATAGAAGCTCATGACCGGCTTCTCTTTTACGATCCAACGCAGCGGGATGTCCCTTTATCGAGACACGACACATGGGAATCTGCGCCATATTGTGCTCATGAATAAGAAAGGCGGCCGCCGTCAGCAAGTCGTCGTCGGACTCCTCGTCGGAGGATTTATCAATGACGTTCTTGAAGAAGAACTCATCTTCGCTGTCCACTATGATATGCATACAAAACAACAAGTTTATGTTGAGATAAACTAGGCCTACCATTTCTTCGAACACCCCACCAGCGGCGCAAGCCACATCGGAACAACGCGACCTATGGGCAAAGAACGCACCGGGCAGGAATCGCACCTCTTCGAGGCGGAGTGTTCGGGAAACTGCTTGCGTATCGACGCGAACGGAATCGTCCTTGACCTCGGCTGTTGCTGCTTCGAGGGCGGCGAGCTCGGTTGCTGCTGCTCCGATAGAGGCAAAAACACCTCTCCAGCCGCCAGAAATAGTACCCAACCCGGGCGGCGTCACGACGATGGCAGCCTACGTCGAGTACGGTGGCAAATCGGCGCTCGAGGGGCGGCGGCAGGGCAGAGGGGTCGAACTGGGGAACGTGGTGCAGTTCGGAGACCGACTAGCGGGGCAGGGGGAGGACAAGGGAGGACGCGAGCCGCGTCCGCGGGCACGCAAAGTAGGCCCAGATTTGAGTCGGCTTTCGGTCGTGGTAGACTACACGGCGGACAAAAAACAATTATCATCCCCGCGATGGGCCGCATTTTTGTCCTCTGTAGTGACCCATTCAGACGCGCGGATGCGATGCGTCGTCGTGTTGGAGATGGCCTAAGTATGTTTGGGGTGCGCCGTTGGGCTGTGCCCATGTCTAGGCTCGATCCGTTTACGTTGGCCCACTAGAGATACCCTTACATACACCAAACCAAGGTAAATCCAAAGCACGTTGGCCCGCTAGAGATACCGTTAGATACACCAAACCAAGGTAAATCCAAAGCACGTTGACATGAGTTGGGGCTTCACGATGATTAGAGCATCTCCAGTCGTGTCCCCAAACCGTTCCCCAAAGGTATTTGGGGCGCGCCGGACAAAAAACGTTTCCAACCGCGCGCCCTAAATGCTATTTTTGTCCGTTGTGGCCCAATACGGTGTCCGGCGCCCCGAGCCCGTCCCGCTACACGAGGACGCTCCGGGCACGCGGACACACGAAATGAGGCGAGGCGCGGGCCCGACAGCGGCGTGATACGTCTCAAACGTATCTATAATTTCTTATGTTCCATGCTACTTTTATTATAATACTTGAATGTTTTATACATCTACATCATTATTATACATTTTCCGGCACTAACCTATTAACAAGATGCCGAAGCGCCGCTGTTTTCTGTTTTTGGTTTCAGAAATCCTAGTAAGGAAATATTCTCGGAATTGACGAAATCAACGCCCATGGGCCTATTTTTACACGAAGCTTCGAAGACCGAAAGGAAGTGGGGCCACGAGGTGGCCACACACAGGCGCGGCCCAGGCCCGGCGTCGGCTGTTGTGTGGGCCCTCGTGGCCCTGACCTACCCTTCCGCCTACAAATAGCCTTCGTCACGAAACCCACCAGAGAGCCACGATACGGAAAACCTTCAGACGCGCCGTCGCGAATCCCATCTCGGGGATTCAGGAGATCGCCTCCGGCACCTGCCGGAGAGGGGAATCATCACCGGAGGGGCTCTACATCATCATGCCCGCCTCCGGATTGATGCGTGAGTAGTTCATCCTTGGACTATGGGTCCATAGCAGTAGCTAGATGGTTGTCTTCTCCGCTTGTGCTATCATTGTTTAGATCTTGTGAGCTGCCTAACATGATCAAGATCATCTATTTGTAATGCTACATGTTGTGTTTGGCGGGATCCGATGAATATAGAATATTATGTTAAGTTGATTATCAATCTATCATATATGTGTTGTTTATGTTCTTGCATGCTCTCCGTTGCTAGTAGAGGCTCTGGCCAAGTTGATACTTGTAACTCCAAGAGGGAGTAATTATGCTCGATAGTGGGTTCATGCCTCCATTGAATCTGGGATCGTGACGGTAGGTTCTAAGGTTGTGGATGTGCTGTTGCTACTAGGGATAAAACATCAATGCTTTGTCTAAGGATATTTGTGTTGATTACATTACGCCATACTTAATGCAATTATCTGTTGTTTACAACTTAATACTGGAAGGGGTTCGGATGATAACCTGAAGGTGGATTATTTAGGCATAGATGTATGCTGGATAGCGGTCTATGTACTTTGTCGTAATGCCTGATTAAATCACATAGTAATCATCATTTATATGTATTGAATCTTTATTTGTCAATTGCCCTTAATTTGTTCACCCAGCATGTTGGTTATCTTATTGGAGAGACACCTCTAGTGAACTGTGGACCCCGGTCCATTCTTTTACATCTGAATACATTCTACTGTTCTTATTGTTCTTTGCAAACAAACACCATTTTCCACTCGATATGTTTAAACCTTTGTTTTCAGCAAGCCGGTGAGATTGACAACCTCACTGTTACGTTGGGGCAAAGTACTTTGTGTCAACACCCGGATTTTTAAGTCCGGATGCCCTATTACATCATACATCGCAATCCCAGGAAGATTGTTTTTGCGAGACATAATAGTAAGTCGTTCAGAGTCACCATTTATTACAACACATAAGGTCTTACAACAAGGGATCACATGATCCAATATTACACAAATAGATTGTTCAACATCACAAATAAGTAGGAAGCGTAGTAGTAGTGGCTATATATTCCACAGGCAACGCTTGACGTTAGAAGACGATCCTAGTTATCGTAGACATCCTGCTGTCCGTCATCCTGATACTGTTCCTCTTCAAAGTCTGGCATTTGAATAGCCAGGGCAAAGCCATGAGTACTTTTAAAGTACTCGCAAACTAATACTAAGGTAAAACATATTAAGTGTATTAAGGGTACTAAGCTCTAGGTTTATTTGCATAAAGCCAAGTTTTCATTTGATAAACATTTAGCAAACCCCATTAATTGCTAGACTAACTCCAGTGGGAACATTAGTGTCATTCCCACAATTCATTTGGGGATCCAAGTCAAATCACCATTCATCATCATCGTTTCAACATAAATTCTGATAACGGAAATAGTATGGCCTTTCCAACCGTCCATAACCGCGGACACGGCTATTCGAATAGGTTTAACACTCTGCAGAGGTTGTACTCTTGTGCCACAACTTTTGATTACATCCGTCGAGGATAACCCCGAATCATCGTAACTCAGTACGCGGATCATCAACCATAACCTTTCACTTATATGTCCTAGTATAGGCACCTCTCCCCATGAGCTTGGCCCCCGGTGAGAACCAATTAACCCGGGAACTGCAGGGCTTGGGTCGTACATTCACCTCCTATTCACATCATTTCTCATATACGGAGGCAGCCTCGGCATAACCCCTATGATGCTTGTTTAGAGGGAACCCATACTAAAATACACAAGTTTCTAGTTAAGCCCTACCCATAATCAGGTATTGTGGGGGTACTTGTATAATTGGAAAGGTATCGCATTCAAACCCATATCAGGTTTATATCAAAAAATCACTATCTTCTCTTGGTCATAAACACCTTCAAAGTCATTCAATGGAATGAACCATCCTTCCAAGGTTTCAACTTTATTTCAAAGGCACATGTTCCCATCTAGAGTAGTCCCAATTTTAATTGATTAGCGATAGCAACTATATGAGGGGTGCTATCTAGCTTTGAGTGGTGCCAATCTAAATCAAGTATTGTTCTACTCTAGACCAATTGAATCATAAATCAAAAAGTACTTTGAAATAAATAAGCCAAAGTAAAAGTAATTAAAAACATGGGATAGGTAATACATAATAGTAAAGTGTGATGATGCCTTTGCTCTTGTAGAGCTAAGCATTTGTGTTTAGCAAGGATTAGCTTGCCTTGAGCTGAGTAGTGATCAAAGTTCTCCTCTTCTTCTTGGGAGTAGGCCTCCTCCTCTTGATACTCCTCGTTACTAGCGTCTATATACGAATATGAGGTATAAATACTAAACCAAGCTCACATACTATATACTAGAAACACTTAAAAGGTTTCACACACTAATCTTATCATCAATCAAACATGGCATGTTGGATTGTTGGATGAGTTCTTAAAATAAATTCCTCTTATTATTATTATTTCTTAACTTTGGTATGTAGCTCCTTAAAGAAATTTAGTTCCTCTTATTACCTTATATTAAGATTTAATCTCTTCATATAATAATCAGGTATGAAATATAGGTTGACCCAAGGTCAACATTTCATATCTATTATATGTGAGTGTATAATATTTGAAGTACTATACTTCATATAGTTTTAATATTTATTATTTAAATGAATTAAAATCTCTAAGTAATAGCTATCAGAGGTTCATTATTCTAAGTCATCCCCTCTGGTTGTATTACTTAGGATCAAAGTTTAAATGAGAGGATAGCTCTCATATTGCTTATTGAATTCAAATTCAAGTGGATAATCACTAGAATTGACTACATAGCCTTTTTATTTCATCTTGTCCATGATCATGCAAATAACATATCTATATTATTGCATAATCAATTAGAGGACATCATTTGTTATTTATTAGAATTGGAAACAACTCAAAATCAATTATGGTTGAATTTTAAATTAAGTTTCAAGTTGCAAAAGTCCCTGACTTGTTATTTTTAACATTTAAATTCTACTACGAATTTGGAGATGGGGCCAGTGGCATTAGTTAGATAATTTCATGGGCTTTCCAATGATATAAAGTTTGCTAAATTTGGTTTGGCAGATTTCAAACTATTCAATTTTTACTAAACCATCTGCAGCACAATTCAAAATAAGTTTAAACCTAAATTTGAATCGTGGGCTTGGGCGGGAAGCGCTACTGGGCCGAAACGGGATTTAAAATCACTGCGCAGCCCAGCAAGCCACGGGTGCGAGTGGGCTGCCTGACGAGGTGGGGACCACCTGTCGGCGGCTCTTAACGCGCGAAACGGTATGATCGATTTCGACCGTAGGATCTGGGAAGCGATCGACGGCTTGTGAGCGTCGTCGTCCCGGCGGGATTCCGGCGAGCTCACGGCGTCGAGGGGGTCGCAGGCGTAGCCGTTGCGGGTCTGGCGGGGTGCGCGGAGAAGTTGTCGCCGACGAGGAAGCTACGGTGCAGCGGTGGCGCTCGGGGAGGCTCCAATCGAAGCAGGGCTTCCGCGGGCTCCGGCGGACCTCAGCTTCCAATTCGAGCAGCTCCGGCGACTAAGGGTGAAATTGATTGGGGCGTGTTGCTCAGTGAGGGGAGGGGAGTGAAATGTGTGAAGAGAGGAGGAGCCGATCGTCGCTATTTATAGCAGCCAATGGTGGCCGGGAGGTGCTGCAAGGGAGCGGCCATGGCGTGGCGTTTCCGGTGAGCGAAAGGGCAAGTGAAGGACGGCAGCGTGTAGGCGTCGTCCTGGCGATGCTCGAGGACTAGCTGGCGCAGCGAGGGGACGAAGGAATCACTCGAGCGCGTGCGGTGATCATCACAGTACCCGCGGTACTTCGCCGGCGAGGACGACGGTGACAAGGCCTCTGCGCGTGCTTGAGCATGTCTAGGCGCTAGAGGGTGTGGAGTGGCTACTCGACGCGGCGATAGGGATGCAGGAGGAGGACGACGCCGATCGAGTGTGCGACGTACTGGCGCGTCCAGTGCGCGGTGAGCGCGCGTGCTGGCACGTCCTGGCATGGTTTGGACACGGGCGTTCTGGGCAATGCCGTGCAGTGGCGATCGAGTGAGTGGTACAGGCTTGGTCCTTATGCATCAGAGATGGTCGCAGACATGAAGAGAAAGTGAGAGGGAGGCCAGAGAGAGGGGTGCCCAAAGGTGGCCGGGGTACATGACATGGCATAGTTTTAGGGTTTCTCTCATCCTCCTCTCACTTTATTCGACCAGGGCAGGTACTAGGGTGAAGCAGGGGTTGTAAGATAGTGTAATGATCAAAGTTAAAAGGGGTTTAGTGAAGAAACCAGTGGACAATAGGTTGTAACTTAATTTGGAAATGATGCCTGCCAGGTGTTTGTTAAAATGGCCGCATGAACATTTTTGTCGAAATTTGGAATTCTTTTTGGTACATCTCTATGATATAATTAATGTGAGGTATTGGTGGTGGTGGCACTCAATTTGGAAGTAATTTGCAACATTTCAAATTTGGGGTGATCTTCTTCTCTCTCTCGGGTTCCATCTTTGCACTCTTATTCTGGTCAACCTAGTCAACTTTAGGGAGGGTGGTCAACATCAAAGTTACTCACCTTGACATGTTCTTGGATGACATGGCTTTGGTTGACCAAGTTTAGTTTAGGATTTGAGAAATACAGAGGGGTAAAGTGAGTAAGAAAATATTTTTGGTCCAAGTGACCATTATCATATGTATGCAAGATTTTTGATTTCCTTGTGTTTGATTCTTGATCCCATGATGCAATTGTGTTATTTTATCATATTGAAGTATTTTAGAAGCAAGGGAGCAAGCAATTATAGCCTTGGTTGAGGATTTGCCATTTTGCATATTGTGTATGTAAGTGAAAATGGGTTTTTTCCCATTTTCTCCAATTCCCTTCAAATTAGGGTTTGGTGATCTTGGTTAGGGTTCATATAACCATAGTTAAGCATTCTAACACTCATCATGGCAATTGCACAAAAGAAATTTACTTAAATATATGAATCTATATGTGGCACTATATGCATGGAAAAAGTTTTTGTTTGTTCTAAATTTTGAATAATGGAAACTCTCTCTTGATTCATTATTTTTGAAACTTGGGATGTTACAAACCCTTCCCCCTTACAAAAGATCTCGTCCTGAGATCTTAAAGAAAACTAGGTACTAAAGAGATTGGGGTACTCAGTCTTCATAAAGTCTTCTCTCTCCCAAGTGGCTTCTTCTTCGGTGTGGTTACTCCATTGGATCTTGAGAAACTTGATACTCCTGCAGTGGTTCTGAATGCTTCTTCCAGGATGCGAATAGGTACTTCGCGGTATGTCAGGTCTGAGTTGATATCTACAGTTCGATGGTCGATGTTCTTGAACACCTCGGTCTTCTCGGTACCTCTAAGCATTTCGGAGTAACGAGATGTGAAACACATTGTGCACCGTTGACATTTCTTCTGGTAACTCTAGTTGATAGGACACTTCTCGGCGGCTCAGAACTTTGAAGGGTCCGACATAGCGGGTGCAAGCTTTCCTCTAAGCTGGAATCTTGCATTCCTTTAAGGGGGACACTTTGAGATACACGAAATCTCCGATCTCGAAGGTCATCTCTCGGCGTCTCTTGTCGGCGTAGCTCTTCTGTCTGGATTGTGCGGTCTTGAGGTACTCGCGGATCTTGTGAACCTTCTCTTCAGCTTCCCGAAGAATATCTGGTCCAAAGACTTGACTCTCTCCAACTTCCGACCAATTCGGAGGGTACGGCACTTCCTTCCGTACAGGGCTTCAAAGGGGCCATTTGCAAGCTGGCTTGGTAGCTGTTGTTGTACGTGCGTACGGCAAGCAGTCTTCCCACTTGGATCCATACTCCAACACACATGCTCTCAGCATATCTTCCAATATCTGATTGACTCGTTCAGTCTGTCCGTCCGTCTGCGGGTGATAGGGCGTGCTGAAGTTCAGCCTAGTTCCGAGTCCTTCATGTACCTTCTGCCAAAATCTGGAGGTGAATTGGGATCCTCTATCGGATACTATTGACTTTGGGGTTCCGTGCAGGCTGACTATTCGTGAGATATACAACTCTGCAAGTCTTGGTCCTTGGTAGGTGGTCTTGACTGGAATGAAATGGGCAACTTTGGTCAATCTGTCGACCACTACCCAGATAGAGTCATTTCCTTTACTAGATTTGGGCAATCCGGTGATGAAGTCCATTCCTACCGAATCCCACTTCCATTCGGGAAGGGCTGTAGCAGTCCTGCGGGTCGTTGATGTTCTGCCTTGACTCTGACAGATGTCACACTTGGCGATGTAACTCCCGATTTCTCGCTTCATCCCATGCCACAGCGTTCCTTCAGTCTGGTACATCTTGGTACCTCCAGGATGAATAGAATACAAGGTGTCATGGGCTTCCTTTAGAATCACTTGTTTCAACTCCGAATCTGACGGCACACACAAGCGTCCGTTGTACCAAAGTACTCCTTCTTCATCTACAGTGAATCCTGGTGCCTTTCCTGCCTATTTGGCTTTTGACTCCGTCAATACTAGTATTTCCCTTCGGGCTTCCTTGATCTGACTAATCAAGGTGGGTTGGAGTTCAATGCGAGAAAACCTTTACTAACTAGTTCCATCCTAAACTGTTCAAACTCTTGGTGAAGGCTAGGTTTCTCTTCGGCAATCATGGAGTTCAACTGACACGGCAGTCTACTCAAAGCATCTGCTACCACATTGGCCTTGCCTGGGTGATAGTGGATTTCCATATCATAATCTTTGATTAACTCTAACCATCTTCTCTGCCTCATGTTCAGCTCCTTTTGAGTGAAGATATACTTCAAGCTCTTGTGATCCGAATAGATCTCGCATCGATTACCCATGAGGTAATGACGCCATACTTTCAAGGCTAACACGACGGCTGCTAGCTCTAAGTCATGGGTCGGATAGTTCTGTTCATGCTGCTTCAGTTGCCTTGACAGGTACGAGATCACCTCGCCTTCTTGCATCAACACACATCCAAGACCAATCTTGGAGGCATCACAATACACATCAAAGGGTTTGGTGATGTCCGGCATGATCGGATTGGGGCTGAAGTCGATCTGCTCTTGAGCTGTTGAAAACTCTCTTCACACTTGTCGTCCATTCGAACTTCTTGTCCTTTTTCAACAATTGGGTCATTGGCCTGGCTATGCTCGAGAATCCTTCAACGAATCGGCGGTAATATCCCGCCAATCCGAGAAAAGCACGGACCGTCAGGTGATTGGGGCTTTCCATTCGCAACGGTCTTTATTTTGGTGGGATCAACGGCAATTCCTCCTGCTGACAAGATGTGTCCCAGGAATCCTACTTCCTTCAACCAAAACTCACACTTGCTGAACTTGGCGTACAGCTGGTGTTCCCGAAGAGTATCTAAGACCACTTCCAAGTGTTGCTCATGTTCTTCTTCGGTTTTGGAATAGATAAGGATGTCGTCGATGAAGACAACGACGAACTTATCCAGAAGTTCATGAAGATCTTATTCATGAGATTCATGAAATAAGCGGGGCATTGGTCAATCCAAATGACATGACATTGTACTCATACAATCCATATCTGGTGGTGAAGGCAGTTTTGGGGATGTCTGATGCACGGATCTTCAGCTGATGGTAACCTGTCCTAAGATCAATCTTGGAGAACACGGTGGCACCGGTCAGCTGGTCAAACAAGTCTTCTATTTTGGGCAAAGGATACTTGTTCTTGATGGTGACGTCATTGAGCTTGCGGTAATCCGTACATAAACGGATTGCACCATCCTTCTTGTCCACAAACAATACTGGTGATCTCCAAGGTGATGCACTTGGTCTAATCAAACCTTTGGCTAACATATCATCCAGTTGTTTCTTTAGTTCTACTAATTCTGTTCATCCTGTAAGCTCTCTGGGCTATAGGTCTGTTCCGGGATTAACTCAATGATAAACTCGATATCCCGATCCGGGGCATACCGGGTAGGTCATCGGGAAACACATCGGTATCTACAGACGACCCTGATTTGATCCAAGGTAGGTTTGGCTAAACTCGGTTGCAGGTAAACTTTCTGGGCAGTTTTTCCGAGATGTGCTCAACTAACACTCCGGTGCTACTAGTCATGGTGATGGCCTTCTTGGCACAATCAATCATCCATGATGTTTGGACATCCAGTCCATACCCACTACTTCCAAACCTTTTGTTCCCAGAACAATCAGTTGGCATAAAAGTCTATTTCATGAATTCTGATAGGAACATCTTTGCAAATTTTTCTAGCTTTAGTGGTTGATCCAGGTATTTGCACTACCATGACATGCTTCAAACTGATGGGTTGAATCTACTAGTGCATACAAACTCTTCCGTAACAAATGAATGCGATGCTCCAGAATCAAACAGCACTCTTGCAGGTATTGAGTTAACAGAGAACATACCCAGCACGTAGGGTTGTAAATGGTACGGATAATTTCCGCTCCGAATCCGCATCCGTATCCGTTTTTGAGGATATGGTATGCATTTTTAGAAATCCGCCGGATATGGATGCGGATGCGGATAGTGCTCAAGCGGATATCCGGCGGATACGGTAGAGGATATGGTATTGATACTATCCGACGGATACGGATTATCCGCCATTTTTTGCGGATTATCCGAGGTCCTCAATGAGGATAATCCGAGAAAATTAGTCCAACCCTAAATATTTAGACAATATAGTTAGTTCATCGGTTAAAATATGTATGCTATTAGCACACAATTTGCTTTGTTGTACAAACATGTGTGTACATTTAGCTATAGCCTATAATTACAAACATATTATACATAAAAAAAGCATACTTCTATTTTTTATGTGTATATTTGCTTAATAATCCGCTTCCGATCCGAGTTCGGTCCGAATCCGCTCCATATCCGTAATCCGATATAATCCGCATCCGCATCCGACCATTATCCTCTCCGATCCGAATCCATCATAAAAATATGGTAAAGGATATGGTAATAGAAATATCCGATCCGATCCGATCCGTTTACATCTCTACCAGCACGACATCTGGGGCTTCCTGAGCTTCTTCCGCACTCATGTGAAAGAGGCGGCCGCTACGGTTGTTCGGGTTGTTGGGGGCGAACTTCTTGTTGTTGGCGACACGGCGTTGCTGCTGAGCAGGGCCGGTGGTGTTGGCGGCCATCTTGGCGAGTCTCCGGGGACACTCTTTGGAGTAGTGCCCCACCACGCCACACTCATAGCAGTTGATGGTGGACTTGTCCTTGGGGGCGAGGGACAGCGTTGCTCCCAGTCCTTGGAGTAGTGTTGGTGTTGGGGTTGGCGGGGGCTCTTGTCGGAGCGCGGTTGAAGTTGTTGTTGTGGTGGACGAAGTTGTTGTTGTTATGATGCTGTCCTCCCGTCCTGGGGTTTCCTCCCTCCGGTTGATAACCGGGCGCGACATCTGTGCCGGTGGCCTGTTGTTCGGGGTGAATCCTCCGCTTGAGCTCGGGCGAAACTTGGAGGTGTTCTGGGCCCACTCTGGTGCATCATGCGGCGCTTGCGGTTGTCATTGGCTTGGTTCAACTTGCCCTCCATCTGGATGGCGGAGTCAACAAGGGCTTCGAGGTCAGCAAAAGGGATGTTGACCAACACGGTGCATCTCATCGTGCAGTCCGTTCAGGAACCTCTCCTTCCTCTTCTCGGTGGTGTCGGTCTCGGGGCGTACCTTGACAGGGTGAGGAACCTGTCGCGGTATTCTACCACGGTTAGACGGCCTTGCTTTAACTCGCGGAACTCATCCCGCATCTTCTTGATGAGACCCGGTGGCACGTGATACTTGCTAAACTTGAGCTTGAAATCTGCCCAAGGCATTATTTGCCCCGCATTCAATGCGCGGGCACTTGTCCACCAGGCACGTGCAGGTCCTGCCAAGTAATGAGTGGCAAACAGCACCTTGTCATTATCTTCTACTCCGGCAACCTCAAGATTGTTCTCCATTGTTTGGAGCCAATCATCAGCATCAAGGGGTTCCTCCGTTTTGCTAAACACCGGTGGGTTGGTGTTCGAAAGTTCTTCAGCTTGGAGCCCGGGTGGTCATGGTTCCGTGGCCTTGGTTGTTCTGTGCCATGTTGCAGAGCAGTGATATTGGCCTGCCTTTCAGCGCGTTCAGCCTCTCTGTCCTCCATCATGAGCTGCAGCATCTGCATCAGCGCATCCTGATTTGTGTTGCGATTTGGAGGTGCCATCTGGACAGAGATATGGATCATAAGATGAGAGGGAAATTTCTATGGCTCATTTTGGGGGTAAAATCACATTTATTTAAAACTTAATTCATAAGATGATAATATTACACACCACATAGTCATGAAGGTAGCACTTATTACAAGCTAACAATCCGGAGGGTTTGAAGAACCCTTTCAACAATCTACGATACATGGGGCGGATACAAAGGACCGATACATCTCATACTACGCAAGTGCTCAGAGGGGATGGAAGCTATCCATCGATGCGGAGCGGGAAGGTGGTGTCCATCCCGATAGGCAGGTGCCGGTAGAAGTCCTGGTCTCCTTCTTCCTCCTCCTCGTAGTCGTTGTCGTTGCTGACATAGGAGTAGCCATCCCCTTGGATGTCTTCCCCTCGCCTTCTCCTTCCAGGATCTGAAGCTGCTCCGCCTGAGTGGAGATGGTCTCCTTCAGGACGGAGATCTTGGTCCCGAGGTGGTGGATGGTGGAGTCCCTCTTCGCAACCAGCTGGCGAAGAGTCCTGCGCTCCTTTGCGATGACCTTGATGGTCTCCGCATACTGGTTCAGCTGCTGCTGAGTGTGGTTGGCGGCGGCGCGGGAGTTATCCAGCGCAGACCGAGTCTCGAACAACATGTAGTCGAGATGATCCACATGGTGCCTTAGCACGGGGTGGTATGGCAGGCTGAGGGGCAGCCCAACAGAGGAGTGCCTTGCGAAGTGCGCAAAGCGTTCCCCTTCAATAGCCACCGAGTTTTGCCCGCACAGACGAGCGAGAGCCTCCTGGAGCGCACGGGCGAGTCCATCCACCCAGGTGTTGTCTCGGAGAGAGAACTGA